>JALMGJ010000005.1:50911962-51511962 GCA_023362775.1 Charina bottae
GCTACTTATATATGCATTATTTTTGTGTTTGGTGTGAGCCTTTACTGCATCAATTTTAATAATCAATTGTAGTTATAGTTTATATTGGTGAGAGTATGCTTTTGGTATTCTTTTTCTATTAGCTAATAAAAATGAAATAGGATTAACACTGAATGATTTTAGAATTTTATCCAATGGAGTGGGCATTATTTTGAAGCACTATGATATATAGTTAAAATAAGCAGATATGCAGTTAAGTTCAAACTCTGCTTTCTGTCCCATCCAAGTACTGAGTTCTGATTTTTTTTTAAAAAAATGCTGTTAGAAGGGATTCTTCTTTACCCGCGTGTTTAGTTACTCCCCTAAGCACCAAGTTTGGTTCTTGGGCTGATCAGGATTCAGAAGATGGTTTTGTAAGTGTAAAACTGCAGAATCAGTATTACCAATAAAAAGAACCACCTTCTTGCCAGTTCACAGTAAAACATTTAGAAAGAAATTACAAAAGTCTCTGCCTAGTGTCTTAGGAGATAAATCACTTTTAATGGAAAATAGTTTAGTTGCAGAACTTTTGTTTATTGCAATAAATCTTGTTAAGAAGGCTCTGTGTGATTCATGCCTGGGATTATTTTGGGTTTGAATCCACTGTCCAAGAGCCAGACACAAAATTTGTTTGAGTAGGCTGGAGGGCTCTACAAAGTAGATGATGAGGTAATTTTATTGTGTGACTAGTACTTCGGAAGGTTTTTTTTCTACTTTGATATAATTTTGTTTTGGAAAAGCCACTATAACCAGCTGTTACAAAATATGCTTGTAGTACATGTTAATAAATGATACAAATAGTTACATTAGTTCTAAGCCAGTTCCAAGGTAATGGTTTGCAAATGCAGATTCGATTTTTTTGTAACACTTGGCGGTTATATATAAAACTGAGAATTGTACAGGTCCCATTAATTGCATGTATGTTCAAGATTATTGGTTGCTTAGTTTTGTTTAACATCTTTATATTTCTTTAAAGTACTTAATTCAAAACAGTTCATGTTCTTCAGTTGATGGATTGGTCATAACATTATATCATTATATGTTCTTTTCATTTAATGCATACCTTTATTTTACTTATTTCTGAAAACCAGTTGGAGGGCAACAAATGCTTGTAATATATCATGGATTTTATTTTTCTAGAGAGAACAGAATATCATGTTAGAAATGCACATTTTATTTTTCTAGAGTTGGTCCTATGTAAATATCAAGGTGTGTTGAAAAAGAAAATCAAATTTTATTTTACTGAGAAACTTTCAGGAGAGGAACTTGTTGTTAGGCAACACCTCAGCAAAAGTGAACTGTGGTCTTGTGTTGAGTTAGTTTATCACTCAGTTCTGTTAGACTACTGGCAAACCGCCTTCTTAATAACAATAGGGCAGAAGGAGTCAGATGACACTATTTAATTCCAGTGAAACCTTTGGGATAGGCTTGTTCTCTGTTCTGAGGAACTGAACTTGAATTCACTTCTACTATCATGGCAATACCTATTTGACAGTGACAGGCTGTTGGATCCTATTTTCATAATTTTGGGGTGTGACTAACAAAATGGCTCTTGCGTCTTTTCTACAGAGAAGTAAACAAGCTAGATGTACATGTAAAAACGTATGCTGTACATCTTCTGTATAGACATGTTTGAGTTGCTGTTTCAGATGTTCCTCAGTAATTATTTATTTTGATCAATTCAAGGTTTTGAAGAAAGTGACCTCTTTTAATAAATACTCTATTCTTGCTTGGAGGTGAATCCAGCCCCACAGTGCCCCAGCCTTGGCTAATGGCAGACCTGTATATTCTCTCTCTTACTTATCTCTTTGCATCCAGGTAACAGTCAAGGTCATTCAGATATTTCACTCTTTAATCAATACTGGAATGCTGAAAATGTTATAACTATTCATTAAATTTACATAATGCATACATTAGGCTTTATATTGGATATAACAACAGCTGTGAAATATAGTTATTACTGTAAGTCTTCTTAGATTATGCTCTTTAGAATTTAGTGGAAGGTGTATTCTTAACTTTGCAAGAGCACTAAAAAAGTGCTATAATTCTACTGAATTCTAATTCTTAAAAGGGCAAACTCATACTAATCTAAATATGATTTCTAATGAACATTCTTATTTCTTACATTGTATGTTCCTATGCATATTTGTTCTAGACATACATACCCATCACTTGTGTATTCTTGGATAAGCAACACTATGCAAAGTCAGGAAAGAAGAAGAAAAAAAAAGGAAGGGAGGGAGGGAGAGAGAGAGTAATGGTTGATTGCAAGACTGATATCAGCCCTTCGAGGTAGTCTGGACAAGAAGCACCAGCCACGAGTACTAATATTACCTTTACTGTAAGGTTACAGTAACAGAATCTTGCAAGTCTGAAAGTAGATCTCTCTCCCCTCGCCTTACCGTTCAATGAACTCGCCTTACCGTCCCTTCTGAGATGTTTGCCCATACCCCTATTCCTTCTGTGGGCTAAGCTGCCTCTTTTCTGACTGTTGCCTAGTCTGCAGCTCTTCCTCCTCTTGTCTCAAGGACATT
The DNA here is from genome assembly GCA_023362775.1 of Charina bottae. NCBI lineage: Eukaryota > Metazoa > Chordata > Lepidosauria > Squamata > Charinaidae > Charina > Charina bottae. Next base: position 50,914,515 of record JALMGJ010000005.1, read on the forward strand.
CTCACAGACCATTACAGGAAGGAAGGAAATGAGAGAAAGAAATGAAAATCTTTATCAACACCATTTGCTACATCTTTCCAAGTCTTTCTAGCCATGCAAACAACTTTTCTTTCTACCACATCCATACACTGAGGTATATATTACCAGCTGGGTGACTTTGGGCCATCACTCTCTCTCAGCCCAACTCACCTCACAGGGTTGTTGTTGTTGTGGGGAAAATAGGAGGAGGAATGACTTTTAGGTATGTTTGCCACCTTGAGTTATTTATAAAAATAATAAAAAGGCAGGATAAAAATTAATTAATTAAATAAATAAATTACCTTCTGTTCTTATATTCTCACTTTCTGAGAATTTAGAATCTGCAAGAAGGAAGCAGACCAACTTGTACAGCAAGTGAGAGTGTAAATATAAATACTGAGCATTGTAATGAAAGCAGTAAAATAAAATGTGCACAATTACAAAAAGTACAAAGTACAATTCTAACTCAGTAGTGACCTCTGTACAAATACAGTAACACTCTGCATAGAGGAAGTTATTAAAAGTTCCCTGTATCAGCATCAAGGGTAGGTCTTTTAGCTTTTCTACTGTGAGTACTCTTGTGTGTGATGAAGTAATACTATAAAGGTACTGAGGAGTTTCAAAAGGACTGTGAAAGAGGTTCTTGAAATAGAAGGAGGGAATTTTAGCTCTCTGATACTGTATATCCAGACCAAGGTCTATGTTTAACATCTGGCATAGCTCTGTCAAGGCAAGCAATATTAAAAATGGGGCAGAGAAGCCATAAAAAGGTCTTCGACAATGTTTTTTTTTTCCAAGATGAAATGAACTTACCAGTGAAAGTAAGCTGAGCCAGTAATTCACTTAGAAGTTATCTCAACAAAAATTTCATGGTGAGCAGCTATGAGGGGAACTCTAGTTCCAGCTGAAGGAGGACATCTGGGATAGAGTGAGGAACTTGAAATAAAATTCCAATGACTTCTGACTGAATGGCTTCCAGTCATGAATGAATGAATCAACAATGTCCAACAGTAAGTGCCAAACATGAAAAAAATAAGCACATTAAAGAGCTTAATGCAGAGGGTGATATTCAAGAATATAACATGGAAAATATGTTAGAATGATGTTTTATGATATTATGATATTATTTCTATCTTGTCAGGGTTCCATTTCAGTTTATTGGCCTTTATCCATTCCATTGTTGAGTATTGCTCACATAGATAAATAGAGATAGGAATCAGCATGTTGATGACATCTTATTCCAAACACCACAGAGATGCCCAAGAAATATTCAGAGCAAGGTGACATCTAACAGCATAAGTGTAATGAATTTTCTATGTTTGGAACTAACCTAAGTCAAGAGTGGAATAATTGTATCACTAGCCCTCCTGCTCCCATACATAATGACATCCAGCTAAACATCAGTATAATTTCTTCTTCATCTTTCTCCTCAAATAAGTAATCTATTTGGATAGCCAAAATGTTTTCACTGAAATGAAATCAGATTCATTTTATCCAAAAGTTCCAGAAATTGAACTAGCACTGCCTTCTATGTTTGGAACAACATGAGATGTTACAAAATGGTTAATAATTGTTTTATCCTTTTGGTAAGAAGAGCCATACAACTTTTTGTTTCAAGACATCTGGCACTATTCCTCATCCTTGAACATATGTCCTGCCAGTTTCATACAACTTGCTATTACAAGTCAAGACGGGTATGGATCATGAATACACGTGGTTTATTAAGTTCACATCCTCAAGGCACAACAAAATTGATTCCATATAGCCATATTAGTCGGTTGCTATGGATATATCTACAGGAGCTTTATCCAGAATTGTGTCAAGTTCAGCATGCATATGAGTGATTTTAACCTTGAAGTGCCTTGTAATATTGTCACAGCTTCCCATTCTGCAGCTTCCCAGTAGGATCTGATTTCATAAACTTGTGGGTTATATAGAAAAACTGCACTGGATGCTTGTTTAATAGTAGCAGAAATATAAGAGTGTTTTCTCACTCTTACTGCCACAGAGTAAGCACAGTAATATACTCCCACAATTAAGAATTGTGACGTCAGTGTTTCAGCCATTGTCTTGCTTGATTCATAGCCTTTAGCTTCTCATAGAAGAGAAAGCTAATTTGTCTCTATATTGCCAGAAAGGGTGCTTTGGATTGGTGGTGATGATGATCTAATTTCACTTTTACATAGGGAGACCATTACATTTCACAGGAACATCAGGAATATCAACAAGAAATTCTCTAGAAATTCTTCAGATTTCATACATTTCTAGAGACAGGCCATATTAATTGTCTTATCTCTAATAAAAACAAAGTACCCAGTAACAATCTAAATTTTATTGGTAAACAATCTTACCATGATAATTGTTGCTAACAGAGTATTCCCTCTGCATTGAGATAACTCATCTTTTATTGAACATAAAATAATAAAGTCTAGATTGGGACCTGCAGAAAGTTCGCACCAATAATGCTTTGAGATTTATTTATTTATTCAATTTGTATGGCCGCCCATCTCAACAAATGATTCTGGGTGGTGGACAATATTAAAATAAATTAAAAATAATTCCAACCACAAATACAAAAATTAAAATACACAGTGGCCGAGGAAGATATCGCAATCAACAGTCACCAGCACACCCAGGAGATGGGACCCTTCATACACTCAGGATCCCAGGCCTAGACACAGAGATGACTCTTTGCTTATCATGGCAGCTCTAAAATCTGGAGCTAGCCTTTCTAAAATACCCGTGAAAATGGAGCTTCCGGTGAGCAATGGCGGACTGAGCAGCTGTGCCTGTGAGCTCCGTGGGCACAGCTGGCATCGTGGCAGTTTTTTGAGGCACAGGCTGGCTTTTCCTGTAGCCCTGAGCATGTTTCCAGGCAAGGAAAACACAGGAATTGACTCATTTGTCCTCCGGACGGTGAGTTGCAGCCAGGAGACCGTGGACGGTGTGCGTGATCGACCAGCAAGACTTCACCGGGAGGCTGGGATTTCATCTCTTCTGTATCACGTTTGCAGCCTTAAAGGGACAGTAAGTCCTGCCTTCTCATTTCTAAAACACCAAATATTTTTTTAAGTTATGTACCCTAAGAGAAACTTTCTACAGTAAAAAGAAGCGGAATCTCTTGGTGTTTATCATTATTTTTGGATTATATTCTAATTTTTTTACAGTTTTGGCTTGTTTTCCCATTTAAAGTGCAACGAGGATTGAGAATATATAATTGCCTTCCAGTTACTATTTTTGGTATTGGATTTGAAGGAAGAATATTTTCCTACACGTTGGGATTGCTGTTCTAAATCTTAAACTTTCTGTTCATTTTTTGGGGGGACTTGTTTGCTAGTATATTTTCTTCTGCCAATTTCAGATGGAAGTTTTTTTTATTAACTAATTAACTCCTTTTTGTGTGTGAGTCAAGTCACAAGGGGCGTGGTGGCTCAGTGGGTAAGACGCCAGGCTTGTCGATCGGAAGATTGCAAGTTCGGAGGTTCGAATCCCTAGTCCCGCGTGACGGAGTGAGCTCCCGCACTAGCCCCAGCTTTTGCCAACCTAGCAATTTGAAAGCATGCAAATGCAAGTAGATTAATAGGTACCACTTCGGTGGGAAGGTAACAGCGTTACGTGTGCGTCATGCCGGCCACATGACCGTGGAAACGGCTTCAGACAACGCTGGCTCTTCGGCTAACAAACGGAGATGAGTACCAGCCCCTAGAGTTGGACACGACTGCACAAATGTGCAGGGGGAACTTTTACCTTTTTTTACAAGTCACTAGAGGGCACCATAATCTACTGTTTGAACTATGGAAGATTTTAAAGAAGACTTCTTAGAACTTTATCAAGATATAAAAGAGATTTATTCAAAGTGTTGTCAAGACATTCTGCAGAGTGTTCGGGCCATTGGAGAAGAGATTGTTGCCAAACTGTGTCATTTAGATGAAATTGTTGTGATGGAAGATTTTGAAGAAGATGAGGAATTTTGTGTTGGTGGGATTGGACTGATGCTGGGGGAGGATTGTGGTTTGGTGCTGAGGGAGTTAAAGCAACATTCTGAATTTAACCTTGTACAGGGAGTTACTCTGTTGGCGCGATGTTATGACTATCTGAATCAGTGTTATGGGAAAGAAGGAAATATGTTGTGTGGGAGGTTTTTTTTGCTGAGAAGTCTGAGTGCTTGAAGGTGGCAGTGGGGCTGTTTGACTTCTGTAAAAAAATTGCCTTATGTGTACAAGGGAGATATGCCCTGGTATATTTCGAGGAGGGGTAAAAATAAATAAATGTGTAAATGTATGGATAAAGAGGCTATAATGATTTTATTTTCTTAATGATTTGGAGTAAGACTTACAGGATTTTTTATTTGTATGACTTAAAAAGTATTGATAAGATACAATAATATTTGGCTTTTAAATTTAATAGATTTAAGTCTGTTGTAGTATTATTGATTATGAAAATAGATAACTTACATGTTTTTATATTTGATTTTTATTATAGTGGACAGAAATACCTTATATAGAATAGTGGTAGGAAGGAAGTAATTAAATGGATGTTGCTTTAAGGGGGAGGGAAATTGATTTAGAAATTTATATATATATACACACCTTTTTATATTAGGGGAAGGAGCCATTGTATTAGTGATTTGTATGTGTTAATGGAAGGATTTATAGAAATAATGTGATTTTGGTTTGACAAAGAGTACGGGTTTGACTATGAAATTTGCTGTATATTTTTGCTGTTGAAAGTTGGAAGTTACCTTTGTATGTAATCTTAAATTCTTCTTTTTTTGTGTTTCACACTTTTTTAGTTTTTTTTCTTTTTTTCGTAGTTTTTATCTTTGTTGAAAACTAATAAAATTATATCCTAAAATACCCATAAAAATGGATGTTGGGGTGGGGGAGAGGGCAGAATCCCTATTCTTTTTTTGCTAACACAACACTGAAGATTTTCAGTGTAATTTCTGTGTAAAATATGTGTACTTTGCTGTTTCAACTGCTGTTATTTATGAAACATCATAACAAATTAAGAAACCAATTAGTTCTAAAGTACTGAAACTTTCTTTGTGTATAATAGTGGCTGCTGGGTAGAAGTAGGCTTCTCAAAATGTCAATACTTTTGTGTTGTAGAACAATTATCAGTGCTAGTAGGTATGTTAAAATCATCTAAAGCTACTGTGTGTGGTTGAAAAAATCCAGATGACGACTAGTTGGCAGTAACGCATTAGAGTTTTCTCTATTTGCTGCCCTCCAGTGATTATCTGTATTTTTGCAGCCAAGGTCTGGTTGTCAGGCTCAGCCCAAGAATGACATAGAAGCAATCCAGCCAAAGCTCAGTTCTTTATTTGCTTACACTGTATAGACAGAATCTTGCCAGACTAAACCTGCATTACTCTAACCGAATGGATATACCCTGGGAGATTCTAGGGAGTGGCTATCCTAAATCTCTTCCTCTTCCCACAATCCAACTCAGGACTGTGTTGTCTCTTGTCTCGCCCCCTTCTTGGAATGTGCTCCCTCCTTCCTACAGCTGTGTTACTGTAGTCCATCACATCACCTCCCCCTTCGGAGACACATTCTGGTAGCCCTAAATCAGCAAGTTCAAACAACTCCCAGATCTTTGTGTTCTGACACGATTGACACTGTATTAAGATTTCAGTCTTGAACACATTTATACTGAAACCTAACTCAAAGTAAATGTGTTACATTGGTGTATATACAGTATGTCCCCTAAAATAGCAGGTAAAAGCTTGGCCACCAAAATGGACCTTAAAGGCCATCCAAAATTATTCAGAAAAAGCCAACTCCAAGTTCCTACCAGATGAATTGTTTTAGGTAATGTGGCCCAAAGTAGTTAAAGGTATTAAGGTAATTACCATCATGTTGCATTTTGCCTAAATATAAATCAGTAGAGTAACACTTTTCTGTAAGAGGCACAGGTGGTTGTACAGGACCTGAAGCTTTATTTTCCACTATTTGATGTCAATAATGTCAATAAGACTGGTGTAGAATAAACTTTACAATTGTAAATAAACAGTACAAGTAGACCTCAGGTTACAATGGTAATTGGGACCAGAATTTATGTCGCTAAAAGATGCAGTCGTCAATCATGATACCATATGACCGCATTGCTTACTGACAGAAATCCTGGCAGTCTCCATTGCTATCTTTAACCAAATCCCACTGGTCGTTAGGCAAGGACCCACCCCAAGCCAAGCCATTCCTGGGTTGGTCCCTCCCAGCCCCAAGCCTCAGTAAGGTAAGACTGCCACCTCTTGAACTTCCCCCACCCACCTATCTTCCCCCCATCTCTGCCCTTTTGGCTGCCCTGCACAGCGACACTACTCGGTGGTGGCAACGCTAGGGCTGAAGTAGGGACCCGAGGCCTTCATCAGTCTCAGTCAGCCACCTGTGCCTCTGTGGTCATAAGTGTGGGTGGGCTACCAAATGCCCAAATTTTGATCACATGACTGCAGGGGCGTAAGTACCATTCATTCAGCACTGCTGTAACTTCAAACGGTTGGTGAACAAATGGTTGTTTACACTGTCCATCTCACTGTAAAAGTGACTCTGGACTCATTAAGCGAAGACTACCTGTAAATACTTGAAATATTGGAGGAAAGCCCCTATGATTGATTGATTGATTGACTGACTGACTGACTGATTGATTGTCATCAAGTCATTGTTGACTCAAATTATATTTAAAAGCATAAACTTTCATGAGCTGCAGCTCATTTCATCAGATGCATAAAGTGTTTAGACTGATATAGGATTTAAACTGGGGTGGGTGGGGAAAGAGGGGAAGATGCAGATGCAGGTTATATATGAGACAAATTACCAGCACCTTCTCAATTAATTAATGTAGTATGTTAAAAATCCATTGCTTGTTGAGACCTTCTGAGGTTGCCTAAAACCTTTTGATGTATGTGAGTTTAGCAATCTCTCACTCAATAGTGGAGTTAAAACTGTTTTTCCAAAACAGTCATTTGGGGTCAGCTATAGAATGTCCTGGGAGGTTGAAATGGGTGCTACTTTGTCTTTGTTTTGAATCCTGATGTCAAATTTATGTCCATTAATTCTTTTCCGCAAAGTTTGTCCCATTTGTCCTATGAAGCATTGCTGGAGGATGATGGCATATATCACATAAAAGGAAGAGCATATGAAGGCACCTCTAATCTTGTATGTGTACTTGTTGGGGCTGGTGATGGTGCTGTTGGTGTAGAAGTGGGGTTAAAGTAGACATCTAGGTTGCTGGTTCTAGTTTCCATGTTAGCATAATTGTCCTGTTGTTTCTTGTTGCTTGTGAGATGCTTTCAGACTTTGCCTGATTTTTTCCCACTAACGCAGCTCTCCTACAATGGTTGGAAGGTGGAACCAGAGTATTTCTGGCCTCAGTTGTCAGTGACTGATAAGTTAGGTATATAGATTACATATTATATAATTATAGATTACATATTGTATAATAAAATGTGATGGAATGTGTTCCTGAAGGGGGGAGGTGATGTGGTGGAGTTCAGGGCTGCTGCTCCTTCCCAAGAGGGAGGGGGCACATTCCATGCAGATAAAAGATTGCACAGTCTGTATTCCACTGGTGGGAAAGTAAAGAAGCTCAAGGTATCCCCGCCTTAGAGCCATCGCTGAATATTTACCCATAGGGCTTATAGTGGACCTTTAGTCTGGCAAGATTCTGTTATATGGCAAGAGCAATAAAGAAACTAGAGCTAGAATAATGGTTCGGTGTGGTTCTTTGCCTGTTTCCAGACATAAAATGCTTCTATAATATAAGTTAAACATTCAGACTATATTTCTGAGTGTTAGATCTCCTTTAGTACTTAATATCATGAAATCATTGTAATTCAGAAAAAGTATTTTTAAAGGAACTGTCTACACAGCATCTATAAAATAAAGTGTATCCCTTTATCAGTATTGTTAATTTAAAGTAAAATTTGAGAAGCACTTTCAGATATATAATTATAGTATATATTTCATTCAATAATTCTTGCATGCATGCTTATTTATTCTCAAGCTGAAGTTAATTTGAAAGTCTGTGAAATACACTGTCAACATTGGCTCTTTGGTTAAGGATGCACAACAAATCTAATACCAGTTATATATAGATGTCTTTTCAGAATATAATGTAGGCCACTAATCATACTGTAACACAGTTTGGGTTCTTATCTGTTGGTTAATTTTTAATGAACTGCATGTGCATATATGTAAATATGAGAGCCAGTTTGGTGTAGTGGTTAAGACATCAGGCTAGAAACTGGGAGACCATGAGTTCTAGTCCCGCCTTGGGCACAAAGCCAGTTGGGTGACCTTGGGCCAGTCACTCTCAGCCCTAGGAAGGAGGCAATGGCAAACCACTTCTGAAAAACCTTGCCAAGAAAACTGCAGGGACTTTTCCAGGGAGTCTCTGAGAATTGGACACGATTGAACAGATTAAAAAAATGTAAATACAGGCCTTTTGAGATTAGGTTAGATCAGCCTTTCTCAACTTTTTGATCCTGGAGGAACCCTTGAAATATTTTTTTAGGCCTTGGGGAACCCCTGCACATTCAGGCTCAAATATAGGCCAGAAGTTACAAATTTATTACATTTGTTTCATGTGTAGGCCTGTATATATGCATTAACAGTGTTCTGAAACTAAAAATAAGGAATGAAACATATCTCTTTAATATGAAGTTGCCCAAAATTGAAATATTTTTTTAAATAAATCGTGATCTCCCAGGGAACCCCCCATGGAACCCTGGTTGCGAAACCCTGCATTAGATGCTGGTATTAGTTTAAATGCTAAAGGAATATTTTTCTACTCATTCACTTTAGATTCATATAAGTATAATTTCACATTTTAGATTGCATTTCTCAGATTTCTTTCAAAGTAAAGGAGTACATTTTGAGACAAACTGTTATTTGTTCTTTTCCCCCCTCTTGATATTATGAAAAAGCAGATAAACACTGTGCAATATGAGTTGGTAATGAGTTATAGTTCACATTGCAGTCATATTTATTTATTTTCTATCCCGCCATTATTTTTATAAATAACTCAAGGCGGCGAACATACCTAATACTCCTTCCTCCTCCCAGCCCCGCAACTAGGGTCTGCATCACCTGGGGCAAACATGGATTCCGTGCCCCCCCAGGGATTCTGCACCCCTCTGCAGGGTTGAGTCCTTCGTCCCCTGTGGGGAACAGCAGCGCGGCGGGATGTGGGGGAGGAAGGGGACCCTCCCCATCGCTGGGGGTGCTGGGGCTCCCACCGGCCGGCATGGAAGGGGCAGGGGAGGGTGCCAGAGGCAGCCCCGGCACGGCTGAGAAACAACTCCTTCCCCCTGGGAGTGCCCCCGCTGACCCACCACGCAGCCCAGTGGCTCGGGGGCTGCTCCAGGCAACAGCGGCGCCCCCCCTGGAGCATTGGAGCAGCAGGACCACCCTGCACCTCCCTCCCTCCACAACGAATCAAGCGCAGCAGGCAGGAAGAGGCGCCTCTGCAGAAGCGCTTGGCTAAGCTGCCGGGGAGTGCCTGCGCACAGCAGGCTGGGATTGAGGGCAGTGCTCGGCAGACATGGATTGGCTGCGGCCTTGGCCAATGGTGAGTGCGTGTGAGAGCTGCTTGGCCTCCTGTCTCCATGCTGCCCCACAGCCAATCACCACCGGCGGGGGCAGTCCCCCATGGTTGCATGCTGCGCTCTATCAGCGATCACTGTCAACACAACACATGGTATTGAAGTGCCAGGAAACAGTCAGTATACAAATACTATTTTGTCATTTTGGTGCCCGCCCCAGCGCGGCGCCCAGGGCACATGCCCCGCTTGCCCCCCCAGTTGTGGCCCTTCCTCCTCCTATTTTCCCCACAACAGCAACCCTGTGAGGTGAGTTGGGCTTACAGAGAGCTGGCCCAAGGTCACTCAGCCAGCTTTCATGCCTAAGGCGGGACTAGAACTCTCAGTCTCCTGGTTTCTAGCCCGTTGCCTTAATCACTAGAACAAACTGGCTCAAATACCTGAGATTAAGTAAGGTTTCAGTTGGACCTATTGTGAGTAATTATTTAAAGGGTTATATTATTGACTATAATTCACATATGTATGAAGCTCGTACTTATTCCTTTTGCTTTTCAATACAAATTAGTTTTCCTTTGCAGCAGAAAAATAATATCCATTTGGTAATAACAAGGTTAAGATGCATGACCATTCATGAATGTACGTATTGAAATCTTTCACTTTATTTCATCCACTTATATGCTTATTTAGATAATGCCAGAAGTAGTGTTGATATAAGAACCGTCTCTTGAAAATATGTCAGTCTGGCTACTCTTTATGGTTTTAGGGCCTTCTTTTAAAATTGAAAGTCCTGCAATATTTATTTGAGCACACATACACGGCCCTTCTCACTGCATCTTGTTTTCCATTATTATTTTTTGGCAACTGAAATCAATAGACAATGTGTGTAGACAGGGAAGCACAAAATACTGAACTAATATTTGGGGTCATATTTTAACTGATTTGTTTTACCACCTTGAAAGAAAAGCAATGACCTGTCTGATCATTTTAAATATTGGTCTGTGCTTTATATGGGATTCCCTCCATGTGCATCCCTCCTCTGAAAAGGATCTCACTTACGATGATCTCAGTTCCACATATGATGTTTATGTTTATGCACATTTAGCTTCAGGAATATTCAGGATTCTGTAACTCAGTGTCATGATGAATGCAGTACTTTGTTAATACTTTTAACGTTCTGAGATGAAAATAACCCAACTTGTATCAGCCATATTGCTTAGCTATGTTGTTTAAACTTTTTAAAATATATAGTGTAGGAGGCTTCTTTTGTCTTTTGGGCAAGAGTAGTTATAGCATAGGAAGAATCTGAGTGACTGGTAACCACTTCCTTGTTTTCAGGTGTGCTCTTGTCCATTTAACATAGGTATTTTTTGCTGTTTTTCAATGGTTAGCCATGTTATCAGATCTTAAAAACTAACTGGAAGAAAAGTGTTTCTCCGGTTGGTTTGAAATATTGTCACTTCTGACACCAGATTTGTATTTATTTATTATTTTTTCTACAGACTGATAAGGCCAAAGTGTAATTGACTATTGTGTACTGATAATAGTGGGTGTATTTTATGGTAATAGCTTCACAGACCATTTCCAGATACGTGTATACACATGGGAAGCAAACCTTTAAGTGATGCATATTGATTTGCCGCACAAGCTTATTAAAGAACAACATTGCTTATGTGATGTTTTACTTTCTAACTTTCCTTTCCAGAAAATCTTTCAAATGAAATTCTCAATCATTTTAGGCCCTTAAAAAAAACTATTAAGAAATAAGCCTAACCTACTATTTTGACTCCAGTAACCTTTTCTTCCTATTATATGAACATTCAATATTTTTATATATTTAAAGTACTTTTTTTAAAAAACTTGTCATGTTTATATATGGGTAGGAAATATAACCCATTATCCAGAATCACTGAACCTTGAGATCTAATATTGACCTCAGTCAGTATTAACTTTTCAGTTCAATAAATACTGATATTGACCTCAAAGAAAAGTCAATATGAACGTGTCAATTTGTAAAGTATAACTGCAAGGAAGTGCTACACATTTTGTTCCTCACTGTCATTCTATTTATATCTATTTTTAAAACTCCTGCATCATCACCTATAGGGCATAATTTCAGAACATTTGCATCCAAGTTAAGAGGAGTTAAAGGGGGATCTTTTTGTGTGTTATGAAATAATAGATGAAAAATATGTTTCCTACATTCTGAAAATAATAATATGCATAGTATACACTGGGGTTTTTTATATTATTATTATTATTATTATTATTATTATTATTATTATTATTATTATTATTCTAAGGCAAGATTAGTTTATTTTTCCATGATGTAATCTATAACAACAAAGCATTTATTTTGGTTCCATAATAATTTAGTAAAAGGTAAAGGTAAAGGTTTCCCCTGCACAGTCGGTAAAGCTATAAAAATAAAAACATAACCAGAATTAAATAGAAATTATTTTGGAAATTGTTACTATACAGTAGAATATATTGGTTTATGTAATGATGGCAGGGGTGACAGCAAATTTCAAAAATAATCTGCTTCAATATACAGTATATTTACCACAATATAATTTATGTGATATGTCTAGTTTTGTAACCTAAACATTCTGAGTGTACATGTAGAGAGTATATGACAAATTTTATATATACGGAATATTGGTGGACAGCAAAAGAGATTCAAAGACACTCTCAAAGCTAATTTTAAAAAAATGTAATATCAGCATTGAGAACTGGGAAGCCCTAACCCATGAGCGTTTCAATTGGAGGTCAGCCTTTATTAATGGCGCTATGGACTTTGAAGAAGCACGAGTACAGGGCGAAAAGGAGAAAAGAGCTAAAAGGAAGGCACGTCAGGCAAACCCTCATCATGACCGTCTCCCACCCGGAAACCTATGCTCTCATTGTGGGAGGTTGTGCGGATCCAGAATTGGCCTTTATAATCACTTACGGATCCACCGTTAAAATTTTACCTTTGGAAGACAATCTTACTCGGCTACGAGTGATCGCCAATGATGAATGATATGACAAATATACAAAATATAACAAAATATATAACAAATGAAAAATAACAAAGCTAGTGGACCTGATGGGATTCCTGCTGAAGTCTTTAAAGAAGGTGGGCCTGAACTTACACAACAACTTCATAAGCTCATCGAAAAAATCTGGATGAGGGAGGAGATTCCAGCAGACTTTAGGGATGCCATAATTATCACTCTCTTTAAAAAAGGTGATAGAACAGACTGTGGAAACTATCGAGGCATCTCCCTTCTAGCCACAGCAGGCAAAATCCTGGCAAAGATAATTGCAAACCGTCTCCTATCTGTATCAGAAGACATCCTCCCTGAAACGCAAAATGGCTTCCGCCCTTCCAGGGGAACAGTGGATATGATCTTCACTGCACGACAGCTTCAAGAAAAATGCAAGGAGCAAAACCGCCCTCTGTACATGGCGTTTATTGATCTGACTAAAGCTTTTGATACTGTAAATCGTACTGCTCTCTGGACCATCCTTCTGAAAATCGGATGCCCTGATAAATCTGTGAACATCTTGCGGTTACTCCATGACGACATGATGGCAACAATCCTGAATAACAATGGCTCTCAAAGCGATCCATTTAAAGTGGAATCCGGCGTTAAACAGGGATGTGTTATTGCTCCAACCTTATTCTCTATCTTCATTGCTATGATTATGCACCTTGTTGAAGAGAAACTTCCTACTGGTGTAGAAATTATATATCGAACAGATGGAAAGCTTTTTAATCTTAGTAGGCTGAAAGCAAAAAATAAGGTAATTGCAACTTCTGTTATAGAACTTCAATATGCTGATGATAACGTAGTATGTGCACACTCCGAGGAAGATCTTCAAACTATCCTAAACATCTTTGCAGAAGCATATGAAAAGCTCGGCCTCTCGATTAACATTAAAAAAACCAAAGTGCTTTACCAGCAAGTTCGAACCAATCCCTCTGCAGCGCCATCAATCCAGCTTAAAGGTGTGTCACTAGAAAATGTCGATTACTTTTCTTATCTTGGCAGCCATCTATCTACAAAAGCCGACATCGACGCTGAAATTCAGCATCACCTGAGCTCTGCGAGTGTAGCTTTCTCCCGAATGAAGCATAGAGTGTTTGAGGATCGGGACATTCGCAGGGAGACCAAAATGCTTGTTTACAAAGCCATTGTACTACCAACCCTTCTGTACGCCTGTGAAACATGGACCCTCTACAAACACCACCTCCAACTTCTTGAAAGATTCCATCAACGCTGCCTCCGAAAAATTCTGCAAATTACTTGGGAAGATAGGCGGACTAATGTTAGCATATTAGAAGAAGCGAAAACCACCAGCATTGAAACAATGATCATCCAACATCAACTTCGCTGGACCGGCCATGTTGTTTGAATGCCTGACCATCGTCTTCCAAAGCAGCTACTTTACTCCCAACTTAAGAATGGAAAACGGAATATTGGTGGACAGCAAAAGAGATTCAAAGACACTCTCAAAGCTAATTTAAAAAAATGTAATATCAGCATTGAGAACTGGGAAGCCCTAACTCATGAGCGTTTCAATTGGAGGTCATCCTTTATTAATGGCGCTATGGACTTTGAAGAAGCACGAGTACAGGGCGAAAAGGAGAAAAGAGCTAAAAGGAAGGCACGTCAGGCAAACCCTCATCATGACCGTCTCCCCCCCGGAAACCTATGCCCTCACTGTGGGAGGTTGTGCGGATCCAGAATTGGCCTTTATAGCCACTTACGGATCCACCGTTAAAATTTTACCTTTGGAAGACAATCTTACTCGGCTACGAGTGATCGCCAATGATACCTCCTAGTTGGTGGAATGCTGGAAAAGTATTTTGCCTTGCAGGTAGCCTTGAGGTTAGAGACCCTAGTGAAGCTGCATAAAGTATCATGAGTATATGTCTGTAGTTTGAATCATGTCAACTGGATTTCTATTTTCTCAGTGGAAACGTTTCGCTCCTTATACAAGGAGCTTCTTCAGTCTGAGCAAAGTTCCTTGAAGAAGCTCCTTGGATAAGGAGCGAAACGTTTCCACTGAGAAAATAGAAATCCAGTTGACATGATTCAAACTACAGACAATTCCACCTGGATGACTGAGAACCTTCATAGACATATCATCAGTATACTTGAGGTAAAAGTCAGCTTTGGTTTCAGTTGTGGCATACTGGCAAAAATATCCACAAATTGGCTGATAGTATCCTTATATGAGAACGATTAAAGGTTAGGGTTAGGATTAAATTAATACTAGAAACCTGCTCTCCAGCTTTTCTATATTACTAAAAACTGTTATGTGAAAGCCTCTGTCAAAATAGTGGTAGGTGGCAGAAGTCAATATCCATGGGCTCATGTGGTGATGACCAGACTGCAACTGGAAATAATGGTACAAAATATAAGTGTGTATGAAATTGAAAATGTGTTTTATTTTAAACCCAAAGCACGCATTGTGGTTCAGCCAAACTAAGACCCAGAATATCTTGCTTTTCCAAGTTTCTGCTGTGACAAATTCCAGAAAGGTTTTACAGGTTGAATAGGACAAGAATTGTGTTTCTTGTCCGATTCTTTCCTTCTCTTCCACTTGGGTGGTGCATACGTCCATCAATCTTGCCTGCATCTTCCTTTCCCTACCTCTCCTTAGCCACTTGGATATGCTGTCCTTGAATTCAAGTGTGGCATATGCAAGAGGTCTACACATTCCTCCACTAATATCAGTGATATACAGTATACTGCACTTAAAAGTGACAGCTAGGTGGAGGCAGAGAAAGAAAGGTACTGTCCTGTTCCGACTAGGGCCCGACACAGGAAGCGGTGAATAAATGATCTTTATTTAAATAATAATTACACACAGTAAAGTTCAGAAAGCAATTGCTCACTAACACGTGGTTCAATTCTGGAGCCAGTTCCAAGCGTGGCTGGCGTGGTGTGGGAAACACGGCCCACGTGGCGACCCGGTAGGTCCTGGAGTAAGTTCTGGTGCAGTAGCCAGGCACAGCTGATGGAAGGAGTGCGGCGCAGTTGCAAGGCAAGGTTCGGGGTGAAGGTTGATGCGGCAGCAAGGCAAGGCTTCAGTGCGAGGGTTGGCTCAGCAGCAAGGTGGGGCTTGGCACGTGAGGGTTGGCGTGGCAGCAAGGCAAGGCTCAGGATCGAGGTCTGGTGCGGCAGCAAGGTGAGGCTTGAGATTGAGGTCCAACATGGCAGCAAGGCGAGGCTCGAGCAATCTGCTCAAGAGTTTGGCGCCTTTTATGGGCGCGATTTTCCCACCGTTTGCGTGCGGGAGCCAATTGCGCCTCTCGGCTCGCCTCTCCAGTCTTCTTTCACGTGCACTGATAGGTGGCAGTGAGCTCACCCCCTGACTGTCTCCAATCGCCATCTCAAACTTCGGTTTGAATTTCACGCCTAAACCTGTTCCCGCCTTTTCTATTGTTGGCTTGTCCTCCTCCGCCTAAGACTCAATCTCCATCCTGACAGGTACTGTCAGTATTGAGGGAAGGGTGGGCAGGCTGGTTACATATGCTGTTCTGGCAGTGTATGACTGTTGCAACATATCCAGTTGGCCAGTTCAGCCACCCCTCCCAGTGGAAAGAAGTATCTCCCCAATGCTTCTTTCTTCTTTAAGGTAGCATCATGCTACATGTGCTATCACTTCCATCCATGTATTTAAGTGTGGTATATCAAAGTGGTTTGCCTGCCATCCCTTTCCCCAAGTTCAAGTTTTTCATTGTATTTCTTTTTCTACAGCCACATACCATGAATGAGTGTGTCTTTCTCCCATTCTTCTCTCTCTGAGACACACACATTCCAGGTACATGCCTGGAGAAAATAGAAATTCGCCTCTACCCTTGGCCCCCTGCTTATTAGCCCTATATATGAGAAGATAAAAACTTCCATTATGCTAAAAAAAAAAAACATTTCCAAAAATCTGGACATATTTCTGTATGTATTTTCTATTATCTTTTTATTTGTAACTCCCTCAGAGAAAACACAAGATATGCAGATGAGTTGGTCTGAGCACAAAAGGGGGAAAAGTGTTAACATTTCAAGAATCCCTTTGTCTTTGTTCCCAAACAGCAAGGAAATTATTTTGATATCCTTCCAAATAGCCAACTTTGAACTAAGTTGGCTATCTAGGTGAGTTGGCTGCTTCTGATGTTTATATCAATCTATTTACCTCCATAGCAGAGAGTGAGGTGGATTTTCTCTGCTCATGTGCTTCAAATCCATGATCTGGATTCAGGGGATCATATGGTTTATTATGTTCATTCTAGGTGCTCAAGTAAAACGGTATATATTTGTTTGTTTGCTGCTTTTTTTCCACGACAAACTCCAAGATGTTGGATGCAATATTAAAAGAAAAAAACAGTACAAGGCTTTAAAAGCAATAACCAAAATCAATAGCATATAAATAGAATAATAATTTATAATTTATAATAATTTATTAAACTTGTATGCCACGCAACTCTCAATGACTCTGGGTGGCTCACAACAATCAAACAAATAAATTTCAATCAATCAATCAATCAAATGATTCTGTAATAATTATTGTAAAACGAAGAAGTAAGGATCCCTTCAAATCAAGCTGAAATCTTGGTGATTGCATACATGTAGTTTTCTTGATAGCAATATAGCAATTTAGAAATGGTTTGCCTTCTTCTGTAATACCTTTTCAACTTCCCAATCTAATCTCAGCCTGCAATTCCCAGGTGGTCTCCCCTTAAAATAATCAGAAATCTATCTGCCATACTCTGTATAATACTCTGCTATTATATAGAGTCAGTCATATTCAAGACAGCCCTGCATAAAATGCATTACTGTAATCCAGCCTAAATTAAGAGAGAAATGGGCTCTAGCTAATTCTCTGTTGCATGTTTATTCTTTAGTGCTAAATGCTATTTATCAGAGAATTTCAGCATTTCTCGGATGTTTTAAGGGTGGCACAAGAACTCCAGGAGAAGTTTCCATTACCTCCTAAAATGCTTGGATTGTAGTTTGAGGCCTTCTTACAGTCTCCTCACACATCAGTTCCATGGAATTAGATAGTTGGTGGATACCATAACTCTTATCTCAAGAGAAACTGGAAGATAAAACTAGGACTTTTAAGATTACATGTAGTGACAGTTTCTCCAGGGATTGTTACAGTCACAGACAAAAATTCATATGGGCAAATGGAGCGGGAAGAAACAAAGCAAGGCTGGGGCACAAAACAGAAAATTGACCAGAATATACATCTTTAAATATTGAAGCCCCAACTTACTGTTATTGAGAAAAAAATGTGTACTCTATGTACAGATATTTAAGTTATTGTGTGAAGTCTTTTGCTAGTGCTCTGTACCCAAACTCTAATTAGGTACAGTAGCTAATCAACTAATATTTGGAAAGGTAGAAGATGATACTTCTTATTTATTCTTCAATATATATGAGTATCACCATAGGTGTGACATGTTTTGGTGTTTAAGTTGTCAGCATGTCACTGAATGGTTGATATGCTTCAATGATTTGAAAGTGCAATGGAATTTAATTATTAGTGGATTTTTGTTTGACTTCTTTTTTTGAAGTGAGAAATACCTAGTCAGTTAATTATATCACAAGTGTGGATAATAAAAATGTCTATGCAAAGTTTCACTTCACTAAAATGAGTAGAGCCTTTTAGGTCATAGTTTATAATGTGCAATTTATACTGTCTTTCTTTTTCTGTGCTAGGAGATTAGTGAAAACTAAACTGTGTAAATTAAGTTTATTGCAACATTATCTTCAGATGTACAGCTGAGCGGTAAAGATTATATTGAGTGATAGCAGTTGACTGGATTTTGTATTAAAATTATCACGTGAAACCACCTTCTGACTGAAAAATACGTCGTTCAAAGTGCTGTGATTTTATTTTATTCTAGTAACCAGCACAAGAGTTTGGAGGAAGGAATCAATACTTAAGATAAGTAGAATTTGTTTTCCAGTAGAAATCCCTATCATAATTTGGGCAACTTTGTTATCTTTACAAAGAATTCTGATATAGCTAAATGCTGAATTCACATATGCAGAGAAGACTTATGGGTCAAAACTGGCACCTGCTTTCCATAACTTCAGAAGTGTTTTCTAGTCCTAACATAGGGAACTGTAGGAATCAGCTTCTTTATTTGATCTGTTTCCAGTTCTCAGTCTTTGCTAACCTTGGTCCCAAAGTAAATTCCTAAGAGATGGAAGCCATCTAAGTGAATATTGGAAGCTATCTGTTGAGACAAAGCACTGGGCTGTGTCGATCACTACATTTTAACTGATGACAAGTAGTGGTTTGCCACCTTTCATGACTTTTTCTTAATCCTACCTAGGAAGTCTAAGCACTGAATCTGGGATTTTATGCATGTAATAAACTTGATAACTTTATATGTAAATGTTAAGCAATTCTATATTAACACGTTTTCTTTTTTAACTACTTTGATGACAATGGGGTAGCTTTAAGATTTGTGTGACAATTTTGTGGTGAGAAAGAAAATCAGAAAAATAGTTGGATACTAATTAAAAGAAGATCTGCTGCTAAGGAACTGAAAGAGAGATGTGCTAATACAACAATTGTTTCTTTTCTGTTTTCTATACTAGAAGTGATCCTGTTACAAAGAAAGGGTCAGGGAGCCACCATAGTGACTATTAATACTTGGGAAAAGGAGAAACCAAAAATTCCAAAAATTGATTTTTCTGTGATCAGTAAAAAGACTGTTCTGCAATTGTGCAGCAGTCACAGAGAACATATACTGGGTAATTTTATTTAAAGAATGATATGAATTCTTTCACCATAATAGGAGATGTGATGCTTGTTGGCTCTTCAATATGAGTAATGCAATTTATTTATTTGCTTGCTTGTTTATTATCAGCCCAAATCAATCCATTGGGGGATTGAAGGCCTCTTCACAGACAGTTATGGACCATAATCTGCCATGGTTGATAGACTTTTTTGACTTCCCAGTCTAGCGCTAAGAGAGATTGACTGGCCCAAAGTCACCCAGCTGGCTTTCGTGCATAAGGGAAGACTGCAACTTGAGTCTCCCTATTCCTGTCCAGCACTCTAATCACTAGATCACATTGGCTGTCATAATTTAATTTACGTAATTGATTTAACAATTAAAATATATGAAAAGCTGCATATTTAAAAATTGTTGCAAGTTCGTCTCATCCCCAAGTTCAAAATATAATATTCTGCAAATTACAATTAATAAAGTGGCTATGTACTAAATTAAGACCTTCAATTTTTACCCCATTTTATGATGCATTTTGGTAAAGATGCTAGAGCTCTCTTTTCCATACAGTGCATACAGAGGAGATACCAGATACTTGCACTCCCATGCATTTTTGCATACATCATGCTCTTTCCTACCCTTTGTTTCTATTAGCAACCCATGAAGAATGAATCTGTTGGTTATACTTCTTCAGTAGCCTTTCATGAGAAACATTGGCCTCAAATTTTGGAGATCTTGATTTGTCTGCATATAAGAATGCAGTTCATTCATAGTTCTTTTCTCAAAAAGAGAACTATATCTCTTTTTTCCCTTTTTTCTTTTTTAAAGAAAAGCAATATTATGAAAATATCTATATGATTAGAAATGAATGGTTTAGAAAAAAATAAAAGACATATGTATGCAAAAAAATTTGGCGGAGATTCTAAAAAACAATTCATAGGAAAACAGAGTAGAATGGAATAAACCTACCAATATAAGCATAAATGGATGGAATTGGCCATTCTTTATATAAAGATGCACTATCCACTAGAGCTGTTCAAAGCTTATACCAGTTGCATTACTTTATCTCCTCCAGCATATCTAATATTCAGAAATGGCTCCTGTGCTTGCAGTCAGCATGTACAGAAGCCTTTTCTAGGGTTTCCATAAGTCACTGGAGGCCTCTCTATGTACTGGATGTTCTAGAGGAGGCAGTTAAAGCAATAGGATGTGCCTTAGGGAGATAAATAGTGTCACCTCAGCGCAAATCATCTATCAACATGAATGGGGGCTGGTTCAAATAAAGTATGGCTATAGAGGACAAATACTCCGTTCCCAGCAAACATTGGCAATAAATTAAATATATATTTTGACAATAGTACACCTGAAACTGAATCCTGTTTTGCCTCATGAAGTGGAGAGGCTGTAACTGTGGTCTCAGATTCTGGTAAGCTGGTCCTCTGTATGACTTGATTCATAATTAATTTAGTTTAATGTAATATATAAAATCTATCTATCTATCTATCTATCTGAATTACCTTATATTGCTTAAAACTTTGTTTAGTCTTACATTGGAATACTATTATAGGCAGTTCAGGTTCTGACATTGAAATAATATTATAATTTTATGTTTGAACTAAGATTAGAAGGATTCTCTTATTTTTAATCTACTTTTTTTAGTTGTATTGTAGAAATCCTGATTGATGAACATTTAAAATATTCTCAAAGCTGCTATCTATGAAGCTTCTACTGCTTATAGAAAAATAAGGTTTATCATTAGTTAGAAATCTACATTCCTAGATCCAAAGCAGTTTAGTAGAAGGTTGGGAAAAAGGGAACTAATAGAATGGGAACTTATAAAGAATCCACTGTCATAGTCTTTCATTGATAAATAGCACATAACTGAAGTCTTTTCCAAAGCTCCAATGATGCCTCCAAGAATAAGTCAAGTGGCTGTAAGTTTCCATCTTTTCCAATTGATGTAATTGAAATAATCTATTAGAAATTGATATAAATTAGTTTGGATAAGCAAAGTCAGTTTTAGCTCTTGAGACTTTGACTACTGAAAATTCATTCTGTACTAAGCATATATTAGCTCCACAGGCTATCAACTTTATTAGTGTGGAGATAAGCTGATTATATCTTGTCAATCAAAGATGCCGATATTCCAATTGAGAGTTTCCTCCTCCCCCTCTTTTTTTGCATTGGAGCAGGCAACAAAGATAGAGATGTGGTTTTTATCCCTATGGTTGTTATCATGCAGGGTGCATGGGTCCTGTGATGATGTGATGGCTATATTAAAGAGTACATCAATTTGTTTTAAAGTGTTTTGATTTTTTATGATGTCATTAAACAAGAACATTGTGATTGCAGCTTTGCTAGAAAGCAGAGTTCTAGAAGGGGAAGTAAGTGTTTCTTTGAAGCCTACTGAGACTTTGAGTCTTGCTGTGACTATGGGCGCTTATGTATTCTTATAACAGACATCCTCTAATCAACTACCAATTTAGATATTATACTTTTTCAACATTATTCAATTATATCCAGTAATAATGCATGAAGTTTTAATTTTACAGGTGTTTTTTTCATAGTAATATCTCTTAACCTGTTGCTCCCCCACCCCCAGTAATTGTTTAGTGGAAGTTTGGAAGGAGTATATAATCTGTAATCTAGGATGTCTCTTTAAGAAGAGGTTACTTGTGGTTTGAGGGTGGTGACTAAGCCCAAGAAAATGCATATATGGATTAGTAGTTCCTAGGTATTTGCATCTCTTATTCATAGGAAACATTAGAGGAATAGAACTTGATCTTCCAAATGTTCTGTATCTGTTATTAAAAAATGGAGAGAGGGAGACAAGGAAAGATCTGGGTTTTTATTCTATGTCAGGGCTTTCCAAACTGTGTTGCGACACAGTACAGGTGTGTTGCGCGACAACCCGGAAGTGCTGATGGCGCACAGCGGGCCATCAGCATTTCCGGGTTGTCATGCGACAAACCAGGACGCCGCTGCCGCTACCGCCTCGGCACGCAAAAAACCAAAAGTGTGGCGGCAGCAACCCAGAAGCGCCACCGGTGCTTCCGGGGTCTTGCACGCCGACACACAAACGGCAAAACTTTGGAAAGCCCTGTTCTATGTATTAATAATTGGGTCTCAACCGTTCTCTTTCATACATCAGTTTCAAACAATAGAAGTTCATCCTTTTGTTAGCTTGCTTATGTCACCACCCAATGAACTGAAGTGCTACTGAACTACATTGATGCAACATATTATATGTTTACCAGCTTTTTTTAATCCAGTGTATCATTTTTTCTATTAACCATTCAGACATGTCCTTTTTACAAAATGAGTATCAGAATCAGAGGTTTTACTTTAGCTAGATAAATGCTATAAACAGATAAGCAATTATTAGAGCTGGCAATCTATTTGAATAGACTGTTTTGCTTCATCAACAATCCTGATAGAAATGTCTTCTGCACATGTATACACATTCCAAAGACGAAGAAAGGGTGTCAAAGCAGCCTCAGCAAGTCTTCAGGAGACATGACGATCTTGATGCTCTGAAAATTGGAATGGTTTGGGCAGCTTTGGAAAATATATTATTTCTACATATATATAAGAACTGCTTGCCTATCTCACAGTATATACAATACTCCTTGTATTAAACTTTTCTAAAGAAATATTCTTGTTAAAGTTCATAGTCTTGTTCATGAACACAGTGTCTGAAATATGGGACCTCATGTATGCAGGCATTTCATTCTCTTATGTTCTGTTACAAAACTGGGCAATTTTAAAAGAGCAGCTTATAGCTCTTGTAAAGAAACCACATGAAAATCTGTTGATTGCATGCAGCATTTTAATGAAATACTGTTTATAAGTACATTTGGGATGAAAATGGTAACTATTTTTTAAAAATTATTTTATATTGCAGTAAAATTAATTGATTTTGCTTCTCCTCTCACATGCAATATATGATACTGTTTTCTACACACTGGTATTTAGGTTGTATCTTTTTTCCCCTGCTATTGGCTCTTGAATAATTGCCAGTAGAAGTGTAATAAAGAAGTGGCAGGCCTCCAATGCCTTTCAGCTATTTGGATTATTTTAACTATATTGACATATTTGCATTTGCTATCATGGCTCTTTTGTTAGCCATTAACAGCAAAATTTTCATAAAAGTGTACTCTGAAAAAAGTCCCATTGCATTCATTAGAGTTTTGTCTCAGGAAAGCGGATATGTGTTCAAAGAAAGATTTTTGAGTATGTGATGCACTCTCACATATATACAGATTTTAATGTGACCAAGATAATGTAGATAGTGTTTCTGTAAAAAATCATATTTGTTCTCATTTAATATTTACTTTTGAGAATTCTATGCATATTCAAAGTTCTCTAAGTGATATAGATTCTAGACATGGATAATGCCTATGAATAGCATGTTCTATTATTTTGAAAAGATATGTGTGATGTGACACTGGGCACCAGGTTATCTGTACACATTGCAAACTATCAAATCATAAAAACAAAAATATGTTATTTAATATAAATAAAAAATAAGTCTGTGTCTTTCCTTAGTGCATTTGAGCATTAAAAATGTGTTTTCCCGGTCTCTTTTTGCAGTTTTGTTGTGGTTTATTCTGTAAGCAAATGCCAAATGTTATTGCATATTGGAAAACAAGTTACTTTTGCCTTACCTCTTCTTTGACATAAAGTTCCTGATTTTCTTGTTAAAGAATCCGAGAAATTTATTTTTAAAAAATTGCTGTAATTTTGTAAAGTATAGAAGAGCACTTTCCATAACATAACCATATTGAAGTATCATTTCTGATTCATAAGCTTTTATCATACAAATCACTTTTTTCAATAAAATTCTTGTTTGCTGATCAGTATTAATGGAAGTACAATTATTTTGAGAGAATAATGGGGACTGGAAGATTTTTTTTTCTGGTTCTTCCCTAAGGCTGAAATTTTATCACTCCTTGCTCTTCGACAGAAGTGAATTTTCTAATAAAATTGTCTCTAATCGGGCTCTGTCAGTGAATTGTCTTATCATTGGGAGGAAAATGACACCGATTCTATCGGAAAACAGAGATGATGTCACCGGGTCTCCAATCACAGCTTCTCAGCTTCCATATCTAGCTTCTCCACAAACACCAAGTCTTTCCCCCCCCCTAAGAACATCAAAACCCTGCAAAATCATTAAAATTGCACCCGCGTAGAGATACAGGGATCAACCACACTGGCGCAAAATGGGATGTGGGAAAAGAGACTCTCTAAATGTGCTAATTCCATTGTCACATATTTACGGCTTAATTTTAATCAGTTAAAAAAGCCACAGATTGCAATAAATTGGCATTATCTTCTATGACACCAGAGGACACAGTTGGCTCAAGGATTTAGAGGGTCTCTGGCAACAGTATATAGTGCTGCAGACAAAGTATTTTTACGCTTGAACTACGGTAGCTAAGGTGCAATCCCCAGTTAAAACTGCAAACAAAGACTATAACCCACATAGTGCTAAGTTCAACATGCAGACCACCTTCAGTTTAGAATGCTAAAGCAGATAATGCTGGAAAACATCTTAACTGAATGACAGATTGAGTTTAGTTGCTGATGTTTTGGAAAAAGGAATTAAACATTCCCCTATGTGAACTCTTGAATGGAATGCTGAAAGTGCTTTTCTAAAATACCTGCTGCTTAGTCTTTCTCATTCAATTATAAAATGTTTGGTTACTTTATCTACAGAACATGCACATACAGTTCTGCAAAGTATCTTGTATTTACCTTACGCAGTGAATATAAACTATCTCAGTAATCATAAAAGGTTTAGAGAGGGGGTTTTCTATCAAAAAGTGATCACCAATCATGTTTAGATTGCACTCATGATCACTTTCTGATTTTTAGACTTTTTTTCCTTTCTTTCCATATGGATTCTATTATTTGGAAATTGCTGACTCAAATCTTGCTTTTGGTTTAACAAATTTCCAACAAGCAATGTGTTTGTATGAGAATGAGAATGAATTAATTACACACTGGAAATGTATACTCGGAGTAATGTTAGAAGCAGTGAATGGCTAAAGTGAAAGAAGCACTTGCAGAAATGATTTAGTTTATATGGATGGCTAGTACTATCCAAATATAGCTATGTATGTAGAAGAACAAAATTGTCTATTTGAATTAGGATTAAACAGATCAAACAAGTAATATTTAAACAAATAAATGCATCTAGCCTATGTAATATTGTATCAGTCATATCATTTCCAAATGTCTTTATAATATCAAAGTTTTGCAGATCATAAAAGTTGTTAAAAATGAACAGGAAAATGGCTAACGTAGCTAAAATAAAAGTAAAGAAAAAGTAAAGAAACTAGGAAAATTCCCCTGAAAAAATATGTTTGCTTTGATTATACCAATACCACCTATGGAACTGTAGGCAAAGCCTTTGCAAGACCAGAAGTCAAAATACTGTACTATTGTTTTAGTATACAGCATTTGTTTTCAAACAAGCAAGCCTGATACAGCTTGTATTATATGCCTCTTATATCTTACTCAGTGTTTGCTGGTGGAAATTTAAAAAAGCAAGATTTTAAAATATATCTGTATTTTTGTGTGCCCAAATATATTTTAATTTCATTGTTTTATTGTAATGGTATACTGTTTCAACCATCTTCTTTGTTTACAGCTTGAGTACATTTCTGGGGTCACTTCTGCAATAAAATAGGGAAAAAAGAATTTTGAATACTATTCTTTTTTGGTGTCTGGATTAGGAAGTTGCTCTGCATAACAAAGAAAGAGATCTTTGGATAATAAGGCACTCTGTTTCTGGTGTTCAGTTTTTAAAGAATTTGTAATTATTATTTTGTACATATTGCTGTTACTGTATTTCCAACATATCTCATAAGGCTGTATTTAGATAGGGAAATTTGCTTTAATTTAAAAAAACAGCAACATTTATTGCATTTTATTCCTAAAAAAATACCATAGAAATGATTTTAATTTGTTATTCGTAGAAGCTACTTGTAGGTATATATTATATTTCATACAATAATCATGTATGAGATTTTTCAACAATAACAAAATTGGTTTTATATTGTTTTGTTTACTTGATAAATTCCCAGCTATTATCTTGGAAACAAATGTTATTCACTGAAAATATTTAACTACTAGTTCATCAAAGAAATAAGCTTAGACATTTTTTTAAAAGCAAATTCTCTACAAAATGCATGATAAAAAGCTTCTGTGTTATTAAGTACTGCTAAAGAGATGTGAAGGGTAATAGCTTGAAATAAAAGCCCCACAAAATAAAGATGAACTGAGTTACTTTGCAGAATAAAATTATAGCATTTAATTGTTATGACATATAAACTGGTCCTAGATGGCTAGTAATTTGCTGTTAAGCTCTGACTATTAAACTCTAAGACATACATTGAAAATACCAGAGAAATACAATTATTGTCAGTTTCTGTGGTAACTTTATAAAAGCTGTCTACAGTTTTGTCTTTGCTCTCTGTAACTGAGCTATAGTGAGGTGACCATTCTCTCAGAAATGGAACATATATGTATGTTCTACTTTTCTACACATAGGCTGCGCCATTGAGCCACTGGTCAAATAAAATGTTCATTCTTGACACTGTGAAAAAGATGAAGTTAAAAATGTATTTAAGGGAATTGGTTATCAGCATCTTTTTGTGTTTGTCTTTAGAATTCGGAAGAAATACCAAATATTTTAAGTACCTAATTGTAACTTCAGTGTCTGTATTATATGTTTGACCCTAAGTTTTTTTCTTCTTCTCTAGATGCAAATATGGTATTATTGCTTTTTAGTCTAATATAACAGGATTATTCTTTTTTAAATGTTTACAGTTTTGCAAAACAGAGAGACATACATATGCACGTACACAAATATATGTGGATTTGAGTTAGAACTGCATAAAACTGGTAATCTCAAAACATACAGTTTAAAAGTAGTATGTTAAACAGGATTTAAACTTGATTATTTTAAAAACATCTGTAAATGTATTTAAAGTAAATTTCAGTATGCCAAAATTACTATTTTATTTATAAAATAGTTTTAATTTTGGCATTGAATGTACTGTGCAGTAACAGCCAATTAACCTCCTCTATCTGTGAAAAGGATTTGTTGAAAGTCAAAGTAAATACTATTACTGTTCATTTAATGGAAGATATAAAATGTTCTGTAAGTTCAGGAAAAACTGTTTCTGCACAGATTAATGTATGATACACATCAGTACAGTATTTGCATAAATATGTCTCTGAGTTAGTGGTTTTTAGTGTTTTGGTTTCTTTCTGATAAATGCTGGCCAGGTCTTCTCACTGTCATGAATAGGTTATAAAGCGTATAAAATAATGGAGCATTCAGATATACCATTTAATGAAGAGAAAACATTAGGAGCCACCTTTTTAAATGAATAGCTACTGCTTCATTTGATGATGGGGCCCGAGAGTAGATTACATATACTATAAAGTTTAATATGTCAAGAGTCAGTTACTATTTATGACTCAGACATCAGTGTTCTGGAATGTTCACATCTTACATATGGATGACCAGATTTTCCTTCACAAATTATTAATGGTGTGTGTATGTTTGTGTATGTGTGAATGTATGTTTGTGTGAGTGTATATCTATATCTACACACACATACAAACATACAAACATACACTCAAAGGAATTGTAAAACATGAATAGCAAATTTCAGAAATACAAATAACCTACATTCATGGCTACATGCATTTCATATTACTGATAGTTCTACATCTTCAGAGGAAATTATAAAACAACCATCACATTTAACCATGATAATATAACTGATTCATAGCAAAATAGGCTTAAAAATATTTCTATAAGGTATCTTAAAATGCCATGGCAATGTAGTATAATTTATTCAAATGGGATAGGCAGGATCTTTAATCATTATTATAAATTCTTTTGTATTAGAATTATGTTTCTATCAGTGTACAAATATACTCCATAAATGTGCTTTCACTTAAATTGTATGTACTTGATTTAATATGGAAATACATCTCCGAAAAGGCACAAAAGAGAAATGATCTTTGACAGAAGAGCTGCTTGAAATAATAAAAAATAAATAAACCATCAACCAACTTTATGCAATAAGGATAATCAAATCATCATTAATATACATACTGTATCTCTTTTTGTCACTGGGCCTGGTAAATTAATTTGCTGGCATCTGTTGGAAAATTCCTGTTTAATACTTATAGGCAGTCCTCTGCTTACATCCATTCGTTCAGCAACCGATCAAAGTTATGGTGGTGCTGAAAAAATGAACTTACGCCCGGTCCTCGAAGTTCTGGCCATTGCAGCGTCCCCGCAGTCCTGTGATTGTGATCCAGGTGCTCGGGTGCCCTGCTCGCAATTATGATTGAGCTGTGTCACATGATCACCATTTGTGACCTTCCCTGCTGGCTTCCCACAAGTAGTCAATGGGGAAGCTGGCAGGGAAGGTTGCAAGTCACCTCAGTAAGTCACTCCCACCCCTTTTTCTCCTGAGGAGCCTGCTAGGGATCTTGTACTCCATAGCACCCCCTGCCCACACTCCATAG
This sequence comes from Charina bottae, assembly GCA_023362775.1. Taxonomy (NCBI): domain Eukaryota; kingdom Metazoa; phylum Chordata; class Lepidosauria; order Squamata; family Charinaidae; genus Charina; species Charina bottae. The sequence goes on from JALMGJ010000005.1 coordinate 50,943,371, forward strand.
CGCACGCCCACCCGCAACACCCCCCACCCTCCCATGGCTTCCGCCACCCCATCTGAGCTCCCTAGTGCCTGCCTGTGGCATCCCCCCCCAATGGCACCCATGCACCCCCCACACGCTCCTTAGCTCTCCCAATTGCTGTCATAACCTGAGGACTACGGAGTGAGCTCCCGCACTCGCCCCAGCTCTTGCCAACCTAGCAATTTGGAAGCATGCAAATGCAAGTAGATGGATAGGTACCACTTCAGTGGGTAGGTAACAGCGTTCTGCGCGCGTCATGCGACCACATGACTGTGGAAGCGTCTTTGGACAACGCTGGCTCTTCGGCTAACAAATGGAGATGAGCACCGGCCCCTAGAGTCGGACACGACTGCACAAATGTGTGGGGGGAAACTTTACCTTACCTGTATTTTGCACTGTCATCATACGGCTTGAAAGTAGCTTAAGCTCAGCTCAAGGCAAGGCTCAGTCAGGCAAGTTTATATTATGTAAATGTGCTGAGTATAAAACTTACTGCACTTTTATTTTGAACTCTGTGTCCATGTCAGGGAGACACAGGAGGGGGGGGGAAGCTTGCCCTTGTCAGTCAAACGGGTACGTAGCTCAGAAAGCCTCGCCTTCTCTCCCAAACGCATCAGGAAGGCTCCACCCTAGACTGGACTCATATCCTTGGCTTTCTTCGGGTACTCTCAGTTTAGCAGGATTTCTGGTTGTAGGATATGCAATAAACACTAGAGACTAGATTCCTTGCCTCGGCGTGTTATTCTGCACCTACACACGACAGTCCATGCCTGCTCTTCTGCAAATAGAAGCAGAAATAGTTAAATAGTTAAAGGGACGCGGTGGCTCAGCGGGTTAAACTGCTGAGCTGTAGACTGCTGATCGGAAGGTCGGCAGTTCGAATCCCCGCGCAACGAGGTGAGCTCTCGTTGCTTGTCCCAGCTCCTGTCAAGCCAACAGTTCGAAAGCTTTGCGAGTAGATAAATGGGTACTACCTTAAGTGGGTAAAATTGCTGGCGTCCTGTCGGGGGTCGCCCACCAAACGGAAGATCTTTGGAATGGCGGTGGCTACGACGGATCCCGGAAAAAGCAGCTTCATCTACAGGACGTCGGCAGCCAGCTCGGATGCAAGGCATTGTGGGGCTTGTAGTCCAAGTAGCCTCGGAAGAGTCGGTTCCCTTACCCCTTCCCTTAGCGCGCGGTTAAATTGAAAATGTATAATATGAAATGTAAAACATGAAATGTATATGTGTATGTAAGCCGCCTAGAATCCTCCGTTAGGGAGGGGATAGGCGTGGTATAAATATCAATATAAATAAAAATAAATAAATAGTTCAAATCACCTCATCTTCCAGAAAGACATTATCATGGATGGAATGCCACTCAGAGATAATCTGAATCTGTATTCTCTTTGTCTCTGAGAGATTATATTTGTTAAATCAAGGCTTTGGAGACTTTAATTTACTTTGCCAAGATGTGATTATATAACTGACATGTCTCTGTGATCTGTATATCCTCCTGCTTCTTTGGCATATGGGTCTCTAGTTTTGCACTAACAAATGCCAGGAAAATGGGATTATGGTTAACATAATTATTGCTGAAGGAGTGATGGGCAGGATATGTCTGCAGCAATAGAGAAAAAAATAATACTGCTTACAGAGATTAATACCCAGAGGCAAAGAAAAGTATGGTAAATAATAATCAGACACATATCTCAAGTTAATAAGTACTGCTTATATTTCTGCATTTCTTTTAAATTCAAATTCCTTAAAATTTCCTTTAAAACTAAATATAAGCTTAATTTGGGGAGCTGGATTTAGTTTCCTTGATCTGGTCTTAAAGGCTTTGATGAATTAACCCATTTTTAGATTTATGTTAAGGAACTATGTATGTATGTTTATATATGTATATATGTGTACATACATACATACATACATACATACATACATACATACATACATACTGTATCTGCATCTGCTTCTAGAATTGTTCATTTTATTTCAATATGTAGAGATGTGGCAAACTGAGAAATGGCAAGTTCCCAGTTGAAATATTCCTCTTAATGTCTTCCTTCAAATTATGAATTCAGTATTATATTTAAACCCCATTACTCTCTCAGATCTACATATTTCTATTTTCCTTTATTCTCTCTTGACTGAAAACAATGATGGGAATTGCATCTCTTATTTCATTAGGAGCCCTACAGAGGACAAGTTGGAGAGAGGAACTTGCAGTGGCCAACAATAATGTTTGGTTGTAGTCCAAGGAATAAAAAAAAATAGATAAGCCATAGTCAACTATAGGCAAGTCTATTACAGTAATCCACTTTCCTTTTCTCATACTAAGCTGCCCTTTAGGAGAAAAAAACAGGGAAAGTGAAGTGAACAGCTCATTGTGAATAGTTTGAATGTCTCATGTGTCACATCCTTATGTTTTTTTCCTTAACTATTTCCACATTATTATTTAATGTTTGTGCATATGTATTCTCTGTACTGGGAAAGTAGTGCTATTCAGTTTTGTTGCCCTCAACACTATTGTTCAAAGTGCAAACCCTGCAATTTAGTCTTTTATACCAATGCATTCACTAAACATTCAACGTTTTGCAGTACTCACAAGTAGATTGTTTTTTAAAAAAAATAGTAATATGTTTAAGACAGCAGGATGTATTACTACAATTTGCCTATCATGGTAATAGCACCTGTTAGAGGTGTGATACAAAAGGCAGTGGCAGGGGCTGCAATTTTGTGATTGTACCATTGTACTATATAGCTGGTCAACTCACCAGGCAAATACAAAGAAACCACTGTTATGGCAGAATAGGGATGAGTAAGCTTAATAGAAAGAGTTAATTGTGTACTGAAAGAGACCTTGGTGAGGGCCTAAACTCCCATGGGGTAACTCAGAATGACTGAAAAGAGGGGGGAAATATGCAAAAAGAGGGGGGGAAAGGTACCAGCTTTCCCTTTTCTGTTCTTAAAGTGACATGCAATTTTTGTTGATGAGCATTATTGTTTAACTTGTTTGTAAAGGAGGAGGGAGATTAAAGGATAAATGCAAATTGCTTTTCAAAATGCCACTAGGCAATATAAGTTACGTAGAAGTTAGAAATGACTTCATGAGAATTAGGAATGGTTATGACAAAAATGCAATTTGTAGACATTTTAATGGAGGAAAAGTCAAATCACAGAGAGACAGACTGACAGAGATCATACCCAAATTTTCTTCTACATTTATAATTTAGTCTAGATGTGGGATATTAAATGAAAACAGATACTTTACATAGCAGGAAAATGAAGGGCAACAAGTCATTGGAGGAAAAAATATCAGTGTCAGAATATCTCATTCTGATTTTTACTGTATAAGTTTTTCTTAAATTTTTTATCCCACCTTTATTATTTTTATAAACAACTCAAGGCGGGGAACATACCTAATACTCTTTCCTCCTCCTATTTTCCCCACAACAACAACCCTGTGAGGTGAGTTGGGCTGAGAGAGAGTTAAGCTGTCACCTGAAATTATTTCCAAATATGGACAGAGATTGTGAGTGCCTTGCCTCACTTCCTGATCCCGCCAATTCTTACCTTAGGTATTAGCACATAGAGCAAGAGTCTGAAGTGTTCAGCTAAATGCAAGGGAGTTTCATAATAAATATGAAACCTATATTTGTGGTTATATTCTTGGATAGCATGGTGGATAACTTCTGAAGGGAGATTTTTGGTTCTTGCAGGCTGGAATATAATTTAGAAAGGAAACAAGGGTAAATGTATTTTCTACTTGCTTCCAAGAACAGTGCAGGTTTCTGAAACACAGATACAGAGCCTGGACCTTCAACATTTGTGCTTCCTTTTGGAATCCACAAGTTATCCTCTTGTTATGAAATCAAAAGACAACTTTTAATAAATAAAAGTCAGTGCTTTAAGTATTACTTGTGTGTACACTAGTTCAGTTCAAATCCCTGTTAGGATCTTTTTCCTCATTACATGCTGTCTGTGTCATCTTTTTATTTCTGCTTCTCTTGTTAATGTTTTCTGTGTTTCAGCTCTCAGAAAAACTGGTAATGCAGTTATGAACATGTGAATTGTTCTACACCCCACTCTAGCAGATAGAATACCTGCACTTGTGTGAGTGAAAAAGTATGGATTCCATACTTAATTGTACATGCATAATTCTGGGAACTACATAAAAGTTTTAAGTTCACTTTGCTCCAATCTCCATTCTTGAGTTATAAATACTCAGACTAAGCTTTACTATATTTTTTCCATCTTTCACATCAAATACCTAAATCCTTTCATTCTTCTATCTTTCCTGCCTTTTTTCAGTCAACACAGCATCAAGTAGGAAAGCTTATCAACCAGTTGTAGACACCATGACTTTTCAGTCTACACTGTAACACATTGTTAAATTGAATACATGGTAAATAACCAAAATCTTAAATAAGCAAACCCCCTCACTTTTATAGCTTAGAGCAGGGTTCCATGGAACCCTAGGGTTCCACAAGAGGTCACCAGGGGTTCCCTGGGAGATCACGATTTATTTAAAAAACTATTTCATATTCAGGCAACTTGAACATTAAAGAGTAAGTTTCACTCTTTATTTTTAGCTTAAGAACACCGTTAATGCATATATACAGGCCTACATATGAAACAAATATAATAATTTTGTAACTTCTAGCCTATATTTGAGCCTGAATGTGCAGGGGTTCCGCGAGGCCTGAAAAATATTTCAAGGGTTCCTCCAGGGTCAAAAAGTTGAGAAAGGCTGGCTTAGAGAAAGAATTAGTTCCACATTTTATTACTTCTAGTTCAGAAAGCAAGTAGTAGTTTAAAATGCTACAAATAAGAAGTTTTTCCCCCTCCAATGGACAAGAAATTGGATCAAAGGTAATGACACCATAGCGTGAGCTAATCTTTTCTTTGCCAAGGTTTCCTAAGGACTTGAAAGCAAGGATGTGGCTACAGCCCTGCTTGAGGCCACACCAGGCCTTACTAGAGTCAGACTCAGTGTTTGTATACAGTATTTGAAGAGTAATAGAGTTAAATGCTGCCCTCAGAAACCACAGTAATTACTTCTGTTGCTGAAATAGGCCTAGACCGTGAACAAAAATATCATTGGAAAGCTATTTCTAACATTACACTACCCTTCACAGATAAGTGGCAACCATCATTATTTTTTTCTAAATTATGTGTTCTTGTTTCAAGCGTTTAGATGATGCAAACCAGATTTTTGTGGCAACATGTTGATTCTAGCCAAAAAAGCATTCAAGGAAGTATTGTGCTTCTGCTAAATTGCCTTTTTATTGATAATCTTTTGAGTTGTCTGTATTATTTAACTTTCTTTACAAATCAAGCAGCATTTTTTAATCAATCTATTAATTTTTTGCAAAATGCAAACTTTATCATTCTTTCGGTACATTTGAAAATGATGAAATGCCGCAGTTATTTTTGTTTCTTTGTTCAATCGGTTGCTTTGTTTTTTTCTTCCCCCAAATGAACTTTCTCAGAGATAAACTTTCCAAGGTAACTATAAAAATCGTAGGTGAAATTCCCATGCCCTGCTGTGGGCCATGCTAAGACTATTTCTAAGACTATTTTGATACTGGTGAACTGAAGTTAAAAGTGAGTTGTCTCATACAAGCTCACACATAAGCAAGCGCGCTCTCTCTCTCTCTCTCTCTCTCTCTCTCTCTCTCTCTCTCTCTCTCTCTCTCACACACACACACACACACACACACACACACACACACACACACCATTGAATATTCTTGCTGTTTTGTTTTTCACTGTTTAAGAATAATTTGGTGGAGATAAATAGCAATAATGACTGGACTGTCAAAAATGTTCCAGTCTGTCCTGAAAGGAGCAATCCTGTTTATAGTTACAGCCAAGCATTTACTCCAGCAAAAAGCTAGTATTCTTCCTTAGAACTGTTTTTCCCCCCTTTTAGTCTATATTTATGACTACTGAGCATATTCACTTCTCATCTGGATAGTTGGGGAAGATGACAGCCCCAATGCAAGTGAGTTACCAAAAAAGAAAAACAGCCTTCTGCAAACCTCAAGGGTTTCCTCGTTAGGTTGAAATTTCCCTCTTATTTCTGTTTTCCTGTTTTTGCTACACTCTTTGTGGCACTTGTGTACACTCATTTGGCTGTAATATGGATGTAATGTTCTAAAAACAATTAGTATCTCTGTTGTTATCATTTGTAACCAAGTTCAATATATCAAGAATATATTTTTTTATATTATTTTGCATGTAAAATAATTGTTTTGATGTGTGTGTTTTACTTGAATATTATAGAAATGAAAAGGTAATTGAGGCAATACATAACAGAAGTGTAAATTCACTCATATTTTTTCTTTTAAGAATATTACTTTGGTATTAAGTAAGATTTTTATGTTATTTTGTATACTGCACTAGAGTGCCGTGTGTATATCATTTATACAGAATTGTACGTTTGATTTATTTCAGCAGCAAGATGATGCTTCTTGGTGGGTGCAAATACAACAGACTTTAATAGAAGTAGCGTAGGTAATTCAGAGAATGAGCATTACTACTGAAGCTACTGCAGATTAAACTGCTGTTCATTTATTTAAAAACAGAAGCAGAAAAATGATAGAAAAAATGTTCTTGAAGTAGCAGCACACAGAAAGTTAGCTGATTTAAGTAACAAAAATAACATAATTGAAGCATATACTAAAATTTTAATGCAGATGTCCTATACCTCTTTTATTTATATTATTACAATATATATAGATTATAGATTACTGCAACACGCTCTACATGGGGCTACCCTTGAAGAGTATCTGGAAGCTTCAGCTGGTCCAGAATGCGGCTGCACGGGTAGTTCTGGGTGCTATAAGATCAGCACATGTAACACCGCTGCTCCGTGAGCTGCATTGGGTACCAGTTTGCTTCCGGGTCCAATTCAAGGTGTTGGTTATCACCTTTAAAGCCCTACATGGCATGGGACCAGGGTACCTGAGGGACCATCTTATCCCGACCACATCCATCCGCTCCACCTGGTCATGCAGGGAGGGCATGCTTCGGACCCCATCAATAAAAGAATTCCATCTAGCGGGGTCCAGGAGGCATGCCTTCTCTGCGATAGCACCCGCCCTGTGGAATATCTTGCCCCCAGAGGTGAGACAGGTGCCATCACTCCTGGCCTTCAGGAAGTCTTTAAAGACCTGGTTCTGCCACCTTGCTTGGAACGAAGGAAATAATAGTTCCTCCTGGGGGTGGTTGGCTTAGTAATACCCTCCTTTTAAGAACTTACCATCTTTGGATTTTTCTGTTTATTATTATAGTGGATTTTAGATGTATAGGTTTTAATTGTTTTTATAATATTATTGTAAACTGCCCAGAGTCTACTGTTTTAGAGATGGGCAGTGATAAATTCGAAAAATAAATAAATAAATAAATATGAATCCCTTTTCAAGTTTTACTTTTCTGGACTTAAACTTATAATAACTTTTGTAGGAAGGAAAAAATGGGTGATATATTTGCCATGTCAGTAACATGCTGAGGTAGTGTAGCAAAATGGTTTGAGCAGAAATTTTCCGGTTCAAATGTTGTCATATCCATTATCCTGCTAATTGATCTTAGAAAGCCACTTTGTAATTTCTGTTCTCTATGTGCTATATTGGTGTGATAATACAGTTCAAGCTAGAGGGTTTTATGTATATATAACACTAGACAACCCTGTGACCCATTGGATCATCCTTTGAGAGAAAACTAGTGCAGTCTGATGTGACCAGAATGAACATTAAATTTTCCTAAATGGTATTGCTATTGCTTTGCTTTGAAAATTAAAGAAAAAAACATCAGTTTATTAAAGAATAAAGATGCGTAGCATTTACCCCAGTGTTGGACGGTCCCGTCATCATTTAAGAAGAGTATATATCATAAATAGAAAAGTAATTGTAGTGGCAAATATTTACTTACCTAAACAGATAAACAGAATGACCACTGGTGGGCAAAAAAGCAGTGGGAGCGGGAGCGACTTCCGACTTCCTGCTCGCTTCTTCATTGACTTTGCTTGTGGGAAATGGGCAGGGAGCATCGGAAATCACGATCACGTTACTGTGGGGATGCTGCAACAGCCACAACTTTGCAAACAAAGCTGGTCTGAACATCCTGGAAATTTCAATTCCACTGGAGTAATGGAATTACTATAATGTTTAATTATCTATAATGATAATTAAATCTATAAATTACTATAATGTTTAATAATCGGATTTTTTAACGCATTCTTTAAGTTAGTGGATTTTAGGTACCTTGATTCAAAAATTGTTGCGATATAATGCACTGTTTGGGCTAACTTGAGGGTACAAACGGACAAACAGATAAACACATTGAGAAATTTAGTAGTATATAGATTAAGCTAGTTCTATCAGATCTGGTTTGCAAAAGTCCTTCTGACCACAAGGTGAAAGCACATAGTTAGAACTTTCTATAACTCTTTGCTTTCATCTAGTTAGCTCAGAGTATGATGACTACAGTATGTCAGATCTTACTGGATGGGCATAAATGGTTGGGGATAGATGATCCTGCAAGTATCCTGGCCCTGTGCCATAAGGACTTTGTAGGTAACAACCAGAACCTTGGATTACCCCCATTAGCACACTGGTAAACTGTGCAGCCCGTGAAGTAGAGGTGCTACATGGGCATATGAAGATATGCCCATAACTACCCATGCTGCTCCATTTTGAAGTTTCCAATTGGTCATCAAGGGCAGCCCCATGTAGAGTGCATTGCAGTAATCCAATCAACTGAATTGTGTTTGCCCTACCATAGTTTTGCTAATTTCCTCTATCTTGGTTTGCTGAGCAAGTGCCAGTTTATAGCAAGGCATAGAGTGGCAAACTAATTATAACTAGTCTCATTTAAAAATAGAAAAGATGAGTAGAAAATGGTTTCACCCAATGTTGAAGGTAGTTGAGTACTACCTGGATAACTCTGCTCTTCAGCCTTAATTGCTGGTAAAAATTAGACTAAACAAGAAAGAGAGCAAAAACCATTTATATTTACCTCTTCCTGGAGAGTTTCTGGAGAGTTAAAGAGGTTCTACTTACAGGGTGTCCTCCAGACTCCGTTTTTAGATCCAAGTGGCAATGAGATCAAGCTTCTCATGTCTGGATTACCTGATTGTCTTTGAATCTGATAGTTTTGCTAGACAAACTCAGAGGAAGAACATAATTCTTAATATCAAAAGAGCATGGAGGCTAAAACCACACTGTATGAAACCAACTTTTGGACTGTGGGTGATATATTGAGAGATAACATGTTTTAGCAGATTTGTTTGCATTAGAAAAGCAGTAAATAAGTCAAGAAAGGATCTTATAAGGATTTAATTGCTTCATTTTCATACTTCATGTTAAGAAGATTGCTAAGAAATGCAGAGAATCTCTTCTGTGGTACAGTGGCATATTTAACAGGACACTTAAAGGAAAGCTGTTTCCCTTTCTTTCAGTGACTTTCACTTCTCTTTTTAATTCCAGATTTTAATCCCAAATTCAGATTGGAGAAAAGTTAAATTTTAGATAAGCTAAAATGATCACTAGGAGCCACATGGCAAAAGTGTAAAAATTGATCATTAGTAAGGTCATTGTTATGACATCTAGAGAACCCAGATTAATCTCAGAAAGCTAAGCAGAATTGGTGTTGGTTATTACTTTGGAACCACCTTGAAATTCCATGGCTGGATTGGGAAGTAAAAAACAAAACAAAATCAAAAATGAAAAAAAAAACTCGGAAGGAACAGCAAACTACGTCCATAATGTTGGGAAGAAAACTGCATGGATGTCATGGTTACCAGAAATTGCACTCACCTCTAAAATCTTTTTATATAACCTAGTAATAATGATGTACCATAGATTTCTGAATTTCTCTATCATATTACAGAAGGTAATATTGTAGTTGAATCAGGGGCATCCCTGGGAGGGGGTCAAAAAAGTCAAGATGTCAGCCACGAGCACATGATGCATACCCTTTTTTTACATGTATCAAATAATTTTAAAAAGATTGATAAATGAAAAGAATAAAAACCAATACAAAGTATAAGAACTACAAACAAAAAATACAAAAGAAAAAGAAGGGAGGGTGTGGAAAAGAAAAAGGAAAGAAGAGAAAAAGAAAAAGTAACTTCTTCATCCCAGTGAGTAAAAAACAATTTTAATAGCTTATCACCATCTCTAAATGCATCATAATCTCTCTTCTCCCCATCTCTTAAGTTAAAAAACAAAATCCAAATGCTTTGCCAATAATTCTTTGTCAGCAAAAGTCCAGTAAGGGCAACCAGATATAACTATCTTCCTCCTTTAGCCCTGATTGAACAAGCCAACTTTCTATTCCTTTCCTGGGTTTTTAAAAATATTCTTTAACCCCTTCAAAAAGAGTCCCAGAGGTAGTTTGCTGGTCATCTGTGTTTCAAGGCAAAACTCTTTCAGAACTTTAACAGATTTCTTAAAGTTTATGTTTTTGCTTATCACTTCTAATAAAGTCCTTCAAAATCTTAACAGAGCTCCTTTGTATATCCAGTAAGAAAAACATTATCCAAATCAGATTCCTGGTTTGATATCTCTACATCTCCTTTAGGGAACAAGTCATCCATCAGATCTATTTGTGTTACATTTAAGTCCCCTTCAAGGTAATTTCATAAACATCCATTGCAACTTGTTCTTGTTCTATATCTTCATTATAACATACTCTGTCCATCTTGTCAAGCAATTGATCCATTCTATCAAGAAGTTTGGTAGAAAAATATTCAAAAACATGCAATATAGATTTATGCTCCATATTCTTTACCTTCTAGCTCCCTCTAGTGTCCAACCTTCAAGGTCTCATCATGAAGAAGCCAAAGCAATCACCATTTTCCCACAAGAAAATATATTCTGATTAATTCAAAGCTTTAATTCCAAATTCCTCTGGCCCCTTAATCCGTTGTTAACTTTCCAAAATCCATATACTAAGCACCCTTTTGCTGCATAGTCCACGAGTATTGGCTGTCCAGAGTCATGTGGATAATCTCAATGATCTCTCCTTCCAGAGAGATTTCACCGGTCCAGATCCAGCATCCAGCCACGATTCTCCTTGTAAAGCTGTCCTGCTAACCAGCAGGACATCAGCTCGCCATGGCTCTCACAGGAAGTTTTTTTTACATGTATCAATACATATTAAAAAGGCTCGTGCCTGATTGCATGGCCATGGCTGCCATCCTGACTCGTTTGCCCACCCCCTGGCAGATGGTCCTGAGGATACAGAAGGAGGATACAGAAACCTTCCTTCCTTTGTTCTTACACATACAATGTTGAGATGAAGAGACTGAAAGTTTTTAATAAATTGAAAGTCCATCATTAATCTTGTGGTGAATATATATAATAGTGAACTGTCCCTCTCACCTTCGAAAGCACCTGTCTAATGAAGTATTGGGCAAGAATAGTAAGAAGCTCCTTTCTCCTTCTTCAAAATGTAAGAGGTATGTAAGATAACAAATAGTTTTATGTTTTGTTCCTCTCCAATATATGAATGAATTGGACAGAAAAGGTTGTGGATGAGTCAGGGCAGGGAAGTTAACCACATTTAAATTGTTAAGTAGTATCCATTAAGAGCGTTCCGCGCGCGTCATGCTGGCCACATGACCGTGGAAGCATCTTCAGACAACGCTTGCTCTTCTGCTAACAAACGGAGATGAGCACCAGCCCCTAGAGTCGGACACGACTGTGTGGGGGAACCTTTACCTTTTAGTATCCATTCATAGCTAAATAGTCTTTGGGCCGTGTCTATTTTCATTTGCTTAACTTGAAGCAAACGGTTTTCTACAAATATTACTCCTTTTTTCCCTATCTCCCCATTCATTGGCTTTCAAAGCAGGCACATTTCTTAAAAACTCAAAGTATTCTGAGCATAGTGTTCTTCCCACAATCTAAATTTTGTATCTCTTTAGGTATATCAGCCATTAAATCAGGAAGGGAAACAAAATTTAACCCAAGGTCCAGATCATTCCTCAGGTCTTTCACACAAATGGGGCATATCACAAATTTTAGTCAAAATTTCACCCATAGCAACTCTTCCTCCTCCCACTGACATTGTCTGTTTCCCAGGAACTGCTTTAATCGCTTTGAAGAGGCACCTCCATGGAACAAGCACTTGAATGACTCCTAGTATAAAACACTTCCAGTCAGGACAGCTGAGCTGTACTTTGGAAATTACCACATCCCAGTGAGAGAACAGAAAATAAGCACTTGGGAGAGGATACTTGAAGTTCCATGGGCCAGGTGGTGTGCCTGTCCAAGGTTCCCGTTTCTACATTAGATGGGCAAAATCCCTCACCACTTTAATGGTGGGCAATGTGTCCTCATTGGCTTATTTTATTTAGCGACAGGACTTTTAGATTTTTTTTTCACATGCTTCTTATATTCATTTGAAATGTTGATTGACTAGGGACTACCAACTCCAATATTAGCATGGATGTCACCTGAAACTGAGTAATATGTTACATTGGACAGGGCTTTATAATAATGTGGTGTTGGGGAGAGGAAGTGTTTTTTTAAGGAAAAAAGTCATTTAGTGACTGAGTTCCATTCCACTGACCGGATGTAAAGCAAAATAGTTGCTAAGTGAACACGTGACAGAGAGAGAGGCTGTGAAGATCACTGGTTGCTGCCGTCTCATTCACATAAAGTTCTCTCATACAGCTATGCCAGCGTTACTCTCACTCTGGTATGCATTGTTGTCAGGTGCATGAAATTTGGTCATAAATGCATGCATTGGTTGGAAAATGAATTTTTTATTATCGTTTATTACTGCTGTATTTGTGAATGGTTGCTAACCAATGTAGTCACTAAACGAGGAATGGCTGTATTTCTTTATTTCTGTAATGCTAAAGGAACTGTGTAGAAGACTATGATGCAATAATTAATTAGTTTTTAAGATGCCACAAAACTCTTTGTTTTTACTGCCAAAGACAAATACCACTATCCTGGGAAATATTTTATTTGTATATCTCATGGCATTTTTCTATGTAGGACAACTCCACCAAGTTTGGTATTAGAACAAACAATTTGGGACATGACAGAAAATAATTGCAGTGTATCCCCTGCCCCAAATAGTAATGCTTCTGTTTGCATGTTTCTTATTTAAATATTTATCATTTGGAGCCAAGTCTATCCCACCCAACAAACAAAATGCCAAATATGAAAATAAAACTACAATAATGTAAGATTGAATTACAGAACGTTGTAAAGTTACATAATACTAAAATAGCTTATCCCACCAGCATACAAAAATTCTCAAGTCATAGGATTAAGACACAAATAAAGCACACAAAATCTAGGGTAATCCTTTTCAGCATTGCACACTTTCTACTTTATACCCTTCCTCTGCTTTTCACAACTTCAGTAGATTCTAGTTGATCAGTGCAACGTGCTCAAAAATAGTAACTTCCGCTACTCTTGAATCCTGCAATTACTGTCTATTGTCTTATTACTGTTAACTGTTACACTAGCTCTCCTTGAATCTGCACTGTTGTATTTAAACATATTTAGTCTGTCATGTATGCATTATAGCATTATTTGTATTTAGGTTATAGCAAATCTATAATCGCTTGAAAATTCAACACTGTAAGTTACATTTTCTTTCTTATAAGACATCATAAAATAAGTATAAGTGGTTGGTTTGGTGTATTTAAAATATTTTTATTTTAATATATTAATTTGTTTTATATAAAAATAACTACATGTTTGAAAGCTATTAAAATAGCTCATGGGTACTTGCAGGGGCATTAACATTTGGACTCTAATTAATTATGATATATTTTACCTCCATGTGATTTATTATTACCAGTCCTGTAAGCTCAAACACACAAGAGGGGGAGAAATCGTTTGTTTAATCTGACTTGGACCTTGCACCATTTTAATTGTAAGCATACGTGTGACAGAATAAATCCAAATGAATTTGGACAGTGATTAACAAGGAGCCCCTTGATATGGTAATGAGACTTTAAAAAATCTGATCCCTAAATGTTTCTAAGGGTTTCGTTAACACTTGTACAACTAAACTAGTTTACAGACCTGTGTCTGAGCTGTTGCTGAAATCCTACTATATTAAAATATATACTGTAGTCTATTCATCAGGTATGTAGGTGGCTATATAAAATGCAGCATTAGGTATAACTCTAACAAAGGATACTGCATTATTCTTTCTTCTTCTTTTCTGGGACAAGCATCATAGTAATAATCATTTCTGAACTATCATTAAATATAATTTACATAGAAAATAGATTTTCTATTTTAAGATGTGAAAAGATTGTTTGGGTCAAATTTAATGACTTAGGAGCAGCAAGTTTGTGTCAGAATTGGTTGATGTTGATTCACTGTAAGCTAGAGATGAGTAGGTGGCTGGATTTAAATGGATGTTACTATGCTGTTTCCCCCTATCCATGCCCCTTACATTTTCCCAGTTTCCTTATGGCAGTTTCAATTAGATATAGGTAGAGGAAATATTTTTTTAAAAAAAATCATCCACAGATAATATACATAAAACATCAATGCCATTTTTTTCGCTGTAAATATGCACATACAGTACTATCTGGATAGACTTTACACCATCCCAGAACCATAACCTGGGTTCTGATAATGTACCATCTTGAATACAGATGTCCTTTATTTCATTACATATCAGGTCCTATGAAGGGAAAGAGTACAATGATTTTGATACGATTAGGGAAAATTAGTGGGAAGTAGATTAAATATAGCTCAGCTGTCTCCAGTCAAATATTTTTGTACGTATCTACAGGTACCTTGCATACCCATAGATAGAAGCTCTCCAGAGTTTTGTTTGTAACCCTGTTTCCAATGAGCAGACTTAGCCCAAATTTTCCCTACTTTTGCTATTTTCCCTATTTTAAAGATTCACATTATAATGGTGTCTTACTGACAGTCTTGTTGGCAGTTATACCATTTTTTCAAGATACAGTATGTGCAGTTACAGTGCCTCTAGCCTCCAAACTTATTTTCTATATCTAGATATCAGGATAGGATTTGTATTTATACTACTATTACCAGAACCTTCTATGGGTGGTCAGTCTTCTATGCCACTATTGCTAGTGATCTGTTTACTGACACTGACAGAATTTTATTTTAAGCAACTTAATTGAAAGTTCTTGGTAAGAACAGGAATAACAACAGAATGTAGTCTATGACCTTGTCCTGTCAGCACTGATAAGCAAGATTATGCCATCAGTTTTAAAACAAATGAAAAGTTCTGTCAGTAGTTCTGGGGCTTGTTTCCTAAAACCTCCTTGACATAAATACCAAGTCTCCTTCTCTAAACCTCTCTTTCAAGAATACTGAAATGGAAGTCTTTATCCTAGCTATTTGTAATGCATGGGTCTCAGCAAAAATACAATGACAGGTGCTCACCCTGAACAGTAAACAGTGGTAGAAGAATGTCAGTGTGCCTTACTGCAAGTCCAGTGGAATCAGCAGAGGTTGGTGAAAAGGAATTCCTTGTGCTGAGCTAGTCAGGAATTGTTAGATTTGTGGAAAATGTTTATTTACTAAGCTTTGTGGCCAACATCATTACTCTTCATTTTATTCATTATTATGTCACTGGGCAGTAACTTGATACAGATTAAAGGCTCCAAGTGGCTATTCATGACTAAGGTACATAAAAGTCTTAAAATCCTGACAGCAGATTTACTGGCTAGTTCTGTGAATATCCATATATATAATTATATTAAAAGCCATGGAACATGGTGACAAGTGCTTAAAATGACTGATTCAGCAGTCAGAATGCATGTATGAAACTCCACTGATGTCAATAAACATTTATGTGCTGAAAATTGTCCATAAGAAAGTCAACCCAAGGTTTAAAAACATTACTCTGATCTTACTGATTCCAATATTGTTCTTTAAACCCAGAAGAAAGAGACTGATATAAATAGAAATAAGGTAATGGACCTCAAACCTTGTCAGATGTTACTTTATGAGTTGAAATGTCAATCTAGTAAGAATGTCTTTGCATCCCCATATTACAGTGAAAGTAGTTTGTGAATTGGTTATCCTACTTGATGCCATACTGCATTTCCTTGGTTTCGCTATCTATTCATACTTTTTTTTAAAATCTCTGGAATAAAACTAGGAATCATTGAGGTAATAACATAACTTACTTGCAACTTTCTTCAAGGAAAAGTTTCATTCCTACAAAAGTGCTGCCTGAATATGGCTTTTGGGGATTTTTGCAGCCCAGATTTCATGGCCCTGGGTTTTCCATAAAGAGAATGTGAGCTTTATGTCATTCCTAATAAACATCACTTTTTCATAAGCTCGCTCAAAACTTCTGTATTATACGGTTCTTTAAATCTGCCAGTTCAGACCTTGCTGCTTCTCGCCATATTGTACATGAACTGGATTTGTGAGTGCTATACTTAGATATTTCTTTCTAGAAACCAAGGTCAGGTGTCAAGCATTTATAGCAGGTCTCCCATCTCCTTGAAGATTAGGTATTTCCTCATCAGGCCTGTGAAACTTCAACATACTTTATTCAGTTTGGATAATACAGGGTTACTGATAAGAATATCAGCCTATTTTATGCAAATTAAACAAGAGACCAACTATAGAAACAGATTTTTATGCTAATAAAATGAGTTTATATCATTTGTTTTTCCTGTATCTTGGCTGCAGATATTCATCTCTTCCCAAAAAGAGTTATCCTGGACCATTTTTAAACTACTTAGAGACTTGGGGTGACATTTAATAAGCATTTTAGAAGAGATTACAATTTTCCCTAATGCAGCATTTTTCCGTAATGCAGGAATTAAAACTGTTACATATAATCTCTGCAGAGCTCCTTGTAAGCAAGGAAAGGTTAAAACATTTTTAAAGAGTGTTTAAATGTACTTTAAATGTATTCACTGTATTCATTCAACAGCATAATACAAAACTACTTATTTGAAATTAAATCAGTATGTATTATAGGAGATGGATTTGGAGAAGTTATGTTAATAATATATGAAGGTTTTATTTTGCAGCTTGTTTGAAAATCAAATATATCTGTTTTTTAAGCATTAGTCATTAGTACAATTACAATTAGCACATATACAGTATGTAGTATGATGTAGCAAAAGAATCTTGGTGTAAATTTCACAGGATATGAATTATGACCTTATATTTCTGTCTGGGTCCACTTGATTTAGTGGCCAATTTCTTGTGATAATTGAAAGCTAAAGAATTATTATACCTCACACATTACAGAAGGAATGGACTAGATCAGGGCTTTCCAAAGTTTTCCCGTGGCGGCACACCAACCACCGTTGGTGTGTCACCGCGGGAAAACCCGGAAGTGCCGCCGTTGCGGCAGCACGCAAAAACCCGGAAGCGCTGCTGCCGCTTTTGTTTTTTTGCGCACCGCTGTTGGTGTGTCGCCGCGGGAAAACCCGGAAGCGCTGATGATGATCAGCGCTTCCGGGTTGTGTGGCGACACACCAGACTGTGTGGCGACACACTTTTGTGTCGCGACACACAGTTTGGAAAGCTCTGGACTAGATATTCATTTTAGTATGTCTTTTCTCCTTTAGCATGAGTCTATATCGTGAAAGGCAGACAAACAAAGGGGATGATGAATTATAAAGGTGTTTTGTCTTTAATTCATCGTGCGATGAATATTTGGTTTGGTTGTTCAGTGAAGAAAATATATATCAATATCATATTATATAGTAATTTGAATGAATCCACACAAAATAACATTTGGTCAGGAAGAACTTAGATATGATATTTTATTTTTAACTTAGTTTGCTTCTTTTAATTTTGCCTGATTGTGATTATATTGGTCATGTTAAGTTGGGAAGGCTATCCTGTGCCGGGCTGGGAAAAACTGGCATAGAACAATCTTACAGAATAATTTCTGCATTGGGAATGTCTTGTAGGCTGGAGTTGACCAATATCTCCAATGAAGCCCCCCCCCCCCCCAAAAAAAAAAAAAGGAATGCTCCCTGAGAATAGAGGCATTCTCTACAGAATATTTCCAGGAGTGCATGTCAAAAAACTTATAAACGTTTCATACTTTAGTCACAATATTTACCCAAGATTTAAAAAAAAAACACTTTGAAGGAAATTGATTGATTGGTATTAGATATTGCTCCTACTCTGAATTTTTTTGGGGGTGAGGGTGGTGCTTTGATAATAAATCTCTAGAACACACTTTATTCTTACTATCACAGTTTATTTACATTAGTTACAATGCCATCTCCACAGAATAAATCAGTGAATATGAACTGGATATCTTATGTATCAAAATATTTGAATTCCCTCCCCTATTCAATTAAGTTTCCTCATCTCAACCTGCCCCAACTTTAGTAATCTTAATCTGCAGTTTTGTGAAATAGATCTTTGTGGTTATCCTAATATTACTTAATTGAATTGAATTTAAGCTACAATACTTAAAGGAGCTTTCTCGAAGAATTTAATAGGACTGGTTAACAGAAGCTTTTCCAATAAATAACCAGTTGCTACAGATACTGTTAAATGTATGGAAAACACTGTCTCATGTTTTTACCCTTAACCTATGTTTTCCTTTATTCCTTGAATTTTGGATTCTGTTCTGTGAGAAGTCTGGTAAAATACCTATAAGATTTTGATTATATAAAGGTTCACTGTTGAGTGGAGAAGCTTATGCAAATGCATGATTCAGATTCTGATGAACTAATTAAATGAAGATCTTCCAGAAACACAGAACTCTCTATCTCAGTATGTCTTTGACTTTAAATATACCCTTTTTCTCTGCAATTAATAAATAACATTCCTATGCATTTCCTATATATAGTTGGTTTAATTCTCTATTCTGTAGGTTCTCTCCCAACCCAGACATAAATGCCTTACATTGTTCTCTAATACATGCATACCCACAAAGCTACCATTTTTAGTTGTCTAACTTTAAATTGATTAGAACATATTAATTTTTAAATAAGTGTCACATATCCTTAACCAAGTACTACAAGGTTGAGAAGCCTTCATGGTGTTAAAGTCTGAACCAAAACTAAGTGAGGAGAATTTTAAAAATATGGGCTGCCCTTCATTAGCCCTCATGATATCTCCTGACAGGCAGTGTGCGTTGATGTTGCCATGCCAGGCCAGGGCAAGACCAGCTGCCATGCACCATTTACCCTCTGTCAGCAGCTTCAGTCAGTGCCTGGGCAATACTGTACACACAAGTCTGTCATGCGTCAGCCTCAATTAGGCTCAGTTTGCTGCGCTTGGGAAAAGCAACAGCCCCACTGTTAACTATTTTTGTTCTCTCTGTCACTCTCATTTTCTTACTTCATTCAACTGTCTTTGCAAACTGTTTCTAGCTTGACTAGAGCTTTCCTGTGGTAATTCTTGCAAATAGCAATAGCAGTATAAGATGAAGGAAATGGATAGGATATAAAACATCAGCAAAGTTTCATTATACTCTTTGGTGCTTTGGTGCTCTGTGGAAAAACATAAGCGTTTGCTTAAGATTTGCCACATGGTCATGTTTTCCATCATCTACTAAGATAGATTGGCAGTACAGTTTAAGGGAGTTCTAAAATTTGACTCTGCTGGTTATATGGAGATGAATGGAATATTGATTACTTCATGTATTTATTCTAGGTATACTCCACTTTTCCTCCAGGAGTTCAAGACAGTGTACTGTATATGCTTCTCCCCCCTCCCTGCTTTCTCCTTACGACAGCCCTGAGGGTAAATTAGTGAATGGCCCAAGGTGATTTGAATCTTAATATCCCCAGTCTAGGGCTGCCACACTAATTATTATAGTTTTGTTCACTGTTTTGAATGTGTTTTATGCAGCATAGCAGTTTATAAATGACAATAAATAAAGGAAAAACTCCTTCAAGCAATCACAGAGAGGAAACGGGTAAATACGTATTTCTCTGAGGACACATGCACAATCATACTCTGGTGGTAATCATCACTATTAATGTCCTTTTCTCCCCTTTACTTTGAAGATATTTTTATTTCACACTGAGGGTTTAAATTTACTCTTTGAAATAGTTCAGCAAATTTTTGTCAGATATGAATTATACTCACTTTGGCTTACTTGCATACCGTAATGAATAATCTAGTATAGCATTTGGTGAGTTGTTTTATCATCTTTACACTATTTTTCCCTCCCCATCCAGACATAAATGGATACAAAAGAAATTGAGTTCTAGGATTGGATTAAGAAAATCTGTTAGATAAACAAACAAATAAATAATTTTTTTAAAAAAAAATTAACCAGTTTACAGTATAAATCAGCTTTGAAATCACTGGAATATAAATTAGTCATGACTAATTTAAATCCCACTGATTTAGAAGTAAGACTAGAAACCAGGAGATTGTGGGTTCTAGTCCCGCCTTAGGCATGAAAGCCGGCTTGGTGACCTTGGGCCAGTCACTCTCTCTCAGCCCAACTCACCTCACAGGGTTGTTGTTGTGGGGAAAATAGGAGGAGGAAGGAGTATTAGGTATGTTGGCTGCCTTGAGTTATTTATAAAAATAATAAAGGCAGGATAAAATACAGTATCTTAAAAAAAGACTTCTTTGAAATACATGGTCCCAAGTTGTGGTTTGTATTTGTTTTTAATTCTGTTCATCTCAGTCAATATACAGCAGTACAAATGATCTGTAAATTTAAGTTTACTATATTTAATATTTTTAAAAGCTCTAATATACACTGATAGAATAGCAGGTGGCTATTTACAACCAATTCCATTTGATACAGGGAATCTTCTAGAGCAGAGCTTTCCAAACTGTGTGTCGGGACACGTTAGTGTGTCGGCTGCAGTGTCTGGGTGTGTCGCGGCAGCTGCTGCCTCCGAGCCCTGCCAGGATTCCATGCAGGTCCTAGTGCCTGCCTTGTGCCTTGCTGCCTCCAAACCTGCCCGGCCAGGATTCTGCGCAGGTCCTAGTGCCTGCCTTGTGCCTTGCTGCCTCCAAACCTGCTGTGATTCTGCGCAGGTCCTAGTGCCTGCCTTGTGCCCTGCTGCCTCCAAACCTGCCCGGCCAGGATTCTGCGCAGGTCCTAGTGCCTGCCTTGTCCCTTGCTGCCTCCAAACCTGCTGTGATTCCACGCAGGTCCTAGTGCCTGCCTTGTCCCTTGCTGCCTCCAAACCTGCTGTGATTCCACACAGGTCCTAGTGCCTGCCTTGTGCCTTGCTGCCTCCAAACCTGCTGTGATTCCACGCAGGTCCTAGTGCCTGCCTTGTGCCCTGCTGCCTCCAAACCTGCCTGGCCAGGATTCTGCGCAGGTCCTAGTGCCTGCCTTGTGCCTTGCTGCCTCCAAACCTGCTGTGATTCCACGCAGGTCCTAGTGCCTGCCTTGTCCCTTGCTGCCTCCAAACCTGCTGTGATTCCACACAGGTCCTAGTGCCTGCCTTGTGCCTTGCTGCCTCCAAACCTGCTGTGATTCCACGCAGGTCCTAGTGCCTGCCTTGTCCCTTGCTGCCTCCAAACCTGCTGTGATTCCACACAGGTCCTAGTGCCTGCCTTGTGCCCTGCTGTAAGAGTGTGTCACGAAATGATGCCCTGCTGGAAGAGTGTGTCACGAAATGATGCATGTCTAAAAAGTGTGTCACCAACATGAAAAGTTTGGAAAGCTCTGTTCTAGAGATTGGTTTTCCAGTTCTTACTTGACCATTACTTAGAAAGGAAAGCTCTGTACCCTCTTACCACCTCAGATAATTCATTTTTGCTATTGAACTGAAGTCAAAAAGTAGCTTTCAGAATTGATGGACAAGTATTTCAGATGGGTCTTGATTACTGCAGAATATAATGAAATAGGATTTTATTACTGCTGGCTGAAAACTTATTAGCATATTTTGAGGACTGTTCAGTGTTTTTCATTATATCGATTACTGATGTTGGATTACAATTCCAAATTAATTTTCACATTTATTATCTAGCTAGAAATCTCATCTTACACCTCCATCATTATTTAGATAAGGATTTTGTTTTCTTTTGTTTTCTGTTTTCTGTTGAATTTAATTTTGTAAATTTTAGCCTAGTTTCCTATTTTGAAATTTATTCTTGTCCTACGAGGTATTAGCTATCCTTCCCAGTTTAGCATTTTTACTTCTCATGGAACAAGGGCCAAGCACTTAAACACTCCATTCAAAACCTGCCTCTAATTTAATGGGGAACTGTTGATTTAAATATCTCTTTTTTTAAGTTGAGCTAAACTTATTAAACTTTATATAAAAACAAGCTGTATATAACAAATTCATTATTTCATACTATTATATGACAATAGTAAGGAATAAGCATTGAAAGTATAAAGTGTATTTCAAAAAAACAGTGAATTTTTGGTAATCTCTTGCTTGTCCAAGTGCAGAACACACATGAATATTTATGTAATAAAAAGACTACTGTTCACTTTAATGGACAGTAAGTCATTTTTATAGCACTCTAATGGTGAGGGATTTATAGAGACTTAGTCTCTATAATAGAGACCTAGTCAGTGTGTAAAATCACACTAATCCAGAAGGTTGTTATCAAATGTTGGTAACAAGTCACTGGTTGAAAGGAATCAAAACAATATAAATCCAGTGATATGTGTGGCAGCAGGAGGTGTTGGAGAGGAAGATGGAGTTGATCACCGAGAACAAGGAGAAGAAAGTAGTGGGTGTTTTTCTTCTTTCATACATACAGGTCAGCAGGGGTAAGCAGATTTCTATGAAGAATCTCTTCTGTAGATCAGTTCACCAGAACAGATGGTATATGTAGATATTGTACATCAGATTTGCATAACGTGTATCACAACAATACAGTATAGCAACTGTTCAACTGTATTTTAAAAAAAATTATTAGCAGTCAAAAAGATGTCCTAGCAATAATTGCAGATTTGGGTAGATAGTGCTTTCCCCAAGGAATATACTAAAAGGAACTGTACAGTTGTTCAACATCTTGAGCAAAACTTTAAATATTCCTGTAATATATTATTAGAGCAATGATTTTTATAAAGAATAGCATTCATACTGTGAGATATAAGCCTGGTATTGTTGTTTATTCGTTCAGTCGCTTCCGACTCTTCGTGACTTCATGGACCAGCCCACGCCAGAGCTTCCTGTCGGCCGTCACCATCCCCAGCTCCCCCATGGTTGAGTCTGTCACCTCCAGAATATCATCCATCCATCTTGCCCTTGGTCGGCCCCTCTTCCTTTTGCCTTCCACTTTCCCTAGCATCAGCTTCTTCTCCAGGGTATTCTGTCTTCTCATTATGTGGCCAAAGTACTTCAGTTTTGCCTTTAATATCATTCCCTCAAGTGAGCAGTCTGGCTTTATTTCCTGGAGTATGGACTGGCACTCTCAGAATTTTCCTCCAACACCACAGTTCAAAAGCATCTATCTTCCTTCGCTCAGCCTTCCTTATGGTCCAGCTCTCACAGCCATAGGTTACTACAGGGAATACCATTGCTTTAATTATGCGGACCTTTGTTGTCAGTGTGATGTCTCTGCTCTTAACTATTTTATCAAGATTTGCCATTGCTCTTCTCCCAAGAAGTAGACGTCTTCTGATTTCCTGGCTGCAGTCAGCATCTGCAGTAATCTTTGCGCCTAGAAATACAAAGTCTGTCACTGCCTCCACTTTTTCTCTCTCTATTTGCCAGTTATCAATCAAGCTGGTTGCCATAATCTTGGTTTTTTGAGGTTTAACTGCAACCCAGCTTTTGCAATGTATTGTCGAAGGCTTTCACGGCCGGAGTTCAATGGCTGTTGTGGGTCTTCCGGGCTGTGTGGCCGTGTTCTGGAAGTTGTGGTTCCTAACGTTTCGCCAGCATCTGTGGCCAGCATCTTCAGAGGGCAGGAGCACAGATAGAAGCAAAATCTCTGTGCCCAGGTAGAGTGGCAATGTTCTATTTATAGAGCTAAATTATAGGAGATTAGGTGGGGTTTTTTGTTGTGTTGAAATGTTAACGAGTGGCTGATGAGCGTGATTAGCATGTTCATTGTGAGAAGTATTCCCATGACCTGGTGGTTGGACTGAGTTCGTTGACCTTTTGCAGGCTGTGTTTTTCAGGACTGGTAGCCAGGTTTTGCTAATTTTTAAACTTTCTTCTTTTTTATTGTAACTGTGCTGGTGTTTGTGAATTTCAATGGCTTCTCTGTATAATCTGGTGTAGTGGCTTTTGGTGTTGTCCAGTATTTCTGTGTTTTCAAATAGGATTTTGTGTCCCGTTTGCTTGAGAGCATGTTCAGCTACTGAAGATTTTTCCGGTTGTTGTAGTCTGCAGTGTCTTTCATGTTCTTTTATCCTGGTGTGAATGCTTCGTTTTGTGGTTCCGATGTATACTTGTCCACAGCTGCATGGTATGCGGTATACTCCTGCAGCGGTGCGGGGGTCCCTTTTTGTCTTTTGCTGATTTTAGCATTTGTTGTATTTTTCTGGTGGGTCTGAAGACTGTTTGAAAGTTGTGTTTTTCCATCAGTTTTCCCATGCGGTCAGTGACTCCTTTGATGTAGGGCAGGAATACTTTGTTTGTGGGGGGCTGTTTTTCTTCAGTTGGATGTTGTTTTCTTGGTTTGATGGCTCTTTTTATTTCATTCTTGGAATAGCCATTTGCCTGTAGGACCCAATTCAGATGGTTAAGTTCATTGTTGAGAAATTGGGTTTCACAGTTTCGATTAGCACGATCCACCAAGGTTTTGATCATTCCTCTCTTTTGTCGTGGGTGGTGATTGGAATTTTTGTGTAGATATCGGTCCGTATGGGTGGGTTTTCTGTATACTTTGTGTCCTAGTTTGAGGTCTGGATTGCGTATGACCAGCGTATCTAAAAATGGAAGTTTGCCATCAGTTTCTTTTTCCATAGTGAATTGTATATTGGGGTGGATGCCGTTTAGGTGGTCCAGAAATTTCTCCAGTTCTTCTTCAGTATGACTCCAAATTGCGAAGGTGTCATCCACGAACCGGAACCAGACTGTTGGTGTAATGGGTGCCGATTCCAAAGCCTGTTTTTCAAAGTGTTCCATGTAAAAGTTTGCTATGACTGGGCTCAGGGGGCTTCCCATGGCAACGCCATCCATCTGTTCGTAGAACTCATTCTCCCATTGAAAGTAACTAGTTGTTAGGCAGTGTTGAAATAAAGGTGTAATGTCTTCTGGGAAGATTTGCTTGATGAGTGCCAGGGTGTCCCTTACTGGCACCTTGGTAAACAGGGAGACCACGTCAAAGCTGACCAGTTTGTCCGTGTGGTTGAGTTTTAGGGTGCTGATTTTGTTGATATCAACAATTTTGTTATCAACAAAATCAGCACCCTAAAACTCAACCACACGGACAAACTGGTCAGCTTTGACGTGGTCTCCCTGTTTACCAAGGTGCCAGTAAGGGACACCCTGGCACTCATCAAGCAAATCTTCCCAGAAGACATTACACCTTTATTTCAACACTGCCTAACAACTAGTTACTTTCAATGGGAGAATGAGTTCTACGAACAGATGGATGGCGTTGCCATGGGAAGCCCCCTGAGCCCAGTCATAGCAAACTTTTACATGGAACACTTTGAAAAACAGGCTTTGGAATCGGCACCCATTACACCAACAGTCTGGTTCCGGTTCGTGGATGACACCTTCGCAATTTGGAGTCATACTGAAGAAGAACTGGAGAAATTTCTGGACCACCTAAACGGCATCCACCCCAATATACAATTCACTATGGAAAAAGAAACTGATGGCAAACTTCCATTTTTAGATACGCTGGTCATACGCAATCCGGACCTCAAACTAGGACACAAAGTATACAGAAAACCCACCCATACGGACCGATATCTACACAAAAATTCCAATCACCACCCACGACAAAAGAGAGGCATGATCAAAACCTTGGTGGATCGTGCTAATCGAAACTGTGAAACCCAATTTCTCAACAATGAACTTAACCATCTGAATTGGGTCCTACAGGCAAATGGCTATTCCAAGAATGAAATAAAAAGAGCCATCAAACCAAGAAAACAACATCCAACTGAAGAAAAACAGCCCCCCACAAACAAAGTATTCCTGCCCTACATCAAAGGAGTCACTGACCGCATGGGAAAACTGATGGAAAAACACAACTTTCAAACAGTCTTCAGACCCACCAGAAAAATACAACAAATGCTAAAATCAGCAAAAGACAAAAGGGACCCCCGCACCGCTGCAGGAGTATACCGCATACCATGCAGCTGTGGACAAGTATACATCGGAACCACAAAACGAAGCATTCACACCAGGATAAAAGAACATGAAAGACACTGCAGACTACAACAACCGGAAAAATCTTCAGTAGCTGAACATGCTCTCAAGCAAACGGGACACAAAATCCTATTTGAAAACACAGAAATACTGGACAACACCAAAAGCCACTACACCAGATTATACAGAGAAGCCATTGAAATTCACAAACACCAGCACAGTTACAATAAAAAAGAAGAAAGTTTAAAAATTAGCAAAACCTGGCTACCAGTCCTGAAAAACACAGCCTGCAAAAGGTCAACGAACTCAGTCCAACCACCAGGTCATGGGAATACTTCTCACAATGAACATGCTAATCACGCTCATCAGCCACTCGTTAACATTTCAACACAACAAAAAACCCCACCTAATCTCCTATAATTTAGCTCTATAAATAGAACATTGCCACTCTACCTGGGCACAGAGATTTTGCTTCTATCTGTGCTCCTGCCCTCTGAAGATGCTGGCCACAGATGCTGGCGAAACGTTAGGAACCACAACTTCCAGAACACGGCCACACAGCCCGGAAGACCCACAACAACCAGCTTTTGCACTTTCTTTTTTCACCTTCGTCATAAGGCTCCTCAACTCCTCCTCGCTTTCAGCCATCAAAGTGGTATCATCTGCATATCTAAGATTGTTAATGTTTCTTCCAGCGATTTTAACTCCAGCCTTGGATTCCTCAAGCCCAGCACGTCGCATGATGTGTTCTGCATACAGGTTGAATAGGTAGGGTGAGAGTATACAGCCCTGCCGTACTCCTTTCCCAATCTTAAACCAGTCTGTTGTTCCGTGCTCTGTTCTTACCATTGCTACTTGGTCGTTATACAGATTCCTCAGGAGGCAGACAAGATGACTTGGTATCCCCATACCACCAAGAACTTGCCACAATTTGTTATGATCCACACAGTCAAAGGCTTTAGAATAGTCAATAAAACAAAAATAGATGTTTTTCTGAAACTCCCTGGCTTTCTCCATTATCCAGCGGATATTGGCAATTTGGTCTCTAGTTCCTCTGCCTTTTCTAAACCCAGCTTGTACATCTGGCAATTCTCCCTCCATGAATTGCTGGAGTCTACCTTGCAAGATCTTGAGCATTACCTTACTGGCATGTGAAATAAGTGCCACTGTTCGATAGTTTGAACATTCTTTAGTGCTTCCCTTTTTTGGTATGGGGATATAAGTTGATTTTTTCCAATCTGATGGCCATTCTTGTGTTTTCCAAATTTGCTGGCATATGGCATGCATCACCTTGACAGCATCATCTTGCAAGATTTTAAACAGTTCAGCTGGGATACCGTTGTCTCCTGCTGCCTTGTTATTAGCAATGCTTCAACCTCACTCTTCAGGATGTCTGGCTCTAGCTCACTGACCACACCGTCAAAGCTATCTCCAATATTATTATCCTTCTTATACAGATCTTCCGTATATTCTTGCCACCTTTTCTTGATCTCTTCTGCTTCTGTTAGGTCCTTACCATCTTTGTTTTTGATCATACCCATTTTTGCCTGGAATTTACCTCCGATGTTTCTAATTTTCTGGAAGAGGTCTCTTGTCCTTCCTATTCTATTGTCTTCTTCCACTTCCGCACATTGCTTATTTAAAAATAATTCCTTATCTCTTCTGGCTAACCTCTGGAATTTTGCATTTAATTGGGCATATCTCCCCCTATCACTGTTGCCTTTTGCTTTCCTTCTTTCTTGGGCTACTTCCAGTGTCTCAGCAGACAGCCATCTTGCCTTCTTGGTTTTCTTTTTCTTTGGGACGTTTTTTGTTGCCGCTCCTGAACAATGTTGCGAACTTCTGTCCATAGTTCTTCCAGGACCCTATCTACTAAATCTAGTCCCTTAAATCTATTCTTCACCTCCACTGCATATTCCTTAGGAATATTAGTGAGCTCATATCTAACTGATCTGTGGGTCTTCCCTATTCTCTTTAGTCTGATTCTAAATTTTGCAATAAGAAGTTCGTGATCTGAACTACAGTCAGCTCCAGGTCTTGTTTTTACCGACTGTATAGATGTCCGCCACCTTTGGCTGCAAAGGATGTAGTCAATCTGATTTCGGTGTCGACCATCTGGTGAAGTCCATGTATAAAGTCGTCTTTTAGGTTGTTGGAAGAGAGTGTTTGTTATGCACAGTGAGTTGTCTTGTCAAAATTCTATCAGCCTATGTCCTGCTTCATTTTGTTCATGCTTGCCTGTAATTCCAGGTGTCGTCTGACTACCCACCTTAGCATTCCAGTCTCCTGTAATGAAAATATCTCTTTTTGGTGTATTATCCAGTAGGTGCTGCAGATCCTCATAGAACTGATCTGCTTCTGCTTCTTCAGCATCTGTTGTTGGGGCGTATATCTGGATCACTGTGATGTTAAATGGCTTACCCTGAATTCGAATTGAGATCATTCTATTGTTTTTTGGATTGTATCCAAGCACTGCTTTAGCCACTTTATTATTAATTATGAAGGCTACTCCATTTCTTCTGTGGTCCTCTTGTCCACAGTAGTAGATCTGGTGGTCATCTGATGTGAAGTGGCCCATTCCAGTCCATTTCAGTTCACTGACACCTAAAATGTCTATATTTAATCTTGACATCTCACCAATAACCACATCCAATTTGCCCTGGCTCATAGATCTTACGTTCCAGGTTCCTATGGTGTGTTGATCTTTAGAACATCGGATTCGTCGTTCACCACCAGCACCGTCGGCCGCTAGCCGTCGTTTTGGCTTTGAGCTAGCTGCGTCATCACATCTGGGGCTAGTTGAACGTATCCTCTGTTCCTCCCCAGTAGCATTTTGACCATCTTCTGACCTGGGAGTCCCATCTTCCGATGGTATACCGACATATCTCTGGTTGTACTGATCCATTTAGTTTTCACGCCAAGAATACTGGGGTGGGTTGCCATTACCTTCCCCAGGGATCATATTTAGTCTGACCTCTCTGCCACGACCTTCCCGTTTTGGGTGTCCCTTCACGGTTTAGCTCATGGTTTCATTGAGGTGCTCAAGCTCCAGCACCACGACAAGGTAACGATCTCCTTTGCTGGAGAAGCCTGGTATAATTCTCTTAAAATAAATGGAATCCTTACAATGAATTGAACCATTAAGTTATTAACATACTCCATAAGCACAGTGAAGGGGCAAAATAGAGAATTGTGTAATTTGTGTTAATTACCAAATTGTGTAATTTGGCTTAATATTATTTCAGTCAAATATAATACATGTATACTTTTCAAGGCTAATAAAATATAAATTTCAAAAAGAATGAAAATATCCAATTCGGGCTTTCTAATTTATTAAAACAGAAAAAAAATGTAAAATATACAGGGGCTGTAGGGATATGATAAATATTGTCTAAAGCTCCTGAGTGTCACTATGTCTGTAAGATTCTTTTAAGAGATGAGGCATGTATGGCTAATGGTTCTGTTTTTGAAAGGCAAAAGGTATAGACCACTTTGAAAACAGAAATTTTTGTTTAATAGTTCAGACTCCCCCCCCCCCCAAAAAAAAAAACAGTAATTTTCTGGCTTGATAGTACCACTGTGGAAATAATATCTTTTTACAGGCTCCACAACTGTTTTATTTATTTGATTTATTTTTATCCCGCCTTAATTATTTTTTTTTATAAATAACTCAAGGCGGTGAACATACCTAATACTCCTTCCTCCTCCTATTTTCCCCACAACAACAACCCTGTGAGGTGAGTTGGGCTGAGAGAGTGTGACTGGCCCAAGGTCACCCAGCCGGCTTTCATGCTTAAGCTGGGACTAGAACTCTCTGTCTCCTGGTTTCTAGCCCAGCACCTTAACCACTAGACCAAACTGGATCTCTTTTGTTTTGTTTTGTTTTGTTTTGTTGTGTTTTGTTGTGTTTTGTTGTGTTTTGTTGTGTTTTGTGTTTTGTTTTGTTTTGTTTATTCATTTTGTATGACTGTCCATCTCAGCAAGTGATTCTGGGCAGTGAACAAATTGTCCTTGGCTGTTTCCCCACATCCATGTAATGCCACTTCACTTTTTTCCCCCAATGAAGCAAGCCTGGAGAAAGATGTTATTGATTATAAGAGACGTGTTTGAACATGTTCCTGCACATTGGGAAGCACTTCTTTCAAAGGATTTGCCTAGTCCTAATAATGAGTGCAGTTGAATGATAGCGCTAGTTTTACTAAACTATGTTGAATTCCTTTTTTTAGTAGGCATTTATCCCTGCTAGTCTGAGAAGGTAGAGCCAGCCTTCTCATAAGGCAAAACCCATTGAGACATGAAGCAGACCAAAGTCTCCATTTTTGGCTGTCCCAATAGTTTCTGCTGCCACATCTTCCCCTGTCCTGCTACCATTTTTCTGGCTGTTGCCTATGCAACAGGATGCTGGCACTTTCCAGAGTATGCTATCAAGTTTCTGTGGTGGATTGAAGCATGCGTGCTGTAGTTTATGAAAACAAGGCAAGCCAAGTTCTGCCACTGCTGCTCATCTCCATTAGCTTTTCTGCAATTACCTCTTACACTGCTGCAACAGTGACGCAAGAGGGAGAAGACAATATATGTCATAACCTTGGCAAAACCAATTAACATGAGACTAAAATGACACCTACTGGAAAGACAGCATGGCTTTTTAATCATTTCTTAAATTTGTTTTAAAACACGTTTTCATTTAAGTACCACTACATGAATATTTCAATAATAATTAGGGGGAAAAAATACAAAGGGCACCTTTGGGCAAATCAAAAGATCATAAAATGATACCAACAGGATAGTACTGAAAGTGACCTAAAGTACATGCATCGTGATATGTTTACCTATCTAATACTTCTCTGCATACCTCAAACTTAGAAAAGAATTATGCAAAGAAAAAAATGAGATTGTGGTATTTTTCCTTTCCAAAAATGTCAGATTTTCTAGTCTAAAAAAAGAACAGTGGGTATAGAGGAAAACAACTTGAACCCTGAGTGCACTATAAAAAGTGAGTAGGAAATTATGTATATTATTTGGTTTTATTTATAATCTGCCTAGGTGTTTATCCAGATCCCATAGTAGGAGTGCTACATGGGTGAATTTAGATAGGCCCATAACTACTCAGACAGCTCATGCTGTACAAATTTAAATTTCCAAATGAGTGAGTGATCTGATTGTGTTTGTAACCACTGCGGGGGGTGGGGGCTGACACGTTTTTATATTGTGGATTTTAATTTTGTAAGGTGCCCGGAGTCACTGTGTGTGAGTTGCCATATAAATTTGTTTAATAAATAATAAATGACAACCAAAATTAAAATATACTATAACTCATTCTATTGGGACTCATTCTGATCTAAAGGCCTGGGGAAACAGCCAGGTCTTGACTACCTTTCCAAAGGCCTGCAGGGTCAGAGGCAACCATATATTAGCGAATCATTCCAAAAGGCAGGGCTGCCACCAAGAAGGTACAAGATCCCACAATGAGGGGGCCTGGAGCATGTCCTCCCTGTTGAAGCATTGAGATGGACAGATACCTTCAGGAGCAGGTGGTCCCACAAACAACCCAGTCCTATGCCATGTAGGACTGTATAGGTAATAACTTCCATTTGCGCCTGGAAGCCTATTGAGAGCCACTATAGTTTGTGGAGTAGAGGTGTCACACAGGCATAGCAAGCAACACCCATAACTACCTGCACTACTGCATTCTGGATGAAATGAAGGTTCCAGGTGGTCTTCAAGGACAGCCCCATGTAGAGCACATTGCAGTAATCCAATTGGGAGGTGACTGAGGTGTGAGTGACTATGAGCAGGGCCCCCCAATCCAGTAACAGGAGCAAATGGCACACAACATGTTGTGAAAAGGCTCTCCTAGACATAGCTTCTACCTGCTGTTCCAGCAAGAGCCATGAGTCCAGGATGACTCCCAAGTTCTGCACTGAATCCAAATGGGGCAGTGCAACCCTGCTTAGAGTCCAGGATGAGATCTCTCCAGTTCCAGGACATATGCTCAAAACCCACAACCACTTGGTTTTGGTAGGGTTGAGCCAAAGCCTGTTCTTCCCTATCCAGTCACCCACAACCTCCTGACCCTAGGACAGAACCTTGCAGATTTTGATAGCTCCCTATAGATATTGTTGAGGAGCAGACAACAGCTAAGATTTATCTTTCTTGCCACTGAAGATGTACTATTCTCGATTACCCTCTATCACCCTTTATTATGATGATTCATTGTTACAATTGGTTGCTTATTTGTAAGCCAGCTATGTAAAATATAAGGTAATAATATTCTATTCTGTACAAATTATTACACAAATATGTACATTACTATCCTATCTAAATAGGAGGAAAAGCTTGGATTCCAATAAATATTAAAGAATGAGCATTAATTATTAGAAATTTTTCTTCAACTATCCATTTCATTTTGCTTTGATGCAAAGTTATGAGTGTATTCAGTATGTAGATTAAAACTTTAAGGCTACAGTCTCATGCACTTGGAAATTAGTCTCTTAAAGCTCACTAGAACTTATTTGCTAAGAATTCCTCTGTTAATGATCACAAAGCACAAGAAAATATCCATGCAGTTGTCAAATTTCTAACTTGGGGAAAGGCTATTGCAAATGCTTAACAAACAGGCAATTATCTAATATATTTAATTTAACAAACTTCGTATAATTTTTAAAAAGCCTGGGGTGCACATCCTATGTACAAATACAGTGAAAATGTTTGATACTATTTTAAGTTTTATATGACAAGACAATTTGTCTCTGCTGCAGAACAACACTGTAGAGGCCATATGGATTGAAAGCTAGGAGGATCACGGGTGACAATCTGTTCCAAGCTACCGACACTACATGACCCTGGGCAAGTCACTTGACTTTCTTGTGCCTCTCTCAATTCAGCTGGAAAATTGGGTAACAAAAACAGGATATCTTAGAAAACCAGATGCTGCCTTAGAGTTGAGGCTGTCCTGGATAAACAAATGATAAAGCATAGATAACTGCTATCCTAGAACTAAAGTGGATTTGCTGACTCAGTATGAAACTAATGAAAGATCAACCTGCATCCCAGAGATCTTGAAGTGGTCATTTGTCTTGGATTCAGCTGCAAATTCCATAAAATAGATACAATAATTGTAGCTGTGGAAGAGGCAGGAGAATTTAGAGAATTGAAAAGATAGGTATGCTTTTTGATAACAGAAAAAGGAAATAGATACCACAGGTACAGTATTTCCATGCAAAGGTAGGAGATAATTATGTATAAATCAAAATATTAAAAAAGAATGTAGTATAGATTTAATCAGCCCCTTCTTATAAGAGAAATGTGAATAGTATCACAAACCATGCAGTGATTGTGATATATTTTAAACTTCTGGTTGATGAATTTAAGCTCCCAAATATCACATAAAGAAAGAGATATCCAAAAGTTCACCTCATTAATTATTAAACTATTATTTCCATGGTTACTTAACAGTAATTGTTACTCTAACTTTTTTAATGACTCTAAGCCATAATTTAGATAATAAATTATATAAAACCAGAAATGAAATCTCATGTCAGAAGAGAGATATGAGAGGAAGGGAAGTGTTTGGGCCAAATGCTTCTTTTCTATTCAGAACTGATAACGCATGATGGCTTTTTCATATTTGATGTCCATTGCATTTATAGTGAACAAAAAGATGGGATACAAATATTTTCAATGGATAAATCTAGTATGGCAATTACATGAAGAGAACTCTGAATTTCAAGCATTATGTTTTCCAGCTTAAGGGTCAATTGTTGTGAAGGGAAGAAGTAAAACTTACACATTTCTTTAATCTATGAAAGGCAAAACAGGTATGGATCCACTTGCCAGATATTTAGTCGTCATAGCTGCTTCCAATTTTTGAACTCACAAATGAAAACAGTTGCCTTCGTATGTTAACAGGATGCATAATTCTATGTGTCATAAATTTGATCGCAAGTTCGGAGGTTCGAATCCCTAGCCCAGCGTGTGGAGTGAGCTCCCGCACTAGCTCCAGCTCTTGCCAACCTAGCAATTCGAAAGCATGCAAATGCAAGTAGATTAATAGGTACCACTTCGGTGGGTAGGTAACAGCGTTCCACGTGCATCATGCCGGCCACATGACCGTGGAAGCGTCTTTGGACAACGCTGGCTCTTCGGCTAACAAACGGAGATGAGCACCGGCCCCTAGAGTCGGACACGACTGCACAAATGTGCGGGGGGAACCTTTACTTTTACCTTTTAGGAAAATATAAATATAAAATTGTCCTAAATGCTTGGTATACCCAGAGTGAAATTACAGTATTTAAGAAAATAGTATGGATCAGCCATATGCAGCTATTAGGATTTGAAGCAGAAAGGGTGCTTCAGAGGGAAAGTGGGCATGTACACTGCACCCAACAGCAGCTCATTTAAAAAGCCTTTGCTTTTCCTAGGCTTGCACAGTGCCACATGGATCCAGGAATATACACATTTGACTTAAGGAGGCACAAACAGATGCAAGAGGGAGGTATGCTGCCACTTAATGTGTCCTTAAGTCAAAGATGAAGTGAGAATGCCCATATTCCGTCTGAAGCACCTTTTCCACTCTCAGTAGCTGCATATCCCTACTTTCTTTTCTGCAGTTCTCTAGCATCTGCAGTTCTAAATGTCTATTGTTAATGTCATTTTAACTATGTTACTTTTATTTATTACAACTTGTTCTTATAAAAGGAAATAGTGATAGGCAGGAAATGAGCCATATTGGCTACTTTAAAAAATGGGACAAATTAGACAAATTGCTAAGGCTGTGCAGATCTTTAGAAAGAGGAATTTCAAGACACATGGAATCAAACACAGTACTAAGGCAAATCTTTTCAAATAATTAAAGCAGACACGTCATTTTCTAGGCTCAGAATTCCCAGCTGCCACCACATGTGTTTGCATACACAGCCACTTTTCTTAATTTTTTTCCCAGTAGAACGAACTAGCTGTGTATACAGACACTTGCGGAGGCAACCAAGAATAGTCAGGGGAGCCTCAGGGGCTCTTCAAATTACACTCCCAGAGTTTGCAAAGCACCTTTTTCATTGAATTTGCATACTCTTAGAAAAGAAATATTGACTCACCCCTGAACTACACTAGAAAACAGAGAGGCTGAGTCAGTGCCAGGCTGCAGGTTAAGGTTACAATAATGCCTGTTAATTATTCAGCCTGATACAGGTGTGAAAGTCAATCCAAGAGTTACTAACCAGAGAAAGTCAGTCAATAGGGGGAAAAATCCTATGTTCCAAGGGATAAGGTAGTGTAACGTGAAGAGAAATTGTTGGGGAATTAGTTGATAGCAGTGGTATACCAAATCTGCCTTAGATGTTTTTTAGCAAGGGGTTTCATACTTTGAATCAGAGCCTCCTCTGTGACTACTCATCTACAAATAACTAGTTAAAAGGGCAACTAGGACACAAGGAGATTATTCATGTAACTGGTTACTTTATTTGCCTCTTTGCTTTCTACTTTTGTATTTTTTGTCTCCTGTGATTAAAATAACGTACCTCCATGTCAATTCTTGCTCTACTGCTGGTTCCTGGGCTCTGTAGGGGACAGCCACAGTGCCCTAGCTGACTCATGATGTGGATTCTTAAAATATGCCTACCATCAGATGCACACTCATTCAGATCAGTAACAGATCATGCAAAAGTTCAAGTTTTAAAAATATTAGCTATAACAAATATGATTATCTTTTTATTAATGGGGTAATATATGATGTGTCTGTTGCCTTCTCAGAGATTTTTTTAATATGTTCTTTAATATATGGCAGATGATGATAATAATTATTTTGAAACTTTTGAGGGGAGCCATAAAATATGTTCAAATCACTGCTTTGTTCCATGAAAAAAGCAAGTAAGAGAGAACTATAATATCTCAAAATGCATTACTTCTATCCAATGTAGGTAGTGATGCTAAGACTGTTCCTGTCAGAGTTTATTGGCAATTTTATAAGTGCTTTATAAGCACTTTTAAAAGGTATGATAAATTGCTACTAATGGTATTGTGTATATACATACAGATGTTTCTCCCCTTCATTTAAGTCTAGCAAATGGGTAGTACACCTGGAAAGACTTGCATTTTAATGGTACGTTATTAACACTTTTTGCCTCATATGTTCTGGATTATGTATGATTGATGGCTTTGAACATTGTGGTATGGAACACATACACATACATCGTAGTCTTAATGCTTTTAAACCATTTGCTTCCAGTCTGTGTAAAAATATCTTTATGTTTGGAGGTAACTGTTTATCCTTCTGAGGTAAACACTTTCAGAGTTCTTGGGACTTTGCCTATAGCAGTGTAAAATGTTGTTATTAAAGCAGAAAGGTTTTTTTTCCTAAAAAAATAGCTAGTTGTAAAAATATGTTCTGTTTAGACCATAGACATCTCTGTTGTTCTCATGTATATTTTGAACAATGTTTTATAAACAGTTCAATAGTAGGGAATGAAAAACGTAATTCCTCACAGCCTTTTGTATATCTTCTATACCTTCTCTGAAGGTTTTTAAAATATTGAGGAAGCAGTCTTTCTCCTCATCTCAATATCTATAGTCATTTAATACTTATAAATTTCGATGATATTTCTGGGATATACAGGAGAAAATCATATAACTATGAAACAATTCACCTATATTACTCTTGGGTTGTGAGAGAGATGCTAGACCAGTGGATAGTCACAAGGGCAGGACAAGTTCTTCATGCTTCAGAAGTTTGGAGGCAGATAAAAGACTGCTAATGACTCCATTGATTTGCTGGTTCCATAGCAGAGCTATCCAGTGTTCCAGAATATCAGGGGACGTGACCAAAGACTCCAGAGATTTGGAAGTCAACACTGGGCTATGTGATTCTAGGGGGCTCAGGTAACAGATTGGGCATCGGCATGGAGGAGAGTCCAAACTCAGGCTGAGCCAGCAGGAACAGCTGACAGTGTATAGTGTGGGATCTAGACTGGTGGTAGGAATCAGGCCGTGGCAGTGAGGGAGTAACAGGGAGATTAACTGGCAAACCAGCAGTGGAGAGGCAGAGCTCAGTAGGTAAAGTAGCTGGCGGTAGTCAGCAGCAACAAACTGGAAGTGGTGGCCAAAGGCTTTTGGAGATGAGACAGCAGTGTGAAGAGCTGCTAAAAGAGAAACTTCAGCAAGCAGGTCAGTTGTTGATGGAGTCTGGAACTCAATGGCAGCAGTTGGAAGTGGCTGTGAGAGGGTAGCCAGATGTTTCCAGGGCATAAGTGATGGTGGTGGCAAGTGGAACCAAACCCCATTGGCAGCACTAAAAGGGATAGCCTGGAAGCCAAGCCAGGTGTTCTCCCTTGGGGCCAGAAACAATAAACTAGGGACAGCTAGATGGCCCATCAGGGCAGGAAGGAAACCCCAGCCAAGCCAGCTTATACCCAAGCCTGAACAGCATTAAGAAACAGTCAGTGGCAGAATTAAGAAGCCAGCCAGAGCCATTCTCAGTTTCTGTTGGCAAGATTAAATGCCTATAAGAGAAAAGCAGCAGGAGGCAGTCAAGTTCATTCCAGTTGGGGAAGCAGCAAGTGGTAGTGAGCAAGTCCCAACCAGCCCAGCTCCACCTTTATTACTAGGCCAGTCATACCTGCTAGTAGCAACATTGGGTGGATTCATCCCTGCACCAGCTAACAGGGTAGTGTCTGCGAATGGGTTTTGGGGGACTAATGGGAGAAGGGGGAAAAGAAAACTCTCTAATATAGATCACAAAAGATTGAGGGATCTCCTATTAGCATCAGTAACCCACTGGGAACTATATTTTTCTGCAAGGGAACTCAAGGTCTCTTGAGGCTAGTCCCGCATGGTGGTAGTAAAAGCCAGGAATGGAGGAAAATATTAGATGGTAGGAGAGAGGGAAAATCTTTTAGCTACAAGGGTCAGAATGTCCCACAGTGGCAGGTTAGGCTACTCAAGACCATCCACAAGTTAGTGACAGAGTCCGACTGTAAGGATGAGTGAAGAAAAAAGCTGGTTTCTCAGACTCAGCTGCTTAGGAAAGCATCCAAGGTCAAAAAGTGGAACTGGTAGGGATTAGAGTGATAAATATATTAAATATTTATCTTAACATAATATTTTTATAGTAAAATGGGTTCACCTATATCATGATAGATCAACTAATGTTAAAAAACGTATTGTCATATTTCATGCTTGACTTAAGTTTTGTATTTTGAGTTGCCATTTGTCTCTAGTGAATAATTTCCATACTGAATATTTCCATACTTTTAAATCATGAGTTTAAATTTTATATAAATATCTATTTTTGAGTATCAGAAGAAAAGCCTGTGCGTAATAAAGAAGCAACTTTATTTTTGCTTAAAGGGTGTTTCAGTTTGTGTATGTGTGTTTAAAATTGTAGTTAGCTCCTTAATGAACAAAAAAAAGGTTTAGTCAACATGATGGCTTAGAGGGATAAGATCTTAAAACTGTGAGATAGATTCTTGCTTCTTGTTGCCTTTACTATGGAGGCTGTTGGGGATTCATTCTAGTGATTATTATACTTTATTTTTAGTTATAAAGCTTGTGGGAAAAGGTATAGCAGTAAATACAGTTGTTTTGTGTGTGTGTGAGAGACAGACAGACAGAGAGGAGCAATGAGGATAATTCTTGGAATTGTGTGTGTATGTATATACAATATTCATACCTGAATCTTGACCAACAACAACATTCTATTTGAATGTGTAATGAAAACAATTTAATCTGTTGTATTAACATACCTGCTCAATGAAGAAAAATTATGAGATCTGAGAGCTGATTAAAATTGACTCATCTGACAGAGAGTCATTACTGCTGTTCTACAGCAATCTGAACATTGTAAAATAAATTGATTTGTTTATAATATTAGTGATTATCCTGCAGTAGAAAAGATTTATTATGTATTATGTTAAATGATATGCAACCTTTCTTTCCTTGGGGAGGATTAGAAAGTAAATGTAATCAAAAACTAAAGTGAATATTCAGTTACTAAATATAACTTAGATAAATAAAGGAGATTTTTATGTCATTGATTGAGGTATGAAGGATAAGACAGTGTGAGTGAATGAATATCACAGCAAATAAAGGACAACTACATTGAATAAATGTATCAGTAGTCAATAAAAGGCTGTCCTTTAAATGAAAATATTTTTTCTAGATATTTCAGTTCAAACAGGTTGCATGCATACATTAAAAATAATGCTGATAACTGCTTAAGATTACAACTTTTGAAAAATTCTTGTAGAGTTATGTAAAGACTTATTTGAGATTGGAAATAATGAATATCCCTCCCTCGTAAGAACTATACAGCGTATATTGATAAGTAATGCCATTTTGAAAGAAATGCCTTGGAATTTATGATAAATATAATGTTCATATATTCACATGCACATATATACATCCTCAAACAAAAATGTATGGAAAGTATGTTTTCTGAAGCACAATTGTATGTATTCCTAAATTTTATAGTTTGTGGTGTCCTTAGTGCTCTCTGAGCTTGGTTGTTTGCTTGCAGACATTTTGTTACCCGACTAGGCAACATCTTCAGTGCTAGAAGGGAGTGGGTTTGCTCCCTGCTTATATACAGTAGCTTGCCCTGCCAGTGTTGACGGGGGTGTTCTCTCCTCGGTAGTTCCTTGATCAGGCTGTTTTTTATTGCTTGATTGTTTGTCTGAGTTGGTAGTTCCTTGATTAGGGTATTGTCTACTGCTTGTTTGTTCATCTGGTGTTAATCTTTGCTTATCTGGGTGTTGATTGGGTGTTGATAAATGTTGTTTACCTCTGTGTGCCTGTTGATGGCTGACTTGTCTCAGTGCCAAACTTTACAGGCACATAGAGGTAGACAACATTTACATACCATTCAAAAAAGACAATTAAAAAGGTAAGAAGGAAACAAAAAGACCAGAGCACCTCCTTGCCAGCAATCAACACCCAGATAAGCAAAAATTATTAACGGTGTTAAGGATTAACACCGACAAACAGTCACCCGCAGTTGCCCATCTCTCAGCCGTTCCTGGCATCCAGCAGACCAGTCCCCCGCAAGCAGTTCAGTCGAAAAACTGCCCTGTAGCAAGGATGGTATGGCCAGCCCAGAGCGGCCTGGTAGCGTGGCAAGGAAATGCCACCAAGCGCCACCAACACCACAAAATGCCACAAAAATGGCAAACACTGTAAGAAACAGACATGGTTATCCTCCGCTCCTGAATCTCCAGTCCAAACAAACCAAACAGTCCAGTCCTCCAGGTAAGCGCCTCTAAAAAACAAAGAAACATTGCACACACATACCACATGACAGTCCAGAAACGACTATTAAGAGAACAACACGAATGTGGCTCCCTCTCCCTTTGCCATCTTAACCAGAAGTATCCCCAAAATGGTTCTCTCCAACGTCTGAGTCTATAATTGCTATAGCTTTATAACTGGTTGGGTCTTGTCTTCTCCCTTTTTCTTAATTTTAAGACCACAGTCCCTAGGAATACAACCATACCAATCTAGATATGTAAAGAAGTAAACATAGCAGAGCTGTGTTCAAATGGTCCTATGGAAAACAGTGGCACAAGAATGTCAACCCAAGGTAAATTAAAAGGTAGTTAGGAAGCATCTGGCAACCCTGAACAGTCTTAAGTTTCCTGAACCAGATCATTTTACATCCAAGAATCTTAAACAAACCATTCACACATTTGTCTCTATGTTTCTTTCACATGACAAGAGCACTGAATGAC
Organism: Charina bottae; assembly: GCA_023362775.1. NCBI lineage: Eukaryota > Metazoa > Chordata > Lepidosauria > Squamata > Charinaidae > Charina > Charina bottae. The sequence continues at coordinate 50,984,266 of JALMGJ010000005.1, forward strand.
GTTACTTGTATTAAAGCCAATATTGTTAAAAAGTCTGTATAAAAAGAAGTTCAATTCTTTTTTTTTCCTTGAAATTTCCTCTATATTGCCTGTTGTCAGAGGTGTGCAACAATGCTTGGTTTTTCTTTTTCTAACTTGTCTCAGGCATTAACTTGAAACTTTTTGTTTTTTGAATCAGGACAGTTAAACCACTTTTTAAAATAGTGTGGGGGGAGGGGGTACCAAAAATCAGGCCCAATAGGTCAACCACAAAATATTACTTACTTAGGAATTTCAAAGGTTATATGTCAAAAGAGTAAAGAAACATTTAATGTAATTTATATAATATATTGTCTATATATATCAGGTATACCATATATCTTTGTTATGACTGTTTCCTCTTAGATTTTATCCTATGCCTACCTATATAAAATAACTACATGATAAATGTGACTTTCTAGCTACCTATTTCATAAATTTTCAAGGTCATTCCTAGTGACTTACTAAAATATTTTTCTTTACATGCGTTTCCTAAATCTTGAAAGAGATGCAATAAGGAAAAGGAAAAGATCATTCTAGAAATTATTTTTATTTTGATCATTCAGCAATCTTATTTTATGACTTTCCACCTATGGAATGCTAATACTTTTTTTAGAGCTTTCAGTGGGAAAACTCACTCACTACAACCTTCAGCATTCAGGGAAATTCCTGTAACACAAGAAACATTAGTTTTAAAATATATGGAGAAAATTAGAATAATCCAATATCACAAAGGAAGCTATTTATTATTTTTTTCAACAGCTACACTCATTCTAGTTGATTTAAAATTTTTAACATAACTGTTAATATGGAGCTATTTTCTGAAATCATAATTAACACCACCTGCAATTTATTCTGAATGACTTTTGGAAAGTCACTTTCCAAAAGACAACAAGAGTGGGTTGTTCATAGGATTTTCCAGGAGACATTTATTTTAGAGCCCTATTTACTTTTATGATGTTTATTCATCACCCACGGAAGGGTGTGAACCTTACTAGTTTTATACTCTGTAAAGAGTTACCTATTTTTATGCTATTCATTTCTTTTTTAGGCTATACAACACTTTTCTTTAAATATTCTCAAGAAGACTAAAAACGAAAAAGCTCAATCGAATGCATACTCTCTCTATATGTACCATCTTGGAATTAAACATCTACCAATCCATACTATTTAAAGAAAAAAAACATGTAACTGAACAATACTCATCAGACAGTTGCTGTTGGTAGCAAAAGCATATTTGAGTTTGAATGAACCTGCCTGCCTGACTGCCTTCCTTTTTAATTAAAATGTTATTTACAATCAAATAGGAAAAAAACAAATGAATCTAAAATAATAAACTTTATTCCAAAATAATAATTGAGAAGCATAATTATCAATAGTCATAGAACAACATTAAAGAAGACCAAATGTCAACACATATACATTTAAAGTTTATGTTCTTCAGTTTTTATGTTAAGATGACGTATTTCATATTCTCCACATCTACTTCTTCCATGATGTACCTGTGGTTGAATATCACAAACCTGCTATTTCCATACATGTTATACATAATCCTTTGTTAAATAATAGTTTGTCAGTACAATCAATATTAATGATTGTTCTAAGGCATTACTAACTTCATACCCTGATTCAGTAACATTAAGAGTCCATAAGAACCTGGTGATTCTAAATATCCACCATGCTTAGGAATCATTAATCAGAACACTCTCCAAGTTATTTGGATCTCCTCTCCCAATACTTTTGGAAAACTATTTTCTTTTAATGTAAAATGGGATTTTTCATTTGCTGATTCTGTCACTACTAGTTTTAATTTTATGAGACATAAGAATAAATTATTTTGGAACTTTTTAATTCAATTTTGTTTATAAACTTATGAGAACTGAAGTAATATGAGTGTTCCAGTTGTATTTAATGTATTTTCATGTATGTGGAATAGAGAGAGGAAAAAAAAGTATGCTGTGGCAATATTTTCATTAGGAAATGGACTGTGGCTGAGGTACCTATCGATACACTGAAGATCCCTTTTTATTTTTAATGTATTACTTTTAGAAAATTTAAATGATAGGAAAGGTGGTATATCTAAAGTGGTTTTTAATCAGTTATTAAAGATCTAGAAATTATTAAGATATTTAAAGATATAAATTTAAAGTTTTTGCATAGAAGATTTAATATGTTCAATTGGTTCATGTTTTCTTATCTTCCCTGTTAAAATAATCAAGTTTTCTCTTTGAAAAAATATTAGCATCAGTATTGAGACTGCTAGATGTTGTTAGCAGAAAGATTCTGCTCTGTGTTGTATGCTGGTTACCTGAGGTTATATTCTGGATGCTCTCAGAACAGCTGGGCTGATTATTAAAAATGCCTCATAGTCACTTCCAGCCAAAGTTAATCGATACTTAGTGCAAAGCTGTAGATGTGAGAAAGTTATTTAAGCACTGCTTGCCCCCGGAATAATAGAGAATGAAAAAAATCATGCAGAACAAGTATGTTGAAGGGTTTAAAAAAGCAGAAGGGTTCTTTGTGGGGGTGGATGTGTAAGAAAAAAGCACACAAATGTATACTTCTCTGGGTTTTGTGGTGATAAAAACTGAAAGAGGGAGTCCTATGTATGCTGCCTTGATCCCCTGAGGCAAAAGCAGTTTATAACTTTAAATCATAATCATTTAACTCTCTCTCTGTTTCTCTTTCTCTGTAGTTCAAAGGTGTTTCTTTCTGACCTCATGCACAGGACTATTAAAGACACAAGTTTAGATGTGGGCATAAATCTCCATTGTGTGTCCTTCTTTTCATATATATCTCCTATCATTTCATCATTACTAGATGCATTTGTTGTTTTGTATTTGCATTAAAAAAAAAGGTAAAGGTTCCCCCCGCACATTTGTGCAGTCGTGTCCGATTCTAGGGGCCAGTGCTCATCTCCGTTTGTTAGCCGAAGAGCCAGCGTTGTCTGAAGACACTTCCATGGTCATATGGCCGGCATGACGCACGCGGAACGCTGTTACCTACCCACTGAAGTGGTACCTATTAATCTACTTGCATTTGCATGCTTTCGAATTGCTAGGTTGGCAAGAGCTGGGGCTAGTGCGGGAGCTCACTCCATCATGCGGGACTAGGGATTCAAACCTCCGAACTTGCGATCTTCCAATCAACAAGCCTGGCGTCTTAGCCGCTGAGCCACCACGCCCCTTTTTGTATTTGCATAGAACTTTCCAAAATTAAGCCTGACACAGGTATGAACTCGGTAATAGTTCTTACAACAGCTAATAAATGTGTGCCTTCCAATCAGCCTTGACTCCTGGCAACTGCTTAGATAAGTCCATGCAGTTTTATTGGCAACATTTGCAAAAGTGGCTTGCCATTGCTCACTTCCTAGGGCTGAGAGACAGTGACTGGCCCAAGGTCTCCCAGCTGGCTTTGTGCCTAAGGCAGGACTAGCACTTACAGTCTCCTGGTTTCTAGCCTGATGCCCTTAACTACTATTACCACATTGGCTCTCACAACAGCCTCTAAAGTAGATCAATATCAGGGGGTGGCTGAGACACCTTGTTTAGTCCAGCCAGTGTGCCCATAACTGAACTATGTTTTTCCTATACTATGCTATCTCAAATCTAATGATTTTTTTTACATTGAGTACAGAGCTACCTGAACAATAACAAATGCATTTGAGAGAGTATGGTATAATATTTCACTTCTTCAATGGTGCTAAAAAACAGCTGATAATGTCAACAGAATGATAGTGTTTGACTCAGACGATAGTAGGTTAGGATTTGGAATATCAACAACAGAATCATATGTACTGATCGGCAGAGGCTTGAGGCAGGATTTTCCCCCCAAAACCTATCTGTGGGTAAGACCTCTAGTAACTGCCAGCTTATAGTTCTTCTAAACCCCTTTGCCTATGTTCTTGTAAAAACACTCCCCCTTTCTTGCCATAGCATCTCTATGAGGTAAGCTGGCCTGAGGGATAATGGCCCAGGCTCACCCAGTCATTTCCCAGGGCTAAAGATGGACTTGGTCCTGATTTTTTTCAGTTATAGTCCAGCACCTTAACCACTATATATTTCTTGCTTCTGTTCAAATGTTTGTGTTTCTTGTTGTACAGTATTAATTAATGTACATTTCAGGTTGCTTGCGATTTTTTATAAAGCAAGATGTACATATATTGATACCTGTGACACACTCCTAGATGTTGATGTTTTGTTTGTTTTGGTTTTGGTGTGGAACAGTAGTGCTATGTAAAGCATCTAGTAGGTTGATCCCATGCGGAGAAGTTTGAATAAAACGAATTCTTTGTTGTTGTTTTTAATGAAAACTCCCATATAAGCTTTTTTATACAATTCACACCATTTTTCATTCCAACAAGGTTATTCAGAAGATGGGTGTAGCCATCAAATAATTTCTGATTTGCTGACTAAGCCCAGTCAGTGTCTCCAAAGAGCTGGGTTTAACTTATCTTTCATATTCTATAAAACTGAAAATAGTTGCTGATTTGAAGAACAAAAAAAAATGAAGAAATAAAAATGGTTTATTAAGGCAATTTCTCATTACAATTTTACCTGCATGCAAGACCATACAACTACATTATCCCTTATGTTTTAGATTGGCATTGAGTTTTAAGAGTTTATTATTTCTGGTTTTAGACAGGAAGATCTAAAGTACTTTCTTTTCCATTCTTCCTAGAGTTAAAGGGAGAAGTTCTTGGTGAAGGGCTAAGAACTTCCCATTTAGATCGGCTAGGTGTGCCAAGAAGTTCAGCATGGCTGGTGGTAGCCTGTTATAATTATTTTCTATTGGGGAATACTTGGAAGAAAGGGTCTGCCAGTAAGGTTTTAAATTATCCTTCTCCCAAGTTTATAGCAATACCACATTGAAAATAGTAAATCAAACTAATGACATATTCCTGTTTTTTTTAGAAAGCAATGGCATTAACTGTCTCATCAGTATTGATATGAGCATCTTAAATATGTTGCTTAGAGAAGACCATATTCATCAATGTGTATGTTCTCTCTATGACTCAATAACCAGTTTCTGTAGGATCATTTTGGTTCCGACAGATTTCAAGCAGTACAGAATAGATGTGAGCAAAGTACAGCACTGAGTTATGTTTGTATCTCTTCCCTGTAATGGAAATGATGTCTGGTTTTTCAACATTGGGAAACAATATCATTTGCGATAATTATGAGCTGTAATTTTGATCTAATAAATTACTTACCATTAAGAAAAGGGTTTATTCCTTGTTGATGAGTTCCAGGAAATAGAACTTACTTCATAAAAAGGTAAAAACACTACAAAAAGATTTTGTGAGAGTTATGTAATGAATATGTATTCTGTATACATATACATAATTTGTGTTCCTTGGTGTCCTAAGAAGCACAAGAGTCCACTTGCTTGTATAAATTATTTTGTTATTTTCACCATTTATTTTACTGCTTGAATTTTCAAACATCTAGCATACTAAAATCTATAAAATCACTATTCTGTGATCTATGCAATATGTTGGGATACAGTTCTGTTCCCAAATCCAAAAACTATATTTATTAATGTTAAATATTTTTATGTGCATGCACAAGTTCTAATTCAGGGTGACTATCACAAAGTATTTAAATATAAATGGTGTTCTGTGTTTTGTTGTAGTAACACTTTGCAATTTTTTTAGTATTCTCTTCAGTGTTTACATTAAGATTCTCCATAGTTTTTCCTTTTCTCTGCTTTTACTATAACTTCATCCCCCCTGGATAGAGATTGGTCCCGACCCCCCCGGCCTATAGGAAGGCCCTGAAGACATGGCTCTGCTGCCGTGCCTGGGTGTCTGGCAACTGTGGGGAGCTCTTACAATGGCTGTGTTGTCCTGATGTAGAATAAATTCTGCTGCTGATTGTGATTTTCTGTTTTTTAAATTGATTCTGAACAATTTTTATGTTTGTATTGATTTTTAACTTGTTTTTATTGGATTGTTTTACCTATTGAGCTGCCCAGAGTCACTTAGATGAGATGGGTGGCCATACAAATGAAATAATAATAATAATAATAATAATAATAATAATAATAATAACTTTGTAAATAAGTTTCTTATTGAAGTTAAAAGGAAGAACTTAAAGGATCATGCTATAAATAGATGGCTTTTATTTTACTAAACGGAAAGATGCTAGTTGTCATTTTAAACAGACAAATAAAACAAAAACCTTGTCCATTCAGTTTTTAATAATCAAAGATTATTTAATGAAATTTAAAATATTCATAACAGAAAAGATTATTACTGCTGTGACATCATATGAAGCCATTAAATATTTTAGAGATGTAAACACGGGTGTTCACTAGTTTCAAAATAACAGGTGCAACTTGCCAATCAAAGCCCGATCCCTTTTTAATGTGCATCACATGCACTACATGTTCATAGAAAGGGGCAGAACTTCAGTTGCCTGTTCATTCCTGCTATTTTGAACCCAGTGACTGTTGATGCACATGCTGCAGATAGGAAATAAAGATCTTCATTTCTTATTCTTAACACAGTTTTATGGAAGCAAGGACCTATTATGTCATATATATCAATGAATTCTTATAAAATGACTCCAGCAGTGTGTGTGTGTGTGTGTGTGTGTGTGTGTGTGTGTGTGTGTGTGTGTGTGTGTACACATACATACATACACATTTGGTCAATATTTTTATGAATCATATTACTAAATTACTACATTTTTCATATTTATGTTATTACTGCATTCCTATGAACTTCTTATATATTATCTTCATCTTAATATAATTCTGTATGGATATTATTTCAGAAAAGTAACACTGCAACACTATTGCTTTCTACTTTCATTATTAATAGTCCTTGAATATTGCTGATTGCTGTAAAATATATAGAAGAATCTCTGTTAGTTGTTTGTTATGTGTCTGGAAATATAGAGAACTTGGCGCTATAATTCTAACCAGCCATAATTATAATTATTGCCCACAGAAGCCATACCAATTGCTGAATGTGGCAGCAGCATAAAATGCATGATAGAATGCCTTTTTCTTTCAAGTCTTGATGGTTGTCATTTGATTAAATATCTGTGAATTCTGTTTGATGTCTTGTCTTTATAATTCAGATGTGGTATGTGCTTTTATATAAATATAAAAGATTTCTGACTATATAAGCTTGCTGCAAGGATGTTAGAGCTTATACTGTTTGTTTAGATATTATGGATTTAAACTGTTCTTAATTTCTGCCATTTGTTCTCTTGATGGAAGAAATGTGTTAAGGTGGAAAAAAGGGGAAAATCCATTATATTTGAAGGAATTTGTTAATTTTGTTGTACTTCATTTCATGGCAGGTGGTAATAATGTCTATGCCAGCCCTGTCAAAATATGAAAATTAAAGTGACGATGGTTTTTAATGAAATCCATTTGACAAATATAATTAAGGTGTTTTAATATGAAGGCCTGTAATAAAGACTACCGGTGGACTCCCCGAGGTCTTGACTAATTGTGTAGATTGCTTTTAAGCTTTGAATAGTTTTATTGGATAATGAACTGTTAAGAAGTGTTAGATCTTTCTTAAGCTGAATTTAGTTTGAAAAAGAATAGGAGAGACAGGCCTGAGGTGTGGCATTTTAAACATAATTAGAAGAGAGTTTTAAGTTATCATCTTTGATCTTACTGTCAGGTTTTGATTAGAGCTGTAAATGCTTTAATCAAGTGCAATGTAGTCATTACATTTCTAACTGTTTTAAAACTGTGAAATTACTGATATGCTGACATCAGTTTAACAGATTTTGAATATTTGAGGGAAAACTGTGTTGGTAAATTGGGGGGTTATATTAATCTGTCAGACCAATGATTTTTGCATTTTATATTTTGCATGCATAATTATAGTATTTTAATGAATTGTTTGGTTATATTAAAAAAAGCAGAGATCTGAAGGAATGTTTCTTACATTTGATCAAGAATATAGTCACAACAACCTAACATTTGTATTTGAGATAGATAGATAGATAGATAGATAGATAGATAGATAGATAGATAGATAGATCTTAAAAACATAATAAATTGTGTACATAAAGAATAGTTATGTAGAATTGTTTGTTGTAGTGATCAATAGTGTTCACCTGAAAAGGAAGCTACCTGTGCACAAAATTTAACTTGTAAAATCATTGCCAGGAATTGTCTCTGCCCATCTGGTCTGAACATCCAAAGAAAGCATGCTGCACATCTCATCCACTCAAGACAGTACCTGGGTGGTGGGCCAGGAGGCAGACCTTTCCAGAATAGCCGCCTTGCTCTGGGATATACTTCTTCTGGAAGAAGATTCACCTCCATCCCTCCTAGCATTCTATATAGCTAGTAAAACCAATATTCCTATTCCTATTCCATCCTCTCCATTAACATAATGTGAGCAACATTATGTTAATTAGTATATTTTATGTTTGGTATGTTATTTTTTATGCTTATTCTTTATTGCTTTATTCTGCTTCGTTGTATACCTTCTTTGTTATGCAGAGTCTCAACTGACTGGGGTAGTTTACAAATATTGTAAATAAATTAATAAGCACTAATGGAACAAAGTCTTTATAGATTACTTGGTGAGGAAGATAGAAAGATACCTTAAATTGCATTGTACATGCTTTTAAGAGCATGGCTGAAAATAAACCGAAGGATTTGGGGTTACTGAATTCTAATTACAGGACTGCCTGGATCCAAGTACCCACATGTGAAATTATAGCAGTCATTAACGTTTTTCACTTTCCAAGAAAAATGAAGAAGTAGGAACAGAACACACATATTTGCTTTTTTCAAAAAGAACTTTATTAGTTTTCAAAGTATAATTAAAATACAAAATATAGGACATAGAAAAGCTAGAATATAGAACTAAAGAAAAAAGAAAAAAAACTATAAAAGTGCAAGCAGATAGAAAAAAGAAACAGAAAGTGACTTCTGACTTTCTCCAATACAGATATAATTAAGTTTACAAATACAATTTCTTACCATTGATTAAACTTTAGTAACATTATTTCTATCAAAACAAACCATTTAATCACTAAAACCCAAAATCAAAGCTTCATTTTTTTTCTAACACAAGCAAGTAATCTAAAAGTGGTTGCCAAGTAGAAATAAATCCAGAAACAATGTTTTATCTTATTAACGCTGTTAATTTAGCCATTTGAGCCAAGTCCATTAGTTTAATAATCCAATATTCCACTATAGGTATTCGTGAATCTTTCCATCGTTATACATATAAAAGTCTCGCTGCTGTAATCATATATAAAAGCAAAGTCCCATATTGTTTCTCAAGTTCCTTCTCCATCAAACCCAAGAGGAACAGTTCTGGTTTGTTTTGTTTTTGTAAGTCCACTTTGAGGATCTTTTGAATAATAGCACATACTGTATTTGATCCCAAAATTTTTTGGTCTTCTCACAGGTCCACCAAAGATGATAAAATATTCCTTCACCCTGTAAACATTTCCAACAAACATTCATTACACCTTTATACATTTTTGTCAACTTATCAGGGGTTAAAGAACACACATATTTGCTGATGATTGTAAAAGCTTTGCTATATGACAAAGAGGGATTTGACAAAAGTTGATGTCCCAGGTCCCTCCTTTGCCAGAACCTTTTATAGGATTCATGTTCTTTTGATGGACAGAAGGAACCTTTCTGTTCATGGCAAGACAAACCTGGAGAAAACCATTGACTGTAGACTGTTTATTTCATTATTTATTTTTAAATTTATTTATTGTACTACATTTCATAAAAGTATTTTGATACTGCGGCTGATATAGATTGATAGGTTTTTACTGACAGCTGTAAATGATAGCTGAGCTTGATTTAATAATTTCTTTTGTTATCTTGGTGTACTGCATCATTAGCTTGCCATTGCAGATATCCTTGAGAAAGCATTTCTATTATTTTCACAATGTCATAATTGATCAATAATTGCTAAATATGTCCTGTAAGGCCACTAATTAAACATACTGTAGTTGTTTCTTCTTCAGAAATAATTCCCAATGAACCTATTTGATAATTGAGATTATTGTGTAACTAAATTATTATATTAAATTGCTGCTCAAGTGGTACAATGTGGTTAAATTGTACAAAATAGCTATCTATTCAGGTCAAATATGAGTAGGCGACCATATAAATAATTTTTAAAATGATTTAAATAAGATTCTTGATTATTAAATAGGCCTTTTACCTTACATTATTCTAAACTTATTCCTGAAATAAATTAACTTTCTGTTGGATTACTTTTTGAAGCATAATACATCTTTTTAATATGAAACAATTACTACTTTTTCATGCAATTTTAAGGCTCATAAATTTTGAGCCTGTTTTTCTTCCTTTATGGTTACTTTTTTAGAATTTTTAAAAATTTTAAACCTGTACTCTCAGCAGACTTTGCATTTTGCATTTGCGTTTTTTAAAAACAAATCTTAGAACTCTGGATTTCCAACTTTGCAATACATTTTTTATACATGGCATTTTGTTTTCAAGCAAGAGTTCACTCCACAGGGAGGGAATTGAAGCCTAGAGAAAGGATTGGTTAATTATAATTATCATTTTTCTCAAGCCAACAGAAACATGCTATTATGCTGGCTTTGCGGTGTTTGTAATTTATACCCATTAAATTGATGTTTTATCATCTATTACTGATTTCTGGGGTTTTGTTTGTACTTATTGGCTGTAACAAGTATTTTGTTTTTGTACCAGAGAAAAATGGTCTCAGTCACTTCTACTGTATCTGAAAAAGGGAACGGGATTTACAAATGATAAATGAGGAAGTTGACTAGCTAACTAATAAAGATTTGTCTTAATCAAGTATGATTTGTCAGAACAGGAGCGCGTTGAGGTCAGGGCACATGCAATGAATAATACAGCATTCACAGGAGAGGAGGACCAGGCAAAAGGCCTCATAAATATGCTGTGATTACCCAGTGCTAATTCTTATTCAAAGAATGAATGGCATTAAAGCATTAAAGCCAACTCCTAGGTTTCTCAGCAGTTAACCTGTTTTCTTTGCTTTAGGTCCTGTGGCCATAGCAAAACTTCACCACATTTTCTGTAAGCATTGTCCTGCAGTATTCTTTGACTGTACATCCATTTCTGTATGTGACTGCAGACTTGAACATCAATAGCAATAAATGTTGTCCTTTCCTATTTTTGTTTGCTTTGCTAAAGCATGCTTATGTGAATAAGCTCTCTTTACTGTCTTGGAAGAATGAAAAATAAAATGGGCAATAAGGATACATCACATTGTATTAAACCACAGCTTTCCCAACTGTGTGTCGCGACACTTTAGTGTGTCGCAACACACAGTCTGGTGTGTCGCCACACAACTCGGAAGCGGCAGCGGGGGTGTGCATGGCGGCGGCAGCAGCAGCGCGCCATCAGCGCTTCCGCGTTTTAGCGGAGGCCGCTGCCGCCGCCATACACACCACCACCACCACCCTGCACCGCCACCGTGCACACCCGTGCACGCCCGCGCGGGCCGCTGCACCACCGCCACTGCTGCCGTTGGTGTGTCGCCAACGGCGGCACTTTAGAAAGCACTGTATTAAACATAGAAATATAATTTATTTTGCATTGCTATGTTTGGTGGATCATATGTCCTATTTTCAGCAGCTTTATTTTATTGTGTGGAATTAAGTAACATATTTTTCATGTACAATTGTCTAATTGTATCTATTATGCAATTATGCAAGTGATATATATTAGGATCTTTAACACAGTTACAGTATATGCAGGCATAAATAAGCAGATCTATGCAAAGGACAAACAGTAAACTTAGTAATTCATTTATTAATTTTAATTACTGTAGCTATATTTGTTTTTTGTGGGGATACGAAAACCTGCCCATTTTTGATGATGGTGGTGATGATGATGAAGATGGATGGGCCTTCAAATCAGTTTTGACTCCTGAAGACTGCCTGGATAAGTCCCTTGCAGTTTTCTTGGCAAACATTCATTATAACACTTAAATTTGAATTATTTTAAAAGCTTAGAGACATCAGTTTTATCACTATCTCATGTACAGATTCCTGGTTCCATCACAAGTTCTAGTCCTGCCCCAACCAACAAGCATTTTTCATTAAGATAGAACTTACAATCGTGGTTTATCATTTTTACTGGCCAATTGAAGCCTATTTTCAACTGTAACTGGTGCAGTCACAACTTTATTAAGTTCAAATGCCATAACAAAACTAGACTTATTTGATTGTATGATTATATGATGATATGTATGATTGTATGATCCTGCTCGAAGAGCAGGTGGCAGTCATGGCCAGGAGGGCCTTTGCACAACTTCATGTTGTACGCCAGTTACGACCTTTCCTGGAACGAGAGGCCCTTCGAACGGTCACTCATGCCCTGGTTATGTCACTTATAGACTACTGTAATACACTCTACATGGGGCTACCCTTGAAGAGTATCCGGAAGCTTCAACTGATCCAGAATGCAGCCGCACGAACCATCTTGGAGGTCCCATATCGGACACATGTAACACCATTGTTACGCGAGCTGCACTGGGTTCCAGTTTGCTTCCGGGTGCAATTCAAGGTGTTGGTTATGACCTTTAAAGCCCTTCATGGCATGGGACCAGGTTACCTAAGGGACCGTCTTATCCCCATTGCATCATCCCGTCCCATCCGGTCATGCAGGGAGGGCATGCTACGGACCCCATCGGTTAAAGAATTCCATCTAACGGGGTTGCGGAAGCGTGCCTTCTCTGCAGTAGCGCCTGCTCTGTGGAATATCCTTCTCCCAGAGTTAAGACAGTCTGCCTCGCTCCTGGACTTCCGGAAAAAACTCAAGACTTGGCTTTGCCAACAGGCCTGGGGCGGGAAGAATAGTATAAACTCTTGGGGATGGCTAACATCTTAGGATGGCCCTAGAATTGCCCTTCCAATGTTTTAAGAAGATATCTCCATCTTGATTTTATCATATTTATTGTATTTTTAAATTGTCTATTTTAATGTTTAATGTTTATTCAATTTTACATTGAGTTGTAAACCGCCCAGAGTCCCCTTGAGGGAGTTGGGCGGTGATAAATCGAATAAATAAATAAATAACTTTGCACCAGTACACAAAATACACAGCAATCATTGGGAAGGAAGTCTCAAATAATCTTTGAAAATGGGAGTATTATCTTAAATTCACTGAAAATGCAGCAATACAGGAATATTTCTAAAATAATTAACTTTCTTTTGTTGAAGAGCATCTTCAATTAAGAGTATTTTTTGCATAAATAGAGTGCTAATAAAGTAAGAAACAAAAATATTACACTGGTAATTGTACATAAGTGTACTAGTATGCTTGTTATAGGAAAGGGTTTCAGACACTTCATAGAGCGTCAAAACAATTTAAAAAAATGCTTTGTGATTATTTATTCTATTAAAGCGGTACCAAACCATATTCTCATTTATGAAACTTTTACTTGCTCTAGAATTTTGTGAATTATATATTCCTTGCACAATTGGAAAGAACTTCACTGGAAGGAAATTAATTAACCTTTTTGCTTACTATCTACCACCATCCCAGTGACCCCCCTACATCCTTGTGCTGTTATTCCAAAGTAACTTTCAAGGATGTTTTCTTAAAGGAGTGCACAAAATGAAGGCTGCTTTATTTCATAAACTAAAAGTGTTACATGAATTTTTGGATCCAGGCTTTTGTATTAAAGCTGTATAATTTATAGCACTGTTAATTTGAATTTCCTTTGCAAAAATCTTGCTGAATTTAGTAGAGTCTCTAACTTGATTATATTCTTTCTATGCCTAACCAATTTGTTGTCATTTATACTGTCAACATATGATAAAAAAAACATTGACTTTCTGAGCCTACCAGTTTTAGTATACATACGTATATATTTGCTGGAAGATAATGCAACTATTTCAGTTCTTTGACCTCTGGGGCAATGTGGAAATAATCACTGAAATTATCACACATAAATGTCATAACATTTATTTTGCTGATAGTCAAGTGACACGGTCCTATTTTATTTAGTGACATATTCAGCCATAGCAATGAAAATAAAATACACTGTTTATCAAATTGACAGCTCTCTATTCTTGATTATTGGTAATCCTAATTGTTGACTGGATAGTTAGGCAATAAACTTGACTATTAAAATTTCTAATTTACATATTGTCTCTCTTTTAAAAAGGGATTGAGGGGCCAAATGTGTTCTCTGCATTTCTCTTTAAAATCATATAGCTTTCTTTTTTTCTTTAGTTTATGCATTTTAAAGACAATTTGTGTTACAACATATTTCATAATTATTAAAATACCTGTGTCTTTTTCTAGGCTTCTACAGCTGCTGCTTCTTGTTGTCTCTGCATGTATTTGCATGCCTAGCCACTTGCTTCGCAATTTCCCCATGATTTATCAGTTCAAAAAGAAGTGTTCTTTGTGCTCCAGCACATTCAAAGCACTTCTTTCAAAGGTCTTTCACAATGCTAATATTGAACCACCTTTTGCTTCTAGAGATATGCAGCTAAAAATAGAGAGTAGGAAGCCAGTATGAATGACCTGCCTCTATGGATGACCTACCTCTTTAGTCATGTCAACTCACAATTAGACATAGTGGAAAATATTGATATTGTTTAAACTTACAAGGTTACTATGAATATCTACTGTCTTTCTGGAATACTTTAATTTTATTAATCAAACCAATCAAAGAGCAGCTAGTGTAATGAACACCTCTGCACATACAGCATTTGCTATTTCCTTTTCAGTGCTATAACTCCCAAACTTTCAAACTGTTATTTAAGTAAATTTGGAAATTTTTAAAAATAGGTTATAAATAGGACCTGGAAGCTTTTGAATATTCCACTGGCAGGAAGTCTCTCTGCATATTATAATTTACTGTGCATTTATTTGTTTGTTTGTTTGTTTGTTTATTTATTTATTTATTTGTTGAATTTTTGCCACCGCCCATCTCCCCCAAAAGGAGGGATTCTGGGCGGTTTACAACAATAAAAGTAAAGGTAAAGGTTCCCACACACAGTCGTGTCCAACTCTAGGGGCCGGTGCTCATCTCTGTTTGTTAGCCGAAGAGCTAGCGTTGTTCGAAGACGCTTCCGTGGTCATGTGGCCGGCATGACATGCGTGGAATGCTGTTACCATCCCACCAAAGTGGTACCTATTTATCTACTTGCATTTTCATGCTTTCGAATTGCTAGCTTGGCAAGAGCTGGGGCAAGTGCGGGTGCTCACTCTGTCACACAGGGCTAGGGTCTCAAACCTCCAAATTTGCGACCTTCTGATCCACAAGCCTGTCGTCTTAACCGCTGAGCCACCGTGCTCAGTACATTAAAACAATAAACATAAATAACATCTAAAATATCAATACAAAATTACCAAATATAAATATAAAAGTAAAAATAAATATAAATATAAAATCCAAGTGGCTTAGAAGATCTAATTCAGTGAGGACAGCTCTAAGGTGCAGCCACCCCCAAGAATAACTACTCCCCTTTCTGCCCCAGGCGAGACGGCAGAGCCAAGTCTTCAGGTTCTTCCGGAAGGTCAGGAGCGATGGGGGCAGAGTGTTCCAGAGGGTGGGAGCCATTGCAGAGAAGGCCCACTTCCTGGACCCCGCCAAGCAAAATTCTTTTACAGATGGGGTCCGTAACATGCCCTCTGCTTGACTGGGTGGGACGGGTCGATGTCATGTGGATGAGACGGTCCCTCAGGTAACCTGGACCCATGCCATGTAGGGCTTTAAAGGTGATAACCAATACCTTGAATTGGATTTGTGCTATTTTCTTGCAGATGATATAAAAGTATTGTCTGTTTTTCATTTGTTGTATTTCACTTGTTGGCTTGTTTTTCTTTTTTTTCCCCCTTCATGCAGAACAAATTGGTCAAGACATATTAGAAAATCTCAGTCATGACAGAGAGAAGATCCAGCGTGCTCGAGAAAGAGTAAGTTTAAATATAAGAAAAGAAATTTGACTGGAACTCAGTATTCACAGATAATATTAATGAATGGGAGTCCTTAATGCTTTTTTTCCTGTAAAGCTAGGTAGAGCTTCTGAAATGTCTTATCTTTTTTGCTTCAGACCAACATTGTTCATCCATAAAAATTATATTATTATTATTATTATTATTATTATTATTATTATTATTAATCTGCCTGGCTCCAACCTACTCTGGGCAGTTGAAGTTCATACACAATTTGTCAAGCAACAGACTTTCCAACTCTGTTACCTAAGAACTTCAAATACCTAGGATTAAAGTATGTGTTCTAGCAGTAGCATAGGTGTTCTCCATTATAGAATAACATAAGATTGTGGTGGTTTTTATTTAATTATGAAATTTGTCATCTGAAAGTCTCAGATTTAATTCTCAAATTTCAGGTGGACCCTTCTGAATACATATCATCTGCTTCTTTTGTTGTATTGTTCTTACTTTTTTTAATGTAAGCTGCTCGGAGTCAGGCAGTCTCTAAACCAGAGCTTTCCAAACTGTGTGTCGCGACACAAAAGTGTGTCGCCACACACAGTCTGGTGTGTCGCCACACAACCCGGAAGCGCTGATCATCATCAGCACTTCCGGGTTTTCCCACGGCGACACACCAACGGTGGCGCGCAAAAACCCAAAAGCGGCAGCAGCGCTTCCGGGTTTTTGCATGCTGCCGCAATGACAGCACTTCCGGGTTTTCCCGCGGCGACACACCAACGGCAGTTGGTGTGTCGCCGCGGGAAAACTTTGGAAAGCCCTGCTCT
Organism: Charina bottae; assembly: GCA_023362775.1. Taxonomy (NCBI): domain Eukaryota; kingdom Metazoa; phylum Chordata; class Lepidosauria; order Squamata; family Charinaidae; genus Charina; species Charina bottae. Next base: position 51,000,990 of record JALMGJ010000005.1, read on the forward strand.
AAACTGTAGTAAATAAATAAATAAAATAAAATAAGTGAAGATTCTTCAGAGCTACGATCAACTTGTGTTAGCAAAATTGAACTCAGTGTATCTGAACATTGAATATTATTCCTCCACAGCTTAGAGAAACTGATGCGAACTTGGGAAAGAGTTCAAGAATCCTTACAGGAATGTTACGAAGGTAAGGGCAAGGTAGGGATCCTTTTTCTTCCTTTTTCTCATATAGATTGATAGATAAAATTCATAGTTTTTATCATAGTTTTGTATAATTTCAAAATGAGTTGAATTCTCAGGTATATACTGGTACACAAAAACTATATTTTAAATACATCCATTTGTTTAAATGGTTTGCTTTCTCTGTCCCTAAAACATGTACTTTAAATGAAAATCATAATTAAAATAATCGATTGAATTTATTATATTTCTTTCTATGGACATTTTTGTTCCTAATGCAAGGACAGTTCCTGTGAACAAAAGGAACTGGCCTGATAACATGAGCAAATAAAATAAAGCATAAATAAAATAAAGTTGATACTGTAGCCCAGTAGAAGACTCGTGCACTTTTCTTGCAGAGCAGAAAACACAAGCTCTGAATGTCTCTTCTTTCATATGGTAGAGAGGTGTAGGGAGCCATGGAGATGCCTTGGAGAAACCATCCAGAAGCTATTTAGTCCAAACCAGGGGCAGAACCATGTGTGAAGTTCAGAAAGGCAGGAAATTCTTAGATAGAGACTAGCCTGGGGTATAAGAGGGAGGGAAGGGAAAACAAAGGTAGACCTGTAAGATTCTATTACTATAGCCTCTCTCAGTAAAATAATTCTGGTCTTCCTGTGGAACTAGTTTCCTGGTCTAACTCATAGGGCTGAGAAGTAGCCTGTACATGCATTCAAATCTCCCATTTCCCATAAAGGCATAGTTCCTGCTCTGCAAGAATGGAGCTCTGTTGTGTCATTCTTATTACCAAAGTGTGGAACAGTTTGAACTGTAATTACTTTTTCTTTGAACTGTCAGCTTTGAGTACCCTCCCCCAAATATGTAGATGTCATAATCAACGCAATCAAGATAAAAACTGTAGACTGCTTTTTTTAAAAAAAGTTTATACAGTCAGTTTATTAGGTACAAAAACTATACAGGTAGTCCTGGCCTACCGACCAGTCGTTCTGCGACCATTCAGAGTTACGACGGTGCTGAAACAAATAACTTTATGGCCCATTTATGACCATTTACTACCTTCGCAGAGTCCCTCAGTCATGTGATCGCCATTACAGTCAGTATGCTTTGTCCTGTGCCTGACCTGTGGTTTTTTCTCCTCCCATTTGCACAACAGGGAGATTGGAAAGAAAGGGATTGCAAGAGAGTAAGGTGTTTGCTTTTCTACACATAGAGAACAATGTGATTGCCCCAGCAGGCCAGGGCTGGGAGCCACAGGTGCATTACACGAACAGCTTACACTACTCTCTTGAAATCCCCTTCCCCTCCAATCTCTCTGTTCTGCGAGGGGGTGGGAGAAAGAAAGAAAGTGATTTCTGTAGGCAGTCTCTCCTTTGCCTTACACTCTCCCCCCTTTTATTTAACATTTATTTATTTAACTCTCCCCCCTTTTATTTAAAGACAGCAAACTGTTTGTACTTCTACACATCATGAGCAATGTGGTCATGCCTTCTTACAATCCCTTCCTCTCCAATCTCTCTGCCTGTGGGGAGGAAGGGTCAGGCAAAGGAGAAATTGCCTACAGAAATTGCTTGCTTTTTTCCTCCCTGCACCCCCCCCCCCGCATAGCAGAGATTGGAGAGAAAAGTATTTCCAAAGAGTAAGCTGTTTTGTGTAGTGTGCCCACAGCTCCCAGCACCGGGCTGCTGGTGCGATTGCCTTGCTTTCAATGTGTACAGTAAGCAGGCACGCAAGCATTCCAAAGGGCAGGGGAGTGGTTAGGAGGCAAACAAAAGCGGAAGGTGTGAAACTGAGTAGTCTTGTCTCTTTCCAGCCAGAAAGCAGTTTCTGTTGTGTGATTTCCCACTCAGTGACCAGTGGACCAGAGTTGCTGGTCCAATTAGGGTCATTAAGCAAGGACTACCTGTAGAACTTGTTGCTATAGGTTCTCATTAAATCTATTGATATTTTAGTTTTATTTTATTTTAGAATCTTCCAAACTTTAGCCTAAATGCTTTGCCATACAGCAGAGCTTTCCAAACTGTGTCGCGACACAAAAGTGTGTCGCCTGCGGGGCCCAGATGTATCGCGTCAAAACCCGGAAGCGCTGATGGCGCACCATCAGTGCTTCCGGGTTTTCCCGTGGCGACACACCAATGGTAGCGCGCAAAAATCCGAAAGCGCCGCAGCCACGGTGGCGCGCAAAAACTGAAAGCGGCAGCAGCGCTTCCGGGTTTTTGCGCGCTGCCGCAACGGCGGCGCTTCCGGGTTTTCCCATGGCAAAATTTGAGGACATTAATGTTCACATTTTAGACAGGGAAGATAAGTGGTTTGAAAGAGGGGTCAAGGAATCCATTTATGCCAACTTGGAAAATCCTTCTTTGAATAGAGGTGGGGGCCTCAGGCACAATCTTTCCCCTATTTTCCTTCTTGCTTTGTCTTCTGTGCCTAGGAAGGTTAAGACCATTTCGCAATCTCAACAACAGCAAGGTAATCTTAACGATCCTCCTTTGGATGATAAAGGGACTTAGAAATTAACATGACCTAGCCCCAGGTGCAAGGTCCCACAGCCACCCTAGAAACATATTTAAGGATTCCCTTACTAACTTTGCTCAGACTGAAGAAGCTTCTTGGATAAGGAGCGAAACGTTTCCACTGAGAAAATAGAAATCCAGTTGACATGATTCAAGCTACTGTGATATGAAAAGTACTCCTTAAGCCATAAAGCACATATTTAACTTCCCATGTTAAGATTACTGCATATTATGTTATTTAAGATATGTACCCATATCCTTAAATCTCTAAAGAGATTGGGTTGTTTTTTCCCCTTCTTTGTACAATCAGATTACAAAGGTTAACATAACTGCACTTTGTGCATCCATTTCACAAACTTCTCACAATTTAGTCTCTGAACTGTAGCATACCAAATTCTCTGATTAAGAGTAATATGTAAATGACACAAGCTAAATTCAATATCCATGGAGAAAGGAAGTGGCAATTGAAGGAGATGGTTCAGCGCCTGTAGACAATCAGTATAATAATAATAATAAAAAAAAAATCCTTGGGCAAGCCTATATCCTCCCTAGGAAGGGGCTGGGATATGAGCTGTAACAAATATTCTGCATATGTCTCCATTTTGTCAAATCTCATTAAAGGGGCTTCTTGCTTTATGTCAGTTGAGCTGTCCAAAAATCATTCATCATTTTTAGTTTAAAAAAAACTCATACAGTTGTTTAAATAATATCATATTAATGTTAAAGTTCAGCTGTCATTTAAGAGTATGGCTTAATCAGACATAACATTTAAGAAAAATAGTTTTTTCGGGCTTTACTTCGCTTTCAGGTTGGCAGATTCAAATAAGGATTTATGGGTTTCTAAACCAATGTATTTTCCCATGTTTATGCTTGATGAACCTCAGCTTTTCTTTCAGGCGAGTGGAGTCCAGGAGTCCGTTATTTTCAGCAAAACAAAATACTTTTTTTCATTCTGTGTTTGAATACATTTGCAACTCATTTAGTGAGGGGAAAAAGAAAAACGAACTATAACCTCTGACACTGTTGTGTGCTTGGGAGTCTGTGTTTGGACTCCTAGTTTATAAGTGTTCCATAAGCCAAATGAAAAACATGACATTTGTGAATATTCATGGGGTCCTGTTGTCAGACAAATGCATTATGTAGTGAAATGTTTAAAAGGATGTGTCATTTCTTATATATATTTGAGAAAGGCATTTAATTTCTTTCTTTACAAAAGTAACCCCTATATAGACAGTTTTACCTGCCAGAATAGAAAGGCAGGTTCAACTTTTAATTTTACAAGTGAATGCATTGGTGAAAGTGATACAGATTTGTATGTTTTTATCATTGTGCTTACATGGTTGGTACTGTGGGGAGTTAATCTTATAGTATGCTGGGAAAATTATCTCTTGTCTGAAACAGGTATTTTCATGAAAAGCAATTTAAATTTGCTTTATAAACATAATGAGAATACTGAATTATAGTTTTCTAGAGATAACAATTTTGCATGGCTCCTTAGGATCACTTAGGCATAAGAGATAAAAAAGGGAGGGAGGGAGGGAGGGAGGGAGGGAGGAAGGAAGGAAGGAAGGAAGGAAGGAAGGAAGGAAGGAAGGAAGGAAGGAAGGAAGGAAGGAAGGAGACAAGCTGGAAAATAATAATTATCAGGGAATGGCAGTTTGCCTTTTCCTGATATGACTTTACTTCTAGATGCCATGTAGATATGTACTCAGTTGCTCAACTGAAAACTGGAGAGTTTTATTTTACTTTTGTCAAAACACAGTTTGTTAAGCTGAAGTGGGAAAACCTTGCTGCATGTTAACTCCACTGATTCATTTGAAAATACATATTTACCATCTTGGTTTTATGCCATGATATTCTGTGGTGAGTTTCTTATCTAATTACTGAACAGATTCATCACCTGATTATTAAAAAAAATAGTGTCATGGCACCTTAAAGACCAAGGAATGTATTATTCCATAGTTTTCATGAATCACTCCTTTTCATTAGTGGCACATATATAGTTCTGAGGAAAGGGTATATGAATACAGCTGTTGTTGGGGAATAGAAGAGGAATGATGAAGGGAGAAATGAGGGATAGAATTATGTCTAAATAGTGACTATGAACAAACAGTAGTTATATGTGATACAGATATTCCTTTTTGAATAGCATATATTGTGATAACAAATGTTGGGCTGTATATATAAGAGATACTGTATATCAAGATACTACTTGTATATCTATAGCTGGGATAGTCGGAAACCTTTTATATATTTTCTTTTTGGAACTTGGGTATATAAATAACAATATATATTAATAACGCAAAAAGGTGTGTAGTACTTAATGTATTTTAATATGTTAATTATCATGTTAATTCTTATGTATATATACATGATTTTGTAGAATATTTTAATGAATAAAGGGTTTATAAAAAAAAAATGTTGGGCTGTTTAAACCATGAGAAATGGCGTTAAATTTTCTAATGCATTCTAACTCATCTGTTTCACGATGGTATTATCCCTTAGGTAACTAGAGCCACATCTATGATTAATTAATAGAATAAAATGAGCTACTTTTTAGGAATTTGGAAGATAAGTGATTTTTTCCCCCAGGGTTTCTGTGTGTGTGTATGTGTGTGTCTTTGAGTCAGTGTTGACTCCTGGCAACTGCCTGGACTAGTCTCTGCAGTTTTCTTGGTAAGATTTTGGAAGTGGTTTGCCATTGCCTCCTTCTAGGGCTGAGAGAAAGTGACTGGCCCAAGGTCACCCAGCTGGATTTGTGTCTAAGGCAGGACTAGAACTCATGGTTTCCCAGTTTCTAGCCTGATGCCTTAACCACTACACCAAACTGGCTCTCTAGGAATTTGGAAGATAAGTAATTTTTTCACAGTTACTATTACATAATCAGACCTTCTATCTTCCAAAATGTAACTGGTACAAAATATAAGGCTCACCAAGATTACAAATGTTTTCTGCTAATCAATATAATTCTGCCTGGTCACACATAAAGAAAATTATTTCTTCACTCTGATCTTAATATCCAGTTATGAAGGCTGGCATAACATTTTAATATTTTGTTAAAATCTGTCATAAAAAACAAAACAACTGAATATTTTCTATTATTTTCTAAACAATAGATAAAGAATGAGAGCTACTAATGTATGCAAGAATAAGCCTTCCTTGATTCCAACAGTCTTGTTAGTTAACAATTAAAGTGACTCCCATTTATTTCTAGGCTTTCAGCATCATTGTTTTTCCCCTAGAATTCCTAGGGTGCTAATTTCTAATAGTCTAGAAATATATTGTGGATGGAGGCACAAATGAATGCAGAAAACATACTAATGAACTAATGCAAATGTTATGTCTTGTCAAAGGTTCTGTTTGCCCTGTGTCCGAAAATATATGGTAGAACTGGAAAAGGGGAATTAAATAGGAAAAGGTTTTCAAAGATAAGATATATTATCAGGGTTAAGGCTCCTTGAACATTTGTACTATAATTAGGAGGATAAGAACATTAACTGTATGGTCAGAAAAATAGTTTCATTTTAAAAAATGATACATAAAACATCTGCTAGTCTTAGGTCTAATAGTACAAATCTTTAGGGAGAAGGTATTTCATTATTAGTGATTCCAACCAGAAGGCAAGTAAAGCTTTGAGAAAGTTCAAAAATATATTTGTCCTTAAGGATAAGGGAATATATCAAATGAATTTAGGAAGAAGAATTTCTTTTAAATGCATCTTTTGAACTGGGTTCTATGTTCTCATTTTAATTGTACAATAATATCTTCTATATTAAAGATGTAATTAAATAAGTACATATTTTTAACAAACCATATTCTTATATAGTGCAGACTTCATATTAAAAATAAAGTCATTTTTTAATATAAAGAGCAGACATTTTTCTTTCAAGGTGGTTTAGAACTATTATATATACTTCATGATTGTACATACGGGAGTGAGACCATGTTTATATCAATAGAGGATTTATGACTGGCATTGGGTCTGTAATAAGTATGTCTGTGTATTTATTTCCAAAAAAATACTTTGTTTGAGTCAGCAATTACATTTCTAGGTACATTTAAAAACAACTTCAATGCTAAAAATACTTAAAGTTAAATGAAATAACCTTCAGTCTTTTTAGTGGAGGTTTCCAGGTTCTTGAATTCTTGTGCCAAAGGAGGCTCCGCTAATCCTCATATCTGATATTCTGCTGACATACAAAGGCATTTGTATTTAGATGGAATGTTGGGTTTTGTGCTTACGTGTAAGGCAGCTAATTGGCTTTAATTCTTTTTTAAATTTTACTGAAGTTTTGACTACTTATTTTTAATTCAATTGTGTTACATTTTATTGCATAATATTTACACAGTGGCCAAGTGAATGTTATTTTAAAGTTGATTGTACAGTTACTACATAAGGTGGCCCTGTGGCCTTGCTCTTCAGCCCTCTTCCCCAGCCTATGTTCTTGAGAAAATTTTAAGAGGTGACAAAAGAGACAGAAATGCTTATTTGCACAGTATAACTCTGTTCAGATGTTTCTTCATTCAATAATTAAGATTTTTTTAAAAAATGGGAAAGCCTTAATAATTATATTGACTTTATAGTAATTTATGCCATAGTGTAAAGCTTGCTATTTTTTAGGACAGCACACTTATGTCTAAAGATTTATTTTTCTATGGGCATATTATTATGGTCTAAGTACATGTTTTCATCTGTTGTTTTAAAATTGCTTTTTAAAATATGAACATGTACTTGGTTTCATTATTTTTCCTTTATATATCATCTGGCATTATTTGTCCGTCACCATCAGCTTTGACCATCTGTCCAGCTGGAAATACCATTATCCAAATCACAGTTTTCCTCCTACAGCAAGGTCCCAGTGGATGTTTCCCTGTGCTATTTCCTTCAGACAACATGTACAAAGAATGTGATACATCACACTGGCTAAAATATAATGAAATCCTTGTGGTTGCCCTTTCATTGAGACATACTTAGTATCATTAAGAGGTTAGAGCCTTCAAATAGATTGTAGTCTGAAGCCTCAACATATCAAAATACACAACACTATGCTAAGGCAAAAACTAATTTCTAAAGTAGACATCTGTGCACTTTAGAAAAATATGTATCTCAGGCCAGCAAAGAGGTGTTACAAAAAGTTACAATATGAATAAGAAATTCTTGCACAGTAGTTCTCTATAATTTACTAAAGTGTTTACAATATGAACTCAGGCTTGACTAAATGGCAAAGAGTTAGGCTGACCATACGTCCCGTTTTGAACGGGACAGTCCCGTTTTTTAAACAATTCCCGACCGTCCCGTCGTTTTAAGAAAAATATCCATTTTGTCCCATTTTTTAAAGTTTCCGCAGCGAAGTGCACCCGCCCGCATGCCCACTTTGTCCGGCGAGCCATGGGTAGGTTAGGGTCCTGTTTTTCTCTCAAGGAAATATGGTCAGCCTACCAAGAGTTGAAGTACCAACTTCATGTAATACCGATGATAATATATGTTGCCAAATTTTGCAGCAGTGTTTTCTGAAAATCTTGTATTGCCAGCTAATTTAGAGTTTGCAGGATGGATACTGAAGCAGGGTGACATTAAAAGAGGTGCCAGGACTGAAACAAATAGTATCATGTTTATTTAAATTGTCCCTTTTAATTACTTACAGCAGGGGTGGGGAACCTTTTTTCTGCCAAGGGCCATTTGGATATTTATAACCGGGGACCGAGGGAGTGGGGGGCGGGGTTTCTGGGATTTCCGCAGACCGGGGGCCGGAGTTTGTGGGCGGGAGCCAATCACAAGCACTGGAGGTGGGGTTTGCGGGTGGGAGCCAATCACGTGGAAGGGGTGGGGTTTGCGGGCGGGAGCCCCGCGGGCCTTAGGTGGGAGCCCTGTGGGCCTTATACGGCTCGCGGGCCTGACGTTGCCCACCCCTGACTTACAGGATCAGGGTCACCTCTTCCATCTGCCACGGTGAGCCCGAATGTCGAAGACAGTCTCCAGAAAGGGGTTGCTTTCATTGGGCAGGTTTTAGCGCCCTGCAACCTCTCTTTCCCCCTCCACCCCCATAGTTGCTCAATTTAGGCATCAGCAAAGGAAGATTACTTATTGATGAGGATTAAGTGTCTAGCAGGCACTGGGCACCTGCTACGACAAAAGAAGGAAATAATTATCTAATTGGGGTTAGAGCTGGAAGTTTGTTGTCTCACAGCTCGCAAGAGTAAAGAGGAAGAGCTATTAGCAAGAGCCTAAGCAGTCTCTCTTCCAGGTGTTAATTGAAAGATGCAAGTCAGTCACAGGACAGACAATCAAGAGGACAAGGAACCCAGATAGTAGTAGTGATTATTTCCACATCGGAATTTCATAGTAGAGCTGATGGTGAAATATGAAAGTTTGTGGGTAAGTTGGGAAAGGAATGGAAGAAACAGCAGACACAAGCAATCAGGAGATAGAAGCAAGTCCATCAGCAGCATACCTCATAAATGACAACTTGGGTCAGGTGGCAAGAAATCTGGAAAGAAGCATTTAAAATCATTCAAAAAGATTCCACCTTAATGAACCCACTATACATGGTGGGAAATTCCTTTTACAGTTTCCAAAGTTCTGTATTTACCCCAGACTAGCATTAAAGATGCCTAACTGAATTCTGTAGGAGTAAAGCCATGTTAATATGTGATGGCAAAAAATCAGAGTCTAGTAACACTTTTTCTGCATCAGTGAAGTAAGTTTATGCCTTTTAATAAAAATTATTAGTCAGAAAAGGTTCTACCACACCTTTTTGCCTGCCTGAAAGTATGTAGTTCTTGTGTCCTTAACCTGACCTAGCTATATGGGGCTTGACATGAAGTCCCCTAGGCTTTTAATGCTGAGGTACTGTATTTCAACTTCCATGTCCTGGAAGTGTGATCCAGTGAAGCGGATGAAGTGATTCATGATTTCCATGGCAACCATGGGCTTGTTCCAGGTGATCTTAGTCCAACTCATATGGGCAGTCACATGTTCACCCACAGCAGATGGCTTGTGATTTGAGATGGTGGAGGTTGTTCATGCCAGATACCTTACAGATCTGGAGGGTTTTATGATGGTGCTTAGGGATCTTCCCAATAATTTGGCAGGCAGTTCTATCTATATCTGAACATAAAAAACATGACCTGGGGAAGGGGTTGCAAAGCACAATCCACAGGGCCGCCAACTTTAAAATAACATTCTCTTGTCCACATGTCAGTATTATATATCTCCAGAGAATTTAAACATGCCCAGAGTTCTAGATGAGATTAACCTCATGTGGCCTCTATCTCTAGTTGCTATTTCCATGGGGCCTCTGGGTTTACTGAGAAACTCTGGGAAACCCTTCACAATGGTGAAGGCCCAGGAGGCCCAGGTTTAAGCCCATCTTGCAGTAAATAAGCGCAGTGGCATATAAGCACTTACTTGTTCTTAGTGCATCTACAAACTCTCTTCAAGGTGACATGTATCCTACTAGGAAAGAATAGGTGTGACAATATTCCTGCAGACCACTATGACATGTTTGCCAGACACATTGCAGATCAAGTTACTCATATTTGCATGAGTTTGGACTCCTTGGGGGCAAACGTTTAGTGAGATTGATGAGGTAATGTCTTGCAATATAATCTGGGATTCTTTTGATCTCATGGAATCCTCTATAGCAGGGCTTTCCAAAGTTTTCCCGCGGCGACACACCAACCGCCATTGGTGTGTCGCTGCGGGAAAACCCGGAAGTGCCACCGTTGCGGCAGCGCGCAAAACCCCGGAAGCGCTGCTGCCGCTTTCGGGTTTTTGCGCACCACCGTTGGTGTGTTGCCGCGGGAAAACCCGGAAGCGCTGATGATGATCAGCGCTTCCGGGTTGTGTGGCGACACACCAGACTGTGTGTGGCGACACACTTTTGTGTCGCGACACACAGTTTGGAAAGCTCTGCTCTATAGCATGAGCTCTGCAACCTGTAGACTCAATCCATGCCCAAACTGCTGTTCCTTTGGGCAACTTTCGGGAGTACAGCCAATATTTTATTGTATGATATTACTGTATAGAGTCTGTAGGAAACTGCAGTGACGTATTCATGCAAATGTAGTAATTATGTAATTGCTTCACAACACAGTTGTGAAGTACAGATATTGCTGCATCTGTGTAATGACATCATAAACATGTTATCATTTGTTCCACCTCTCCTTCTCTGCATTTTTTTTAATTTACCAGAATCCAAATAGGACAGGTCCTAATTTGGACACAATCAACATTATGCTATCTAGTTTGGGGACCATGAAATGGTTCACACGCTTTGATCCCTTGAATCTTTGTCATCTCAGACACCATCTTTCTATATTATGGTGAGATTAAACAGACTGTAAGTTGGCTGTTGTGGGTCTTCCGGGCTGTGTGGCCGTGTTCTGGAAGTTGTGGTTCCTAATGTTTCGCCAGCATCTGTGGCCAGCATCTTCAGAGGGCAGGAGCACAGATAGAAGCAAAATCTGAAGAGATTTTGCTTCTATCTGTGCTCCTGCCCTCTGAAGATGCTGGCCACAGATGCTGACGAAACGTTAGGAACCACAACTTCCAGAACACGGCCACACAGCCCGGAAGACCCACAACAGCCATTGAACTCCGGCCGTGAAAGCCTTCGACAGACTGTAAGTTGCCTGCCAGAAAATGATCATTTTCATAATTGGTTTTAATTCATAGTTAAAAATATGGCCTTCCTCTGCAATGGTCAATGGTTACCTAATAAATATTTTCAGAATCAAATGCTTTGGCCATTCAAATAACATTTTATTTCAGACAGCATTATTTTTTTTTAAAAAGTACAACACACATGAATCTCTGTTCAGCAACTGCTATTCAACTTGTTGCTCCTGTTGGTCATTTCAGAACTTAACACTCCATACTAGATCATGTATGAGAATTCTTCAGCGCTGTTTACAAATTATATTAGTAAAGTACATGAAGACAAGCTGTCAGTCTTTGGTAGGAAATGTGTTCTGAAATTTGCCACCACATATTCAAAATACATATAAGAGCCAATCTGGTCTAGTGGTTAAGGCAACGGGCTAGAAACCAGGAGTCTGAGAGTTCTAGTCCCGCCTTAGGCATGAAAGCCGGCTGGGTGACCTTGGGCCAGTCACTCTCCCCCAGCCCAACTCACCTCACAGGGTTGTTGTGGGGAAAATAGGAGGAGGAGGGAGTATTAGGTATGTTCAGCGCCTTGAGTTATTTATAAAAATAATAAAGGCGGGATAGAAAATAAATAAAATGAGAGGGCAGCATATATTGTGAAGATTTTCCTTCAGTCCATTATACTGTGGTCTTGGGCTGGTTTGGCAGAAATAGAAACAATAAGGGAGTTATGTTTGGCCTCCCTTCCCCCTCAAGTGTTCTTGAATAGAGTATTATGGAGCTAAGCCTTATAAATATTAAGTAGGAAATAGAATTAAATGTACATATGCATTTGTTCTAATTTTAGAAAGGGTTATCTTACTGGTACTTGTTTTTTTGAATAAATGCATTTAAGTTAAATTATTTGCATATAGCCTTAAACAAATGGGTCCTGCAGTTCCTGTTTCTCAGACTGAATACTTGAGTAATAGTTTATAATCCAGTGCTGCAAACCTTTGCATACAGGCATGAGCTTGGGGCCTTGCACATATATTAATAATATAATTTGTAAACAGTGTATGTAATTCTCCCACTTCACTGTTAAAGAACCCATATTTCTGATAGAACATTTCCTCTGTAAATTGGAGCATTCATATATCAAATTGTTCCTTGTTTTAAATGCCTGCTGTGTTCATAAGATGGTACAAAGCAAGCCTAATAACAGCTCATATCTCATGCAGGTGGTCGTGCTAGTTTCCTCACAGATAAAAAGTCAAACTACTGTGAATATTTTTTTGAAATGGCAGTTAATGACACAAGGCTAGTCTTATTTCCACAACAACAACAAAGAGTTATAGCTATCCATCATGAGCTTCTGAGAACAAAAGGGTGTTTCATAATTATGCTGTGTCAAATACTGCAGGCATTTCTGAACACATCATTGGAATATACACACAGTTCTGTTTCATTCGTGAAAGCGAAATACATTTCAGTTACTACCAATAAGGTGATATCCCTGTCACCATAAGGAGTACAACTCAAAGCTCTATAACAGGGCTTTCCAAACTTTTCATGTTGGTGACACGCCTTTTAGCCATGCATAATTTTGTGACACACTAATGAGGAGTCCCCGCCCACCGGCCCATGTGATTGGCTGCCGGCTCCAAACCCCGCCCCCGGCACACGTGATTGGCTCCCGGCTCCAAACCCCGCCCCCGGCCCACGTGATTGGCTCCTGGCTCCAAACCCTGCCCCCAGCCCACATGATCGGCTCCCGGCTCCAAACCCCACTCCCGGTCCACGTGATTTGCTCCTGGCTCCAAATCCCGCCCCCCGGCCCCACAGTTTGTACTGTATGTATTGTATTGTATGTAATTGTAGATCAGAGCTTTCCAAACTGTGTGTCGCGTCGCAGCAAGGGGCCAGGTATGTCGCAGGGGAACCCGGAAGAGGAGGCCATGCACCACGTGGAGCCCCGCCCATCCCTTGCCGTGCCGACAGGTCCCTGCTCTGAACCCAGCTCTTCAGCTCTCGCCGCAGAAGCCAGATAAGTTAGCAGCCCGGTAGGGCTGCAACTGGGGGAGAGGGTGCAGGGACGCCACTAGGCCGCCGCACTGGGGGGGTGCAGGGACCGCGAAGCGTGGTGGCCAGAGACATGGCTTTTCCTTCCTGAGAAGTGCCAGCAGCCTGGCAGCCGAGAAAGGGACAGAGAGGCGGCTCCGCTGCCTGCCTTGCAAGGCCCCCGCGCCATCCGCGTCTCTGGCTCCCTTTCCCCTTGGCGGCGACCCCAGCTAGGCAGAGGCAGGACTGGGCGGACAGGCGGCGCTCTCTGCCTCCGTGGCCTGGCTCGCCGCTTCCTCCCGTTGCCTAAAAGCAGAAGATGGCAGCGGTCTGACGCGTGGCCCGCGAGAGCTGAGCTGGGACCGAGCCGAGGGAGCCTGCCGGCAGCTCCGGACCAACAAGAGGGCTCCCGGCGCTCCGGGGAGACCCAGCACGGGCGGCGGGGATAGGGCAGAAGCAGAAGGAGAGGAGCCGTCGCCGGGAGCATGGCATGAGGAGCACCTCGCCGGCGCCTGCCCGGCTTCCACCGCTCTTTGTCGGAGAAGGTAAGACACCGCGCCGGTGGGCGGGCGGCTGAGAGGCAGGCAGGCAGGCAGGGGGTCGCCTGCAGTGGGTTCGTCCGACCTTCCTTCCCGGAGCTGCTGGGGCCGGATGGAGTGGTGGGGGACTCGGCATCGCTGATTCCAGCGGGCGCTCCAAGCCCAGCTATTCAGCCATCGATCAAGGATCGATCAGGCCTGGGGGCAGGGCTGGCCGAGGGGCTCGGGGAAGACAGGTCCCTGTTGCCTGGGACATCCTCACGCATCCTCCCCCCTCCCCCCCGCAATATGGCAGCAATAACAACCACAGCGACCACCACCTTCCGTGAAGGCTCTGGCAGAAATGGATCCAAGTGCGGGATGCTCTTCTGGAGAGTAGAAAGTGCAGGATCCCCGCTCTTTCTTGGGGCTTTCCTTCTCTTTCGGGCCCTGCCTGTTATTGCTGCCATATTGTGGGGGAGGATGCGTGAGGATGTCTCGGGCAACAGGGACCGGTCTTCCCCCCGAGCCCCTCGGCCAGCCCTGCCCCCGGGCCTGATCAATCCTTGATCGATGGCTGAACAGCTGGGCTTGGAGCGCCCTCTGGAAGGAGCGATGCTGAGTCCCCCACCACTCCATCCGGCCCCAGCAGCTCCGGGAAGGAAGGTTGGACGAACCCACTGCAGGCGACCCCCTGCCCGCCTGCCTGCCTCTCAGCTGCCTGCCGGCGCGGCATCTTACCTTCTCTGACGAAGCGCAGTGGAAGCCGGGCGGGCGCCGGTGAGGCGCTCCTCGTGCCGCGCTCCCGCCGGCGGCTCCTCTCCTTCTTCTGCCCCATCCCCACCGCCCGCGCTGGGTCTCCCCGGAGTGCCGGGAGCCCTCTCGTTGGGCCGGAGCCGCCGGCAGGCTCCCTCGGCTCAGCCCCAGCTCAGCTCTCGCGTGTCGCGAGCTGCGCATCAGACCGCTGCCATCTTCTGCTTGTAGGTGACGGGAGGAAGCGGCAAGCCAGGCGAGGCCACAGAGGCGGAGAGCGCCCCCTGTCCGCCCACCCAGTCCTGCCTCTGCCTGGCTGGGGCCACCGCCAAAGGGAAGGGGGAGCTGGAGACGCGGACGGCGCGGGGGCCTTGCAAGGCGGGCAGCAGAGCCACCTCCCCATCCCTTTCTCGGCTGCCAGGTTGCTGGCACTTCTCGGGAGGGAAAAGCCATGTCTCCGGCCGCCGCACTTCGCGGTCCCTACACCCCCCACCCCCCCAGCGCGGCAGCCTAGTCACGTCCCTGCACCCTCCCCCCCAGTTGCAGCCCTACCGGGCTGCTAACTTACCTGGCTTCTGCAGCGAGAGCTGAAGAGCTGGGTTCAGAGCAGGGACCTGTCGGCGCGGCAAGGGATGGGCGGGGCTCCACGTGGTGCATGGCCTCCTCTTCCGGGTTCCCCTGCAACACACCTGGGCCCTTGCCACGACACAGAAATGTGTCGCGACACACAGTTTGGAAAGCTCTGCTCTATAAC
Source organism: Charina bottae (assembly GCA_023362775.1). Lineage (NCBI taxonomy): Eukaryota > Metazoa > Chordata > Lepidosauria > Squamata > Charinaidae > Charina > Charina bottae. Next base: position 51,016,347 of record JALMGJ010000005.1, read on the forward strand.
ATGAGAACTTACTTTTTTCATCACAACATAATTCAGAAGGAAGAAGCTTGGAGTTAATATTCCAGATTATATGTGGCTTCATGTTTTGACACAGGTTATATAATTCCATAATGAAGTAGTAATACAGTTTTGAGCAAATTCATTGGCATCCATATTTAAAATTAGGATGTAGGTGTTCTCCATATTATTACTTGGCAAAACCTTTAAAGAACTTGAAGCATCTTGATATAATAGATCAATAATAATAATAATAATAATAATAATAATAATAATAATAATAATAAATAGAGGCCCCGGAGAATTATACATATTTAAATTAAGATCTTTTGATTTGCCATCTTGGATTTTATATTTTATATTCATATTTTTATGAAGAATTCTGTTTTTATTGTATTTTAATCTGTAGTTATTTTAATTTTATTGTAAACCGAGATGGGTGGTAACGAAATATGAAATATTTCATTGCTTATTTGTGGTGTGCTGGTGGGGTTTTTTTCCTCTGTCCCTGCCTTCAGGTTATTAGTCCAACATTTTTATCCTTAAAATAAGGATTTTTCTAGCTAACCAGAGATACACCATTTTAATTTTAGAGGTGATTCATGTCCCTTAAATCTGTGATCCACACTATATGACAATGTCCTGGTGTGTGGCTATGGTTCAAGGTGGTTTTTTGGGCGGGGGGAATATTATGGTACCCTGATTAAGCAGTTGCCATCTGGAAAGTTGCATTCAAAAATTACATTGCATTTGTAGACTTTGTTTTTCAGATAATAATAAAAAGAGGATGTTTGTGAGTCTTTATATTTTGATTTAATCAGTGCAGAAGTTCGGTCACTTAAAGAGTAGAAAGGGATCAGAATGTTTTATCTCATGGCACCAAGAACAGCAACATAAATCTCTTTTCAGTTACGTTCACCAATCAAGAACTAGTCTCTTCCAAGAACTTAGTCTTCTAACACATTTTAATTTATTGTTTACCTTTTCTGTTATGACTTCAGTTATCTTTAATTTTATACTTAAGATACAACTCCAGTTGTGTGAGTACTTTATTACACTGAACTATATTGCATACAACCAAAATAGGGCCAGTATGGTGTGGTGGTTAAGGTGGTGGACTAGGAGCAGAGAGACCCAGGTTCTAGTCATCCCTTAGACATGGAAGCCGGCTGGGTAACTTTGGGCCAGTCACATTCTCTCAGCCCTAGATTGGGAAGTCAAAAAATATCTGTCTGTCAACCAACAAGGTAACAAGGTTATACAGTCTATAACCTACAATGAATATAATATGTATGTGTGTTTAGACTTATGCAGCATGATCATATCTTGTAACTTACTTGTTTAAACCATAATACTTCAATGAAAAACAAAGTATAGCAATTCCATCTTTGTTTCTTTTATATAGCAAATCTTAAAGACTCATACCATACAAGTACCATTACTACTTTTTTCTTGATTAATTGTCACCTGCCAGCATTTTGAATAGGATATACATATATACATACATACATACATACATACATACATACATACATATTCTCCTCCATTTTTAAACTGTACATAAGGATCTTTATAGCATGCATTTAATTAATGGCAGTTTCTATTTTGTGACATGTTTACACATGCCATAAATACGTTTATGGAATGCATAAAATTATTTGACAGACTTTTAATCAAAAGTTAAACTTTGGGACAGTCTGATGGAAAAGATCATAAATAGTTTTCTGCAAGGAGCATAATTTGTTGTGATAGCAGTATTTACTGAATGGTTCCCACTTCAGAAAACATCCATGAAAATGGAAAAGTTATAGTCACAAGAATGTTCTGCCTTTTATGTTATCCCCTGCTGTCTCCAGAGGAGAATTTAGGAAAGGTATAACATAGTTGCAATTAAGGAGCACAGTAAAACAGTAATGTTTTTAGCAAAATACAGTATATTTGGTAGTTGAGCATCTGTGAAACATGTATTACTGTACCTCTCTCTGGACCATCCTTCTGAAAATCGGATGCCCTGATAAATTTGTGAACATCTTGCGGTTACTCCATGATGACATGATGGCAACAATCCTGAATAACAATGGCTCTCAAAGCGATCCATTTAAAGTGGAATCCGGCGTTAAACAGGGATGTGTTATTGCTCCAACCTTATTCGCTATCTTCATCGCTATGATTATACACCTTGTTGAAGAGAAACTTCCTACTGGTGTAGAAATTATATATCGAACAGATGGAAAGCTTTTTAATCTTAGTAGGCTGAAAGCAAAAAATAAGGTAATTTATTTATTTATTTATTTATTATTTGGATTTATCCCCGCCCATCTCTACCGTGGTAGACTCTGGGCGGTTTACAATTGCAACTTCTGTTATAGAACTTCAATATGCTGATGATAACGTAGTCTGTGCATACTCCGAGGAAGATCTTCAAACTATCCTAAACATCTTTGCAGAAGCATATGAAAAGCTCGGCCTCTCGATTAACATTAAAAAAACCCAAAGTGCTTTACCAACAAGTTCGAACCAATCCCTCTGCAGCGCCATCAATCCAGCTTAAAGGTGTGTCACTAGAAAATGTCGACCACTTTTCTTATCTCGGCAGCCATCTATCTACAAAAGCCGACATTGACGCTGAAATTCAGCATTGCCTGAGCTCTGCGAGTGTAGCTTTCTCCCGAATGAAGCGTAGAGTGTTTGAGGATCGGGACATTCGCAGGGAGACCAAAATGCTTGTTTACAAAGCCATTGTACTACCAACCCTTCTGTACGCCTGTGAAACATGGACCCTCTACAAACGCCACCTCCAACTTCTTGAAAGATTCCATCAACGCTGCCTCTGAAAAATTCTGCAAATTACTTGGGAAGATAGGCAGACTAATGTTAGCGTATTAGAAGAAGCGAAAACCACCAGCATTGAAACAATGATCATCCAACATCAACTTCGCTGGACCGGTCATGTTGTTCGAATGCCTGACCATCGTCTTCCAAAGCAGCTACTTTACTCCCAACTTAAGAATGGAAAACGGAATATTGGTGGACAGCAAGAGATTCAAAGATACTCTCAAAACTAATTTTAAAAAATTAATATCAGCATTGAGAACTGGGAAGCCCTAACTCATGAGCGTTTCAATTGGAGGTCAGCCTTTATTAATGGCGCTATGGACTTTGAAGAAGCACGAGTACAGGGAGAAAGGGAGAAAAGAGCTAAAAGGAAGGCACGTCAGGCAAACCCTCATCATGACCGTCTCCCACCCGGAAACCTATGCCCTCATTGTGGGAGGTTGTGCGGATCCAGAATTGGCCTTTATAGCCACTTACAGATCCACTGTTAAAATTTTACCTTTGGAAGACAATCTTACTCGGCTACGAGTGATCGCCAATGATGATGATGAATGATGACTGTACCTCTGTATAGGTTTACTGTACAATTTTGAAATTTTACAATAGAATAACCTTACTAAAGAAATAATTTGGATTGGTGAATGTGGATATATCTCATATGATCTTGAAAATACCCAATCTTTTCAGCTGATCAGACTTCCTTATATACCCAAAATTAAAATAGGTCATCAGTATATGAATCCTGAAAAGCATCTTGTTCATGTATTTACTCTCTCTATATTGACTAGTGATTTTGACACATTACTTCTTTTTATACAAAGTGTAGAGGGGGAAGTCCCTTCTTATCTAATATGCTTATTTTGTTTTGTTCTCTATGTTAATGGATGTAACTTACATGAGCTGTGAAGCTATTCGTTTTGTTATAGATAGGCTGACCATACGTCCCGTTTTGAATGGGACTGTCCCGTTATTTCACCATTTCTGGAGCGTCCCATCGTTATAGTCAAAATCTTGATTTTGTCCCGTTTTTCAAAAATATGAGTCAGGAGTAAGCCTGACAGGAGTGGGTCAGCCCCCGCCGCCATTCCAGATTCGGACTCAGTCAGAGGAAGATGAGCCGACCTCCGGAAGAAGCTGGTATGGTCCAAACCAGAGCTGCCGATTGGAGGCAGCCTGGAACAAGAAGCCCCTCTACCAATCAGCGCGCTGCTTGGCCAATTGGGTCATAGCCGCAAACGGCGCGAGATTCCAACCTTAAAAGGCCGAGATCCTGCCTCAGAATCCTGCCTGCAAGACGCTCTAGGTCTCGCCTCGCAGATGTCAGCGCTGGGGAGGCGGGATGGCGGCCAAGCCAGGCGGTGGGGTGGCGTTCTGCGAGGGGCTTGGCAGCGCTGCATGAGAGGTGGGGCAGAGACACTGCGCCGGCCACTGTGGGGTCCGCGGGGCTGGACTGTGTGCATCTGCTGGGCTGCAGCCTGAAGCGTGTCTGGAGGAGGAGAGTGAGTCAGGCGCTGTGGTGGAGGAGGGAGAGGAGGGCCCAGTGGAGCCATGGCGCTGCCTTTCCTCGTGAGGGGCCCGAGGAGCTGCCTCCCCTGCCCAGCAGCGGCTCCTCTGAGAGCGCCTCTGCCTGGAACCGTCCCTCTCTCCGCCACCGCCACCCCAGGAGGCGTCACAACCTCATCGCGCTGTGCTGCTGCCCGCCTCCTGCTCATCGGTGGCGACTCTCCTCCCACCCTCGGCCAAGCCTGAGGGGGTCGGGGCAGCGGTGAGCCTCCATCCTCTGCAGGAGCCGGCCGCGCTGGGGGGCTTCAGCCGCACCACGCCACCCCTTGCCACCCGCCGGGCTGCAGGAGCTCCTGGCGGGCGGCAAGGGGCAGAGTGGTGTGGCTGAAGCCCCCCCAGCTCGGCCAGCTCCTGCTTCTCCTGTGCGGCGGCGGCGGCAGCAGTAGCAACTCTCCTCCCTTTCTCGGCCAAGTCTGAGGAGGCTGGGGCAGTGGTGGGCCTCCGTCCTCGGCAGGAGCCGGCCGCGCTGGGGGCTTCAGCCACACCATTCCGCCCCTTGCCGCCCGCCTGGCTGCGGGAGATCCCGCAGCCTGGCAGGCGGCAAGGGGCGGAGTGGTGTGGCTGAAGTCCCCTAGCTCGGCCAGCTCCTGCTTCTACTGTGCGGTGGCGGTGGCAGCAGCAGCAGCAGTGACTTTTCTCCCTCCCTCGGCCAAGCCCGAGTGGGATGGGGCAGTGGTGGGCCTCCATCCACGCCCCTTGTCCCCCAGCCGATGACGGTGCTGTGTGCACAGTGTGTGTGCTCCGGCCTTCCCCAAACACACCAGCTCTGCCGCACCATTTACTGCTAGAAGAAAAAAAAACCTTTAAAAATTGAAAAAAAATATTAAAATCCGAGCCAATCGCGCTGATGGGGGCGGGGTTTGCAGGCGGGAGCCAATTGCATGCACTGGGGGGCGGGGTTTGGAGGCCGGAATGGTGGCATAAGACCCTGTCCCGTTTTGCCATCCCCAAAGTCCCGTTTTCGTCTGAAGGAAATATGGTCTACCTAGTTATAGATGCTAATCATTGGGATAGTTATCTATAGCATATTTGAATATTCAGTGCAGGGCCTAATGACTTTTTATTCCTCCTTTCAATACTCCTAATTTAGAATATATAACAAGATATTATCTTGTTTTATCTTAATGAGAAATTCCCAGAACAGAATAGCCCAAGCCAGAACATTTCATTGAAATGTTCTGACTTGGCTACTATCTGCATAACAAAATTCAAACACAATTTGTATATGTTTCTTCAGAACAAAATGTGAAACATTTCAAATGTTCCAACCATAATAAACAATGAGAACTCATAACTAGCCACTTGTTCCCTTTTTATTTTATCTTAGGGTGAAATAGATAGGGTAATATTTAAACTGACTGCTAGCAGCCAGCAAAAGAGATTATTTGTAAATTTAAACAACCACCACCACCTTACATTATAAAAACTATAGGAAATCATTTGTTTCCTTCTATGCTGGGATTCAGATGTCCCAGCATAGAAGGAAATAACCTGGGAGACTCTAGGGCAGGGCTATCCTGAACCTCTTCATTTTCCCACCATTGCCTCCTGGACTGTGCCTCCTCTTATCTCCTCCACCTCCTTGGAATGTGCTCCCTCCATCCTAAGAACCAGCGGCACCACCGAAATCCACCACAGTTTATCACTAGTTCGTCAAACTGGAGTATCAAGTTGGATGCCATAAAATTTAGTCGCCCCATCGTGTTATTGCTTTGTTATGTTGTGGTTTTTCATTTCAACATTAGAAACAAATCCCATATTATTTGGGTTTAACACATATATGATATAGAAATGGCACATACTTAATTTAAATGGAACAGTTAAGTATGTAACTCTCACAATATTTTATATAATATTTCTACAATTATTTATTTATTTATTCATCAAATTTATATGGCTGCCCATCTCACAAAATGTGACTCTGGGTGGTGTACAATAAAAAACTATAAAAGTGATATAAAAACGATTAAAAAGTAAAAAATATTAATGTATAGTCGAAGGCTTTCACGGTTGGAATCCGATGGTTGTTGTGGGTTTTCCGGGCTCTGTGGCCATGTTCTGGCAGTTTTATTTTAGTTATGTGACCCCCGAGCAGGAACAAAAACTGCCAGAACACGGCCACACAGCCTGGAAAACCCACAACAACCATAAAAAATATTAAAGTTATAATTAAAAGGCAAGAAGAGGGCTGCAGAAACTAGCAACAATGGAGCCACCTCAGCAACTCACCATTCCCTTAATCTCTGGTTAAGCTTTGGGAAAGACATAAAAATGAAAATACATGGGGATAAAATCTATAATAAAAAATAGGTGTTTGATTTAATGTTAACCTTAAGACAATAATGGCTAAGTACAGGGAAGGAAATATGGCTGTCTCCTATTTCTAGCATAGTGGTAGAGTTATTTTATTTATTTTATTTTATTTTATTTTATTATTTTATTTTATTTTTTTATTTTATTTTATTTTATTTTATTTTTTATTTTATTTTTTTATTTTATTATGTTTTTAGAGAATTTATATGGCTGCCCAACTTACATATGTATTTTTGGCCTTTAGTTCATTATTAATTGAATTAACATGTACAAATGCACATCCATATACAATATAAAACATGAAAGACTACAAGATATAAAATATGCAAATAAATGCTAACTAGCACAGAAAATATTTATTTATTTATTTATTGTTTGATTTATATCAACGCCCATCTCCCCCCACAAGGGGATTCTGGGCGGTTTACAACAAAATTGATTAATTAAAAGCATATAAAATACAATACATTATTCCAATTTAATTAGATATAAATATATAAATATATAAAATCCAAGAGGTTATGTTATTGTTTAAGGAACTCTATGGTTCCTTATAACTATAAATAACTACCTTTCTAAAGTTTTCTGCACGCTTGCCTGCAAAAGAAACAACACTTTCTCTCATCTGACCTGCCAGAATAGTTTAATAGTGAGGGCAGTATTAGGTCAGTATGCCAAACCAAGTAGAAAGGAAAAAAACCACAAAAATGGTGATCAGCCAATTCAGAGACAATATCATCATCATCTGTAGTACTAGATTTTTTCCAAAATAAGAAACATTATCTTTCTGTTACTGCTGAAGGCTGGAAAAAATGGAAAAATGCTGAAATATTATATGCTTTCTTTTTGTATGTAATATCTATGGCCTTTGGGACAATGTAACTTCAGTGCTCTAGAGGGGAAACCATGAAACCACTTACTGTCTTAGAACTTTAGTAACTGAAATGCTTGCAGCTGCTCTTGAATATTTGCTTCAGAAGCTATCATTTCATTTGCAAAAGTTTACATGTCAAATATAATCAGGATCAGAATATAACTTACATATAACTTAGCTATGATATGCATTTTTACACTCTTACAACAGTGAAATACAAGGCATTTGAAGGTATCTTTAGGACCTCTTTATTCTCTGGTGTAAGTTACACAAAGCCTTTTGTTTGTCCAAGTTAACATGATCAGCTTTCAGTGTTTTTCTCAAAACATAGCAATAACTCTGTTGGGTCAAATCAAATGCATAACTATTGCTGTAGTATCTAGCCAAATGCCTAGAAAAGCCCACAACCTCAAATAAGCAGAAAAGCATGCCTTGTATTTGCCAGCAATTCCTATTCATAGAGATACTGCTTCTGATGCTGGAATTATATACTGCATATAGTGATTTGGCAAAATTGTTACTGAAAGGCAGGTAACCAGAGTTGTGATGAATAATTTAATATGAGTTTGAACTTATTTGGGGGTTTACTATAGTGATAAGGGAAGCAAAAAAAACCTTTATTACAGTATGTCTTCATTATCACAGTACAATATTGTCCAATGAAATTATTTTAGGTAGTTAAGGACTGTTTTATTCTGGTCCCAGACTAATAAAGATAACTTTTCTGAGACACATTTTCATATATTTGTTAGTTTACTAATTTAAAAAAATACTTGCATTGCACAAATTTAAATTATACATTGAAAACAGATTCTGAGAAGATGATTGAGGCAAACATTTGACCAGTTATGATGGATAGGTTTCAGTAAGTTCAACTCAAGGATGTGGACAAGTTACTCAGAGGGGTGGGCATGATCATAAAGCTTTTGACTATTCTCATATTGGCTTATAAAAGTTGTCAGAATATAGCAGTAGAGAATTGTTGGGTTCTTGGTGTTGTGCAAACCTGCAATGAAACATATGCAAGAAGGAAAAACAAGCTTAGAGAATATCAAGAACCCATGAGAGGCATATGTACCAGTCCCTCTAAAGGAAACAGAGATAAGACCTTCATTAAAGCAACAGTATTTTATTCCTGTCACCTCAGATATTTTTCACCCAATATCACATTTCCTTTTTTTCTTCATTTTCTTTTTTTGAATAAGATCCTCAAGGTTTGGTTTGGTTTGGTTTGGTTTTATTTTGTTTTATTATTTTTTAGATTTATATGGCCACCCATCTCAGATATGTGACTTGTTGAATCTAGAGCACATTTCCAATAACATAACTGACTTTTTAGTTAAATATCATCTTGAGTTGAGTGAGTAGTAGTAAACATTTTGGAAAAGTCAGAAGGTCCTTAATTGATCTCTTAAACATTAAAAAATAAAAATATTACAGTGATGTGATTTAATATTTATATCACATCACAGAGAGAGGTACAGTAATACATGTTTCACAGATGCTCAACTACCAAATATATTTTGCTAAAAACATTACTGTTTTACTGTGCTCCTTAATTGCAACTATGTTATACCTTTACAGGACATATAGAATGTTTGAAATGCCTGGGATGATATGGTGTGTATAACTAAGACTTTATCATTCTGCCTCAAATATTGAAGCATTTTTATCATTTTCTGTCAATCTGTGTTATAGGAAATAGATTCCATAGTCTTTATTTCCTTCTAGATAATTAATGTGATGACCTTGTTGGATTATTTTAATCCACCATGTTAAAAGAATATCAGTTAATATTCTACTCTTTTTACTAAGCTGAAATCTGTTCAAATGAATACCATAAAGTCAACTACTGAGTCAGAGGTTAAAATAAAATCCAGTTTTTTGCCCCAGCCCTAATTTTTATTTACCAATCTTCCACTTAGACTATAAATATTGACTTTTTCCACTTTTAGAGAAGATATGAATATAGCATTCTACTAGTACATAGACCAACAATTAATAATGTAGTTTTCAAATAAATGGATATCTTCTTATGTAAATTCTTTAATATTTATATAAATATTATATGCAATTATTAGTTAAAATGTTACATTTTTGCATGTACATTTTTACCTTACTCACAAATTTTGAATCCACTGCATGTCCTGAAAATTATCACTAGCATGGTAGCAACATGTTCCCAGTACCTATGACCATTTTGTTGTGTATCTGGAGCACCTGGGAACTCTGGGACTGCATCAAAAGTAAATTGAAGCTATTTATTTCATGTTGGTATAAACATCATAAGGTACAAGATAAAACTTTGGTAATGAAGTACAGTAGTACTCTCTGAACCAATTATAGTCTTCCATCCCCAGCTGAAATATCCTAGAAAAGGGGTGGGCCATTTTGATGCAAAGGACTTCATTTAATTGATTTGGGGAGGGGAGCAAGAGCTGCAAATGGGTGATGTCACAGCATGTATGTGAGAATTTGGGAGAAATTTGGGGCTTTTCCTGAATTTTTATTGCTAAATTATCATTTTAGAACAGTTTTCATCTGTTTCTCAACTCAAAATGGCCAAAACCTATTTTTTTTCACTAAGAGCTTTTATTCAAGGCAGTGAAGACTATGCCATCTTTTAAAGAGGCATTTACCATCCATATCTCCAACAGAACCATAATAGAATTCATTTCCTAGTATGGAAAAAGATAAAGACTATGTGATGGGCCTCGTGTCCTCAAAATATTTGTTGACATGGTAGTATGAACAAGCTGAAAAGAATATGATTGAACTGGATTTTAGTTTAATTTATATTGAATACTCCCATACTTTGTAAAACCCAGAAATTATGGACTTCAATCCAGAACCTGTTAAAACCTGAACTCATGGGATTTAGGGATTTTGAGGATTATACTTCGATGCTATAGAAGCCTATTGCTTGGGATAAGTAGACTAGATTTCTATATAAGTTCACTGCAGTTTTATTTGCCTACACAAACACACCAAGAGAACCAGAATAATCTCTTGCTAAAGTTACAAAGGTTGACACAAACTGGGTAGCTGTTTCTCAGTCCCTTTTGATGGATTATCATGTTTTGTTTTTTGTTTTTTGGTGCCTTCAAGTCAGTGTTGACTCCTGGCGACTGCCTGGATTGGTCCCTGCAATTTTCTTGGCAGGATTTTTCAGAAGTGGTTTGCCATTGTCTCCTTCCTAGGGCTGAGAGGGAATGACTGGCCCAAGGTCACGCAGCTGGCTTCGTGCTTACAGCAGGACTAGAACTTACAGCCTCCCGGTTTCTAGCCTGATGCTTTAACCACTACACCAAACTGGTTCTCTTTGTCTTTTATCTCATTTATCTCTCTTATCAGTATAAAATTTTTATGAATATCAACAAAGTTATGCCAGTAGAGTTACTAGAATACAGCTATTTTTTTATAAGTAATAATATATAATAGCAGAAGTATGTCAAATTGACACACTATTTCTACATATAATGCCTTGCCCTGGTGCAATGTAAGGCAGGGGTACCCAACCTTTTTGGCACCAGAGACCGGTCATGGAAGACAATTTTTCCATGGACCGGGGGGGCAGGGTTTGCAGGTGGGAGCCAATCGCACGGATGGGGCAGGGTTTGCAGGCAGGAGCCAATTGCGCGGACCACTACCACTCACCTGCTGTGTGGCCCACTTCCTAACAGGCCGTGGCCCACAGGTTGGAGACCCCTGATGTAAGGTATTTGTTATGGTATGACCACTGGAATTGGTGGGAAGGTAGTAGAACTTGGTTACCTGCTTCCCTCCCAAAATAAACACATCTCAGAAACTCAGTGAGACAGATAAATGTGGAGCAGATAGTGCTCCTTTTGGCTTTAATATGTTCCTTTTGTAATGATTTCACTGGACTATTAATGTTGCTAGTCATCTTTTTGTTCAGAAGAGTGTTAGTTTATTATAAATTCCTTTTTTTCCAAAACTGAATTATAATTACATTTTTAAAAGAATGAGTGTAGAAACTTGTCCTTAAAAATTTATATTAAACCCAGTTCCCATTGAAGAGCTAAAAACAAAAACCTCCAAAACGGCAATAAAAGAAATTATTTTTTCATAGACACTATTATGTGCATGGGAAATTGCATATGATAACTTTTGCAAAAGCTGAATACTGATGGACTCCAAAGTTCAAGGAATGTAAAATTAAATGAACGATATTTGTATGGATCATTTTTTCCTTTACCAAATAGTTGACACATAAAACAACCATTTTAAGCAAGTCTTAGAAAGTTTGTTGAAATGTATTTCATTACAAAAGATAAATGGGTTTTTTTTCCTTTCTCACAATGAATACAGATAATTTCAGAAGCTAGGAGCTCATAATTATTCACTGGTGAACAGCTTTAAAAAGTCTATGATGAACACAATAACCTCCAGTTTTCTCTGAGAATAAATGGAGGCACAAATTCTCATTTTGCTAGAATGTGAGTTGATAAGTGAGTTAAGCAAAACATTTATTTATTCATTACACTGTAGCCTATGAGTTCATTTAAATAACAATAATAACAATATCTAGCATAAAACTCACAATAGAATTATCCAACAATTTAAATATGTATAAATGTATTGTTAGTTTTAACAATAGAAAATGGGGTAAATAAATGAATGTCTGTTCTTTGAGATATTATTTCAGTTTATTTAGCTTTATAAAATATTGAGCTATGTACTGCACACTTTGGTCAAGAACATTAGTTTGCTTAACTCTGACCTTGAAATTAATATTTTTAAATGTATTTCCAGTAGTTTTGTTCCATAACAGTTAATTTTAAAAAAAGGTAGCCCAAGTAGAATGGGATATTTTGTTCCTGAAAAAACATTGAAACCCATACTTTATATGTTAAAGTTAATGTGTTAAATATAGAAATCAATTAAAGTGACATATTGCCTAATTTCTCCTGAGGTATGGGCTGTTATTTTCATACTTTGCTTAGTGATCTATCAAAGTTCCTGATTCTATAGGTCACTGCTTTGATGCAATTGCTAACCGACCCCTGGTGTTTCCTTCTGAGATTATCAAATTTATTTCACATGTCAAAAATGCGAAACAGTTGGAGGTAATTTGATTCCAGCAGAAAAACTAAAAGCATATATGGAATGATGGGCTCCAGTTTTGTCATTCTTCTTCATGCATAGAATCTACCTTCCAGATGCCTGAAGATTGGAATAGATCAATCACTACCCCAATCGTGCACCGCCCAGGGTCCCCGTTGGGGGAGATGGGCGGTAATATAAATCTAAATAAATAAATAAACAAACAAACAAACAAACAAACAGTATATATAAAAGTAGACCCAGCTAGCTTCCACCCTACCAGGATACTGAGTATAATAAGCTGTATGTTAGGCACTTCCATGGAAAACTCATGACTGGATGCAGAATAACATCCTGGCAGAAAAGCCAGTTTCAGGGACAGCATTCAATGTTTGATCAGTGCATGAACCTACTGTATATTGTCTATCAGAAAAAATATCAATCACCCACTTGAGATCCTTATGTGTGTGAATGTGTGTGTTTGTGTGTGTTCTCCCATCACCCATGTAATGTTGCTTATCTTTTTCTAGTTGTGGCCAGCTAATAGCAAAAACTGCTGTAATAATTCTATATAAACTAGTCTCATTTCAAATATAGCTTTATTGCTTCAGATCTATTCCCTGATGTGTCAGGGAGCATCTGAATGTTTTAAAAATAAAATGTGTAGTTTTATCTATGAAATATAACTGATAAGCTCCAAATTTATCGTGCTTTTAAAAATGACATTCTTGAGATACTACTTTAAAACTTATATTCCCTTATTTTTACAATTACATCAAAGTATATATTATCTGATTTTAGTTCTACAATTATACTAAATCTATCAAAATTGTGATGGCTAAAGCAAGTCTAAAGTGCTGACATTTAGTTAATTGACTTTCTTTTTTTTTTCCATAAGTTTTATTAATTTTAAAATACACATTAAAAGCTAATACAAAAGAAAAGAAATAGAAATACAAAGTAAGAAAAGGGAAAAGAAAAAGTGAAGTCAAAAAATAACAAACAAGAAAAAACATAGAAAATAGATGTCCTCCAATTTATCCTTGAACTTTAAGTACAACAATTAACTTTAAATGTTAGTCCTTAATACAATACACAGAAACTTTTCTTTGTCATATACCCATTGATTTCTATAATCCAATCTTCTGTTCTTCATATAGGTTTCACCTTTCTTGATATCTTCCAACAATCCATCTCTGGTTTCTACTCCTTAGAATAGTAATCAAATGTTCGTTGTTGCATCAATTAAATGTTTTCCATTTGCTCTTTCCATTTTTACATCTATATTTATATCTTCAATAAAGTCCAATTAGTAAAACAAATAAAGGCCTTATCTACGTCTAATAAAATACAGTATATTCTGTTCATGTTATGACTATATATTCCATTAATACATAATCTAACATATTACATAACATAATACATAATATAGCAAAAATACAAAACCTAACATAACATATAACCTAATACATACAACATATTCTTGTAATAACCTACATTCTAATTCCATCTCATCATCTCATTGTCTTCTCATAAATGTGTCTCCAGAAAGAGTAATATATAATATCAACCTATTTATTTATAATCTTGTATCTTACACTTAAAATATCATGTTTTTATGCATCTGTAAATTTCTCATATCTGTGCTTACTCTGTGTACAATACCAAATCCACATTTTCATTCACCTTGCATTCCAAATCAATATCAATAAATCTCCTGTTTAGGTTATGCCAATATCACAATATGCAACTTGTTTATTTCTGTAACTCATATGGGATATCAAAATGTTTATTTTGCCATATCTATCAATTTGCATATTAAAATCTTCCTGTCTCAGCTGCCACAATGTATTTATGCCCAAACATTTAATAGACCACTTCCTGTAAGATATCATAATCTTCTTCTGTACCAATACATTCAAAGTCCTCTTTCCCTGTTTCTCTACTGGTTCGAAAAATCTTTCCTCTGTTTCTAAATCTGTCCCTTGTACCTTCTGTTCCTGAGCCACCAAAACTATTAATATACGTTCTATGGATTTCTTAATTTGCAAAAAAATTTTGCTGGTTTCTTCCTTAAAATCCTGAAGTACTGTGAGAAAGGCCATTATTTATTGTTCAAAGCGTAATCAACTGCCGTAGTCAAAACAAAAAAAATTTCTCAGGGAGCAAGGAACAGCTGTTCTATTATTTATCAATAATGTCTATTTCTTTAAGTGAGAAAAGCTTTTAAAGTAAGAGATGAAAAAATTCCACAGAGCAGTATTTCAAACAGTTTGTAAAGGGAAAGATGAAAATATATTCCAAATGAAAAATAGTCCTTTCTAAAAAAAAATAGAAAAAGAAAAAAAAAAAGGCAGAGAGGCACACATTCTCTATACTTTATTCTTTATTCTTCTTTATTCTTCAGGCTGCAAGCTGCTTAACCCAAACAAACAATTTCTCAAAAGTCAGTTAGTTTGTGAGTGAGAAATACCAACAAAGTCTCTTAAGTCCCAATTTCTCTGATACAAAAGAAAGGCAGAAAAATACAAAACTTGTTCACTATGTTGCCAAAATAAAATCTATCAAACTTCCACCAAAATTAATTATAGCAAAGAAAACACAAAATTAGCCAACATTTTGAACGAAGTCCAAAGATAAATTTTAGAATAATAAAAATGTACTAATCTGAAAAAGAAAACTAATATAAGGTGATCTAAAAGCTGGCTGTCACTCTTGTGTCTCCCAAGAGACTTACTGTTCTCTGCAGAGCTAGAATCCTCTTTCGGCCATTTCATTGCATTAGTCAATAGTTAATTGACTTTCTGATCAAATTTTCAAACAGAATGTATATTTCTGCCATCTCATCCTCTGCCATCCCCTTCTCCTTTTGCCTTCAGTCTTTCCCAACATCAGGGTCTTTTCCAGTGAGTCCTCTCTTCGCATTAGGTGGCCAAAGTATTTGAGCTTCAGCTTCAGTATCTGTCCTTCTAATGAGCAGTCAGGGTTGATTTCCTTTAGGATTGACTGATTTGACCTCCTTGCAGTCCAAGGGACTCTTAAGAATCTTCTCCAGCACCACAGTTCGAAAGCATCAATTCTTCGGCGCTCAGCCTTCCTTATGGTCCAGCTCTCACAGCTTATCAGGAGTTAAATACCAACAGTACATCATTTTATAAAAATTATCTTTCAAATTATAATTCAAAGTAAATTTCATACCTTTGTTCCACATATTCTCCCATTGTTCAAGCATAATATTATACCCAAAATTCTTAGCCCATTTAATCATACCATCTTTAACATATTCATCTTATAAATTCAATTGCAACAACATTTTGTACATTTTCTTAATAAGATGCTCATCGTTTGTACAAAGTTCCATTTCAAATTGTGTTTTTTCATTAACAAAATTATATACCTTCTTATCCAAATTAACCATTCTGATAGTTGTGCGAACTTAAACCAGTGACAAATACGACCTTCCAATTCTAGTTGTCCCTTGTTTTAAATTTAGGTATACCTTCTTCAAAATTCAGCAAATCTTCATATCTCAACCAGCTTGGTTTGCCTACCATCTCTCTTCTAAAAAAGGCTTCTTGAGGGGACAATCACATAGGTACATTAGGAGACAATATTGGTTTATATTTATTCCAAACCCTCAGCATATCATGCCTAACAAAATGATTTTTAAAATCTTTATTAACTTTAGCTTTATCATACCGCAGGTAGGCATGCCACCCAAATCGGAGATCATGTCCTTCTAGTTCCAATAATGTCTTGTCCTTCAAAGTCACCCAATCCTTCATCCATAGCAAACAGCAGGCAACAAAATACAATTTCAAGTCAGGCAAACCTAGACCTCCTCGTTCTTTGGCATCTTGTAAAAATTTATACTTGATTCTTGGTTTCTTCCCTTGCCAAATGAGCTTAGAGATATCTTTCTGCCATTGTTTAAATGGTAAATCTGTTGTCAAAATTGGTATTGTCTGGAACAAAAACAACATTCTAGGCAAAACATTCATCTTAATCACAGATATCCGACCCATCATTGACAGTTATAATTTTTCCCACATTAACAAGTCTTTCTTAACATCAGTCCACAATTTAACATATTTATTCTGAAACAACATACAATTCGTATTCGATAATGTCACCTCAAAACATCTGACCTTTTTTTCAATTTTAAAAACAGTCTTAACCCGTCAACATTTCTAGATTATGTGTAGTCATATTCTTGATCAACATCTTTGTTTTTTGTTTGTTTACTTTAAGTCCAGCTAATGACCCAAATTCCTTTAAATTCTTCATCAAATGTTCAACAACATTCAAAGGGTCTTGTAGTATTAAAACTAAATCATCAGCAAAGTCCCTCAGTTTGAAGACCTCCTTCTTTATCTTCAAACCCTTTATTTGATTGTATTGTCTAATGTCTCTATTCAAGACTTCCAAAACCAGGATAAAAAGTAAAGGTGACAAAGGACACTTGTTCCCTTCTGTATATGACAAGGCTCTGTTAAATCGCCATTTGCAATAATATGTGCTTTTTGAGGCACATAAATTGATTTAATTCCTTGAATAAAGTGGGAGTGGACTTTTTGAGTACTTATACACTTGTGATTCCTGTTGGATCATATCTAGAAGATAATTCAGCTGGACTATAGTTTGGCACCCTTGTTTATCTTTAGTATACGTGCAATATAAAAAAAATGCCTGTCTGAGATCAAAGAGAACTTTGGAGTGAGACTTTATAAATATACCAATGATACTTAGCTGTATTGTCTTCCTTCTAATTCCAGGAAAACTATTAATATCCATGAAAATTGTCTGGATTGTTGTTAATAGACTAGATGAAATGAAGAAACTGTAATTACAACTTGAAAAAGTAAAAATAATTGGTAGGAAGCCTGTCTCAGAGAGTAGGATTCAGCCTATTCTGGAAAGGATCACACTTGACTTGAATCCCTTTGCCTATAGCTTGGCAAATATTCCTGTTTCTACTCTCGCCCTGAATATTCAAAAATCACTGAGAACAAGGTTCATGTGCACAACTATATTTAAAATGGAAACTGTAGTCTGAATTAATCTGATTGATCCCAGTTAGTAGCCAGAGCTTCCTGTCGGCCGTCACCATCCCCAGCTCTCCCACGGTTGAGTCCGTCACCTCCAGAATATCATCCATCCATCTTGCCCTTGTTCGGCCCCTCTTCCTTTTGCCTTCCACTTTCCCTAGCATCAGCTTCTTCTCCAGGGTATCCTGTCTTCTCATTATGTGGCCAAAGTACTTCAGTTTTGGACTGGTTTGATCTTCTTGCAGTCCAAGGCACTCTCAGAATTTTCCTCCAACTCCACAGTTCAAAAGTATCTATCTTCCTTCATTCAGCCTTCCTTATGGTCCAGCTCTCACAGCCATAGGTTACTACAGGGAATACCATTGCTTTAACTATGCGGACCTTTGTTGTCAGTGTGATGTCTTTGCTCTTAACTATTTTATCAAGATTTGCCATTGCTCTTCTCCCAAGAAGTAGACGTCTTCTGATTTCCTGGATGCAGTCAGCGTCTGCAGTAATCTTTGCGCCTAGAAATACAAAGTCTGTCACTGCCTCCACATTTTCTCCATCTATTTGCCAGTTATCAATCAAGCTGGTATATATATTTGCTTGCTTCATTTCAGAGGTGGCAGTCTGACAGGAAGCAGGGATCACCTCTGGCTAAATACCTTTGCTTATTGGTTAACGTTATCCTTTTGCTAGATTGGATTGGTCTCCTTAATACTATCTGAAAAAAAATTCACTTGTCAAGAAATTGAATTATTATGGCTTCTCCAGTGAGGTGATATTGATGCTGGGATATAAGAAGGCCAAGGTTGAGCTCAGGCAACACATACCGTAAATGAAAGGACAAAATGAACAGCTTCCCTTCTCAGAGCTATAACTGCAAATAGCCATTTTCTAAAATTAAAACCAGCCAATACCTAATCATATTACAATCCCTAAATTCAAAATGGCCTTATCTTTAGCCTTTTTTAATGCCATTTCTATATTTGTCACAGAAGGGATATTCAAGAAAATTACACAATCCTTACACTATTTTTTCTTAATAGAAGCCTCATTCCTTAGCTGACTACTGTTTTTGTTCTTTCTGGGTTCATTGTTGCCAAGTAAAGTGTTGGATCCTCCTTCTCTGTTCACGGATTAAAATAACATTTCACTACATTTCTCTTCCTTTAAGTCTTTTGTGTGTGTGCGCACGCATGATCCACAAATACATAATAAACAATGATAAAAAAATTAAGTTTCCTAACTCTGGGATTCTTAGTCACTTCTAATAGTGTCCCAGGATTATCTATTTAATAAATTGCTTCTAATCTATGTACATGAACTAGTCTGTTACAAGGTGCTGCTTCCTACTTAATCTGCTTTAGAAGTAACAGGTGCTATGCTGGGAGAGTAGGATGATGGTGATTGAATAGTGTGGACCATATTATTCTAGGAAGTTCTTCCAGTTACGTAAGATGCCAAAAGCAAACACCAATGATAAAATTGTGCATGAAAACTAAAGTTTACTTAAATTTATAAAAATTAAATTTATTTAAATTTTAAAAAATACTGTACCTTATTTTATGTTAATCTTAGGTAGTAATATTTTTGTATTAATTTCTAACAGCATCACATTGTTAGTTAAAGTTTTTAATTTGCATTATTATAAATATTTTCCAATATATGCTTTCTATCCTTGCAAATCATCTTTGCTTCTACCACTACTTCATACATTGCCTTTTGTTCTTTACATTTCTTACCAATTTAGTTATTGTCACCTTTTGTACTCTCTGACAGGAATTCTGTGAAACATATTTCCAGGTACACTTAACAAACTAATTCCCCTGTAGTTTTTACATTCATTCTTCCTAACTTTTCCTTTGTATAGGGGAACATTAACAGCATTCTTCCAATCAGCACACACAATCTTGAGATGTAGCCTTCTTACACATATTATCAATGAAACTGAGATTTGGACATCTGTGTGTGTGTGTGTGTCTCCTAAGTCTGTAAGTGTAATGGTATGTGGGAAAGACCTTGGGAGACTGGGCAAAGAGATGCTGCCAAGGGAACAGTCAGATAAGAGACAGCATAGCCCGCAGCTGGATAGTGAGCGGGGCAGGTGGCTCAGAAGAGACCCTCCCTAGTTTCTTGGGCTGTAAAGGAGATGGCAGGGGACGGGGATAATTGTACTTTCAGACTTGCAAGATTCTGTCAATGTAGTTTTACAATAAAGTAGAATTAGCTCATTTGGCTGTGATTTCTATCTGGTTTACCCCACGAGGCCAACAGTAAGATGTAATTTTGCTGATTAAGTCTTCTAAATTAGCAATTCTTTCCTGCCAATCTGGATCAACTAGGACATTCCTACCTACATTTGGCATGTAGGCTGCTGCTGTGTTTGTCAAGATTTTTCTCCCAATTACCTGTGATAATTGGGGGGTGGGAGGAGGCAAAGAAAGAAATTATCATATGGCACAAATAGCTACAGAAATTTCTAGTGTAAGGAATACTGTATCCTGGAAATTAACTGATAGATTTCTGTGATAATGGATTATTGCAGAAAGACATAATGGTTGATATAAGCAGATGAATTCAGTATATATTATATATGCACACATCCTTTCTTGGAATATGCACACATCCTTTCTTGGAATTGGTTTTGGGCAGTTATGTATATACCAATCGAAGAGAATGTTATATAGATATAATGGTATATGTATATACCAATCAAAGAGTTATGTATATTCACATACATATATGAATACAGATAGGTGTATTACATAGAGAATTTATTGGTGGTGGGATCTCCAGGATTGGTTTCAGCTGGAGTTAGCAACCCTAGCTGACAAGGAGAAGCTGCACTTTGCACAAGATTATTGTCTGTGTATATTTTTTTCTCCCCTGCCTATTCTTCCTATGTATGAAGATCAACTTAAATTTAGTGTTTTCTTCATTTGAGGTAAATATAATATGTTGGAACCAAAAGAGTGTACATTCATCATATTTCAGCTGAAACGCCTGCCTGCTTTAAATGTGATACCTGGCAGTCAAGTACTTATCTATAAAGAATTGCACCCCTGGAATCCCATGTAAACTGGGTCCTCTATCTGTGCATGTGGTGTTAGTATTCCAGTTTTTCATTGCTTGGTAGACTTCATGCTGGCACATTAGTCTGCATGGACAAGAGCTGTCACCTCTTTAACAATTGATATAAAGGACTTTTTGCATGTAAGAGGTTTTCGTGCTGAGTCATGTTTAAGTCAGACCACAGAGCTTGTAATTTTAAAGCTCTGTTCTTCTTGTTGTTGTTTTGTCCTTAGTCTGTCTCTTTACTCACTTCAGCATGGAAATCTGGTTCTGTTTCAGTTTTATTGTCATGGTGCAGAGGACACCACTGAGAATTACTGTGGGAAATATGCATGAATATTATTGTATCAATCTTTTGATATGTTATCCTGACTTACCTCATTATATCAATCAACCACATCATACAGGAAGTTTGTCTCCTTTTTGATAGTATAACTATTGATGTAAGCATGGCAATATCATATCTATTAATAATAAACTCAGAAACTCATCCAAGTGGTTTTAATGAAAAGTTAAAATGGGTCACAAAAGAGTTAGACTATATGAGTTTCATAATGTGGATGGTGGTGGTGGTGGTTGGAATATATGAGACATTTTGTTCTGATTGATCTTTTAGCATGAATGACTATAACATTTTAAGTTCCTGACCCTGCCTTGAAAGGTATGCTGGTATTTATTGTTATGTATCCTGTAAAATCAGCTACTGTTACAAGTCATGTGCCCCTCACCCTGTTGACTAAGAACTGTGTTGCATTTTTCTTTTATATATATTCTGGATTTAAAACAAACAACGGCTATAAATATTGTACCAGTTGGCTCTTTTCAGAATACTAAACCGATGCAGCAAGATTTTCTTGTGTTACTTTCTCATTTACTGTATAATAAAATAAGTCAGTGAGTGGTAGATTTTGATAAAGACTTCTTTAGAGGGCTACTCTCTGAATGAAGCCAAATAGAAAGTGCTATTGTTGCTGTTGCAGGTTTTGAGTTTATTTGTATATTATGTGTACTGTAGGCTACATAATAATGAAACCCTATATGCTCTGGTCTGCTGGATCACTACACAGCCTGTGTGATTATAGATTGTTTGAATAACAGTGGCCTGTTGAAAATCCAGCCAGATGTGTGTGTTGCTAACTGTGGGACTACCCACAAAGGAGGATTATATCTTTTGTTGCCATTTCCAAGCCCTTTTTAAAGTGGGAAAGTGAAAGGCACTGGGGCAACTAATGTGAAGATGACGGGTGTGCTGGAATTGAAGAATGTCTGTAATGAACTCTCAGCAAAAATCTTACAACCTTGCAAGATTTCACTCCTAAAGATTTAAACATGCATGGTTTAAAATAGAATAAGAAATCCCCAAAGGGGTACATAGGGATTCCATTTGAAGAGCTCAAGAATTCCATAGATCTAAACTTGATTTCAGTGACCATAGCAGAGTCTGAAGAAAAACTAATTATCAGAAGGACTATCTATGTTAGATGCATTTTAGCACTGGTATAAACAGAAATTGGGAAGAAATTATGTTTATTTTGCATTTGAAGAACCTGATAATTTTACAAAAACAGTTGATTCAGAAGAGTTGCTTCAGAATGCACAGGAGTGTGAATGTAGCACTTCATCAAGCCCTGTGAGGCTGGCAAATTCAGAAAACAAGAACCACTTGGATTTCTGGAAAGGTCTTTAATATTAGTAGGGTAATGTAACAGAATCATGAAAACCTGCCAAAGTAATTCCCCTGCAAAACTTATACCTAGTGTAATTAAGGCAGAGTTACTCTGAGACTCTTTCTAATGCTTCCTCCCTCCCCTGCACTCAATCACTTCTGTAACAGTCCTGTTTTTCCCTTAACTGTCTTGCTGCCCCTTCTGTGTTTGCAAGATCTGTTATGCATTGCACACCTCTCTCTGACCCACTAAAGCAGCCACATCTTTGGGGGGAGGGATCATGTGGCTGCTCTGTAGGTCCTGCTGCAGCCACATGATTCTGTTAACAGATGTGGCTGCTTTAATGATTTTAAGAGAGATGCTGTATTGATGCTCCCACATGTTCTGAAGGCCTTCTTGTGCATCAGAACTACTGCCCTAGACTTTGTAGAAAATGAAGTATTATTCCATGTCAGTAAAACTGTCAGAGAACAGCAGCTCTCCAAACCAAGTATTGTAACTTTATTTACTTACTTGTCAGGCTTCTATGTGCTTCATGACCAAGTGTTTTGAGGAAAATAGATTAAAACATTTACAATTCAATATGGACAATAAAAATACAATTATAATTATAACATGTGACACAAATGAAGCAGTAAGATTAAATAGGTCTTAACATTTAAAAAAGCTAAAATCTCAAAAGCTGTCTGAAAGGCTTGGGAAAACAAATGTCTGCCTGGTACCAAAAGTAAATTGAACTTTTTCTGGAGAAGATATATACAGTAACAAAACAAAGTTGGTGACACAGGAAGAACTCTTTTTAAGATATTCCACTTAAGGGTGGTATCTGAAGAAGGGCTTCTGAGTCCAGATAGAAATATTTTAGAGAAGTTGATCCATTCATCAACCAGATGGAAATGTAAGTTCCACATACGGGGGGGGGGGGGGGGGAGAGATATTTAGGCAAGAACATTTCTAGTTGGTATCTACCTCTCTCCCTCTCCCTCTCCCTCTCCCTCTCTCTCTCTCTCTCTCCCCCCCCCCCCCACACACACAAACATGCACAAACACAGATTTTGGTTTGGAACGACATACAATCACATGAGCCCTTTTCTGTAATCTGAAATTATGTAGCTCAGAGAAGTGATCAGGTCAGTGATAACTTACAATGGTCTTTAACAAAATAATTCCTATGAACAAATTAGCATTTTCCACACTTAGCAGAAAATTATATTGCTTAATGTAAAGCAAAAGTGTAAGAGTGTTCGCTTCCAGAAACAAATCTGGATTTAATTTTGAAAGCTAGTCTAAGTAAAGGAAAAAAAATGGACAATGTTTTTTTAGATATGGACAAATGTGGAATTCTCCTGTACCCATCACTCAACAGGTCATCGTAAAATCAAAGAAAGTACATGTTTTTATAGTTGGTAATGTATTCATAGTACGATTAAATTAAGCTTTCCAAGAGCCAGCCAGAAATTCCGTTTTGTCAGGTCTAATTTTATTCAGGTGCTCAGCTTGTATAATTTAGTAATATATATATAGCTAGATAATGGCAGTATAGTGAGTATAAACTAAACTACAGAGAAAGAACTTCTTTGTCTTATAAAGTACATTGGATTGTGCTTTTTATTTTATTTTATTGAATAATTTTTATTAAAAAGATTTTACAAAGATTTAAAAAACTACAGAAATATAGAAGAAGAAATAGAAAAAGAAATAGAAAAAGAAACAGATTGTGAAAGGGTAAAAGAAAAAGTGCAGAATAACAAAAAAGCAAGAAAAAGAAAATATCTAAATAATTATGCTTTTTAGAAGGTATTAAAATGCTTTTATCATATTCATTTAGAATTACATATTTCTATTATGCCTTTCACAAACATGCAAGTGTTTGTATGTGCACACACATATGCACATATATCAGGCAATGAAAGATAAATATATATACCTATTAGAAAAAAGTATAATACTTTGACATCTGGAACATACTGTATGTGTCTAATGCAAAACTGCTTGCCTGTCCCTGTTTTCATCTTTCTATGGGACAGTAGCAAAACACAGCTACATTTACTTTGCTGAATAAGGGCCTTGGGGGAAAAGTGTTCTGGTGAACACACAAAGCACATCTTTGTTTCACAAAATGGTGTTTCTAGACTATATATCTGATTTCCATAACTCCACACTTGTTCTGTGCCAACCACAGCAGCTACATGTAACTCTGCTTAATTCCCTAATTTTTCATTCCAATTTGGATAGTTGACACAAAAAACACTTTTTATGTAGTCTTAAGTTAGAGACTAAAAAAGAAAGCAAATCTGCAGATGTCTTTAAAATGTCTATAGCTGTGATTCTTCATTTTGTTCATTTATGTGAAGATCTCAGGCATTGGTATATCTCCAGAAAATTAGTACTAGAATAGCTAAATGCAGACTTTATATATAAATGTCAATAGATTGTGGTTTGATTTGGTTCTTCGGATATGATAATTAAATTGTCCATTTTGATATGTACTCTAGGAATGTAACCTTCAAGGACTATTGGTAAACTCGGCTATCAATGATATAAATGAATGAAAAATTATTCTAATTTTTACTATCTATACCTTAGTAATATTAAAAATATTAAATGTGAAATAAAAAGCTCATTTTTATTTTTCCCTGGTTTTGGAAAATAGCATTTGGTTATATATTTTAAAATGGTAAAGCTCATAATGATATTAAACTGATGCATTCTGTATATTTTTCGGAACCTACCTACCAGCACACTTTTATCACATGAAGAGAACCCAAATTCCAGCTTGATAGTTCTCTGGTGCTCAGTGTGATTAATTCTAGAGAGTTGTGAAGGTAGTGCATATATATCTATTGGCAAGTATTCAAAAGATCCATTTCATTTTCAAAGGGTTACTCTATTAGATCAAGAGTTTCTGTTCTGGTCATTCTGGAGCAGATGCAAGTCAACCAGCTGCCTTAATGATAGCGGCCTTAGGGCGCTGTTCACATAAGCAGCTCTTGAGCACTATGTTAACATTTGTAGTTCCAGTCTAGTAACACATGGCAATATTTTCACTGTACTATTTGGCAGAAGCAAAGCTGTAGTTCTTTATAGTAAATATTATGCTTCTTGTGAACCTGATGTCAATTTCTTACATATCTGGCTATACTTTATAATCTATTAAAATTAGTAATTTCAAACTATAGTTTCACCTACTTTATTAATCAGTTCAAAATAAGCTACATGCTCATTTAAGTTCTATCATATTGTCAGAGTTTCCCCAATAATTCTCTGTTGTTCTATTATCGCTTGCTGAGTACTCAAAGTGATGGGAAATTCTTCTCTGGCATTTGCAAGGTGTTTCTAAAAAGAGAAGAGCAAAGTCAAGAGAATATAGAGAGCATAAGAAAACCACAAAGGGGGAAAAGATATTTAGGAGAAATTTGAGAAAGTTGCAGAGACAGAGTGAGCTGGCAAAAGGCATTCCAATTGGCTCCAGAAAAGAGAGAAAAGTTTCAGAACAAAAGCTTTTGCTTGTGAACCACCACCTATTCTAAGCTCAAATTAACAAGTGGAGGGGAAGAAGAGATAAAGTCCATAGAATATGTGACTGTCAAAAGTTAATTATTCCCTTGGGATGCAGAAAGCAAATGGAATTCTATTCCCATCCAGGACATCCTATAGTGCTGTATTTCCGTTTTTCTATTATAATGAAAGTTAACTGAAAGCATTGAATTAGAAATTAATACTTTAGTTCACCCTTTATCTGAACCTGGGAGGGCCAATTAAAAATGACTGAACAGAAATTAAGGGGGATTGAATTTTCTCAGGATTACCTTCGCCCTTCATTTCTTTTCTCCTTTTCTTTTGTTGGACAATGAAAATCCAAGTACTCAGAGCTGCCCTTTACTTGTTTCTTCCTGAAAACAAAAACATTTTATATCAAGTGGTCTTGCATTGTCTGGTCATGTAGCCAAAGTGGCAGGGCTTCCTGTCTGTGCAACATTACATGATCAGGTGATTTTGGGGGGGAGAAGAAATAAGTGAATACGTAATAAGCCATGGTGCTGCTGTAAGCATGCTGGAAGACATTTGGAAGAGATTTTTAAAGTCAAAATGGAATAAGGCATTCACTGCTGTCCCATCCTTTTAAGCTTTATGTGAAATTGTTTTGCACCCCTATGAACAAGTTAGGAAAAAGATCTCACTTTTGCAGGAAGTAAAATAAATCTCAGTATTTGGCCCAGCAGTGTTGGTAGCAATTTTTTTTAACAAAATATTCTGCATTGTATAATTAGATAAAGCACTAAAACTTCATGAATTATAGTTTATGGCTAACACTGCAAAAGCACTAATTACTTGTGATACATTATGAATGGTAGATAGTTTACACCATTCTGATGTTGTTTACAAAATCAAAAACGTGATTGTTGAGGATTAGCAGAAGAGAAGATGGGTTGATCACAAAAGAAACAGTTGAAAGTGAAACAGAAAGCACCACAATTCAAAATATATCTTCCTTCCTTTCTTTGGATTATTTTAAGTCTGGCTTTTGAATGTTTCTTCACAGCCACAAAATTAACCATTTGCTTCTCATATTCAGGTAATGAATTTGAGCCTTTCAGCTAGACTTTCCACACCTGTCCACATTTTATACCTGGAAGTGTGAAGTATTTCTGTGTATCAGTGCTTCGTCTGAATTTAGGTGTTACTCATATGCCAGTGAACAAAGAGAACTGATATAAACTGATATAAACCAAGAACAGATAACTTCTGTAGGGTTTAACTTGGCATAAGAAAATGATACCCTGCATCAATGGCACTGTATTTTTTTTTCCTGTCATACAATTAGGAAAAGTATTGTGGTCTGCCTACAGTCGGTTTAGCCTTATTGCATTTGCACAGTTTTCATATTTCAAGCAGGCTGACCAGATAATATTAATGAATAGATTTGAGATGCAGGCACTTTTAAGGGGAAATAATAAACATATTATATATTAACAAGTTAATTAAGTCTGGAGCCAAACAGGTAATTCTCCTGGTAGCATTTTCTTTCTTATTTACTGTCTTTCTTTTTGCATTCAGCTAAGACAGGTTAAACTGGGAGTGCAGTCACCCTGTCTCCTGAACTTGACTTGGCTTGCATACCAGGGCAAATTTTCCTCAGACAGACAGCAAGATGATCTGATTGGCTTGAGTCCAGAGCATGCTCACAAAGGCTCTTTGATGAAGGGATCCTTGGTAACCACTGTACCAAAAGCTGCCTACCACTCTCTCTTCAAAGATGCCTATTTACAGTAATGCAGAGAGGAGATGTGGGGGCAGCAGCAGGGTGTTTACAAGAGCATAATTATGCTGCTAAAGTTAAAGATTGGGAGAAAGGGGAAAGAAAGAGTAAACTGTTGAAGAAGCTGGTTGGCAACAAAATTGGAATGTAAGGAATGTACAATTAAGATCATTAAGTCATTATCATTTTGCTTATCAAAGAAAAAAGAGTGAGACAGAGTATGCTAAATCTCAGCAGTGATTACAGATAAGGGATGAGGGCTATCTATTTGGCTTACTTTCCAAACAGCACAGTAATACACCCTAGCTAGCAGCAGCATATTTGATACATTGACTTAATTCCCCAAGAAAGTAGTTGTTAGCGGTAAGTCAACATTATTTTCTCAAAGGGTAAGTGACCTTAGTGGATTAGAAGAAACACTGTTGTCTGTCTGGCTTTGTTTCACCTCAGTTGATCTCCTCTCCTCAAAGCTGCACTTTCTACTGCCTGCCTTATTCATTCCCATTATCTGTGGATTTTAAGACATGGAAAACGGGCTTTTAAAAAACGGCACATCCTATATTGGTCCCGTTCTTGTATACATTCTAGACTGTGCACCACTGTTTTGATGTTTTAGGTTATAATCTGCATTTTTACTTGCAGAGGTGGCAAGTAATGGCTTTTCACTGCTCCTTTTCCCTTCCTATGGTGATGCCCTCCAGATTAGCAGTGCTCTGTATGTTGCTATGTGCATCTTAATTTTTGAACAATTTTTGCTTTAGGAAATGCTCAATTATTCCTTCTCTACATTTAATTAATATATTTTCTCCTTTTCATGTAAAAATAATTCTAAGTTTGTTTTCAAGGAAAAGAAAAAGGTTGGAAGACATATCAGAAAGGATTACTTGATAAAGTACTCTTAGCAGATAAATACTGCTAAGTGACTGGATATAAGGCCCTATTGGAACATTTGGAACAAAGGGATAAGCTAAGCATGTTTCCGCTTATCCTTCCAGCTGCTTAGTGACATCCTTCTCAAAGCTACTCGATTTCAACCCAGAGCTGGTGGTTGAATCAATATGCACAAATCAGGAAGCCATAGTACAGACAGAACATGGTGAAACATACTGGCTCCAGATTGGCAAAGCAGTAGGACAAGGCTGTATACTCTTCTGTTATTTATTCAACCTATATATGTGGAATATATATTGAGGGCAGCTGGATTGGAAGAAGATGACCATGGTTTTAAAACTTCAAGAAGAAACATCAACAACCTATGCTATGGTGATAACACTACTCTGACAGGTGAAAATGCAAATGATCTGCAAACTCTAATAATCAAAATCAAAGAGCACAGTGAAAAAAATGGGACTAAGGTTAAATGTAAAGAAGACCAAATGAATGACAACAGCTACAGCAACAAGCCTTAGACTTGACTGGAAGTGAAGATATTGAAGTGGTGGATAGCTTCCACCTTTTAGGATCAACTATCAAGAATAAATATTAATAATAAATAATCTCCCTAGGGGGAGATGGAGCGGTGATATAAATTGAATTATAAATAAAATAAATATAAATAAATAAAGGAACCAGCAGTAAAGAAATACACCACAGACTAGCACTTCTTAGAGTAACCATGAAGGCCTTGGAAAAGATATTCAGATGCTGGGATATGTCTATACCTACAAAAGTCAGAATCATGCAGGCAATGTTTTTCTCTGTCACATCTGAT
Source organism: Charina bottae (assembly GCA_023362775.1). NCBI lineage: Eukaryota > Metazoa > Chordata > Lepidosauria > Squamata > Charinaidae > Charina > Charina bottae. The sequence continues at coordinate 51,045,739 of JALMGJ010000005.1, forward strand.
GGAAGTGAAAGTTGGACTTTGAAGAAGCAGGATAGAAAGAGTATTTATGCTTTTGAACTTTGGTGTTGGAGAAGACTCCTGAGAATACCATGAATAGGCATGAAAACAAATGGATCATTTAACAAATCCATCCAGAATTCTCACTTGAGGCACAAATGACCAGGCTCAATTTATCATGATTCAGACACGTTATGTGAAGATCTAGTTTTCTGGAGAAGTCTATAATGCTGGGAAAGGTAGAAGGAAAGAATGATCAGCAGCAAAATAGATGGACTCAATTATAGTGGTGATGAGTACACTGTTGGAAGATCTGAAGGACCAGGATGGGGACAGACCCGCCTGGAGATAATCTATATATGTGATTGTTAAGAATCAATACCAATTTGATGCACGTAATCATCATCATCATCATCATCATCATCATCACAATCAATATCACAATAGAATGAAAAAGGAATAAAATTCTTAAAATTGGTTTTGGTTTTTAAAAAAGAAGAAATTAAATTGCTTGGGTAAATTAGTTTGAATTTGAATTTATTATTTTATTTTGCTAATACTTAAAATATATCAACAACAGTACCAGGAAGATAGTCTATAACTAGGACACTACTACTGAGAATATCCTTTATTGTTTCTTAACTCTGAAATAGCACTTTAGCATATTATAATACAAAGCAAACTTCAAGTCACTTAGATAAATATCCTGAAGGCTACGGTGACATATTTTAGACACTTCCTAAATATGACTAGCTTTTGCATATATCTCAGTACTAACCATTGCACTACTTGTAAAATACCTTACTCAAGCTTTTGTAAAAAAAAAGTATATTTTCTATTATTCCATTGTGATAAAGATCTTTTATTTCCTCAAAATTGGAGAATTCTATCAATTTATTTTGAACTTGTGTTGTATTTGAATGGTTTCCTTTGCAGATTAAATACAAAGCTCCTGTATAATGGAAATTTAGATATGATCCAGTGAACATCAGCACAGTGCAGGGCTATCCTTGTGAAGTGGCACTACCCTGCTTTTCAGCACATACATTTCACTTGTTGTTGTTGTTCAGTCGTTTAGTCATGTCCGACTCTTCGTGACCTCATGGACCATAGCACGCCAGGCCTTTCTGTCCTCCACTGTCTCCTGGAGATTACTCAAATTCATGTTCATTACATCGGTATATCTTTATAAATGCAGCCTAGATCAGCTGAAAGTATGGAAAGGAGAAGATTTATAGGTGCTTTAAGCCATCCTCATTTTATGTTATCGTTCTGTTCAAGTTGCAGTTTAATATAATCCTACATATGTCTGTTTAGAAATATCTCCATTGAGTTCAATTGTGGTATACATGTATTATTATTATTATTATTTAATGATATACTGATATAATCAAAATGTTTACATAATGATACAATCTAAAAGCTCAGATTCAAAAGGTTATGATTCTACTTGGTGCTTTCAGTTTATGTTTCTTATGGAATTGCAATGGCTTAATCACTCATGCTTTTTTAGAAGGCTGCATGATATCCTCATCATCCATTGAAATTCTCCTGTTTTTCTCTGTTCCTGCTTTCTTTTTTCTTACCTTTTAGTAAGGTCAGAACTCTCCATGTATCTTAAAAGAGAACAGAGTAATGCTAAGTCTGCTAATGAGAATAATACATAATGAGACATGCCTGTAGCTTGAATCATGTCAACTGGATTTCTATTTTCTCAGTGGAAACGTTTCGCTCCTTATCCAAGGAGCTTCTTCAGTCTGAGCAAAGTTGGTAAGGGAATCCTAAATATGTTTCTAGGTAGCTGTGTGACCTTACACCTGGGGCTAGGTCATGGTTATATTGAGATGTTATTTTAAGTCCTTTTATCATCTAAAGGAAGATCGTTAAGATCACCATGCTGCTGTTGAGCTTGTGAAATGGTCTTAATCTTCCTAGGCACAGAAGACAAAGCAGGGAGGAAGATGGGGAAAAGATTGTGCCTGAGGCCCCCACCTCTATTCAAGGAAGGATTTTCCAAGTTGGCATAAATGGATTCCTTGACCCCTCTCTCAAACCATCTATCTTCTCTGTCTAAAATGTGAACATTAATGTCCTCAAATGAGTGTCCTTTTTCCTTTAGATGAAGATAAACTGCTGACTCTGGTCCTGTGGTGTTACTTCTCCTGTGTTGGGCCATCCTCCTGTACAAAAGATGTTTGGTTTCTCCAATGTAGCTGTTTTAAGTCTGGTAGATTTAGATTTGGTGAAGGCCCAATTTGGGTCTTCAGCGACAGATAGGGCTGAGACTCAGAGTAAACGAAAGAACCTGGTCATTCCCTACATGGCTGGCGTGTCTGAAAAGATAAAACGGATATTTGGCAAACACCACATACCTGTATATTTCAAACCCACCAACACACTGAGACAGAGGCTTGTACACCCCAAAGATCAAACTCCAAAACACAAGAAAAGCAATGTAGTTTATGCAATCCAGTGCAGTGAGGAGTGCTCTGAACTCTACATTGGAGAAACCAAACAACTTTTGTACAGGAGGATGGCCCAACACAGGAGAAGTAACACCACAGGACCAGAGTCAGCAGTTTATCTTCATCTAAAGGAAAAAGGACACTCATTTGAGGACATTAATGTTCACATTTTAGACAGAGAAGATAGGTGGTTTGAGAGAGGGGTCAAGGAATCCATTTATGCCAACTTGGAAAATCCTTCCTTGAATAGAGGTGGGGGCCTCAGGCACAATCTTTCCCCCATCTTCCTCCCTGCTTTGTCTTCTGTGCCTAGGAAGATTAAGACCATTTCACAAGCTCAACAGCAGCATGGTGATCTTAACGATCCTCCTTTAGATGATAAAAGGACTTAAAATAACATCTCAATATAACCATGACCTAGCCCCAGGTGAAAGGTCACACAGCTACCTAGAAACATATTTAGGATTCCCTTACCAACTTTGCTCAGACTGAAGAAGCTCCTTGGATAAGGAGCGAAACGTTTCCACTGAGAAAATAGAAATCCAGTTGACATGATTCAAGCTACAGACAATTCCACCTGGATGACTGAGAACCTTCATAGACAAATGAGACATGCAAAAAGAAAATGTGTGGAATAATATGGAAAATAAATTTAAATCCATTTGCAGCTTACACTGAAAAGATAATGATTCATTAGTGCTAGATGCAATCTTTCTGGAAGCACAGATTGCATTTTTGCTACCTTTTTGCTAGGAAAGAACATTTAAGGCACATTACATTTAAAAAAACACAAAATTAAAAATAAATGCAGAATAAAAATATACATCCAAGTAAACTAAAATAAATTGGCCTTTAGATTACTGGGGAAATACATGCTTCTTGGTTGCTTTTCTTAAAGTAAAGGAGGTGGGTGGTCTGAAATGGAACGCTGAATTTATTCCATAGACTAGAAGTGACATAGGAGAAGGTCTTTGTCTATGTGCGAGGTAAGCGAGGCTTTGACTGCAGGGATATAATCAGAAGGGCCACTACTATTGACCTATATATCTTACTACTCCGAACAGATTTGTAATTGGAATGGTGGTCTATAATATAGGTCCTAATCTGTTCAGAACATTAAAATAACTATTAATACCTTATATTACGCTTTGGACGCTGTGGGTGACTAGTGCAGCTTCTTCAGTACAGGCATAATACAATCCCTGTACTTGAGCTATCACATTTTGCATCAACTGGAACTTTCAGATATTCTCAATGATAACTCCACATAAAATGTATTGCAATAGTCAGATTGAATGTGGGTAACTTGCCAAATCTCTCTGGCTCAGGAACAGCTGTAGATAACTCTCTAATCATGTGCCAATGCACCCTTCACTACACTACTGTCAGCAATCAGTGACAGCTGTAGATAAAGGAACATTCCCAGACCTACTGTTTCAGGAAGAGTGCAACCCCATCCAGAACAGTCTGAACCTCAATCCCCAAGTCTGGTTTGCTATCCAGCAACAGTTCCTTCATCTGATCTGGATTTAATTTTAGCTTATTCTCTTTCATTCAGCCCCTTATTGAACTTAGGCAATTTCAAAATAATATTTGCTTCTTTAGATTTGGATGCTAGGAGAGCTGGATATCATTTGTATATGGCACCCACTCCAAGATCTAAATGTCCTCACCCAACCATTTGAAGTTTATTTGAACAGTGGAAGAGAAAGATGAAATCTTGTTGAACAGGATAGGTCAATGGCTTATTCATTAACTGACCGTCCTCGGCGCTATGTTCTAGGCACAGGCTAGTGGAACAACTAGAACCACAACAAAACAGTGCATCCATGGTCTAATCCTGCCAATTGATCCATGGTCTATGGGACTGAAAATCCCTGAGAAGTCAAAGAGAACTAGCATGGCTGCATTTCCTCACCCACGCATCTAGTTTCTTGCATAAGTTCTCTTCATCAGCCAAGACAAATATAAAACCATACCTTTGCTGCAGACTCAATTAAAATAGGTCCAGAAAATCAATATCGTCCAGATGGATATGGTTGCAAGGCCCTACTTCCTTGCTCACCTTTTTTAAAAACAGAATATTTGAGGGTAACCCGTAATTATACAGTTCTCCTGATCAAGAAAGGGTTTCTTTAGTAGGGATCTTATAATTGTTTCCTTTAGGCAGAAGGGAGCAGATTCCATCTGCAAGGAGGCATTGATCTCCACTTTTTCATGGACCAATCCTATACTGGCCCATTTAATCAGCCAAGAAGGGCAAGGGTCTAGTAAGATGGTAGTCTTTCATCTCTCCACACAGCTTCTCCACATTTTCAAAATCTATGAGATGAAAAGACTCCAACATAACAAGATCGAAAATAACAAGATAGGCTCCAAACCCTGTGGTGAAAGTCGAAATGAATATAGTTAATTTTTACCTAAAAAGAACTATGCAAATTACTCAAAGCAAGCCATTGACAGTGGGTTCTATATATGTGGGAGGTTTGCTCTTTACTATATATGTAACAACAGAGTCCCCTTTGGGGGAGATGGTGCGGTAATAGAAATTAAAGTATAAATAAATAAATAAACAAACAAACAAACAAACAAACAAACAAACAACACCTGTTTTGTGTTTAGTGTATGCGGAAAAGCTGTCACCCATATTGAACCTGTTTGTAGGCTTTGTCATGATATCATTAATTTAATACCCTTTTGTCATTTTCACATAGATAGTCCTTTGCAGAGTGGTTGCATTTGTCATGAGTAAACAACCTTTTTCTTCTGGAAATATACTTTATTTTTCAACATAAAGAGGCTGAAAGGGCAATGATTGGTAATGCAGTGATATTATTAGAATTTGTAGGGCTAAAGTTTAAAAGTTTGAAATTAAGGGTTACATTAAAAAAAAATAGTCCCACTGTGCACCCTAGAGACTTAATGCATATATTTTATAGGTTATACTGTTGTTTTTTTAAATCAAAACTGTGCTGTCAAGCTTTGGCAGTCTGGTTTTCAGGGTTCTAGGGGTAGCAGTGGTGTAGAAGAAATATTACTTTCTCTGCTTTGTTCTTATTTTAAACAAGGAAAACAAAATGCATTATTTTACCGTTATAAATATGTCCATCAAATTTAAAATTATATTAGGCTGTCCTTTTTAAATGATTTTATTCAGATTTATTTTACAATTAACCATGACTGTAAATAAATTTAGATTAATAAATTTCATTTAAAATACGAAGATTTCTGCTAGTTTTGCCAAAATCCACTTGTTGCATGCATTCTTCCAACTTTGTTTACTGAAAATTCTCTTAAAAGAATTCAGCTCTTTTGGATCCACTGTATAAGAAGAAAAGAACATAAAATATGTTGTGATTTTAGAAAGAAATAAGTATGTATTTATTTTCATGCCCAAGGGACAAATAGCAAAAGCTTCTTATGAAGTCAAAGGAGTTCATTTTCATACAGTTTGATTTACAATCTTCTAGGACTGAAAAAACTTTCATACATTTGGGGTTGTATAGAAAAAAGCCTATGGAACATTGAACGCCTTTGTACACTGAGTTTTTGTACTTAATTAACATAGCAGCATATTAAAGCAATATGGTTAACTGATATTCCAATTTTTCTAAAGTAACTTCTACAGTATTTTTAAAACATCTCTGTATAATATACCTTGGCTATTTGGATCTTGAAGTTACAAAATTGCTTGCCATTAGGCCATTTGAAGCTGGCCTTCTTCAAGTAATTATTTAATTGTTAGAGAATGGAAGTTTTTATCTGTGTTATATGCTTGCCACAGAGGGAAGACCAGGCCATTAGAAATTATTTCTAATAAAGCCACCCAAAAATGCTGGAGTTGTGGTACTTATTAATATATTACTACAGAATTGTATTGGAGCCAGAGATATTCTTCCAAGAAGGTGTTTGAGAAATCACTATCCACTAGTATAAGTATTTTAAATACTCTCTGGCTCACATTATTCAGAAATGTAAATATCTCAGCTTTAATGCTAAATAAAAAAGTTTCTAGTCTTCAAAACTATTAACTGAAATAGAGAAATACTTAGTAACTGTCAGGGAGATAGCTGGTGGAGAAGGAGGGGGCCATTTCCAGGGAGAGAAACGCATGTGCAGTACAGAGGCTCTTTGGTTCCCTCCTAAGAGAGTCAAGAAAGCACCGCCTTAATTTCATGGGCCTTTTCCCTTAGCGTTTGCTAATTCATTTCAGTTTAGCTGGATTCTGTCTAGCAGAGTAGAACAATAAACACTAGAGCTTCAACACTTCGTCTCAGTGTGGTTCTTCACTCTTAGTCAGGACAGTAACATTTCATAACCAGTGGAGAGCAGGGCTAACAATGACTTTTAGTGGTATCAGATTAGGCTTTAATAAATTCTAGAGTTACTTATGTCCCTTCATCAGAAGAAGCACATTTGAAAATATTATGGAATTTCCCAGACTTTCAACATTTCTATTACATACATAAACTTTATATTAGGAAACATATTTTTATTGTACAGATATGTTCATTGTAAAAGGGGGGGGGGGGGTGAAAGAGAAAACTAATGATATTCTTTACATCAATATTGGGTGACAGATGACTGAACCCAGAAATATCTATATCAGTTATTAGAGATAAATAAAACAGATAAATAAATAATAAAATGAATAATCAGCTTGCCATGAGATATTTCTTTAGATGTAGGAAGCGCCTGGAACCAATTAAAGTAGAACAAAACACAAATGTACAGTTACTTATGCTAAATCTAGTTTTGTTTGATTTGGGAAAGTGGACTTCAGCTGTTCTTAAATTGTCTGAGTAAGTCTATACAGGCAAAGTATATTTTACAAATATTATTTGTAAATTCCTATAATCCAAGGCAAGAAAGTGTTCTAGAAATAAGGTGGAATCCTCTTGCATTTCTGTTGGGATTTTTCAAAGCACATTAACTGCTTTAAAAAAAGAAACTTGTAAACTATAATTTGATTCAGGTCCTTTATTAGAGCAATGCAACTTGATCTATAATCACAGAAATGGTTTTGCAATATAGAAGGTCTTTGTCTGAGGTGCAGAGTGAAGGACCTTCTTCCAAACTGGCACATTCTTTCCCCACAAGTGCCCTTGCTCAGAAGCCTCACTCTGCCCCAATTAGCAAATTACTGTGGCAGGAAGGAATAACAAATCTCCACTCAATTTAAGTCACTTCTGCTTTCAGAATGGTGCACTGAATTCTCTTTAAGGTATACTAAAAAACAGGGATTAGCAATCCTGAAAATATTTTGATCAGACAAATGGGAGATTGTGGAAATCGAGCTAAATTAAATTAACCAGCTGCTTAAGTGGATTGGTATATTTTTCTTCCAGTAACAAACAAAAATAATACTCAGTAACTTGTTGATGATAGTGATGATAAAAAATACCTTGTTCTATGGTTTCCTTTCCAAACATATGTTGTTAATATCTTATATTTATAAAGCACGGTGAACATTTCACACCTCCCAATTAAATATGATTGTATGTAGTAAGTAATGGTAACGTATGCTTGTTCAAGGAACGGTACTCGGCAATAAACATTATAGTTAAATGGAAGTTTTGCAACAGAGGGGTCCTGCATTCAGATTCTAGTTGCTGGAAGGCATAAACAGAGGAAAGCTAATTCTTATGTTGTAGGTTTCCCAACAGTATCTGGGAAATAGGATTCTGGGTTAAATGGAAATTGATACAATCCAGACAACTTTAGGGGGTGTAGGATTTCATTGTCTGATAATCATAATGCATTCCATATTCATTCATGTAGGCCAATCTGGTTATCATTATTTAATAAATATAGTCCAATGATATAATGAAGATTTCTTTTTAAGCCAGTCAAGCTTCTAGCATGCCCCTGCTCTCAACAGCAAAGAGGATGAATATTTTGTATTTCTTCTGGAACCTCTCTGAAAAATTGATATGTGTTTGTGTATAGATAGAGAGATGATCTAACTCTTGTATTTAGGATCAGGAGACCTGCTGTAAATGCTACTTACTTCAAAATGCCTTTCTGTACGAAGAACTATGTAGATTACTGTCAGGGCAGAACTATTTTGAATGAACCTAAGGATCTCTACACTCACTGAAATTAAGATACATCAATACTATTTTGGAAAGCATTGTGATAGATTATTTGCCTTAGTCCATGCTTATATTGCATAGGTTCCTCAATTAAAGGATTTCTAAATATTTAGAAATAGGCTATAAGTCATGGTAGTGAAGAGGGTAGGTACAATGTTCAATTTTTAACATTTTCAGGTAATGATGGCAAATCACTGTAGACTAAATGAACTAGTACTCAACAATATGGTCTATTATTTTGACTTAGTATGAGATTCACAGAGTTTGAAAGGAATTTTTAGCCATGGAGTCCTTCTACCTGCTCAGAGAAGGAATCCAGATTAAGGCATCCCAGACAGATGGCCATTTAGTCTGTATTTGTACATAGTCAGTGATGGGGAGCCCATCACCTTTCTGGGCAATTAATTGCATTGACAAAGTGCTATTAATGTGGACATTTGACATTTCAGATATCCAAAAAGTGCTATTATATCCCACTCCGTCTTCTTTTCTCAATCCAATTCCTTCAATATATCTTCATAGGAACTGGGAGCACAGTTTTTTCATCAATCCTTCCAGTTGAGGGTCATGGCACAAGCACAGAAAACAGGATCCTAGAAGTCACCAATTAGCTATGCAGATCATGTTCCCAAAAAGGGTTTTGTATTCTATGGCAGTGTTATATATTATATTCACAAAGGACTCCTGGAAAATATGGGATGTGTCTTACAAAAACTGGGAAGGAAGTGTTTGGCAGGTACATCATCAGGAGAGAATTAGGGCATTAAAATCCTGTTGAAAGCATTGAGGTAAGAATAAAAGGAGAGAGAAACAGAAGTGATAACATTGTGGGAGTTTATTATAGATAACTTGGATAAGAAGGTATGGATGAGGTCTTTCTGCATCAGACAAGTAGCCTTTCAAAGAGGCACATAACAATGATAATGGAGTGAGTGGATGTCCAATTATCCTGACATCTCTTGATAATATAACTGCCAAGAGTTAGAGGTCCAACAAATACATGTCTTCTCTCATTGACAAGTTCAATTTTTAGAAGTTGGGAAAAAGAGAGTCTGCTATCCTGGACCTAAGAGAGGAATTGATAGAAAAATGACGGTGACTTCACGAGAGCAGACTTTGAAGAACTCTGAATAAAGGAAGGTTGGTCCAGTGGCTTGAAATCCTAAAGGAGCAAAATAACCACAAATAATGGAAAATTCTATGAAATGACATTATTATAAGTTATAAACAATCCCCACAAGAAGGAAAAACAGGAGAGATGAGACCAGCAGATATACATGCTGGGCTTTCTACACTGCTCAGAGAAATAGCAGTTCTCAAAGAAAAAAAGGGACATGTATAGGAAAAAGAAGGAGGCAAACAACCAAAGAATACAAGCTTGTTTCCAGAAACTGTAGGAACTTTGCCAGAAAGGCTAAAGCTCAGAATAAGCTGAGGCTTGCAAGGCATACTGAAAATAACAAAAACATTATTTCAGTATTTTAGAAATAAAAAAACAAATACAAGAAAAAAATGGTGAATTGGTAATGATGAGAAGGCAGAACGTTTTAACTTCTGTTTTGTGTCTATCATCTTTTGGATGGAGAGGGGGGTCAGTGGTATTCCACTCGGGGAAGGAGGCAATTGTACCTTAGAATAGACAAGAAAAGGGCAAGAAAGGACTTAGCTAGTATAAATGAATTCAAGTCTTCAGGGCCAGATGGATCATATTCCAGCATACTGAAGGAACTAGCAGAGGTGATCTCAGAACAACTGTACACAATCTTTAAGAACTGAAAAACTAGTGAGGTCCTAGAAGACTGAAAGAGAGCAAAAGTCATCCCCAGAAAGGGGGAGGACTCAGGAAACAAAAGACCTGTCAGCTTGACATCTACATAGGGCAAGGTCACCAAACAGATATCAAGCAGCATGTCTGTGAGCATTTGGATAGACATGTTACAATTAGCTGCAAGGGCTTGTTTGAAAGAAATTATGCCAGAGTAATTTTCTGCTTTGATGGAGTTACTAGCTTAGTAATTCAGGGGAATTCCACAGACATAGTGTACTTAGACCTCAGCAGTCTTCAGAGCGTCTCATGATATTCTCCTTCATGAACTCATGGTTGGCTGAATGATCATACCCAAAGAGTGTGTATTAATGCTCTACTTCTCAAGGAAAGTATCAAGTGGAGTGTCATAGCGTTCTGTCCTAGATCCTGTGCTGTTCAACATTTTTATCAATGACTTGGATGACACAATTGAGGGGATGCTTATAAAGTTTGCAGGTGATATAAAACTGGGAGGGTGGCTAATATTTTATATGAAATATATTTTAAAAGATCTTGACTTTTTAAGTCTCTAATACTCGAGGCTTGAGCAGTGGACTGAAATGAATAGAATGAAGTTTAATAGGGATAAATGCATATTTCTGCATCTGGGTAGGAAAAATGTAATGCACAAGTAAAGGAAGGGAGAGGCCTAGCTTGTCAGTAATACGTGTGAAAGGGATTGGGGTGTCCTTGTTCACCACAAGTAAAACATCAGCCAGCATTGTCTGTAGCTTGAATCATGTCAACTGGATTTCTATTTTCTCAGTGGAAACGTTTCGCTCCTTATCCAAGGAGCTTCTTCAGTCTGAGCAAAGTTGGTAAGGGAATCCTAAATATGTTTCTAGGTAGCTGTGTGACCTTACACCTGGGGTCATGGTTATATTGAGATGTTATTTTAAGTCCTTTTATTATCTAAAGGAGTATCGTTAAGATCACCATGCTGCTGTTGAGCTTGTGAAATGGTCTTAATCTTCCTAGGCACAGAAGACAGAGCCGGGAGAAAGATGGGAGAAAGATTGTGCCTGAGGCCCCCACCTCTATTCAAGGAAGGATTTTCCAAGTTGGCATAAATGGATTCCTTGACCCCTCTCTCAAACCACCTATCTTCTCTGTCTAAAATGTGAACATTAATGTCCTCAAATGAGTGTCCTTTTTCCTTTAAATGAAGATAAACTGCTGACTCTGGTCCTGTGGTGTTACTTCTCCTGTGTTGGGCCATCCTCCTGTACAAAAGTTGTTTGGTTTCTCCAATGTAGAGTTCAGAGCACTCCTCACTGCACTGGATTGCATAAACTACATTGCTTTTCTTGTGTTTTGGAGTTTGATCTTTGGGGTGTACAAGCCTCTGTCTCAGTGTGTTGGTGGGTTTGAAATATACAGGTATGTGGTGTTTGCCAAATATCCGTTTTATCTTTTCAGACACACCAGCCATGTAGGGAATGACCAGGTTCTTTCGTTTACTCTGAGTCTCAGCCCTATCTGTCGCTGTTTTAGGTCTGGTAGATTTAGATTTGGTGAAGGCCCAATTTGGATATCCACAGGCCTTCAGAGCTGTTCTCAGATAGTTTCATCTGTATCCAGTTTCAGATAAAACTATGGTCTCCTTTGATGTGTCCTCCCTTTTCATCAGCATCCCCACCACTCATGCTCTATCCGCTGTCAGGAAGAGACTAGAAGAGGACAGCACCCTTGAAAGGAGAAGCCATCTCAACCCAAACCAGATCTGCCATCTTCTGGACCTGTGTCTTAACACCACTTATTTCACATACAGAGGTGACTTTTACAGACAAAAACACGGCTGTGCCATGGGTTCTCCTGTGTCACCCATTGTGGCCAATTTATACATGGAAGAAGTGGAGAAGAAAGCACTCAACACATTCCAGGGAACGGTGCCCACCCACTGGTTTAGGTATGTGGATGACACCTGGGTCAAAATCAAGACCCAGGAAGTACAGGCCTTCACGGACCATATAAACACTATAGATGCCAACATTAGCTTCACCAGAGAAGACACCAAGGACAACAGACTGGCATTCCTAGACTGTGAAGTCCTCATTGGGACCGGTGGCAAGCTAGAAATAGGGATCTACAGGAAGCCCACACACACAGATCAATATCTGATGTTTGACTCCCACCATCCACTGCAGCACAAACTAGGAGTCATCAGGACATTGTAACACAGAGCAGAAACCATCCCCACCTCCATGGATTCCAAAAAGAATGAAAATCAGCACCTGAGAACAGCTCTGAAGGCCTGTGGATATCCAAATTGGGCCTTCACCAAATCTAAATCTACCAGACCTAAAACAGTGACAGATAGGGCTGAGACTCAGAGTAAACGAAAGAACCTGGTCATTCCCTACATGGCTGGTGTGTCTGAAAAGATAAAACGGATATTTGGCAAACACCACATACCTGTATATTTCAAACCCACCAACACACTGAGACAGAGGCTTGTACACCCTAAAGATCAAACTCCAAAACACAAGAAAAGCAATGTAGTTTATGCAGTCCAGTGCAGTGAGGAGTGCTCTGAACTCTACATTGGAGAAACCAAACAACTTTTGTACAGGAGGATGGCCCAACACAGGAGAAGTAACACCACAGGACCAGAGTCAGCAGTTTATCTTCATTTAAAGGAAAAAGGACACTCATTTGAGGACATTAATGTTCACATTTTAGACAGAGAAGATAGGTGGTTTGAGAGAGGGGTCAAGGAATCCATTTATGCCAACTTGGAAAATCCTTCCTTGAATAGAGGTGGGGGCCTCAGGCACAATCTTTCTCCCATCTTTCTCCCGGCTCTGTCTTCTGTGCCTAGGAAGATTAAGACCATTTCACAAGCTCAACAGCAGCATGGTGATCTTAACGATACTCCTTTAGATAATAAAAGGACTTAAAATAACATCTCAATATAACCATGACCCCAGGTGTAAGGTCACACAGCTACCTAGAAACATATTTAGGATTCCCTTACCAACTTTGCTCAGACTGAAGAAGCTCCTTGGATAAGGAGTGAAACATTTCCACTGAGAAAATAGAAATGCAGTTGACATGATTCAAGCTACAGACAATTCCACCTGGATGACTGAGAACCTTCATAGACATATCAGCCAGCATTGTGATGCAACTGCTAAAAACGCAAATGCTATCTTCGAGTGCATTAACTGGAGCAAAGAGTGAAGATCACAGGAAGCAATTGTTCTAGTGCAGAGGTTTCGAAACTGTGTGTCGCGACACAAAAGTGTGTCGCCACACACAGCGTGGTGTGTCGCCACACCACCAGGAAGCGGCGGCGCACGCATGCACAGCGGCAGCAGCAGCAGCAGCATCGTGGGATCAGTGGTTCTGCGTTTTAGCGGAGGCCGCCGCCGCTGCCATGCACGCACGTGCCACACGCCCCCCCGCGCCGCCGCCATGCATGCACGCGCCACCGCACGCCCCCCGCGCCGCCGCCGTGCACGCTCGCACCGCACTGCCGCCGCCGCCACCGCTGGTGTGTCGCCAGCAGCGGCACTTTGGAAAGCCCTGTTCTAGTGTATTCTGCCCTGGTCAGACCCTATTTAGAGTACTTGTCCAGTTCTGGGCACCACAGTTCAAGCAAGACAGTGACTAATTGGAACACATTCAGAGGAGGGTTATTAAGATGGGGAAGGATCTGCAAATTAAGACCTGTGAAGAACAGTTAAACTATCTAGGTAAAAATGGATCTGCAGAAAAGATGAGTGAAGGGATATATGATTATAATTTTCAGTCATCTGAAGGATTATCTCACAGAGGAAAGAGTGGACTTACCTCTATTGGTCCAGAGGGCAAGTCCAGAACCATTGGGTTAAAGCTACAAGGAAGGAGGCTCAAGCTAAACAACCAGTTAAATGTCATATGAGCTGTTAGCAGTGGAACAGGCTGCCTGCTGCCTGATGAGTTCTCCTTCATAGAAGTCTTCAAACAGGTTGGATGGTCTTCTCTCAGAAACGTTTTAGTGGATTCTTCACTGAGCAGGAGGTTGGGCTGGATGACCCTTTCAACTCTATGATTCTTTGAGAACATGAGATAATATTAGTCTGGGAAAACTTATTCTTGACAAATCTATGTTGAGTTCTGGTAATTATCTTTTTTTAAGACAATTACTAAGCAATCTCTGTATGATATGCTCTAGAATCATCTCAGGTCTTATGAGACTGACTGGTTTGTAGTTTTCCAGATCTCATTTTATTCCTTTTTTGAAAACAGAGTCATCTTGCACTTCACCAGATTTGATGAAAAAACTTACCATCCCCATTCTGATAATTCCTTTGTAGCAAAGGAGAAGGCATAAGGGAACACCAAGCATTGTATCAGAAAATTAACTGAACACCTGAACTTTGCAGGTGTGGGCTATAACTGAAGGCCAGTTAGCCCCCGTTTTGTTTCTTTCTACTAGAACAAGTGACCATCCTTAGAAAAGCCGAATGCTTCCAAAAGGCAGTCTTGGAACAATAATTCTAAGATTAAGAGCCTTGTTGAGTCTGCTATTTGTAAAATATATTAAAAAAAGATTCTTTCACCTCATTATTGTCATTAAGCTCTTTCTACAGAAGATTCAAAGTCTCAGGACAGAAAGTAAAAAGACTTACTGGCCTCTATTCAGTTAGAACAAAACCAGTATTTTAACTGGTTTATTACAGGATTCCACATCTCCCCTAGAGTCGGACATCCCCTTTACTTTTTACCACATCTCAATAGTGTTAAAAATCTGGAAAACTAAATTTTAATAATATTTTACTAAATTAAAATATTCAAATGAGTTCCCAAAGTGGGGATAATAAATTGAAATTTTAATTAAGTAGTCATATTTATACATCTGTAGTAAACTTTAGAAAAGCTAGTACTGAAAGCTAATATTTGTACAAAGCGTTATGCAGCATAAGAACTTACTTTTTTATTCAGACTAATAGTATTTTTAACAAAAATAGAAAGCAGTGTTTCTGTTGTTATGTCTGTAGTTTACTATACGAACTAAATTACCATCATCATTGTCTTAAGAACCACAACATTTGTTGTTAATTAATTTATACAGCTGTCATTACAACTCTCCCTGTTATTCATACTTGAAGTGTTTGACTGCCATAGATTTTCTTCCCATTTCTGGCAAAGTTCCAGTGAAAGCCTGGGACTTATTAATCTGCTTGGTGCAAAGTCTATTGATTGTGGCCTCGAGGGTAATAACTAAATAGAGCTGGAGCAACAAGTCAATAACACCATTGTTGCTACAGACTCAATTCACTTGAGAAGTGTGATTGTTTTACAGTGGCCAAGAGTAATCATAAGCAGATCAGCATGTTTGACAGTCTTTGCCCCATGTTAGCACTATGGCTTGTTTTAAAGCTTTCAGATGGATCACTTGAGAATTAAGGTGGGGTGCAGGGATTAGGAACCTTGTAAACTCCTTCATTATAGCTAAAAGGTTTCAGCTTTGCTTTTAACATTGAGCAAGCAAAGAGAACTCTATGCTCTAACAATGCAGGGCCATGCTAATACATATGCTGATCAATTTTTTTTAAAAAAAGAAACAGCAATGGAACTGATCTTTTTTCTCCAGGTGACTGTGATCAGACACAGGGTAGATATATGAATGCAGTCTTCTTGTGGTTGTCCTGTTTACAACAGTTTGTTTATATCATAAAATAAAATAATAAAATAAAATAAAATAAAATAAGGCAATACTGTACCAGAACGCATAATATGAGGGCTGGGAGCAGTTGCATTAATGATTTCAAGTAATGTTATCTATGCTTAATATAAACGAGGATGCTACAAAATATCTCTTAGATGTGTTGTATTTGAGGAATAAATATGGTCTAGCATAGGAGTTCAATAGATAAAAGTTAGGTCTGTGCAAACCTTTAAGAAAAGGTGCTTTGCAAAGCATGTTAACACGTAAAACAGCTCACCTCAGAGTATGAGTTCACGCAGTTACATCAAAGGCTGTGTCTGGCTGTCCGTGTATGGGTAGGCAGGCCTTTTGCTGAGACCATTAGAGAAGCAAACTGATGCATGCATACACACACTTGCAGACAACCAGGAACAGCCTTTAAAGCAGCATGTGAGCCTTCCAAAGGATAGGGCTGCTTTAATGCTTCCAGGAGGTGCTTTGTTCATGACAGCACACTTCACAGAATCTCTCTTTCAAATAGTTGGCAGAGCCTTAATAAGTATATTTGTAAGTAAGGGGAAGTATAGGTCCACCCTACATGTTTTTAGCATTATTCGTGGAGCCCAAATAATGCAAGCATACGGTATGAAGTATAAATGAATCAACCTTCACCCATTGTAAGATTGGCAACTCTAAACTGGGTTGATCTGTATCTAATACATAAAAGGTAGCATCTAGTCTGTGACAGATATTGATAGAAGCTGACTTTCTAATCATCATCTTCCCTGTCCCCTTGAAAAGCCTCTACTAAGGGAGAGAAGAAGGATGAGAAAGAAAGAGGCTCTCTACATATTGATTATGACACCATTATTCTCTAAGTAAGGCACTTTATAAGAACAGCTTTGCGAAGCAATGTGGATATCTCACTGCTAAGAGGGAAGCAAAGTGAGCACATTGCTTCTCTCTCTGCTCTGCAAAGCTTTTGGTGTGCACTACAAAGGGACCCACTATTTGCCTTCTCTGCATTGCTCACCAACAGAATATCCTCATTACTATGGAAGACATTCTATTTACTCTCAACTACTCACCAAAGAAATCCAAAGTGGAGATGAGTGGCATGTTATTTGCAGTACTTACTAAAAGTTTTGATGAGTGCTGCAAAGGATGTACTGCTCATCTCCTATGGCAAAACTTTCCCCAAGCTTTGACAAGTCATGCTGGATAGCTGGAAAACATCTTGTCCACTTTTTCCAGGATGGCCTCACCAAAGCCCAAAGAGGCTTCTTCCCCGAAGAATTCTTTTTTGGCTCTGACAGGTAGCACATAGGGAGCAGCTTCACAAGGCAGCATTGCTTCATTGAAGCAAATCAAGTTACACCTTTGCTTCAGTAAAGAGAATCATCTTGTCTCCATGGCATGAATCTCTTCTTTGAAGTGAATTTAGGTCACTTTGAACACACCTAATTTTTGTCCTTTTAGTGAAGTGGTGATTTATACCAATAATTGGAAATACAGGATTTTTGAAGTGCTAGTTATCATTTCAGATGGATACAAAGTAAAAGGCTGTGATATAAGGCATACAGATTTTTTTTCTCATACCCTTTCAGTACACATTAAATCCTCATTATTATTTTCTTTTCTCTTTCTCTCTCTCTCTTTTTCTTTTGTCCTCTTCATTCATTATTTTCTCATGCTCAAAGTCTTGATATTTGGATATTATCGCCTTAGCCAGATCCAGTACAGTTGTTTTATTGAACAACCTGTGCTTGGAATTTGTCACTTTTTTACTTGCAAGTCTCCATGGCATTTACTAACTAACAAAAGGTTGAAATTCATCAAATGGCTCTAACCTAAAAAGCAACAAAAGAAGTAGCATGTTGGCAGTTCATTTCTATCTGGATAAATATACTGATTTAATCCCATTATTATCAGTGCAAGCTTTACCAATTTTGTACCTTTCACATTTAAATGTCTCTTGGAGCTCTGGGGGGAGGAAAAGTCTGTTTTTTAAATTGATTTTAACTTTACAAGGTGATCAGTGACAGCCTTATTCACCCAGTAGTTGTTGGCTGGGCTACATTCATGAATGGAGTGATAGATAAGATGTATAAGTTCTTCTCTTCAGGTGTTTCACAAATGTGCCCTTCAGTTATATAGTCATATTCAAAATATTGAGCAAGTAGGTTGAGAGGTCTAGTTCAGTTTTTCACCTCTTTGGTACTAAGCCTTGGGGAAAAGCCATGGGATTTCAATAGACGTGAATTCTACCTTGTCACACACGAAACTAATTTCCGTAGAGGTGTAGGTACTTCTGATGTAGTTCCATGATCTTGAGAGACTATGCAAGCTTACTATTTCTCTTGCATTACTGTCTATGAAGGAGCACAGTATTTTAACACAATATTTTGTGCTCTGAATTAATCACTAAAATGTACAGTATCTTGCACTTTTCCTCTTCATGAATCTTACCTGACCTCATGAGTCCCTTTAAAACTCAAGCAGATAATATTATTTCTGCCCAAGACCCATTCACAGGTGGGGAATGTTATGTTTCCTTTTCTCTCTAATTCTCTAATCAGTATATACTTTAAATCTATTAAATGCTGAGTACAGCAGAGTAAATGTACTTAGATTTGAGGCACTGGTGTTCAAGAAGTTGTTTTGAATGTACACATACTGACATACATTCACACAAATGCATATATTTATATACATTGAAACACCCTCAGTATTTGTTAGAGTTTGAAAGTATGTTATTTAGAATATCAGACAGCTGCTTTTTAATTTTTTTCTAGATACTTATTTTTATTTTTGTATGTCATTTTCCGACACATGCTTTTCTTTGGAGGAATGATGTAGAAAAATCTCTAAAAATTACAATGGAATGTAGCTGAACACATTTTTATTACATAATTGCCCAGAAGTTACTTTTCTGATAAAAAAATATATATTATTATTATTCCTTCAGAGTTAACTTATGGCAAACATGCTTCACTACATGGGATACTTCTTCGGCTTTCACATTTATTTAATTGAAAAGTATCATGTGGCATTTTAAGATCAACCATATAACACCTCCCCAAGTTTGCATGCCTGCCAGCAAGATGTCATATTTTAATTGTGATTGAATGCTCCTTTTTCTCTTTGAATTTCCACACACAGTACAAAAGTAGCAGGATGCACTTCCAGAATGGATACTTGTTTAAAAAGTATACAGGAAATTATAAACCAATTACATCTATCATATGTGTTTTTCTTTATTAAAACACAATTCATGTTTAGTGAATATTAAAGGTTGTTTAAAATGCCTTGTATCAAAAATTTAGTTTGTAGGGATACCAAGTTATGTTCAGAAGTTTCCACTACTTAAAACTGTCCCTTTCCACAGTCTGTATGAAATGCCACAACTTTTAAACATCCGTGTGTCAGCTGTCTCTCATAAACTATGAGTACCACTCTAAGCTTTTAGCATTAGGATTTTTTTTCACTGAGTGTGTTTTTGTTTGCTGGCATTCCAGCCACCTCTGTAGTACTTGACTTAAAAAAAATATGGAGTCCTTGGTGCTCCCTGAGCTTGTTTGTTTGCTTGAAGACGTTTCATTACCCAACTAGGTAACATCATCAGTGCAAGTGAGTTTGGGGTTTGCTCCCTGTTTATATACAGTAGCTTGTCCTACCAGTTTTGGTGGGGGTATGGTTTTCTCTAGGATGCTCACAGTTTCCCAGTTGAGACCCAGTTGAGACCAAGCTTTCCTAGACCAAGCTAAATCCAAAAATGCTAGGGAATTCCTAGAAGCTTGGCATTCAGACAAATCAGCCATCAATAGACACATAGAGATAAACCATATTTACACACCATTCAAAAGAGACAATAAAAAAGCTAAGAAGGAAACAAAAAGACCAGAACACATCCTCTCGAGCAGCCAACACCCAGATAAGCAGGGACTAACACCAGGCAAACAATCAAGCAGCAAACAATACCCTAATCAAGGAACTACCAAGGAGAAAACCACACCCCCACAGCACTGGCAGGGCAAGCTACTGTGTATAAACAGGGAGCAAACCCCACACTCACTCGCACTGATGATGTTACCTAGTTGGGTAATGAAACAACAGCCAAGCTGAGAGAGTACCAAGGACTCCACAGTTCAACCCTGAGCTACAGATATTTTCTTCTATTAAAAAATTGGTTTCTTTCCTTTAGGACCTTAATTATCACTATATATACAATATATAACTGAAGCATTGCTGTGCAAATTTGTGAAGCCAAATTAAAGTTATATCTTCATTCTAACATCTTTGTTTACCCTGTAATATAACACACTCATGAAGCTTGGGCTACTCTGTGTTTTTATCACTTCCTTCATCCAGATAACATTCTTCTTCCTCATTTTATCTTCACAATATTCTTGTGAGGTGGATTGTCTGGGCAAGATATCTAGTTCCAATTTGCTGGCTTGCTGGTGATTGGAATTTGTATCTTTTAGGTCAGTGTTTCTCAATCTTGGGAAATTTAAGATGTGTGTACTTCACTTCTGGGAGTTGAAGTCCACATCTCTTAAAGTTGCCAAGCTTGAGAAACACTGTTCTAGATCCTTAGGATAATTTTTGTAGCTTGATAACTTTTGAGATGGCAACTGTACCTCAATCCTCAGAACTTTTGTTTCTTTATCTGTCAATATATTTCAGCTGGCTTTACACCCAAAGTTGCAAATTTAGCACTTTAATTCCTCTCTTGTAGAACAACCCCATAGGACAAGATATACTGTGCATTAGAAGTTGAGCCATGAGAATGAAGCCAACGATACCTAGTTGTTCTTCCATGTGTCTATGATGTGTTCCTCTTCATGAATGTCATTTAGGAGTTTTACAGCGCATATGTAAAGAAAATATTATTGTGCGTCATTTCTCTTTTTGTAAGTGTGCAACAACCAATGTCTTTTTAAGTGGAACAAACTATAGATCTATGGAATTTTGAATTTGGAGAAATGAATGTAAACCATCCATAATTTTGCTTGAACAGACTAAGGAAAATGGCCTTTCTCCCATTGTGTTAGTCTTTCACCCTAAGACATTGACAAGAATCTGAGGCAGCCAACTAAGTGTTAAGTTTTAAAAAAGCTTTAATTTAGAAATACAAAGTCTGTCACTGCCTCCACTTTTTCTCCCTCTATTTGCCAGTTATCAGTCAAGCTGGTTGCCATAATCTTGGTTTTTTTGAGGTTTAACTGCAACCCAGCTTTTGCACTTTCTTCCTTCACCTTCGTCATAAGGCTCCTCAGCTCCTCCTCGCTTTCAGTCATCAAAGTGGTATCATCTGCATATCTGAGATTGTTAATGTTTCTTCCAGCGATTTTAACTCCAGCCTTGGATTCATCAAGCCCAGCACATCACATGATGTGTTCTGCATACTGGTTGAATAGGTAGGGCAGAGCTTTCCAAACTGTGTGTGGCGACACAAAAGTGTGTCGCCACACACAGCGTGGTGTGTTGCCACACCACCCAGAAGCGGCGGCACGCACGTGCACGGCGGCAGCATCAGTGTTTCCACGTTTTAGCGGAGGCTGCCGTGCACGCGCGCGCCGCCGAACGCCCCCCCGACGTGTGCGCTCCCCCCACACCGCCGCCGCTGGTGTGTCACCAGCAGCGGCACTTTGGAAAGCCCTGAGGTACAGTGAGAGTATACAACCCTGCCGTACTCCTTTCCCAATCTTAAACCAGTCCGTTCTTCCGTGCTCTGTTCTTACCGTTGCTGCTTGGTCGTTATACAGATTCCTCAGGAGGCAGACAAGATAACTTGGTATCCCCATACCACCAAGAACTTGCCACAGTTTGTTATGATCCACACAGTCAAAAGATTTAGAATAGTCAATAAAACACAAATAGATGTTTTTCTGAAACTCCCTGGCTTCCTCCATTATCCAGCGGATATTGGCAATTTGGTCTCTAGTTCCTCCACCTTGAGTACTGGTACCCATTTAGTTTTGGGTACTACGCTCAAGAAGTTGAAATAGGTAACAGGAAAACAAGGATAATAAGGGGTTTGGAAACTAAGCTCTACAAAGAAAGTTTGAGGGAACCAGGCATATTTATCATTATGGAAAGATGACTAAAAGAATACCTGATTGCATTGTTAAAGTACTTGAACAGGTGACCAACAGCAGAATGTCTATCAGGACTTAAAGGAAAACAGATTGCAGCTGAGTATTTATAAGAAAATTCCTAATACTAGGAATAATTAGTGGAACAAATTACCAGGCAAGGCAGTTATTTTCTCTTAATGTCATTGATTATGCTGTGCTGTATATCAGTAGTCTGGTTATTGTGCCCTTATTTCAAAGAAACTGAAAATTATGTAGAGTGATTTACAGAATATGCCTCCTGCAATCAGGTACCTGAGTTTAGTAAACCATTCAGTGTTTCTTTAATTCTGAGACCAGTTTCAATCCTTTGACATAGTTGTCAAGATGTATTGTTGTATACTGTATATTTTAACAATGAGTGTAGAAGCTGGGTTTACTGTAGCAGAAATCTATTTTACTATTCTGTTTATTAACCATCCACTGACTGACCCAGGTAGATGCACCAACCAGTTTTTGTAACAATCTCTGGAAAAAAATGCAAAAGTAATCAACTCTTTTGTGCCTTCTATTTATCTCTGTTATCTGGGAATCTGATCCTGATAGTATCAGGAGCAATGAAAGCTACATCCTGACAGTGTTTTCAACTTTTTTTGTCTAGACAATGAAGAAGAACCGCTTGTATCTCTGGAAGACATGCTGTATAAGGGAGGGGGAAGATTCTAGGCTGGAGGCCAGAGGGGAATGGGGGTAGTAAGCTGTCTATATTTTCTAAAAAAAGAAGTTAAAAACCACCACCTACTCATCAGGTGGTTGGAGACTGTGGTTGTAGCAGTGTGCTGCAGGCAGAAGTTCTGAAAATCCCAGAAAGTGTTGAAAACATCTCTAAACAAGGTATTTTTCTCCTGCACCTTTCTTGCTAAAGGTCCCAACTGCTGCCAAGAAAACTAGTGAGAATGTTAGCTGTCAAATAAAAAATTTATGACAGTATTTGGCAAAGGACTGTATTGCTGCTTGTTTTATAGTTTTCCACAAGGCTATTGAAGGGATTTTTCTTCTTTCTTCTTTATTTCTTTTCTTTTCTTTTGTGAACAGTACTGTTCACTTATCACTGTGTTCTCTAATAGTTAAAAAAGTAAACTCAAAGTAAGATTACTTTTTATTATTTAATAACTATCTCTAAGTATTTGCCATGGTACAAAACTATTTTTTTCTATAACATTACTGTATATATGAAATTTCTGTTAATAATATGACCTGATTGGCATCCTTGTGGGGTGAGACAAATTTTGTATTAAAAATTTGTGAAATCATCATTTCAAATGTATTGCTTTAGCATTTTTGCTTGTTATATCATCACGTCTGGGTCAGTAGACTGCCTCTTAAGAAGTTCATTCACAGCATGTACAGCATTTATAACTGGAGAAAAAGTAAAAATAATAGGCTAGAATTGGGTTGCTCACCAACATGATTAAACTGTTTTAGCTACGCTAGTAAATTAATGCTGGATTATATTGACAAATTTAACACATTGACAGCAGTAATGAAGCTAGCTGATGGTGATGGTAGTGATCTTTTCAAAGTTATTATCTCTATCAGTTGGTACAAAATTATCTTCCTCTGTCTCTACTGAACAGCTTGGGATTCCAGCTGATAATTGTTCTGTTTAACATAGGTTTCATCCCTCTTGTGCTAAAACAGAATTTCATAGTAATTACTCAGGCCCTGGACTTTGGAAGAATATGGAACTTAGGAATCGTTCTAGGTTCCAGCACATCTATGGGCATCCACAACAGAGATACCGTGTGTGTGTGTGTATGAACATAACATAATGTGAGTTGCAATACTGCAATGCACACTCTACCCTTTTGTACTTGTGCCACAATGCCACATGCAAGTATATTAATGGTGGAGTATATTACTGCATGTTGCATGTTTTGTCATTTTGATGTCATTGTGACTAGCTGAAAATATCTCTGTATTTCTATGTAACCCATAGAAAACTCGGGGGGAAGGGGAGCTTCCTCCTTCAGCAGTAACCAAAATGCATGAAATATCTACTCCCAATTAGAAAGGGATTTGATAGCAAGAAAGCCCTTCCTTATTGAGCTGCCCAAGCTGTATTTATTAAGGCATTACTTCATTTGCTAGAGTATTTTGCAGTGGGCAGCTATAATAGAGGATCATCATCATCATCATCATCATAGATCTGTAAAAGAAATTCACTTTCAGACTTTAGAGCCACATGAGCAGCTTCCTAGAAAGCTCCATTGTACTCAACACTTGTGGGAAAGCAACCAGCATGGAATACTGCCATTTTTTGATTATATAGAAATAATTTGTATAACTCAGTTTTCTTTGCCTAGGAATCAATTTATTTCTCAAGGCTATTTTATATGTGCATTGTGCACAGAGGTGCATATGGAAATGTTTCACATAATTGCTGCAGGGTTAAGAGTTTCCTAGCCAATGTTGTTGTACATGACCAACAGTTCTCTAGGCAGAGCTCAAAGCACAGGAACTCTTCTATGACAAAAGTCATATAAACTGTATTACACAACATTTTAGTTTATATACTTCACGGTGTTTGACATAAATTTTTAAAGACTGTAACTAAGGGGATTTTTCTGTGCAGCATTCAGACTTAAAGATTAATTCTTAACCCAGCAAATATTATAAACAAATCAATATCTAACAAAGAAAAAAATGGTTAGAGATAGTTTAGAATCACAATTATTATGCAGACTTGTAACATACACACTAATTTCAATTAGTAAGATACTAACTTAATTTGATGAAAAGCTATCATACCTGTATATATGTTATATTCTTGGTATTCACTGTTGGTGGAGTCATTAATTAACATACTCTTCCTCCGTAACATATTAGATAATTATGGCTGAATAAATTATGTAACTACAGTAAGTATTTTAAGATTTTGTAAAAATAATAGGCAGTTGAATTTCAGGATGACATCTTTATTCTGTTCTCAAAAATTGTATTTAAAAATAACAAAAATGACTATAGTGCAAGAGTTATTTACTTTAAAAGCTGATCTCTTAAAATGCAGTTCAAAGGAACTGTTTATGTACTGTAAATGAATTGTGTATACTATCATCAACTAATCAAGGCAGTTCATTGTTGCAGTGAAGACTACAATTGTACTTGCACAATATCCTTATGCATATCTGAATCAGTATTTAGGATCATAGGAACAGTGCTAGATACAGTATTTTTTTATATATGCTATTTTTCCATAGGAAGCCATCTAACAAAGCCTCGTGTTCTTCCAAAATTCATGATTCTAATCTCATTTCACTCTTTCCAACCTAGCAATTTGAAAGCATGCAAATGCAAGTAGATAAATAGGTGCCACTTCTGTGGGATGGTAACAGCGTTCCGCACGCATCATGCCGGCCACATGACTGCGGAAGTGTCTTCAGACAGCGCTGGCTTTTCGGCTAAGAAACAGAGATGAGCACCGCCCCCTAGTGTCAGACACGACTGTGCGGGGGAAAACCTTTACCTTACTTTACCTAATCTCATTTCTATTTAGAAAGGGAGAGTCAGAAGCTGCCTGGCATGTCTTGTAGTCCAACTTCCCATTTTGTGATGTCTCTCAATGTACAGGATTGTATTCATTTTATAAAGGCAGGACATGAAGTTTATAGTGAAATTTCAAATATGTCTACTCCACTAATGCAGGGGGCGGGGGGGTAGTTTTTCAATAATAGCAACCATTTTCTGTCAGCTAATTCTCCATCAGGTAAGCCATTTCTGAATACTCTTTCTTTCTATCTACCTCCCTCCCTCCCTCCTTCCTCCCTCTCTCTTTCTCCCCTTCTCTTGCTATTCGCAGCATTCACTGAATCAGTTGGGCAAAAAATGATTTTTATTTGTTCCACTGACCCTCTGCAAAATTAGTTTGTGAACTGTTTTTAGAGGTAGGCTCAAAGCACACAGCACAGGTTGGATGAAAAAAATAAGACTATGGCAGTCAGGATTGTTGTCTGAAACGTCTTCAGACTGGAAAGACTGCATTTATTGTACAAAACAAGTCATAGGCATGTGGAGGTGTGCAGTCCTGCTCATTATCTTTGGAAAAATAGGGAACCAAAAAGCACAGTAAAAAAAATTAAATTTTAATAATGCTAGTGATATTTTCTAAATCCTTCTTGACAGAAAGGTTCTCATTATTTTTATCTGTCTCAGAGTAGGCTTTTTTAATGCCATCCTCACAAATGGCCTTAGCCATGATTGTTTTCTTTTTTTCATAGCATTCAGGGAAGGGGGTGGAGGATGAATATATATAGTACATACTAAAATGTTTTTTCTATCACTCAGAAAGTGACATGAAGTACTAACATTTTGGATAGTGCATTTTCAGGAACAATTGCTGCAAATGCCTGGTGTGGGGTTGGTGGGGGGAGGATCTTTTTTCTTTCTTGACTGAAAAGAGGTCAACGTGGTTAAGGCAACTGTAGACAACATCATATAGAAAAAGGTGTACATCCAAAGTCAGAAAAGGAAATATATCTAAATGTAAAAGTGATGTCCAGGATGTAATCATTCAGGCATTTTGAAACAGTTGGGTGATTTTTTTAATTTATCAATTTTTTATTACAGTCATAGACCAGTACAAATAAAAATACGCCATATGTAGCCAATAAAGGTTCTCAGCTATAATAAAATAAATAAAATCCATGTCTAAAATTAGTTTAGCAAAATACTTAACATTTGTATATAAAATCAAGAAGACAGCCTATTTTACATTATGTTGAGTTCCATATCTTGTGGCATCCTATGGTTATTAATTATTAACTATTAAAATTAAGTGTTAATATCAAAAATTTTAAATGAATAGTTATAAAAGAAAGTAAAATATTTATGGTAAGTTTTTCACTAAGTTACGTCGGCTCTTTAGTGCTGCTGCGCAGAATCTTGCTACCTGCGCTGTGACTGTAATCCATTCATCTTTGAGCAAAATCTGAAGATACTCGGTTTCAGAACGGCCCGGATACCTCATAATTATCGGGGAAATGAATTTTATTCGAATATCTCTGTAGAATGAACATCGTAGAAGGACATGTCCAGTAGTTTCTATCTCTCCAGCAGTTGGGTGATTGAAATCACAGTTAAGGTTGAAGTAAAGTCTTTGTATTAGAAGAGTTGGAATTGTGTTTCCTTAAAATTTGTGAAATGTAAATGAAACCATAGATACCACAGTAATTATTTTCTTCCTGTTAGCTTTTTCAGCATATATGCTATGACTAGTGAAATAAAGCAGGTGAGTTTTTTTCTTCGTAATTTGTTTAGAAACCTATGTATTTACACCTTCCAGAACCAATATTCTCTACTTACAAAATGCTAATAAAAAACAGAACTGATAAAATAGAGTCATATTCCTCATTATTTCTAAGGAACAACTCATTAGCGTCTTGATAATGGGGTCATCTTTCAGGCTCATATATTTGCATAGCCCTTGACATTTCACTACATAAGTTTACATAGGGTTAATATATATGTTTTAAGTACAATGGCAAGTAGTTCTGTGCCTCTATGATCATATATAATAATATTGAAGAGTAAACTGAAAAGTCATCTTTTGTGAAATATGTTAGCCAAAAAGATTGGGTCTCTAGTCCCACACAAAAGAGCAAGGCTTGTTAGTGCTTCAAAATATCTGTGAAATGGAAGTTTACAAAGTGTTCTGTTATCTGAAAACAGCGAACTTTAGCAAATGTACTAAAAGAAGATACAGCAATTGTTTAATAAATTCAAAGAGCTATGCCTATTTTTTTACCTGAAAGAATAGCCCATAAATTAACACTGATGGCTGCTGGAAATTGTATTGTATGATAAGTAACAAGTTGTACTTAGCACTGCTATAAACAACTCCAGTCCAAACATCCTTATACGGCAGTGTGGTCTGGTTCAGCAATATGTGGATATATCAGATACTCCATACCTTGTTCCTTGCAGAATCTTATTCAGATATTTGAGGAGGACATCAGGTGTTTTAAGAATCAGGGAATTATCTGTAATTAAAATGTCTGTTAACAAGATAAGAGGAAGCCTAACAAGCCTGGGAACTGCCAGTGCAGGCAAGAGCACTTTCAGAGGAGAAACCAAATAACATGCCAGAGCTTAGACATGAAGACCTGCAGGAGAACCTGGGGCATTGTTACAATGCAAATGGTTAGTTACCCATGAACATTTGAATTTCTGATGACAGCTGCTGAGGAAGTATTGGTTGACATGCTTACAATTCAGCAAAAGTTATTTTATTGTTCTTATGGCAGTAGGCTAAAGTAGCAGTAATTCTATAACATTTGTACACAAAGAGTTCTTTATTACAGTTATTTCTTTAATCATGACCAGCTATTTCCAGATGGAATTGCAGTTTCATTGAGAGCTAGTCTGGTGTAGTGGTTAAGGCTAGAAACCAGGAGATGTGAGTTCTAGTCCTGGCTTAGGCATGAAAGCCGACTGGGCCAGTCACACATTCTCTCAGCCCATGACCTCAGGTTTGGGTGACAAGCCAATTGGTCAATTCCTGTCACAACCAACGGATCAACATTTGGTTGATCTGAAAAGCAGACCCTGCACCCGCAGGAAAATGCTAGGAAGAAAAAAAAATTGCAGTTTCCTAGCTGACACTATCTCTGTGTATAGGGTAGCCTGGAAGGTAGAAAAATATCCCAGAAGAAAGCAATAGCAAATATTACTATGTTGTTATCAAGATAACTACTTTGCTATGTCCATGTGGCCATCAGAAATTGAGCTCAACTTGGAGTCTTTATCACTTGTATCATGCATAAATTTAACCGGTATTACTAGAGCAAAAATAAAAAAACTATGTTTCTTTTTTAAAAAAAAATCTTTAAATAAAAAGAAATAGAAAAAAGTAGAAAAATGGGATAGAACAAAAGAAGCAATTATTTAGTATAAATAAAAAGCATTATGGGGAAACTTTCTGGCAACACATTCTTCCCTTCGATTCCATCTGTACCCCCATCTGCTAACTGCTATTTAGATATTTATACTTTACACTGAATATTAAAAATTGTTGCTAGTTTCTCTTTAACTACTTTCATCTGTTATTTTTCAATAGTCTCATAACTTTTTCCTAGAAACCATATTCCAAATATTGAAGTTTGCCTTGCTGGTAATGTGTCATATGTAAGAGCTCCTGCTTAAATTTGCTTCAACTTCTATTATAGAAATATACTATCAATTTTGCCATTACTACATAGTCTCCAATTTTGGTCTTCCAATTTGATATCGTCAGCAATGTTCCTCTTTTCCCTTTTTTTTAATACTCATTGTATTAAAAATTACAATTACAACAATAAAAACTAATACAAACTAAAAAAAGAATAAAAAGAAAAAATAGAAGGAAAAATAGGAAAAAAATAAGAATACAGTAAAGAAAAAGAAAATAAATATATGAAGAATCTCCCTTCATCACAACAAATATAAACAATTTTAGTAACTTATCACCTTCTCTTAAAATACAACAAATGGTCTCTTCTTCCCATATCCCATCTCTTATCTATAAACAAATCCTTAAAGCCTGTCATTTCAGTCCTGATGTCAGCAAAAGTCCATTAAGGGTTACCAGAAATAACAGTTCTATTTTAACCTTGATCAAATAAACCAACTTTATATTCCTTCCTTTTACTTCTAACCATCTTGATCTTTAGTCCCTTCAAATAATGTCTTAGAACTTTATTTCTTTTCATTTTTCTTTATCCCTTTTCACAAAATTCTTCAAAGCTTTAACAAGCCTCTTTTGTAAATCCAATATAAGAAAATTATTCAGGTCACTCACTTGGTTTGTTATTTGTATATCTCTTTTAATTATTAAGACATCAGCCGGTTTCTTTTGTATGTCTAGTGTAATATCTTCTTCCATGTCATTCTTGTAGCCTGTCATTTTTAAATCCACTTTCAAATCTGTCTCAATATTGTCAGGTAAACCTTGGTCCTCTTCTGTAACATCTTTTAAACACAATCTATAGAGGCAGACACTCTTAAAATTAACTTCTGGGTCCATTGTTCATAATTATTTATTTATTTTATTTATTTATTTATTTTCTATCCCGCCTTTATTATTTTTATAAATAACTCAAGGCGGCGAACATACCTAATACTCCTTCCTCCTCCTCTTCCCCAAAACAACAACCTTGTAAGGTGAGTTGGGCTGAGAGAGAGTGACTGGCCCAAGGTCACCCAGCCGGCTTTCATACCTAAGGCGGGACTAGAACTCTCAGCCTCCTGGTTTCTAGCCCGGAACCTTAACCACTAGACCAGACTGGCTCTCAGTTTATCCTTCAATATGTACAATTTTAAAATATTTTGCTTCATTCTGTATTTGTAAGTCGAGTTTGAGTGTTCTTCTCCTTAATTGTAATCTTTAGTTCCTTCTAGTTTCCTCTAGTGTCCAATTTTAAAATTCTTATCTTATTATTTTTCAGAAAGGAATTTAAAACAAAAGCATTTTCCCACGGGAAGGATTCTTATAATTCATTCCAAAATCTTATTTCAAATTTATCTGGACCCTTAGTCCATTTGTAACTTTCTAAATTCATAGTTTTAATCACCCTTTTGCTGTATATTCCAAAAAAAAAAAATTAATCCTTAAACTTGTATTTAAAACTTCTTTTGCTAAGGATTGAAGGAAACTCACCCAGTGCTGTAAAACATGTCGATCCAAAGGTTCCTAAAAGCTGAAAAGCAGTTAACAATTTTCAAAAGCGATTAGAAAAGGAAATATGAAAACCCACTGTCCTTGCAAAGGTGCCAACCATGGTTTGAGCAAGATGGCAATTCCCTCATCTCCCAGAGCTCTAAACCTGCTGGTGACCGTTGTCTTGTGGTGTCCTCACAAGGAGCAACTGTCTGGAGCACTTGTGGGCAATCTCAAGTCCTCTCCTTGTCTGGAGAGGAATTGTCAAAAGCCAGTCTACTCGCTGGCTTTTCATTCTGCCATATTCATCAGCTCCACATTCGTCTTCAGTCTGGCATTTCTTCCCCGGAAGAAATGGTTCTTCTTTTCCAATGTTGTGCCAAATTTGTTCTTGCAGCTGTGAACATGTATTTTAGTAAATTGTGGAATTAGCAAATTAGTAAATTTTCTAGAATTATACATAATAATAATAATAATAACAATAATAATAACAATGGAGTCCTTGGTGCGCTCTGAGCCTTGTTTTTTTTTTTTTTTTTTTGCAGACGTTTCATTGCCAGACTAGGCAACATCTTCAGTGCGAAAAAGGAGTGGGACTTGCTCTCTGTTTATATACCATGCCTTGTCCTGCTTGTGTTAGTGGAGGTGTTGTTCTCTCCTTAGGAGTTCCCTGTTTGGGCTGTTGTTTGCTGCTTGGTTGATTGACTGAGTTAATAGTTCCTTGATTAAGGTATATTGTGCTGTTTGATTGTTCCTCTGATGCTAATCCTGGTGTTACTCTTTGCATATCTGGGTGTTGATTGCTGGCAAGGAGGTGTCTGGTCTTCTGGCTTTTCTGTTGTCTTTTATGAATGGTATGTAAATGTTGTTTACCTCTATGTGTCTGGTGATGGCTGCTTTGTCTGAGTGCCAAGCTTCCAGGAATTCTCTAGCGTTTTTGGATTTGGCTTGGTTTAAGATGCTCACAGTTTCCCAGTTGAAAGTATGGTTGAGTCTGTCCATGTGTTATGAGATTAAGGAGTTTTCATGATGTCTTCTGACTGCTAGTTGGTATTTGTGGATGCGCTCTGCTAGTCTTCTGCCCATCTGTCCTACATAGTGGCTGTTACAGTCCTTACACTGTATGTTGTAGATAACTCCTGTTTTTTCTTCTTGGGCTACTGGGTCTTTCGGGTTACTTAAGATGTTCTGAAGGGTTTTGGTTGATTTATGTGCTATGGTGGTGCCATGTGGTTGTAACAGTCTATTGGTAGTTTCTGAGATGTTTCTGATGTATGGCAGTGTAATCCTTTTCATAGCTTCTGTTGGTTTTGCTGTGGTGGGTTGAGTGGTCAGGCACTTTTTGATAAAGTTCCGTGGGTATCCATTTTGCTGGAAGATGCTATATAAGTGGTCTGTTTCCTTTTTCTGGTGTTCTGAGTTGCTACAGTGCGTTTGTGCTCGTCTGAATAGTGTTCTTACACAGCTCCTCTTGTGGGAGGTAGGGTTATTGCTTTGGTAGTGGAGCACTTGGTTAGTGTGGGTAGATTTCCGGTAGACTTGTGTTTCTAGAATGCCATCATTTCCTCTACTGATGAAGATGTCCAAGAAAGGTAGTGTGTTGTTGTTTTCTTCTTCCCTTGTGAATTTGTGAAACTGGGAAACTGTGAGCATCTTAAACCAAGCCAAATCCAAAAACACTAGAGAATTCCTGGAAGCTTGACACTCAGACAAAGCAGCCATCACCAGACACATAGAGGTAAACAACATTTACATACCATTCATAAGAGACAATAGGAAAGCCAGAAGACCAAAGATTAACACCTGATTAGCATCAGAGGAACAATCAAACAGCACAATATACCTTAATCAAGGAACTATTAACTCAGTCAATCAACCAAGCAGCAAACAACAGCCCAATCAAGGAACTCCTAAGGAGAGAACAACACCTCCACCAGCACAAGCAGGACAAGGCATGGTATATAAACAGAGAGCAAGTCCCACTCCCTTTTTGCACTGAAGATGTTGCCTAGCCTGGCAATGAAATGTCTGCAAGAAAACAGCAAGGCTCAGAGAGCACCAAGTTCTCCACAGTTCAACCCTGAGGTACAAATATTCTCTTTGATTGGTAATAATAACAATAATGTATACCTAATATACCTAATCTGTCGTTTCAGTTCAAATTTTATTTTTAGGATTTTCTGAATCTTTTTATGTATTTCTTGCTAATACTTTTGAGGGTTTTTTTTTTACATAACCACCATATATGGTCCTGCTTTGTTCCTGAATTTCCAACATAAAAGACTAGGTTTCTTATGCCTGGTGGTCATTCTAGTGGGATATTGTTTTGTCCTGCTTTCTCAATGTTCTGCTTGTCCCGGACCTATTGGCTATGCTTTCAGTCACCATATTTGCATGGTTCCTTAGGTATTTCAGCAAAGTAAATACCCCTTATTAAATCTAAATTAGACATTGTGGTTTCTGTGCCCTCTCCTTTTTAGAACTGCTATAGGACCTAAATGCATAGACAGTCCTTCAAAATCAGCCTACAGAATGAATGTTCAGAGTTACATGCATTGAAATCCAGATCGTATCTTATGAGCATCTTAATGAAAGTTCAGTACAGAGATTTGAGAATGGGTAGATATGCTAGGGTAGAAAACCCAATCCCAGCCCTTTGATACTAATAATTCACTCACTACAATTACTTTGGATGTTTAAGATTCCATTTTTATTGTTAAATTTTACCAATATTTTCTATTAATTTGCATTTGTCAATTGGCTTTTTTTGTGTATGAGTAGGTTTTCCTTAGCAGTCCATTTAAGTTCTTGGGAGATTTCCAAGTATTTCATTAGGAAATAAAATCATGTTACATGCCAATGATTTTTCATGCATTTATGTTGATAGCAGAGCAGAATGCCCCTTGTACATTTTTTTAAATATTTTGATTAGAAAAACATTTTAGTTGCTCATGTCATATATTTTATGTTACTACAATATTTGAATTTTATATAAATTGTTATTATAGATAATACCGTTTAATGGCAAACCATTATTATTCCCTGGGATAGTCATGCACTAAATAATTCCGGAAAAACTTGAAGACCTGGTTCTGCCGCCTTGCCTGGGATGGGAATGCCAACAGTTCCTCCTGGGGCTGGCTGATCCCATGAAGCCCTCCCTAGTATTAATAACCATCGCCCTTGGATTTTATATTTATTTATTGATGTTGTGATTTTGTATTTGTATTTTTAACCTTGTTTTTATTGTGAACTGCCCAGGGTCCCCCGATTGGGAGAGATGGGCGGTAATACAAGTTTAAATAATAAAATAAATAAATAAAATAATGTAGAAGGCATTAACTTGGACTCTTGAATGTTGTGCCCTTCCCCCTAAGGAATGCAGCTTTGTTTGTTTCCTAAAGGGTTTAAACCTACCATAAGAATAGCTTAATTATATCATGCAATTATAGGAATGGCATGTTTTGGAATTTCTGCAGATGTAGCCAAGCTGAAAAACTCATCACAGAATGTATGCATAGATTTGAAATATGTAATTTTGTCACAGTAAATTCATGCAAAGCAATAGCATTGGCAAGGAGTATAAAATATAGGCTTGATATCTCTTGGCCTGGAGTTCATTGTGAAAATGATCTTCTTTATCCCTAAAGGGTTGATGTTTTATATACTGTACATGGTGTTTATCTGCACCTTAATACAGCACACCAACAGTTATCCCTCCTAGTGTCAATTCAGAATTCAAGCCAGTCGTGCCCATTTTTCTGTTTGGTGGTTTCTGGCAAATTGATACTAAAAGCATGTACTGTACACAGGATTCTAACATGGATGGCCTAAAATTTGATGATTATATTTACGTCATTAATGATTGATCTAGAGACTATAGATAAAACCCAGCTTCTGCTTAGTACTCTTTGGCCAGCTCTGGATCCATGATTAATTAAAGGTTTCATTCATTGAAATCAAGAATTATTCATAAACACTGTTCTTTCTGCAGAATAATTAAATCAATAATAATTGCAATAGACCAATCTCTCCTAGACTGGGGAAATCTGTAATAGATTTTGCCCAGTAAAATTTATTTGGAAAACGTTTTCCCCCCTGTCATTTCTGGTGACACATTTGCTCAGAGAGCATAATGTGTGATTCAGTCCCCATGGGTGCAGTCCTGTTACCCAAGTCACTGAAAAATTCCGAATGTGTTGCCCAGCTTTATCATAACACAGCTTGTGGGTCTGTAGGAAAAACGTCTGTGAATTCGGTATGTAGGCTGCACAGAATCAACAGATAATTCATCTTAATATCATCAGCACAGTGATTCATAATGCAAACTGGGAGCATCCTTGAAATTTTAGTCGCACATTCCTTTTAATTTGGCCATCCACTCTTTTAAAGCTACAGTGTGCTAACTTAATAAAATGCGGCATGCAAATGCGCAAGTTTTTGCCTTCAGGCATTTATCCATGATGTTTCCATGGTGTCTCCTTTCAAGTATATATTCTTTCTTAAATTATTTACCCTGTAAACATGCTTTGCATTTTCAAAGGGGACTCTGGCTTCCCTGTCTGAGAGAGTTTGCTGAGGTTTTTTAAGTGCAAGGAATCTAAAGTTGCAGATAGCAATTGTTTTTTGCTGGTGAATAAGCTATGTGGCTTTTTGCAGATGATGATGAACCTCACTTTCCTTCTTTTCCCTCCTCCACTTGAAATTTCTTGTTGCTTTGCCTGGAGCTATACCCCACTGGCAGTGTCTGGCTGTGACAGTATTAGAAACCTCTTTACAGATGGGCCCTGTCAATGCCAACTCCATTGTTCTGCCATCTGAGCTGGTTTGATTACTGAATCCCACTCAGCCCCCAAATTGTTTCTTTGGTGCCCTGGGTTGTTGACTTGCGGTCCGAAATGTGCTAACAGCAGAATCAAAGTTTTTCATGGTATAGTCTCTCCTGTTGCCGTCCAAAGTGGAGCTTTGCTTCTCCAGCAGTATTTCTAAGATGTTATTTGCTCTGCTTCCCTAGTTGTGAAGCAATGGAGCAACTTTTGTAACAATGGAAACAGAAACTGTATTATTGAGTAAAATATGAAGTATAATGGTAATTCTGCAAAGGAGTCTTGATAGCATCCTTCCTATTTCATGATTAATTTGTTCTGTTCAACATTGTATCCTTAGATGCAATGAGCTAGCTCAAGGGTCGGAAATGGCGGCTCGCGAGCCAGACGCGGCTCTTTGGCCCCTTGAGTGTGGCTCTTCCGCAGCTGAACTCACCCCCGCCCCTTCCACGTGATTGACCCCCGCCCGCAAACCCCGCCCCCTGGCTCTCGCACTGAGCGAGGCCCGGCGCGGCAGGGAGGCGCTGCTGGCCCGGGACGCGGCGCTGTCGGAGGCGGCGCAGGAGCGGCTGCAGGGGCTGCCGCGGCTGGAGATGGCGCTGCTCCGCGGCATCCAGGTGCTGGGCGAGGGCGCGGGCCCGGGACGCGAGCGGCAGTGTGGCGCAGGGCGAAGAGCAGCCTGCTCTCCCCTTGGCCGCCTCCGGTCCGAGCCTGGCTCAGTTCCCCCGGCCGCCGCAGGGTTCGGGTTAGCGGGGGGGGGAGAGGACGCCGAACGGCGGGGTGGGGGGATTGATGGGGCAGGAGGGTGTACCCGCTGGCTGGCTGGCTTTCTTCCACCGCCCGCTCTGCACGGGAGCGGAGCGCACTGCCAAATCACATCCGCGCCCACCCCTGCCCTTTTCCGAATACCCCCCTCCAATCCTTGGAAGGCGAGGCCCTGGTGGTGGGGGGGGGGGCGAGGAGGATTCTCAGTCGGGAGGGGGAAATCCCCGGGTCTGCGGAGGTCTTTCCGCGCCGCCTTGAGGCGCGCGTGGGCGCCCAGGGCAGGGGAGGAACGGGGAGCGCCAGGGGACTCACCCACTGCTGCTCAGCTGCCACCTTCCTCCTCCGCTTCAGCCGCCCGCCCGCCGAGTCCCGGCCCTTCAGCCCCCGCTGGGGGGAGGGGGGCAGGGACTCAGCGCCTGCACGCCCGGAGCCCAGCAGAGCTGCGTCTCGCCCCGCCCCGCCCTCCCAGAGTGGCCAGCGGAGCGCCACCGGCGCCCACCTGCTCGGGCAGGTACCAGCCTCTCTGCACGCTCCTTCCGCTGCTGCTGCTGCAGGGAGACGGCGTCCACCCGGCCCAGCTGCCCGGGGTCCAGGGAGATCAGCTCCGGCGGGATCTTTGGCGAAGAGTGGCCGTGGGGGGGGGGGAACGAGGCAGGCAGCGACAAGCGGCGCGAGGCGGGAGGCAAGCGGGTGGGGCGGAGGACGCGTTTCTCTTCCTTCCCCCTCTTTAAAGCGGCTCGCCTGGGCTTTGGGTTCCCACACCCAGCTCCCACAAACCCGCCACCGCAGCAGCGCAAACCCACTTCTTCCTTCCTGCTCCACTGGGTGCCAAGCCCGGGCGATTCTCCTGCCGATTTGATCAAAGTGGGGCGGGGGGGTAGGGGTTGGTGAGTAGAAGCACTGGGTAGACCCGCGCGCGTGCGCGCACACCTTTGGAGAAAAATAATCGGCAAGGGATTCACGCCGAAGTTTTTTAAATCTCCCCCCACCACCCAAACACACGCGCGCGCATACACACCCTCCTCCCCCTCTCCCTCCCTCCCTCCCTTTCTCTCATAACCAACCCCCCATACACACACACACACACACACACACACGTTAGGAGACCGCCCACCGCACAACTAAGACCCCATTCGATTTAAAGAGAGACTGCATTCAGAGGCTGACATTCATTCAATAGATAGAGCGATCATAAGCAGGCTGTGCGACGGGCGTGCTCGCCCTTTCTTCCCCTGGTCTGGTTCCTGCCACTCGGGTTGCGCTCGTCTCTTTCGCTGGAGGGAAATAACTTAAGGATGTTAAACCAGAGAATCTTTCCGGGCATGGTTTTATTCCTGATGTTTTTCTGCCACTTCATAGAAGATCAAACAGCGCAGGGCAAGATACAATTCACACCTTTCCCTGCCGATGTGCCTCTGTCTCTCTCTGTCTGTCACTCTACCCCTCCCGCTCCAGGGTTCTTCTTCTGTCCACCCGACGCCCGCAAAGCTCCAGCCCTAAACTCAAATAGGGCTTCCCACTGAACTCCCGGGGGCTTCCACTTGAAAGAAGAAACCCACTTAGGATCGCTTTGCGCGGGGGGCATTTTGTGGATGCGGAGGCAGGAGAGCAGGGCAACCCATGTTTGGCAGCGAATTCGCTGGGCAGAGAATCCCTCTCCTCGCCAGCTTTATCATCTTAACCGCCTTCTCCATCATTAGCTCTCAAGGGCTTTTTAAAAAGCTTGTGTCGCTGCTGCCTGGCTAAACTTCCAGCATCAGCTAAGAACTTTTCCGAGTTTGGCCACTGCGGAGGTCTCACCCTGCGTGTGATTTATCCACGTATTTACATTTCTAAAATCACTGAGCCCGCTTCCTTCTACGGGTGCAAAATAATCTTCGGATTATGCCTCACACTTCCGGGCGCGGGTGGGGGAGAGAGAAAGAGAGAAGGAAGGAGACTTTAAGTTTGGAGAATTTTCTTTGTGCTCCTGCTTGTCCTCCTCCAGTTTCATGCCATTCTGGGAAGGAACTTCGGAGGGCTGCCTTTCACAGTTGCAAAGCATGCCTTGCAACACCAATCTAGACTAGCCGTTCCAGACGAAATAAGTCTCCCCTTCAGTGCAGTGGAACTTGCTTCCAGGTAAGCGAGTGAAAGATCGCACCCCTGAGCTTCATTTAAAGCACAGTAAACGAAACTCAAATATTGGCAACTGAAAAAAGTCTCCTTCACCCCGACATTGGTTTGCAATGTCCCTCCCTCGCGGAGGGAGGCAAACAGGCAGGCAAGCGGGGGGGGGCGGCCCGGGCCTCCTCCTCCTCCTGTGTGTGTGTGTATGGGGGGGTTGGTTATGAGAGAAAGGGAGGGAGAGGGGGAGGAGGGTGTGTGTATGCGCGCGCGTGTGTTCGGGTGGTGGGGGGAGACAGAGAGACAGAGGCACGTCGGCAGGGAAAGGTGTGAATTGTATCTTGCCCTGCGCTGTTTGATCTTCTATGAAGTGGCAGAAAAACATCAGGAATAAAACCATGCCCGGAAAGATTCTCTGATTTAACATCCTTAAGTTATTTCCCTCCAGCGAAAGAGACGAGCGCAACCCGAGTGGCAGGAACCAGACCAGGGGAAGAAAGGGCGAGCACGCCCGTCGCACAGCCTGCTTATGATCGCTCTATCTATTGAATGAATGTCAGCCTCTGAATGCAGTCTCTCTTTAAATCGAATGGGGTCTTAGTTGTGCGGTGGGCGGTCTCCTAACGTGTGTGTGTGTGTGTGTGTGTGTGTGTGTATGGGGGGTTGGTTATGAGAGAAAGGGAGGGAGGGAGGGAGAGGGGGAGGAGGGTGTGTGTATGCGCGCGCGTGTGTTTGGGTGGTGGTGGGAGATTTAAAAAACTTCGGCGTGAATCCCTTGCCGATTATTTTTCTCCAAAGGTGTGCGCGCACGCGCGCGGGTCTACCCAGTGCTTCTACTCACCAACCCCTACCCCCCCCCGCCCCACTTTGATCAAATCGGCAGGAGAATCGCCCGGGCTTGGCACCCAGTGGAGCAGGAAGGAAGAAGTGGGTTTGC
Organism: Charina bottae; assembly: GCA_023362775.1. NCBI lineage: Eukaryota > Metazoa > Chordata > Lepidosauria > Squamata > Charinaidae > Charina > Charina bottae. Next base: position 51,085,144 of record JALMGJ010000005.1, read on the forward strand.
GCTGCTGCGGTGGCGGGTTTGTGGGAGCTGGGTGTGGGAACCCAAAGCCCAGGTGAGCCGCTTTAAAGAGGGGGAAGGAAGAGAAACGCGTCCTCCGCCCCACCCGCTTGCCTCCCGCCTCGCGCCGCTTGTCGCCGCCTGCCTCGTTCCCCCCCCCGGCCGCTCTTCGCCAAAGATCCCGCCGGAGCTGATCTCCCTGGACCCCGGGCAGCTGGGCCGGGTGGACGCCGTCTCCCTGCAGCAGCAGCAGCGGAAGGAGCGTGCAGAGAGGCTGGTACCTGCCCGAGCAGGTGGGCGCCGGTGGCGCTCCGCTGGCCACTCTGGGAGGGCGGGGCGGGGCGAGACGCAGCTCTGCTGGGCTCCGGGCGTGCGGGCGCTGAGTCCCTGCCCCCCTCCCCCCAGCGGGGGCTGAAGGGCCGGGACTCGGCGGGCGGGCGGCTGAAGCGGAGGAGGAAGGTGGCAGCCGAGCAGCAGCGGGTGAGTCCCCTGGCGCTCCCCGTTCCTCCCCTGCCCCGGCTCCGCCCTGGCTCCTTGGTTCGGAACAGCTTGGCTGCCGAGGCAGAGGCGCAGCCGGCGCCCTCCGAAGCTGGAGCCCCCGCAGCCCGCAGATCGGCGCTGGATCACTTCCGGAAATAGCGGGGGGAAAGGCCGGCCGCCTTCTGCAGGCAAGGAGGGAGGGGCGGGAAGCCGGTGGGGGGGGAAACTGCTACATGGGCCCTCCCACGCGCCCCAATAAGCCACGTGATTGGCCCCCGCCCGCAAACCCCGCCCCCTTCCACGTGATTGGCCCCCGCCCGCAAACCCCGCCCCCTTCCACGCAATTGGCCCCCGCCCGCAAACCCCACCCCCTGGCTCTCGAGCACTTCAAAATGTGCACGAGCATATCAAAATGGCTCCCGGCAAAAAAAGTTTGCCGACCCCTGAGCTAGCTAATTCAAATTCCTCAATGTTAACCTTTGATATATATATCCTACATTTGCACTTTAATGGAACATTTAATTAGCAGATATAGGTGGGGGTCTGCAAAGATTTGTCTTCTCATGAGGAGGATTTTAGAGACAAGTTTGCTGATTAACTAATCTTGCAATCAAGTGTGCAGCCAGAAAATCAGAACTGAAGCATGTGAAGAGATAATTTCATTTATTCTTCTCCCTGTTTAATTTAAGAGTACTGAAACACCAATAACTAGGTCAGATATGAGGTAATGGCTTAAGAATGTTATTGTGTTAGATGCATTTGTCCAACTATGTGCTAGAATGAGGAAATATCATCCACGCTTAATCCTCTGCACATTAGCATTATGGATGCCTTGGAGCTCTCATCCCATACATACAATGGTTCTCAGCCACAGTTTTATTAGAGGCCTATTACTCTATTCTATTTAAGGCTAAATTTAAAAGACACTCCATGTTTTTCAATGTGCTTCTTTGCCCAGTTTAAATTTTCCTAAGGTTCTCCCCTCCCCCCACCCACGTGATCAGTGAGACTGAGCAGACAAATCTGCAGGCTGCTTTTCATGCAGTTAGTTATTTTGGTCAAATAGTTGTCTCTCAGGTGTTGCTTTAAAGAATACCCCATATGAAAAGGGAAATAAAAAAACAAAGAGAATGAATGAAAAAGAGAGAGCTCTAAGTTCAGGTGCTAATCCACATTGCAAACTAATAAGAAGCAGAAGTCCCTTTAATTAGCTTTAGTTTGTTAGACCATTAAACATGTTTTTTCCTTCGAAGAAAGATAGAGAACTCTGCTCCCTCTGGCAGAGTAAATATTGCCTGTTAAGTTTGAATTAGCTGTCATCGTGGGAGAATTAATGCTGTGCTCTCCTTTCTAGTGAGGAAAGGAAAAATAAACGAGACAGATCTTAGTTTAGCTTTAAGTGATAAATGAGGACAAAGCAGGCCATTCATCTCCTGCTAGCAAAGTGGACACAAGCACTAAAGCAGTTTTGCAGAAGACGTGTCAGCAAATGTGATCATTTTGTAACCTGTCAGGAGGATAGAGAGCTGGTCCTTTTAAAGTGTCACAGGGGAGTGTGTTTGTCTGATGTGACAGTTTTCATCCATCCATTTCCTTGGTGTTTTTTTAAGGTGAATGTTGGAGCAAGGGGGGGGGGGCACTGTGAAAAAACAGGGAGTGACCTGAAATTGATTTAAGACTTTCTCCTACTTTCCAAAGCATCCAGTCCTATCTCCATTAGTTTGTTTGTGTGTTGCGGAGGAGTGGTATACAAGAAATTACAGTTTATAGAGTTTACAATTTGCAACATTAAAAATAAAGGTCTTGAAGCTTTTTTGACAAATACATCAGTTTAACTCAATAATCAAGCCTAATGAAATTATTGTACCCATTTTCTCTGGAAAAAAAATTATTTATTTTTATTTGGAAGGTATCTATACTTTGAATGAAACTTCCTAATATTTATTTTCTTTTTGTATATGATTCTGATGATACTCTACAGTCAAATCATTCCTGACTCTTCGAGACTAATATTACTTTTATTTAAGGCATATAGAGTAAAAAAACTATATTGGATTATTACAAATACCTTCTTAGAAATAGTCTTGATTATTCAATAGTTATCATTGTTTTTGGTATTATTTACACTTATTTAAACAGTGATGAGTGATTGCTTGTATACTAACAAAATAAGAGATTCATCTCTGCAAATGGTGAATAACACAAAGTGTCATTGCTTCTTGAATCTTTTTATTGCTCCCTTCTTACTATACAGCAGGATAAAGCTTGCCTTATTACTTTATCTATGCTAACTGAGACAAAGATGGCTTTTAGAGCATGAAGTCCACAGTTTAACACTTGCTTCTTTATAATGAATCATCCTTTTTCTGACAACTAACTTGGTATTTGGTAAAAGTAACTGCATCATATTTCCACCCTGGTAATAATTTACCTTAGTGGCAAAATCTACTAAAAGCTGTCTTTTCTATTGGCTGAAACATCAAAATTATTCCAGAAGGTGCATAATGGTTTGCGGTATTTATTAGATAATGTGACAAAATCCATTTTCCTATGCAATCCAGCACTCAGGATATATATACACATGACACACACACACACACACACACACACACATATATGTGGATACAGAGAGAGTTTAGATGACTAATTAAACATTATATAATGATTTATATAATTCATTTAAAATGCATATATATGTTTTAAAGTCCAATCCCTTAGGGAACTGATAGCCAAACTAAAGGTCTTGGGGCCTTGTACTTTTTTTAAAGAAGATCTATCTGAAAGGAGGACTGATTCAGAACTGTGGCAAAGGCAAAAGAAAGAAACCTATGATTGTATTTACATCTCTCTCTCTCTGTTTCATTTTGGGTAATCAGCATTTTATAAAATGCAGAAAAGAAGTAAAAAATAGCATTCCAAAGAAAATGAAGAGAATGGAGAGAGAAAAAGGAATCTAGTTTGCACCAATACCATCCACTATGCCTCTCATTAATTTTCTATTCTTGCAAACGGAACACTTAAAAAAAAATTAAGAGCTAAAATTATCTACTTGTTTCTCAGAAACAAAAATAAGCAAAATCAATATAGCAAACAGTCTTAAAGGCTACTTATCTATGTTTTCTAGGAAACGGGCAAAGGAAATTAGTTGATTTATACCCATCTTTTATTGTCTCTTACCACTTTCTCTTTTTTCTCCTCCTAGAATCATCCAGAACCGGATTTTGATTGTTATCTTGGCACTCATCATCATCTTTGCAGTCCTGATGGTTATTTTTTTTTCTGTCAGGGGACATTGATATCTTTGTTCTTTGCTAACTAGCAGCAAACAGCTTCAGAGTCATGAAGACAAAGTGGTCACATGAATCATTCCCTTGCGCTGAAATAGTTCTCCTTTTCAACCCCACAGTCCATCTTTGGTGCAAATAACAGACGTGTATGCGTCATTATTGGCTGCATGTTCATTAAGTATTTGTCTTTGGTTTAGAGATATTTCATAATAGGAATGTCCATATTTAGCATAAGGAATGGCAAACATAATTATCAGATATGAAGATTGCAATCATAATTAGTGTACTAATTTTAAGGGCAAATTATTAACATTGATAATGGTAACAATTGAAACACATGATTTGTACTGAATTGATATTTAAATCTTTATCAGAACCCCCTTTTAGGATCCTAGAAATAGAGGCAAAAAAAAAATAATCCAAATATATCCTTTGACATTCTCCTAACTCTCCCTAATATAACCCCAAAAGCAAAGAACTTACAGTTTCTAATAAATATACAGCTTTTTTGAAAGTACGGTTTAATGTCCACTGTGAACTTGATAGTCTAAGGTTTATTCTAACAACCACTTTCCTTACCTTGTGTGTATTCTCATCTGCCCCATGTTCTGAATTGTCAAGTAAGTTTATTTTGCAGTTTTGTCCTATGATCATGATATTACAGTTAGTTTTGCTCTGTATTATTGTGATTTTAATGTATATGGAGTTCAAATCAAAAAGATACTGTTAAATAAATGTAAGAAGACCACTTCATGTCATTTCTGGATCTAAATGTAACAAAATAATGTTATTTAAAATCTTCAGAATTGTGCTAGAATCAATATGATGGTATTATGGTTGAATGAATATTCTGCATGAATTGTATCCAAAGGTAATGTTCATTTATTTAAAGAAATACGGTCTTAAGTTAATGTTTCTGGATAAAATCTGTTCACATCAGGCGGGCAAAATCCTTCTGCAAAATAAATTAAGCCAGATTTCACTTATCTCCCCTTTAGCTCTATCTTGACAGTGATTTTGCCCTCTCATCTGTAACCCAGTTTACATCATCTGTATTTGGACATTGTAAATCAAGCGGCAACCAAGCCCTCATCCTTGTACCCTTTGTACAGCCAAGGCAGGTTTACTGTCTATGCAGGAACATTGTCCAATCTGGTCCCTTAGTATAAGTATGAATAGGATGACCTGAAAGCATATTTTCTTTGAACACTCCTATTGCTTGAACACTCCTATTACTTTATATAGTATTATGTGAAAGGCTTTATTTATGTCTGTGTACCTTCATATATATAGGGGGCATGATGGCTCAGCGGGTAAGATGCCAGGCTTGTCAATCGGAAGATCGCAAGTTCGGAGGTTCGAATCCCTAGCCCCGCGTGACGGAGTTAGCTCCCGCACTCGCCCCAGCTCTTGCCAACCTAGCAATTTGAAAGCATGCAAATGCAAGTAGATAAATAGGTACCACTTCGGTGGGAAGGTAACAGCGTTCCGCGCGCGTCATGCCGGCCACATGACCGCGGAAGCGTCTTCGGACAACGCTAGCTCTTCAGCTAACAAACGGGCCGGTGCTCATCTCCGTTTGTTAGCTGAAGAGCTAGCGTTGTCCGAAGACGCTTCCGCGGTCATGTGGCCGGCATGACGCACACAGAACGCAGTCAGACACGACTGTGCAGGGGAACCTTTACCTTTGCCTTACCTTCAGACAATATATGAAGTGATGGATAGGCTGTACAGTCTAACACATATTCAAACCATCCACTGGATATAACTGGCAATAAAATCCAGGGTTAAAATTGAATTTGATGTGATTTTCCCCCTTCATCCTTGTAACCCAAATAAAAAATTTCTTCCACTGCCCCCTTTTTCCTGTATAGAGTCTATACAGGGCTTAGCGACATAAAGGGCTTATAGATGGCTTTGTAGTATGATAATTGTCAAGCCCAACAGCTGTGAACATATAGTGTAGCATCCACACTTACTAGGGAATATACTTTATATGGCTCCCAATTTCCCTGAATATTGGGAACTATGGAAACTATGTTTCCCAATGTTCCATGAATTCCTTGGGCATTGTTCCATATGGTTGCAGTAGTTTCTAAAATCCTGTTATACTACTCACAATCAGCTAAGGAGAGACAATAGAGAAAGAGAAAGCTGTAGGACTGTATTTGGAAAGACTATATTCTAGCCCTTCTTCTCAGTATATAATCCCTGCTTGGTCAATTTTTCCAGCATTAATGCAATTATTTTGCCACTTTTCATTGTAAAATAGTTTTGGCTAAAATCCCTTTATATTCTGGTGCATATTAGGAAAGGATGACACAATTACCTAATAGTAATCATGCTTAGAATTTACCTGGATAGGCAAGCAGGAAGTTTTCATGATAACTTTTGACAGTTTGAAACTTTGAACTATTTCCTTGCAAAGATTTTGAATTGTTATGGAACAAACTAAACCATAAAATATTAGAGGGACACAAAAGATTGGCAATCACCTGAAGGTCATAAGAATCTAATAGCTTTATTCTACCTAGTATTTTAAAGAATACTTCCACAATATCCCTATTCAAACACTCTGGAATGGAATTTGGCCCGAAACATGTTTACTATACCCAGACACAAAGAACTGAATGAATTTTATGTTGATGTAGCTGACTCAAATAAAACTTGTATAGCTTAGTGAAGAAATTCAAGATGAAGAGATTCACAAGATAAATGTTGTTTATGGGAAAAGGTTAGGGCATGTATGTCTTTAGATAAATCATTTAAGTTGTGTAAACAGAACTATAGTTTTTACCTTCTTAATAATAGGGAAGGGCTGAGTTCATGAGATCTGGGCAAAAGGGGATGAAGAAGATGCTTTCCAGTGTTAAAAAATATGTATCAAAGCAGGTCAGAAGATGTACAGTTTCACAAAACCTTTGTTCTGAAAACAGCTACTGTAAATATAAAGTTCAAAGAAAATATATTAAATTCTGTTTATAGGCTATTTGTTATTGCTTGTCATTTTTATGCCTCTTAATGCCAGTGGTGAAATCTGTACTTAATCCTGATGTTATACTTCCAGCTAGAACCTTTTTCCAAAAAGATTTCTTCTTTACTATTGCAAAAATGCAACTATGACATAACAGTCCCTTGCAGAGATGCAAAATAATTGAGGGTTTTTTTTAAAAAAAAAAAACAACACTTTTAATTCCAAATGTTTATATCTTTACTAATCCAGTTATGCTTCATAGGCTTCATAAAACAAATTTGTCACAATAATATTCCAATATTTGATGATCTGATAATCAAGCCAGTGCCTCATTACATAGGCCTTCTGTGATGTGTTTAGATGTTTTGATTTCTCAACTTCTTACAGAAGCCATAGAAACAGTTTATATATGAATTTATCCTAAGGATATGTAGGACTAATCCAAAATTTTAACATGACTAGTTATTTTTTTATGCTCTGCTTTATCCAAACTAATATGTACATGATATTTATTTTATTTATTATTCAAATTTATATGACTGCCCATCTCCCCCAACGGGGGATATGGCAATGCATTTTATGTATATCCACAAAGAAAAGTCTCATTCTCTCATGTATACCCCTGTTTAGATATCAGATGTAGATTACATGCTTGGGCAGTGCATGATTCAAAAGTGATTCAGATTGGATGCAAAGACCACACCCCTCTGCTATTCATTAAAGCAGGCTGACTTTTTTTTAGGCTTCCACACAACCCTGGAAAGATGCCATTGCTTTAACATGACATTTAAGCAGCACAATTTTGTTAGACCTGCGCTGAAGCCTGAGAAAATCTCAGGCTGCTTTATTGAATAGCAGAGAGGTGCTGTACTCATGCTTGGCCTGGAGCACTTCTAAATTATTTTCAAAGTATGCACAGTCACTGCATATTGTACATTCCCTAAGCATTGCACTGACTATAAATTGACCCCTAGACTACGTTCCATCAGCAGAAGGTTTGACTAGGCATTGTCTGATATGTTCTATGTAACAATCACCTTGTTAATAGGAAGAAAGGGGTATATGAAGAATTTCCAGGTTCACTGTCACCCGTGGTTTACTGTAGAGAAAATAAGCAGCCATAGCTAGGTGATCACTGTTTTCATTTGTTCAAATGAGACCTTAGGCTTACTTTTATCCTCAACTGAATTCTTAGAGTCGGTGTGAAAGTTACCCTAAGTAAGCTGCTTCTGTAGTACCTCAACAATTAAACCCGACTGTAGGAAAACTATCCCTGCCAACTCCCACACGGGTTTTGACTTCCACTGAACTCATGTGCCATATGTCTTCAGGTCAATTGATGAATCAAATGGATCCAAGCATAACCATTGAAAAGCAAATGGTTCTAACACTGCAAAGCTGTTATTGAATTATGCCAAATTAAGACATCTTACCGTTAATTTAGTTTTCTAATGTGTACATTCCTATTTGCTATACAATTCCAGAAAGCAAAATACTAATTCTGCACTGAGGCAGAATCAAACAGTTTAAATAAAGATGCCTGAGTTTTAAAGACTTTTTAAATGCTCTACATTTGGGGAAAATATCAAAAAAAACGTAGCCGGACTGACGTCAGTTCCCATCTCGGGGATACAAGGTATTTGGTATTCTGTTTAAGGCAGTCTGGATTGTCTTATTTTTGCAGCCAGCTTGGTGGGGGGGTTTCTTTGCTGCTGCTTCAGAGCATGGAGCTTCAAAGACTGAAATTAATGGTGAACAAAATTGTGCGGCTCTGACCATCCCATGCGGGGCAAACCCATTGAGGGTTGTCATTAAGTAAAGAAATAAGGGGGAAAAATCCTGCCAATGCCTTTAAAAAAAATCCTCATCAGATAATGACCTCAATGATTGGGTTTTCGTTACCAAATAGCACCCTGAGATTGTCCCACAAAAAGAGAGAGAGAAAGAGAGAAAGCAACTGTGTCTCCTCTCTCTCTCTCTCTCTCTCTCTCTTTTTTTTTGCACATCTTTTCTTTAAACCTGTCAGATCATTTCAGTATTTCAAATCCGAGGAAAACAGCCTGCCTGCTGCTGTATTTGAAGTTGTAATGGTGTCAAAAAGTCACGACTGACTGACAGCCGTCAGTCCCAGAGGAGCTCATTAAATCATAAAAACTTGACAAGGAAATAATTGAGCATCACTGGCAGCTTGGCGCCTGTTTAGACGTTTTTATTTTCTTTCATTATCAGTCCCCACCATTAGGTTCATTAACAAATTGCATTAAACAACTGTTCAGGGCTAATGATTTGTTTATCATGTTGTTATTGTTATTATTACCTCTATTATTATTACCATTATTTAAACATTAGCCGTGTCATGTGGTATCTCAGCAGCTTCATGCTATCATCTGACTGAATATTTTTCCACTCAGAGCTCTGGGTACTGTTGGAATATGAAATAGATTATTCATTACCCTCCTCTTTGCCACTGATTTGGTTTCATGTAGCGTCTTCCACAGAGAAAGATGAAAACTTGTCAAAAATAGGTTATATCTTATTCTAAGGGCAACAATAGCAGCAGGTACAGGCACACTTTAATATTTAATTAAGGTTGATGTTAACCCCTTTAAATGACTTTTGCTGTGAGTTATATTCAAGTGCAGAACACAAAAATAATTGTACTTAATTTGCAACCAGCAACAGTAGGCATTCATTTTAGGCTTTCTGGAAATGTTCAAGAATAATTTTAAATAATAAAATTTTGAAGCATAAATATGTATATATTTTTCTCTACCCTTGGATTAAACACTTCAGGACTACATGTATAATCTCTTTTATTTTCAAAACTCCCACTAGAAATTTAGAGCGCGCTGGTGATGGAAAGAGTTACACGTGAGTCCCTGAGAACTTTTGTGGCAGTTGTAATAAAATTCTGTTATTCATGACAGACTAACTGCTCGGCATGTGTTTTTGAACAAGGAGAGTTTTGTTTCAAGCAGCTGCAATTAAATGACTCTTATTGGGAGGGGGAACAAAAGATTTATTTTTAATTGTGTATCCTTGTATTGCCTGCTGATGGTAGCACTAAATCCTGTGGTGAAACAGAAACAGTTAGGTGGGTGAAGAGATCTAGCTAAAATCCATCATATAATTTGAGGAGGAGGAGTAATTTATAAATCATATTCTAACTTCAGTAGAATTACAACTGTACCCGGTTTCAGCAGAATCATATCACTGATTGACCTTGGTCTGTTAATCGCATCTAGCAACAACAATTATGCAGCATTTACCTGCTGGTCTAAACACTATCATTCAAGACCAAGCAGACTCCATAGTTTTGTCATCCATCATGAACTACTCAATCAAATATGCTTCATAGCTCCCTGTGGGCTATTATGGGAATGCTGAGGACCAGTGATGCTCATTTATGCATTAGGTGCATTTTCAAAGCATCAGTGGAAAGCATTTCAGAAAAATGATGGCCTCAGAGAACAGCCCACAATGGGGGAGAGGAAGACTGGTAGAAATATGTTACCTTACATTGGCTTAACGGCAAAGCCCATCTTTTGCAAAACATCTCAGTACAATGCATTTTTGGAGATATGGACCACAACCCAACCAACTATTCTAAACTAGGTCTTTAAAAACTGACAAACAAATGCCATTGTTAAAAGCTCCTTTAGTTTTGAAAGTGTTTTGCCATGCATAAGTCCATAAGGACTTCTGCAATAAAAAACAAGTCCAAAACGTTCCTGGAAATGTCATGCTAGTGCAGGGCTTTCTAAAGTGCCGCCGTTGGCGACACACCAACAGCGGCAGCACGTGCGGAGGGCAGGGGCGTGCATGGCGGCGGCAGCCTCCGCTAAAACGCGGAAGCACTGATGGCGCGCCGCCGCCGCCACCATGCACACCCCCGCTGCCGCTTCCGGGTTGTGTGGCGACACACCAGACTCTGTGTTGCGACACACTAAAGTGTCACGACACAGAGTTTGGAAAGCTGTGTGCTAGTGAAATGGATCTTTGGATTTAGTTGTGGAATGTGATTCTGAAGGCTGTATGTCTTGCTTTTTTTCCATTCTGTGAGACATCTCTTTCATTAGTTCCCTCTGCCAATCCACAAATCGCTTTTAAACATTTTTTTAAACTTCAGTATCAGGAGAGCTGCACTCATACCAGAACCCCAAATAAATTGTACAGTATAAAGAATTTAAAAAGAGGTTGATATGAGGAAAACCTGCCAAGAAGGGAGAAGAGAGAGAGAGTGATCTATGCCTCTTAGAGATGTACTTAGATATTTCTGAGCCTTTCTTCATTAAGATTATTAAGATGGAATAGAATAAAAATGGTGATACAATAAATTCTGAATTAAAACACACAGAAAGAAGAAAGGCAATGTACGCTGTTTACTGAATTTGCTGGTGAAGTACAATTCCTTTACCAGCACTCAAATATCACTGACTAAAGGCGGCTTATGTAACTGGAAGGCATCTTTTAGGCACGAGTCACTGGGTGCCCAGGAATGGGGCCCAGGAATGCACCAGTGGCAACCAAGTATTGATCAAGTATTGTATGTGTTGGATACCCAATTCCATGTAGGCTAATTTCTGAGAAAGCTTCCGAGCCAGCCCTGTGCTCAGCATATTGTGGTCATGTAACCTCAGTGCTGATAACTTAGAAAGCTAAGGATGGCTAGGCTACCTCTGTCCACTTAAGTGAGGAAATTAAGCACCACTGAAGTTTAAGGCTCCAACAAGAAAACAACTAGCAGACTCAGAATTCTTACCATCTTCCATTTCATTGGTTGTCACCAGTGAGGTGATACTAATAAGTTATGTTATGTCACACAGTTGGGAGAAGGAAGGAAGTAATGGTAAGAGGAGACAGGGTTGCACCTGGGCTCCAGTCATGCTGCTGAACAGGTTTGTGTTCTGCAGTTCCACTCAAGCACCTGCAAATGCAGATCAAAACTTGATGGTTTCTGTTTTTACATGAATGAAAGGATTGCGAACCCAAATACAATGTGGTTATATGTCATGAATGAAAGGATTGCGAACCCAAATACAATGTGGTTATATGTCATGAATGAAAGGATTGCGAACCCAAATACAATGTGGTTATATGTCCCCTGGTTCTCCTAATCAGTGAAAATGTTTTCACTACTTACAAATACACTTATGAGCTATTTTCCCTAAGTAATTACATATACATGTAGAACAAAAAAAATCACAATGCTTGCAATACATATCGCAATGTATTGCATAAACACTCCATTCCTAGAGAGGCAGAAATAAAGAAAAGAGATGTGTCTTGAGAAAAACAAAACAAAGCAATTATATTGTTTTCCAAGTAATTTGTATAGCTGTATCTATATATATAGATATATATATATGATGTGGACTAATTTATGTTGAACATATAAACAGGTACTCAACCTTGACGCTAAACAAAACAAATCTTGTATCAAGTATGTGCAGAATATAGCACTACACCAACTGAAGCTGTTGTATTTGTTACATATAAATAATGAAGGCATCTAGAGGAGTATTTTTTTAAAAAAAAAAAAACAAGCTGTAGACTATGATACAGTGAACTTGTGCACTCAGTCATTCCCTTCATCCAAACAACTGCCTTTGGCGTGAATAACAGCTTGGCTGATATGAAGCACAGTATTGATCTGTTGCTCAAGAAAGTCCACTGATAGTTCTTTGGACTTTTCCTGAGGTATGGCTGTAACAGCCAAACACAAGTGGGATCTGCTGCTTCTATCTCTAGTCCATCCCAAATGAATTCAACAGGAGACCAGTCCAGAGAGGGCAAGACTGCTTTCAGTTTGTATTATTCTCTTTCACTTAGACATAAACATATATGTACATTTTCTCCTCTATTTTCCTCTCACCGTGACTCATGACCAGTTCATTTTTTTTTTGCCCTTAAACTAACATTCAAAAACTTTCCAGATGTAAATGGTAAATTGGTTTAACTTTCCAGGTGAATTCTATGAATGGCCAACAGGGAACCAGTGAGTCTTCTTTTATTCTTTGTATCTGTTTCAAAAGTAAAGTCTGAATCTAAAGTTAAATGGTTTGGAGGCAGAGTAAATAAAAGTTCATTTACAGTCAATGACTTACATTATTTTAAAAATTTTATACATTTAAAATTCAATGAGAGAGCCAGTTTGGTGCAGTGGTTAAGGCACCACGCTAGAAACTGGGAGACTGAGTTCTAGTCCAGCCTTAGGCACAAAGCCAGCTGGGTGACCTTGGGCCAGTCACTCACTCTCTCAGCCCTAGGAAGGAGGCAATGGCAATCCACTTCTGAAAATCTTGCCAAGAAAACTTCAGGGACTTGACCAAACAGTCTTTGAGAATCAGACACAATTGAACTGATAAAAAAAATGAAGTACATCCTTCATTGACTGCATATAGTAGAATCAAAACAGGTATTTTGGTTCATGGGAGAATGCCACTTTGTTCTTGCATAGTTTGAACTTACTATTTTACATAATAGTTGAATAGAAAAGGTGGCAGAAGCTGATTTTACCCCTTCCTGAATAGGTATTGGGGTAATCAGTAGACGGTATCCTTGAGAACCACAATAGACTTGCACTGGCAAAACCATGTTTTCAGGGTCTTTCGAAAGGCCAGCAGAGTCACAGCCAATGTAGTCTCCAGGAGGATGATGTTCCACAGGGCAGGTGCCATGGCTCTCCTTCTAGGCCTCATTATGAAGGAGATTACTCCTTCATTAGGGGCGTAGTGGCTCAGCGGGTAAGACGCCAGGCTTGTTGATTGGAAGATCGCAAGTCCGGAGGTTCGAATCCCTAGCCCCGCGTGACAGTGAGCTCCCGCACTAGCCCCAGCTCTTGCCAACCTAGCAATTCGAAAGCATGCAAATGCAAGTAGATGAATAGGTACCACTTCAGTGGGTAGGTAACAGCGTTCCACGCTTGTCATGCGGCCACATGACCATGGAAGCGTCTTCGGACAACGCTGGCTCTTCGGCTAACAAACGGAGATGAGCACCGGCCCCTAGAGTTGGACATGACTGCACAACTGTGCGGGGGGAACCTTTACCTTTACCTCCTTCATTATCATTTTAAATATTCTAACTTAAAGGCAGAGAGAAAAGTAACAAAAAGTAGTATTAAGAAAATAGAAAGTTTGGACAGATAAGCAAAGCAGGAGAAACTTGATTGTTATGAAAACGGGAGCCAGAACAAAACAGAGAAAGAAAATAGAATAAAAATGGTTTTCTGGCCTGGAGGAGAAAAGAACATTGTGCTGTGGTAAGGAATTACACAATGTGACTCAAACCACTAGGATTTTGAAACGCTGTGAGAACTCTGCTGGAAGAGGTTAAGCCCTGTAGCTTCCCTGCCTCAGCTACAAATTATTCATTCTGCCGAAATGAGAATGTTCAGTCCTATCTAGGGTTAATAAGAATGTATATTGTCTGAGGCTCCAAGCCATACTCTATGAAGAATCTTTGGACAGGGAGGAGACAGCTCTGCCTGAATATCCAGCCCAAACTCATTCTAGGGTTTCTCTGTAGTTCAACTGTTGACTACACTACAAGGTATCTAGAATAAGAAGAATGTTTTTATATTCCTCAAACTTTTTCTATCATTTCCTTACCTTATGTTTGGCTCCCATTCTTGTTGGGAAGATTGTTCTCCATTTGTAGTCACTCTCTGGAAGTTGTCTTATGTTTACAATATGTTGTCTTTTTTTTTTTTAAGCCTGGAATTTAAGGGAATAGATGTAAAAGAAAATATTTGGATTTCAACTGTTTTTGGTATCTGATTGTTTGCTACCAAAGCCTTAGTATTAACTACAGGTAGTGTCCTGTTCCGACTAAGACTGACACGGAAACGTTACTGAAATAGCTTTATTTACACGGACACGCAAAGCGCCCAGTTTACACAGTCCTCTTCTTCTTCCTCAGGCTGGATAGTAACAAGTCCCTTGGGTACTCCTGGCCCGACAGGAAGGACCAGAGAGGGTGCAGGTGCTGAGGAAGCGGCGATCACTGGCAGTGAACCGGAGGTAACAGGCGCGGTGACTGCGGGCGTGGAGTTAGCTTGACTGTCGGGGCTGGAGGTAGACCGGGGCCTGAGAAAGGCCACCCACTGGTGACCAGCGTTGGCGGGGCTTGGGTGCTGCTCTGGGCTGGTGGGGGCCTGGGTAGACCGGGGCCCAAGAAAAACCACCCACTGGTGACCGGCGTCGGTAGGGCTTGGCTGCTGATCCGGGCTGGGATCCATCTGGGTAGACCGGGGCCCAAGAAAAGCCAACCACTGGTGACCGGCGTCTGTAGGCTCCGGAGTGGAGGGCAATGGAGGATCGGTGGTTCGGGCAGTCGGGTGAGGAGCGGGCAAGGCGGCAGCGCTTACCCCGATGCTGGCTTCTTCCGCAGGGAGCAAGGACGGAGGCGCGACGACTGGAGGAGGTTCGGGCACGAGGCGTGGCATGGCAGCAAGGTAAGATGGCGATCCGAGGCTTGGCGCGGCGGCGGGGCAAGGCGCGGAGTCGGGATCCAGCGTGGCAGCAGGGCTGGGCTCGTAGGCGACGTCCGGGGCGGCGGCAAGGCAGGGCTCTGGAGCGAGGTTCGTGGCGGTAGCTAGGCGAGGCTCGGGAGCAGGGTCCGGCGCGGGGTCTGGAGGCTTTGGCGTATAGCTGCTAGAACGGTTGTCTCCGGCAATGGAGGTAAGTCGCGCCGGTCTTTTATTTTGTTTTTCGCTTCTTTGGAAAGCAGGGGCCAATTGGGCTTTGCGTTGTTTGGCCCGCCTCTCTGCTCTCCTTTGGCGCGCGCTGATTGGTGGAGGCGTCCCTCCTTCTGAGCCTCTGCCAATCAGCGTCTCCGTTTCTTCCACAGGGTTCGCGCCAAGCCTGCTGTTTCCGCGGGCTGGCTCCTCTTCCGGATCGGACTCTTCCGGATCGGGCGGCAGACAGGTAAGTGGCCCGCCTCGTGGCCCAACTCTCACAGGTAGACCTTGTCTTATGACCATTTGTTCAGTGACCATTCAAAATTATGACGGTGCTGAACAAAGGGACTTACAACCAGTCCACAAAGTTATAGCTGTTGCAGTGCCCCCGTGGTCACGTGATTGCAATCTAAAAACATCTAATTCAAAGTAAACTTAAAGAAAGAAGAGAGAATAGAAAGAAGGAGTAAAAATAAAAAAATAAAAAATAAAAAGAGAGAAGAGAGAAAAGTAGGAATATAATAAAGAAAGAGAAAAGAAATATATAAAGAAGTGACTTCCAACCTTCATCATCACAAGTATAAACAAATTTAGTGACTCTTCACCTCCTCTAAGGTTACAAATATTTACCTCTTCATCCCATATCCCATCTCTTCTCTATAAACAAATCCATAAAACATAATCTTTTCGGTCCTGGTGTCAGCAGAAAGTCCATAAAGGGTTGCCAGAAGTAACAATAAATCTTGTTTTAATCTTGATCAAATAAACCAACTTTATATTCCTTCCTTTTACTTCTAACAGTCTTAATCTTTACTTCATTCAAATATTGTTGTACGATATCTTTTCATTTCTTCTTTGTCCCATCACACACACTTCAAGGCTTTAACAAGCCTCTTTTGTAAATCTAATAGGAAAAAATATCCAGGTCATTCTCTTGGTTTATCACCCTTTTAAATTTTAAAACCTCAACCAATTCCTTTTGTAGATCTTTTTCTAAGTAATTTTATTGGTTTGTCAGTTGTAAATTCACTTTCAATACCATCTCTATCTTGTCAGATAAAATTTGTTCTACATCCATCATTTCTTCAATAATATATTTTGGATATAGTCTATATATAGAAGCAGACATCATTACTGACATTGTTGATCTTGTGGCTACTATTTTCTGATTCCATTCTTCAAAAGTCTCCTTCAGTATTTTTACTGTTATAATGTTTTGCAACATTTTACAGACTTGTAAATCTTTCCTCTACCTAAAAACTTTAGTCCCCTCTGGTGTCCAGTTTTTGAAATCATGAAATTGCTTATCTTTGTTATGTCTTGTAAAAACCAAATCAGAATATATTACCCACAAGATGCTGTTTGTTCTTTATAATTAATTCCAAAATCCTACTGTAAAAGTTCAATGTTCCAATTTTATCTGGACCCTTAGTCTGTTTATAACTTTCTAAGATCAAAATCTTATTTAACTTTTTGCTGTTTATTTCAGATTCTTTAATTCTTAAGCTTATGATTAAAATGTTCTTTCATTCAGGATTGAAGGCAGACTCGCCTGGCATTTTCAAACTTGTGGTTCTGAAGGTCTCTAATAGCTTAGAAGTAGTTAATGAGAAATTTCTGAAAGTGATTAGAAAGTAAAGTTTCCAAACTTAGTTTAGTCCTTTAAAAGTGTCCACTGCGGTTACAAGCAAGATGGCTAATCCCATTGTCTCCCAGCTCTCAAACCTGCAGAAAACTGCTGTCCTGTGGTCTCCACACAAGGAGCAGCTGTCTGGAGCACATGTGGGTGATCTCATGTCCTCTCCTTATCCAGAGAGGTTCCAAGGCACAGGTCTACTCACAATTTCCTTGGTCTTTGCTGTGGTCTTCGGCTCCACTTCCATCTTCAGTTCACCATACTTCCCCCGGAAGCCATATTTTTTCTATTTCTTTCTGTAAAACTTGTTAAGAAATAAATAAGAAATTAAATTTTAAGTAAAGATTGTTAGTGTGACAATCATGAAAAAATGTGATGCTTCTAAATTAAAGTGAATGTAGAAGTTGGTAGGGTCACACACACAAAAATGAACCCTGAGTAAATTTCCTGTAGTAAACCAGTGTGCAAGGAACCTTTTTTGGATGTTTATTTGTTCAGTTGCTTCCGACTCTTCATGATTTCATGGACCAGCCCACGCCAGAGCTTCCTGTTGGCCGTTGCCATCCCCAGCTCCCCCACAGTCGAGTCCGTCACCTCCAGAATATCATCCATCCAACTTGCCCTTGGTTGGCCCCTCTTCCTTTTGCCTTCCACTTTCCCTAGCATCAGCATCTTCTCCAGGGTATCCTGTCTTCTCATTATGTGGCCAAAGTACTTCAGTTTTTCCTTTAATATCATTCCCTCAAGTGAGCAGTCTGGCTTTAATTCCTGGAGTATGGACTGGTTTGATCTTCTTGTAGTCCAAGGCACTCTCAGAATTTTCCTCCAACACCACAGTTCAAAAGCATCTATCTTCCTTCGCTCAGCCTCCCTTATGGTCCAGCTCTCACAGCCATAGGTTAATACAGGGAATACCATTGCTTTAACTATGCGGACCTTTGTTGTCAGTCTGATGTCTCTGCTGTTAACTGTTTTATCAAGATTTGTCATTGCTCTCCTCCCAAGAAGTAGACGTCTTCTGATTTCCTGGCTGCAGTCTGCGTCTGCAGTAATCTTTGCACCTAGAAATACAAGTCTGTCACTGCCTCCACTTTTTCTCCCTCTATTTGCCAGTTATCAATCAAGCTGGTTGCCATAATCTTGGTTTTTTTGAGGTTTAACTGCAACCCAGCTTTTGCATTTTCTTCTTTCACCTTCGTCATAAGGCTCCTCAGCTCCTCCTCGCTTTCAGCCATCAAAGTGGTATCATCTGTATATCTGAGATTGTTAATGTTTCTTCCAGCGATTTTAACTCCAGCCTTGGATTCATCAAGCCCAGCATGTCACATGATGTGTTCTGCGTACAGGTTGAATATGTAGGGTGAGAGTATACAACCCTGCCGTACTCCTTTCCCAATCTTAAACCAGTCCATTGTTCCGTGGTGTGTTCTTACCGTTGCTACTTGGTCGTCATACAGATTCCTCAGGAGGCAGACAAGATGACTTGGTTTCCCCAATGACCAAGAACTTGCCACAATTTGTTATGATCCACACAGTCAAAGGCTTCAGAATAATCAATAAAACAAAAATAGATGTTTTTCTGAAACTCCCTGGCTTTCTCCATTATCCAGCAGATATTGGCAATTTGGTCTCTAGTTCCTCTGCCTTTTCTAAACCCAGCTTGTACTTCTGGCAATTCTCACTCCATGAATTGCTGGAGTCTAACTTGCAAGATCTTGAGCATTACCTTACTGGCATGTGAAATAAGTGCCACTGTTCGATAGTCTGAACATTCTTTAGTGTTTCCCTTTTTTTGGTATGGGGATATAAGTTGATTTTTTCCAATCTGATGGCCATTCTTGTGTTTTCCAAATTTGCTGGCATATGGCATGCATCACCTTGACAGCATCATCTTGCAAGATTTTAAACAGTTCAGCTGGGATACCGTCATCTTCTCCTGCCTTGTTATTAGCAATGCTTCTTAAGGCCCATTCAACCTCACTCTTCAGGATGTCTGGCTAGTTGGGAACAAAATAGCAAGAAAGATATATCTTCTCAGACCAGGAGCACTTACAAGGTTTTAGAGAAAGACTTCAGAGAACTCTGAGACATGCTCAGCTGTGCAAAGAACTAATCCTTGTTTACAAGGGCAGCCTACTAAAAACAAAAGGGATACTGTGAATGTCTCAAGTCTTGTGATTCTTACTTTTTTACTTGCTAAGAAGTGGTAAATCTTCATGGGCGGATGGGCTAATTCAACCTTAATATAAGGCTTTGTAATTAGAAAGGCAATGAAAAATTATATGATGTCTTAGGAAAATTCCTAAAAATGCCATTAGTGAAAAGATGCTTATGTGTTTCTTTAATGCAACAATGAGAAAGTTTTTGGACATTCTTCCTGGTAGTTCTATCAACCTCTCCAAATTGGGTTGCCATTCCAGAATAAACATGGAAACCAAAAGGAGTCTGTCTCAAGGTTTTGAGTAATAGCTGAAATGTAAGATACCCAAACATGCAGGCAGACAACCAACATATCTGATGTCTTTTATACTGATATTCTGTGAGAAGGAGAAGTCTGCTAGACCTAACAGAATGCCTCTGATAAACTGTTTTCTGCAGATTAACAATTTCAGTCCATTAATATTTGGTTCATTGTGCTTGATTCACAAATTACTTCGTGATTCTAAGAAGTTTACAGGAATAATTAAAAACCCTGATTAATAGCATCTGGCTGCTTAGTGAGTGGGAGTAACACAGGCTTTTTCAGCTGTGAGAACCAATCTTGTTTTGAGTGAGGGGAAAAACCTCAGATTTTGAACAAGATAGGAATATCTCAAATTAAATAACTTTATTACAGCTATAAGCCAGAAAACAATGGTAGGAATACCTATTTATAATGATAATAGAGACATTTGTACCAAGTAAGTATGACTCTTTAATAGAACAAGGTTTTAAAAAACATAATGCATAATTAACATATAGAATTTATAGCCCTAAACTGTAATAATAGTTGCTGTATTGTATAGCTTTGAAAAGGGGTAATATTAATGCCTGGCTGCTTCATGCCCTATTGGTGGACTTTCTGGTGAGATCTGTTTAGCTTTTATGGCAGTAGGATACTCTTCTGATTCCTGGTAATTGTAGCAACTTAGGAGATTATTTTTGAGTTACCAAACGATCCTAGATGACCTCACAGTCTTCTTTCCGTCTACTCCAGATCCAAGACAACAAAGCTGTGTACTCTTTTGATGCAATGGTTCTGAATGTGTCTGTTGGTGTTCTTTCTTGTCTAGCTTTTTCAAGGAAACATTAATATAAAAAGCCCTCTTTCTTCAAAAGTAGTTTTATTGTATTTAGAATGGATACATATAATTCTGATTATCCAAATAAGGAGAAAAGAAACGTTTCCATATTGCCACAATAACGTCAATATTGTATTGAGATGCAGAACTCTAAACTTAAATAATATGGCCAACAGAAAAGTCTCACCGTTGTTCAAACGTTGAGCTCTTTTTTAAAAAAGAAATGGTTTGCCTATGAATTTACATGTTACAGATTAGAGAGGCAGTCAGAAGAGAGCAGCATATGCACAACACATCTCTTGACAGAGAGAATTAAAAATCAGTGACTTTGTTGACAAATCAAAAACAGACGCCCCCTAGTTTTAAGGATAGTTCTTTAGCAGCTCAGTAACTGAAAGCTTTTCCAGGGGCTCGGGAGTGGAGGCGACTGGGCTAGGAAACTCTGGGGGCTATGGGGAGGGTAAGTTGATCGAAGTGGTGACGGGCAGGGGATATTATGACGGGAACCGGAGGACAAGCCATTTTCGGGGAAGGCGCCCCCGGTGTTTAGTACCGGTGGCGCGTTCCGGTCCTCTGAGTTCAGCCCCAGGTTCTGGACAGCGGATCGTTGAGGGCCCCGGTTTTCGACTGCTGCTGCTTAACGCCAGGTCAGTAAATAACAAAGCCCCTCTCATAAGTGAATTAATCATGGAGAGAGGGGCTGACCTGGTGTGTATTACTGAGACCTGGCTGGGCCCAGAGGGAGGGGTAGCCCTCTCGGAAATGTGCCCGGCTGGGTTCCAGGTGTGGCACCAGCCGAGATACCGGGGTAGGGGAGGAGGGGTGGCAGTTATCATCAGAGAGTCTTTGGTGGCTTTCAGGGGCCTTGCTCCACAAGTGGCCGGATGTGAGACCCTGTTTTTCAAGTTGGGTGCCCGGGAACAGTTGGGAGTGTTGCTATTGTACCAGCCTCCCTGCCGCGTAGCAACCTCCCTGCCTGAGCTGCTGGAGGCTGTCTCGGGGTTGGCAGTGAAGTTCCCCAGGCTGATGGTTCTGGGGGACTTTAATCTGCCATCCCTGGGACGTGCCTCGGAAGTGGCTCGGGAGTTCATGACTACCATGGCAGCCATGGGCCTGGCCCAGATTATTCGGGACCCAACTCGAGACAGTGGACTCACTCCGGATTTGATTTTCTTGTCTGAGCAATGGCAAAGTGACCTGAGGGGAAAGTTAGAACTATCCCCGTTGTCATGGTCAGATCACGTCCTGATATCCCTAAGATTCTCTTACGCCGCCCCACTCCGCAGGGAGGCAGGACCTATTCGATTGGTCCGCCCCCGGCGACTTATGGACCCAATGAGGTTTCAGAGGGAGCTGGGGGTAATACCCGATGATCTGCTGCATGGTCCAGCGGAGGCACTGGCCGCTTCCTGGAATAGAGAGGCGGCCGGAGCCTTGGACAGGACCGCGCCGATGCGACCTCTCCAACCCCATTCGACCCGTCACTCCCCGTGGTATACGGAGGAGTTGAGGGTCTTGAAGAGGGTGAAGAGATGTCTAGAGCGTCGCTGGAGAAAGACGAAGGCGGAATCGGACCGAACACAATCTAGAGCCGCTATTAAGGCCTACCTTGTGGCGGTAAGAGCAGCGAAACGTGAATATTTCTCCGCTCTTATTGCATCCGCAGAATGCCGTCCAACGGCCCTGTTTAAGATCACTCGATCTCTCTTAGGTAGGGTGGAGTTGACCACCCACCTACAGGGCCGTGCGGAAGAATTTTCTGAGCATCTGCAGGATAAAATCGCTCGGATTCGGTCTAAGTTGGACTCCATGCGTGAAATGCAGTCTGGGGAGATGCCGGGAGAATGGTCTTGCCCTATTATCTGGGAACAATTTGATCCTGTTGGACCTAAGGAAGTGGACAAGATCCTCCGAACTGTTAATTCCACCACATGTCAGTTAGATCCCTGTCCTTCCTGGCTAGTAAAATCAGCCAGGGAAGTGACATGTGGATGGGTCCAGGCAATGATTAATATATCCTTGTTGGAGGGGGTGTTTCCAGCAGCCTTCAAGGAGGCGTTGGTGCACCCCCTCCTCAAGAAGCCATCCCTGGACCCTACCATTCTGGACAATTTTCGTCCAGTCTCCCACCTTCCCTTTTTGGGAAAGGTGGTTGAGAAGGTGGTGGCGCTGCAGCTTCAGAGGACCTTGGATGAAGCGGATTATCTAGACCCTTTCCAGTCAGGTTTCAGGCCGGGATTTGGGACGGAGACTGCATTGGTCGCGCTTACGGATTACCTCTGGCGGGAGCGGGATGGAGGTAGTGCATCCATCCTGGCTCTCTTAGATCTCTCAGCAGCGTTCGATACCATCGACCATGGTATCCTTTTGGGACGGCTTAGGGAGTTGGGGGTGGGTGGCGTAGTTTTGCGCTGGTTCACCTCCTTCCTCCAGGGCCGTTCCCAGTCGGTGCTGGTAGGGGAGGAGAGATCCACCCCGCGACCACTCCTGTGTGGGGTGCCGCAGGGGTCGGTTCTCTCTCCTCTCCTATTCAACATCTACATGAAACCGCTGGGCGAGGTCATCCGACACCATGGGATGAGGTATCATCAGTATGCAGATGATACTCAACTGTATATCTCCATCCCAGGTGAAGTAAGTGATGCAGTGACCACCCTGTCCCAGTGCCTGGGGGCTGTGAGGGCCTGGATGGGGAACAACAGGCTTCAGTTGAACCCTGGCAAGACCGAGTGGCTGTGGATTGATGGCTTAGCGTCTTCTAGGAAATTATCATCTTTGGTTCTCGATGGGGTAGCACTGCCCCATTCGGAACCAGTGCGCAACCTGGGGGTCCTTCTAGACTCACGACTCCTGCTCGAAGAGCAGGTGGCAGTCGTGGCTAGAAGGGCTTTTGCACAGCTTCGGCTTGTGCGCCAGTTGCGCCCATTCCTGGATCGCGATGCCCTCCGAACAGTCACTCACGCTCTTGTCATCTCCCATGTAGATTATTGCAATGCGCTCTACATGGGGCTACCCTTGAAGACTATCTGGAAGCTACAGCTGGTGCAGAATGCAGCTGCGCGGGCGATTTTAGGTGCGCCAAGATCCGCACATATAACACCTTTGCTCCGCGAGCTGCATTGGGTGCCGGTCTGCTTCCGGGTACAATTCAAGGTGTTGGTTATCACCTTTAAAGCCCTACATGGCATGGGACCAGAATACCTGAGGGACCGTCTTATCCCCATATTATCGACCCGCCCCACCCGATCGTTCAGAGAGGGCCTGCTACGAGCCCCATCAATTAAAGAATGTCATCTGATGGGGGCTAGGAGGCGGGCCTTCTCTGTAGCAGCACCCACACTATGGAACATCTTGCCCCCAGAGTTGAGACAGATCCCCTCCCTCCCGACCTTTAGAAAAGAATTGAAGACCTGGTTCTGCCGCCTGGCATGGGAGGGAGGAAACAATAGTTCCTCATGGGGGTGGTTAATCCCATAATTTTATAATGCCCTTCTTTTATTAATACTATCTCCCACTTGGATTTTATTTTAAATTATTTTAAATTATAGTAATTGTATAAATTGTTGGTTTTTATATTTTATATTTTATGCTTTTATTTAATTTTATTATTGTAAACCGCCCAGAGTTCCCCGTTGGGGGAGATGGGCGGTTATATAAATTAAATAAATAAATAAATAAATAAATAAATAAATAAATAAAACACGTCTTGCCCTATTTGGCCAAGGGCATGTAAACTGAGGAGTTGATCTTCTTACGCATTTGTTGAATATGAATGGAATTTTGTCAGTGAACTGAATTGCATCCATGCTTCTTTTGTCTTTGCACAGAAAAAACTGATGATGTCATGACAGTTGAAGATATTGTTTCGTCAGAATGGTTTGTATGAAAATGGATAAAATATTGCTTTCCAAGTCCATTTCAGAATTTGAAGATTCTTTGTCTGCTTTGGATGTTATGAAGAGTTATGGAGAGAGTGGAGGGCACCAATGGGGCTCTAAGCAACTTGAGATGCTAGGAACCCCACTGCAGGTAGTCCTCGCTTACCAACTGCTTTGTTTAGTGACTATTTGAAGTTACGATGGTTGAAAAAAACAGCTTTGCGACCAATCCTCGCATTTACGGCCATCGCAGTATCCTCCAATCACATGATCGCCATTCAGGTGCTTCACAGCTGGCAGCATTTACGACCATTGCAGGGTCCCGCAGTCATGTGATTGCCATTTGAGAGCTTGATAACTGGCTTCCAACAAGCAGAATTAATGGAGAATGTGGAAGTGAAATTGCAAGATGTGATCACGTGATGTCTTGCTTAATGACTGTGGTGATTCACTTAATGCTGGAAGCAGAAGTGACATTGTAAGTCCGGTACGGTCATGAGATTTTTCCTTTAGCAAGCCCGGAGCTTAGTGACGGAGTTGCCAGACCCAATTGTGGTTGGTAAGCGAGGAATACCTGTATTTAAATTTATCACTCTTTCTCAAAATAACATTAAAGGATCCCTTGGCCATTCCAAGATCCTTTTCTGACTGAGCAAGAGCAGCATTGTTTTTGTCATTTGTCAGAAAAATTCCACAATAATTTATATGCTTTTTTAATGACAACAGCAGCCATAATAATTACTTGCTGTTTATCATTACATAAAAATCTACTTTCTCAAATGAGCATGTCACTAATAGGACATTATAGGAAATTATGTTAAGGTACAACTGTGATAGAGGCAACCACTCAGTGCTCCTCAGATTATCTTTTTTTCTTAAAAGGAGAGCAGTAAATGGCTCTTCCTATCAGGGTGCCAGAACTTCAGCAGCTGCCCAAGGATGCCAGATACTAAAACTATGTTATGGTGAAATTAGATTGTGGTTTAAGCAAAATTTTAGCCTCATTAATGAAATAAGCAATGCCTTGACTTTGCCTAATGATTAGGTCTCAATGTATGGAATCAGAAGCATCCATGCAATTCTTACATCACCCAAGTGAAATAAACTTTCTCACTCATTCTCCTTCACAGACATGTTTATGAACACCTTTGCCCATATATTGTCAATTAAGAAAACAATGTAGTGGCTGGAGATGATGTGGTCAGTGCATAATGATCTTTAATCATTAATACTTCTGAAAATAAGATTGATCTACAAGTTTGTTTGAAGTGGCAATTGGGAGCTGAAGTGAAGGCAAATGAAGTAAGCAATTTGGATCAATATGGAAGCAGCAAACAGCAATCATTCTGAGAATATAAAGAAATGTCTATGAAATTATGACTTTCAGCATTGTATGAAGTATATAGATTTTGAGTGTCTTTTTTAAAGATAAGCACTGTGTGTTACACATTTTTTAAATCAATATATTTTGGAAGTCTTTTCTTTGAATGTTTACTTAGCTTCTCTTTGCAATACTGCAGAATCTTTTGGAAGTTAGCCCTACTTTATATTTGGTTGCTGTACTTTTAATATTAATTTTATTCTCTGATTATAAGATGTTTGATTAGCATGCTATAGGTTTTTTAGGAGTAGAAACTGCAAATGTTTAGGAATCTGGTCTATGTATCATCTATCTATATCTATCTACAGAGTAAAAATATCAGCCATGATAGATAGAAGACTTCGCAATTATATTTGGTTGATCACTTAGCCAGCTGTTCCAACAATAGGTTTTGACAGTTGTTTGTTTGTTTGTTTGTTTGTTTTTATACATGCTTAAGGCTTTGGTCCCCTCCCCCCTTTTCTTTCTATGAAGTATTTCATTATGGAAGAAATTTGACTGGCTTGAAAACAAAATTACTGAAATGACTGAGGACTTTTTGTTAATCAGTTACAAAAAATATATATCCTTCACATAATTGTATGTTTAAGCAAAATATTGGCTTTGAAAATGAACAGCCTGACTCATTGTGAATTATTTTTGCAACTTTATTAAAGAAGTCTTATCCTGCATGACTCTACTACTCTTGTAACAATGGATGCTGGTTGAGTGAGCAACAGTGTTGTGGTGCATTACTGAGTAGTTCAGGTTCTTGGTTGTGATGGTATCTGGGAATGACCTTGGGAGACAGGAGGAAAACCTGCATCCTAGGCAATGGTCTGATAAGAGGCAGCTCAGTCTGCAGTTGGGGGAAAAGCAAGGGAAGCATTTCAGAAGAGACCCTCCCTAGTTTTCAGAGACTAAAAAGAGAGGAGGGGAGAAATACTTTCAGTCTTGCAAGATTCTGTTAATGTAATGTTACAATAAAGATAGTGAGTGCTAATGCTCTTGGTTGTGTTTCTTGTCTGGATTACCTTGAAGGGAAAACATCAGTCTCAAGATCCATCTTGGATACATATAAATGGTCTGAAGTTTTGGGCTTTTATATAACCTGCTTTTTTTAAATAAAAAATATTTATTCATTCATTCAATGTATATGGCTGCAAATCTCAAACACATGGCTCTGGGTGGCTAACAATACATAAAAATGAGATAAAAACAATATAACAAAATCATAAATAATATATATAGCAGCTGAGAAAAACCAACCAACAACAATTAGCATAGCTATGATACGGGCTCAGCCACACATTTCAACCACTGCTGGTGAATCAAATGGTCCAGGTAACTTTGGATAATTTGATGTTCACATTTTATAGTAACCATCAGTGCAGCATTCAGTTGTCAACTTTTCTCTATCTTACTAAAGCATTACAACATTACAGTATATGGTCCACATGCCAAACAAGGAATGCACCAAACCCAAGGGACACTTCATGGCACAAATGGATGCTCAGACTATGAGTACTTTGTCATCTGGTTCTCCTGTTGAGGCATTCTTCAAAAGATCCATCTGCAGCTAAAGGCCATTATCAAGGCAGTTAGTATTGCTGTCAAGCAGTGGTGACTAGTGGCTAGTTGAGACGTGTATTTTCCGATATGGGGTTGGGGATCCTCTTTACACAATCTTATTCATCACCAGGGCCATAGAATGTCAGGTTTCATCCTGTCAGGCTGGAGTAAAACCAATTAAAACAGGCACACAAGAGCCCATCAATTCCACATGTAACATTTATTGTAC
The DNA here is from genome assembly GCA_023362775.1 of Charina bottae. Classification (NCBI taxonomy): domain Eukaryota; kingdom Metazoa; phylum Chordata; class Lepidosauria; order Squamata; family Charinaidae; genus Charina; species Charina bottae. The sequence continues at coordinate 51,112,521 of JALMGJ010000005.1, forward strand.
AAAAGCTAAGAAGCCATTATGAAAGAATTCCAGCAACTATTGTGAATCTAATTCAAGTCTTATGTATAGTAGATTTCAAATCCTTATGTCTCTTCCATCTGTAAATATTACACTACGGGCTAGATGGCCCTCTCTTTTCCATTTCTCTCTTGTCTTGGTAATGGATAGATTTGATGTCAGGATGTTTTACTCTAACCATGTGAGAACTGACCCTCATATAGACAAATTATACCTCAACTGGACAGACTCCATATCAAGGAAATCATGATGGTTCATGAATCTACCTCACCTATTCAATTGGAACTTTCAGCATTTGTGTCTCATTTCTGCAATGTTATATCCAGAAGTACAAAATCCTTAACTACCAACTTGGCAATTCAGCTCCTAATTATAAAGGAAACAATTCTTTTTGTGGTTTCAAGGCCACTGTGGTAGTCCTTGGGAATAGAACAAGGTGGCAAGGCCATCAGATGATAGGGATGATGAGCTTCTCTATCTAACACACAAACACAGAAAGATAATACACATACAAACTTACCTATAGAATATTCCAGATTTGTAATTGTGTAGGACCATAGTTGTGAATGAAAAGATGGTTGCATCAAGAATCATAGTTACATATAACTATGCATTGTTACTGTGAGTTGCATTGTTATTTGGTAAAATATAAGGTGTCTTCCCTGGTCTACTGAGTACTGGCATGCAGTTCAAAACACAAAATAACTAATATAAAACATGTCTTTTTAGAAACATAGAATTATTAAGCTTTATTTATTTAGTATGTATGTATGTATGTATGTATGTATGTATGTATGTATGTATCATATTTCTTCACTGCCCATCTCGACAAATGACTCTGGGCGGTTTGAGCTTCTTTTAATGGATCTCAAGGTCTTATGGCACATACTAATCTCACAACTTGTACTTTGTCTCCTTTTATACGTGGTATTCAAAAGTAAATTGAGAAGAAGCAAGTTGTATGCAACTTCTAAACCTATTTTGTAAATGTATAGGTGAGACAGATTTTAGATTGGACAGCAACTAAACTCTTTGTGTTTTCCCGTGTTCCTGATTTAGTAAGTTTAAGAAGAAATTGTGATGAAACCTAAAAACTGGACATTCTCTTAGCTACTAGGATAATCTTTTCTTAGTTTTTGATCTAGGTTAAACTAAAATTTTACGTATTATGTAAGCTATGCATTATGTATCAACATGTCCAAATATATGACAGCCAGGTAACATGCCCAATATGTTAACACTTGGTTAACCTCATTCAGAATTATGAATTTAACTAGTGATTGTCGGATCCTGAAGATGAGAAACTCAAATAGAACTTTTACAGTAATATGTTTGTTTATTTATTTTACTCAATTTATATAGCTGCCCATCTCAAACCAGTGACTCTGGGCAGCAAACAATCATAAAAACAGTTAAAACAATAAATACAATACAAAAAGAAATTAAATACAAATAGCAGCCAAGAGATATCACAATTCATCAGTGTCAGCACAACCAAGAAACAGGGCCCTTCACACACTTGGGACCTGAGGCCCTGGCACATAGCCAGGACTTCAAGGCCTTCCGAAAGGCCAGAGTCGGGGTCGTTCATAGCAAGATTGGACAATACGTTCATGATCTCTCCCAAAGCTACTATTTTCCCTTGCATAGAACAAAAAGATTGAGAAGGGTTTTCATTGGAAATGCAACATAAGTGGAAAAAGACATTCTATTCATTCCCAGTTTGGGTCCTTCCCACCTCCCTGCCTCTGCCCAACTATTAGAGCAAGTTATGTAAAACACATTTCTGCATTTTATGCTATGTATTTAAAATGATATTTCTAACTATAAATATTTCCACGTGTCTCTTGTTAACTTAATTTCTCTGTGACCATCTATGGCTAGGGTGTCTATGGTTTCTGAATTTCTCGATGTCATGTACATATAATCTAGGTGAGAATCATTTTATCTAGCATTTATTGTCAGCAAAGCTGGATTGTGCAAAAGGATCAAGAAAACAAATACGACTTTGAAAAAAAGGCATAGATATCACATTTTTGCTAAAGAAGTAGATGCAAAAATATCACACATAAAGACTGATCACTCATTAAATTTGTTTCTGCCTTTTTCAAGTTGGCTTACAGTAGCAGCAAAGTAAAATATAAGAAAAAGGTACAATAAAATAGAGAAAAACAAAAACAAGCAGATCACATATCACTTAGAAATACTCAACTAAAAATTAAGCAATTTATACTTAGCCCTCCCAGTAAGGTAATCTCCAGATCTGCTGGACTTCAACTCTCCAAATCCCCACCCTTCGTATCCAGACAGGCTACAGATTGTGGGGAAGACTAAATTACAGTATATTTACAAGTCTGTTTATAGGCTAATTTCTTGTCTCAATACAAATACATTTGCCTGGCACCAGTAATTTCATTCCATTTTAACAAGAATGAAACATGACTTTATTTGCAGGCAGCTTCATGCACAACAATTCTGATGTGTGCAAGACGCTCTCATGTGCAAGGATAGACAATGGAACAACATGTATTAGATCACATGCTCAGAACAAAGCAAGTGACTGTAATAATTCAGTAATATATAATGGTGAGTGAATGGATAGAGTAGATATCAACAGAGGAAAGGGATGTTTGGAACAAGAGGTTAATGTAATATGCAGACCCAGTTTCTTTCAATAAAATGGCTAATAAATAAAATGCAAATATTAAAATTAGCAAATAGAATGCTAAGATTCCTCTGACATGATAGCTCAGCCATAGCTATAGCTTATTGTGTGAGACCTTATACCACTCGGGAGCCTCAATATTGCCCCATGGGCCAATTCTCAAACACTATTTCAGCCGTGTGAAGGGTCTTCCAACTCACTGTTTCTGGTGAAATCTTTGACTTCCATGGTACCCCAATAAAAATATCTCTTTGATTTAAAGAAGTTAGGGTTTCTCCCACAATTCTGTTTCTCCAGAATGCTTGTAAAGCTGTCATTCCAATAATTTTGGTATTGAAATGGGAGCCAAAGACAAATCAGTATTCATAGCAATAAAAAATGTGCTTCTTTTTCTGAGCAGTGTACTTTGTTAAAGTTGCTCCTTTTGGCTGCAATTATACTTCTGCTGATTATTAGCCAACCAACATAACTGTGGCTGCAATTACATTTTAATCAATACTAGTATACGGAAATGTTAACTGCTGAAAGAGCTATTAATTAATCACCTTTATGTATGTAACAGAGAGATAAATATCCATTCCAAGGAATGATAATTTCATGGTTTGTAATGACAAGCAGATTACATTTATCTGGTAATTTTGGAGCGGGAAGCGGGGAATACTGTAAGGCATACCATAGATTCCATTTAAAATGTTTTTCTGCCTAACTCTCAGTCAACAGTACAATTTCCCCACTTTTAGTTAAAACTAATTACTTGCTTTCTCGTGTATATATGTGTTCATGTCAGATGGCAAGGATAAGTTCATTTCATTTATCTCTTCCATTCCATCTGAGGCAAAATTTACCAATAGATTTTATGTCAGGGCCACAGATATTGCTGTATCACATGGAAAGCTTGATTTCTTCTCAAACTTAAGTTTGAATTTTATGTTTGCCTGTTCATGTCTAAGGTGATGCTTTTTAGATATCTCTTTGAACTAAATGAAATATGTAGTTATGTATTGATTTTTGTTTTAAGTGTATCAAATGAGAAATTGCCTTTCCTTACATTTGTCTGTGTAAAATATGCTTTTGATACAAAAATTATAGTGTGTTATTCTTTATCCTATTCTTCTGAGGGTATATATTTATTTTAAATAAAATAAGTTCCAAAATAAATGCATTATATACAGAAGCAGTGATTTTATCCCACCCTGGCTTCCTGTCAAAAGATAAAGATGCAGTCCTAAAAAAAAAAAGAAAGGGGGAAAAAAAACGTCCATGTTAGCTGGAAATAATGGGACTTGTAGCCCAACGTATCTGGAGGACTGATTAGGAAAGGCTGAGAATCTGTATTTTCTTCATCCTGTTGCCTACAGAATGAAAGCAGAGTCTTGTATTTGGGAACTAGGTCACAAAATTCAGAAATACTTTTAAAAATCATTTACTCAAGATTATCTGAGTATATGTATATGGAAGTATGAACATCCTATCTAGCTACATATGTAAAAGGGAAGGCATGGACATAAAAGAAATCCTGTTCTCTCTTCTTCTGATAGCTAAACTCACAAGGTAAATTTAAACTCATTTATATTTAAAAGCCTGTTATTGCTTTGAACATCTGTGTTGTAGCAGACAGTCAATTTGAAATAAGAATTATATATACTTGTCCATTATATGCAATTTTATCAATATTTTTCATTTCTATCCTCCGTGTTTTCTATTTTGCTGGTTCGTAGTATGGAAAAATTGAGGAATTTACTACATCATTATAAAGGGCAGTATGTGAGTGTGCTTGTGTGGTATTATACAGAAATAAACATAGTCTAATATAGTCAGAGGAGGATGAATTGATGAATATAATATTTTCAAGAGGGAATTTTTTATCAACAAGCTGAAACTGCTTCTGAAGTTTCATTGGAAACTATTTTACATGTCTAATTTGGTGGTTAATATCCAGTACCAAGAGGAGAAAACAGTAAATCTTTAAAAGATTTGCTCCATCTTGTTTGAATGCAGAGCACAATGAATTTGTATCCGCTGAGCATTCCATACTTACATTTCAAAACCTATAGCCCACTAAACGTGAAACTTTTGTTCAAATTTCAAGGATTTTGATCGCCCAAGTGAATAGACACTGCCTATTGATTTTTCCCTTACAATGACTCTTGGATAACCTATTTTCTCATTTATTTTTAACGACAGCTCATGAGATTTTACAGCAATTCTGCCCAACCTCCTAATATCAAAATCCCTCCTTGACCCTGAAAATTGTAATTCTGCTATAGATCACAGCTGCTGAATATTACCTTTTACTAAGCTGGTTAAATAAAATATGTCCAAATCACTAGATCCCACAGGCCATGCCTGAAATTCTAATTATACTGGGTCTGCATTTTTATACTGTACTGCACAGAAGAAAGCACCATGCTTATTCAAAGTCCACACCAAAGTGAGAGAATCCAGAATGTAGTTCTAGTTTTGATTTAACAGGGAAAAATTGTTATGCAGCTCTTCAATCATTTTCCTGAACAACCTTTCCAAAAGCCCCAGATGCTTTTCAAATACTTCATATAATAAAATGCTAACAGTTGTGGTTATGGTGCACCAATGTTTGAGAGAAAGTGGGGTGTGTGTGGATTGGTACATTTGATGTGTATTAGTTTCAAAAAGTCAAACTCAAAAGAAGACATATACTGGATGAATCAAGCAGACAGTTACAGTGGCTTAGAGAAAACTGAAGTGAAAAACTGAGTGGCTCGGCATAGTCATGGAGGAGAATAGCAAGGAGAATAAAAAGTGCAAGCATTTCATTCGCCCTGTGCTTTGACACATAAACAGCTAAGCTTCTGCGTCTTCTTTTTGCCTGATGTTCAAACATGAGTTGCCTCACCAAGAACATCTATATCTCACCAGAGATGGATACTTTCCAGGAGAATCATGAAACAGAGCAAAATATCAGTGCTTTCTATTTCCCCTCATTTCAATTCTCCCCAAATATCCCCAACTTCTTCTAACTATAGTAAAATCAACATGATGGGATACATACCATTATCAAGTTTCTGAGTGTGATCTCTTGTGACTTAGTCATCAGAGTTATATACAATTCTTTAAAAAGCTTTGTAGTTTTTAGCATTTGTGCATATTAACTTACACATGTTGTTTTAATCAATCTCTTTTACCAGTATTATACTATATGATCCTTTTTCTACAGAATTCTATCAGATTTTTTCCTGTTTTATGTAAACTGCATTTTAATGAGTTTAATCTATTTTCTAACAGCATTACCAAAAAGATGCAAACTGAATCCCCAGCCAGCCTGTCAACAGCATCACTGTGTGCTTTTGACTGCATCAAGGTCCAGTTTCTTGTTGTGATGATGGTCTGGGGAAACAGAAATCTTGCTACTGCAGCAGTAGGAAACTGGGACCTGGAGTGATGGAATGAACCCAGAGATGTCATCCTCTAATTATGGGGGATTCATTGAGTTTCCTGGGTGGGTTTCAAGCCATGTCTGGTCATGTACTAGGGATTATCCTATAAGGCCTAGAAAATACAGATATTTTCATCCCTGTAATTATTTTCTGCTACTGCTCAGACATGAAATATTGGCTGAAGTGTCTCCGTGATAAAGAAACTAAAGTGGCTCAGAGACTTTAGCATCCAGATAATTAAACCAGATGTTTTGAACTTTGGCCACATCAGTCCTGCCAGAAGGGTCAATTTCAAGAGATTTTGGTAGTTGTAGTCCAAAACATCTGGAGGATACCACAAAGTCTACTCTAAATGTAGTAGGTAAGCTATTAAATTTAAATATAGGAAACTTGGGTGCAACATTTTATCAGTCATGAAGCTTATTGACCAAAGCCATGGTTTGCTTTGGTCAAAGGTCATTTATTTGGTTTTGGCTTATTGCACTGCATGAACCAACATTTGTGATTTATCAAACATGGATTATGGATTGACATTATGTTTGAACATAATATCCTTTAAAAAAATGGTTTAGTACAAAGTCTCTCAACTTAGCCTTTTTTAAAAAAAAAAATGAGAAAGGGCAAACTAAAAATACAATAGACGTATCATGTCTGTGATTAGAAAATAATTTTACCTGTCTCTCACCATCTTCTTCAACATGTTGTATATCCCATTGTATATCTCTTCTGCTTTAAACAGCTTGACATATTTTATCTTAAGTCTTTTTCTCAATAGTGCTAATAGGACAAGAGCTGACATTAATAGACACTTCCAAGCCAGAAAGTAAAAATCTCCCACCGTCTCTTTTTACAGCCTGATAAGTTAAGGAGGTTCCCTTCTAAGTTTCTTTCTCTGCCTGTTATGCAGCTATAGGCTCTCCCCACTTTTATCTGATCGTTCCCTAAGCAGCATCTCTTCCCCCCCCCCGCCCAATCTCCCAAGGTCATTCCCACATACCATTACAGCACGAGAGCACTGCTGCTTGCTTTGAATAAATTTTGGATATATTGGCTCTTGTTGTTGTTCAGTCGTTTAGTTGTGTCCGACTCTTCGTGACCTCATGGACCATAGCACGCCAGGCCTTCCTGTCCTCCACTGTCTCCCGGAGTTTACTCAAATTCATGTTCGTTACATCGGTGATGCTATCTAACCATCTCATCCTCTGCCGTCCCCTTCTCCTTTTGCCTTCAGTCTTTCCCAGCATCAGGGTCTTTTCCAGTGAGTCCTCTCTTCTCATTAGGTGGCCAAAGTATTTGAGCTTCAGCTTCAGTATCTGTCCTTCCAGTAAGCAGTCAGGGTTGATTTCCTTTAGGATTGACTGATTTGACCTCCTTGCAGTCCAAGGGACTCTCAAGAGTCTTCTCCAGCACCACAGCTCAAAAGCATCAATTCTTCGGCGCTCAGCCTTCCTTATGGTCCAACTCTCACAGCCATACATTACTACTGGAATATTGGCTCTTACCATTATTTATATGTAGGTTCCTCTATGCATGTGACTTCTATCCAATCAGCAGAAAGACCTATACATGACTGATTTTTAACTTTATGTTTTCATTATGAAATGTGTGCATTGACATCAAGAAAATGGGGGCAATATTCATGTTTCTTTCTAATTTATCTGCTATTTTCAGAATAAGCCTGTGAAGAAGATTAGGCTGAGGGGAAGGAAGGCAGGAAGGCAGGAAGGCAGGAAGGCAGGAAGGCAGGAAGGCAGGCAGGAAGGAAGGCAGGAAGGCAGGAAGGCAGGAAGGCAGGAAGGCAGGAAGGCAGGAAGGCAGGAAGGAAGGAAGGAAGGAAGGAAGGAAGGAAGGAAGGAGGTAAACCTTTGTAGCCAGGAGCCATTTCTATCACTGGAGATTCCTCACACAATTTGCAGACCCAGAGTAGATTACCAAAGGATTGTAGTTATGGCATTGTGATGATAGGTCATTGACCGAATAAATATTATTGATTGGTTGATTGGTGATAATAGGAGTCCAACCCCTCTGGAGAGCATTGGAGAAGGATGCAATATAACATGGATTGAAATGAGAGGATACCAGTTGCAGTGAACAACTGATACTAGAGAAGCAGCTTGATAGGGTTTTTTTTTTTTGGTAAATAACTGATTCTGAACTATTATGATTTGGCTTGTTGCTTCATAATTCAGTTTTCACTTCTACTTGTAAAACAGATACATTCCTCTAGTTTTGCCCTGCATTTCCCTCCTTCAATGATGCAATTTCTGGAGATGGAGAAAGAAAAAAAGGCTTGCTGTCTTAAAGCAATGTGTATGTCTGAATATTTAAGGAAGATTTCAGAAAGACCTCCACACTTCTTCATTTCCTGCCCCTGTGTTAATATCACTGCATTGTCTTCATGGCTTCACTTGGCCTACGATGGATTATGTTAGTGCTGCTGCCACTAACATTTTTTCTGTTGCTATTGTTCAAGATTTTTTAAAAGAAGGTCAAAGAGACAAAAGCAAAGACAGAAAAGAGTGCATAGAAAAATAAATTTTGACAAAGGGGAAGGAGAAAGATATATAGGGAATATTGAAGTGTGCTTTGTGCTTCTGTGATCTATTGTATCTCATCCTTTTCCAGACAATGTTTACTTGTCTTGTAAGTGTATTATCTGCTGGCTTGTATTTTGGCAGTGAGCATATTTTAATTTGGATATTGTAGACTAATATACAAGGAGAATTTATTGTGCCACAATCTAACTCACTGCTACAGCGTATTTAATGACCTTTGGGTCTGGTCTTTCTTTTATCTGATTTGTTCATTCCTTGCCAATATCATGCCACAGAAGACAAAGGTAAGGAAGTAGGAATGATCTTTGTATATTTTCCTTCCTAGACATAAAATAAAATGATAATAGGTGGTGAGTAGTGTAAGGTTGGTTCTTAATTGTGTGATGGGGGAGTTTTCAGGGCAACACAAAGGAAATTATATGCACAATTACTGTTGTTAACAGAGTCTTGGCATGTAACTCCCAGCACCGCAGGCTGGGAAAACCTCCCTATGCATGTTTAATGGGGTTTGGGTTACTCTGGTCCTAAGGCTGTCTCTCTTTTCTAAAGTGTTCTGCATGGCACAAAGGCAGAGCTGAATAGATGAGCAATTTATATCATACCATTTCCTTGACCAGCATTTTTTTTTAAGTCTTTGCCACATTGTAGTAAATCATTTCTGGCAATTGCTGCTACAGTCAAGCAGTGCATTATTTATTTTGCATACAACTAACTAAAAAAACACAATGATGGGCACCTTTAGATACTGTAGATGAATAACAAAAAGCTTTTAAGCTTAAGAGATGCCTATATAGTGTAGCAGGGTAATCCAGAGAAAATAGCGCGTAAATGTTTCAACAATCATCTCCTTTCTTCATGGTTGCTAAGATAAGTTTGAAATCTACTCCAATACCTAGGTCACTAATATTTCAAATTGTCACATCCTTTTCCATTGGTACTTAGCAATGATGATGATGATGAGTCATTGTATGTATAGCCATTGTTATCTCAAGCAAGGAAATTCATTCAAAAATGCACTTTAATTATATTACATAAAATTAAATTCTAATCACAAATAATAGTTTTGCAAATAAAGAGTTTTAATTTACAGCTACATGGTGCTATTGATTAAAGTTTGTTTTATTCGGTTTTGCTGTCTCTTTTTTAAAAATTCTACCCAAGGGAATGTTTCAATGTTTCAATTGCAGAGATTTCTGTATGAATAAAAAGAAGCATTGTAAATTGCAAATAGAAGTAACAGTGTTTAAAAAAAAACATTTTAAAAAAATGGACAATGCGACTGAGAGCATGAATCAAATGCATGTACAAGTTTCTAAAAGGTTTTGGTCATTTTAAAATTGCAGAGAATTGCATTTTAGCTTCTCCAGATACTTTATCTGTCTGGGGAAAATGTATTGCTTCCACAAATTTTAAAAGGAATGGTACACGCCTAATTGATTTGTGTAACATTGCATTTTGCTCCACACAACATAGCTTTTTGTGTTCTCTATAGTAAGCATCTTGAAGTTATAAACAGTAGTGCAGTGCTTTCCAAAGTGCCACCGTTGGCAATACACCAATGGCGGCAGCAGCGGCAGCGTGTGGGGGTGCTTGGCGGTGGCAGCGTGCATGGCGGTGGTGGCAGCGGCGGCGGCCTCGCTAAAACACGGAAGCGCTGATGGCGCGCCGCTGCCGTCGTTGCTGCCGCCGCTTCATGACACACTAAACTGTGTGTTGCGACACACTAAAATGTTACGACACACAGTTTGGAAAGCTATGCACTAGTGTTTTAAGAAATCAGTATATTCAATGCACAATGTTCAGGAATTACGTTGTGTCCCTTTTTCCAAACAGGTTTTCAATTGCCTATATTTTATTTATTTCTAACCCAGCCATGTGCACTTCTTCATCCAGGTGTACATGCCAGTCCCAAGCCTGGGTAAAAGGGGGCGGTTAAGGAAAGACCTGGCAACCTACCTTGTAAAAATTTTTGCCAAGAAAATTCCATGAAAAGGCTCTCAAATGATTTTGATATGGTGCCCAATGGTGAGACCCTCAGGCCAGAAGGTACCCAACGAATGACTGGGGAAGAGCAAGGACCTATAGCAAGTAGCTTCTGATTTTATGACGCGCCCGGGGCAAATCCAGTAGGAACCTCAGGTGTTGATGCTACCAGTAGTGAAAGCAAGGGTCTGCGCTGCATTAAAATACAACAAATAGCAACTTGGGATGTCAGAGGAATGAGCCAAGGTAAATTAGATATTGTAAAACGAGAAATGTTCAGGTTAAAAATTGACCTCCTTGGCATTAGTGAATTACACTGGACAGACAACGGCTATTTTCAGTCCAAGGAATTTACCATCTATTACACAGGACATGACAACATGCATAGGAATGGAGTGGCATTCATTGCAAGCAAACAATTGGTCCAAGCAGTAGAAGGCTTTTCCACAGTAAACAATCACATAATGACAATCAGAATTCACGCTAAACCTATCAACATCACTGTTGTCCAAGTTTGTGCTCCAACAACTGATGCAAATGAGCCAGAAATTGAGGATTTTTATGCCACTATTGAAGTTACGCTGAGGACAATCCCAAGAAAAGACATTATTTACTTACTTGGCGATTTTAATGCAAAAATTGGCACCCAAACAGAGGTAGGAATCACTGGAAGTTTTGGGCTGGGAGAAAGAAATGAGGCAGGCGATCGATTGGTACAATTTTGCCAAGAAAAATTTTTTTTGAATCATGAATACATGTTTTGAACAGCATAAGCGTCGTTTATACACATGGACCTCACCTAATGGACTTCATCGCAATCAAATAGACTATGTCCTATGCAATCAACGTTGGACTGGCTCAGTTCTGGCAGTCAAAACTTATCCAGGTGCAGACTGTGGCTCAGACCATGAACTGCTGGTCGCCAAGATCAAAGTCAAACTCTGTAACATCAAGAGGACAATGCCACCAAAAAAGTTTGATGTCACCAAAATTCCTTCCACATATGCAATTGAAGTTAAAAATAGGTTTGAAGTTGAAATCACTGCCAACCAATTGTGTCAATACTGCCATCCCATTTTTCCTTGACATGTAAGCTGCCCAGCATTACTTCAATAATTAAGGAGGTACACAATTTGATAAATATATAAATTAATAAATAAAATGTGTGTCAGTAAATAAAGTCATCCTATAATAGAAAACAGGAACTAACCAACTGTGGGACATCCTTAATAAGCTATCATCCAAGCAGCAATTTGAAAGAGAAGCCACAAAGAGGGAAGATTTTAAATAAAAGTACAGGATTCTTTAAAAGCAGTAAAATTATGACAAAGAAAATACAGTATCTTAATTAAAGCAGAGGAAAAACTGAGGTGGGAGTTTACAAGTGGAGCACTACTTATGGACAGGTAATCCTAAACTGGAATGAAACATTTAGAAAAGATTTATAGCAACCAGCTCAATTTAACCTCATCAAGTAAAGGTAGGTACACATTTTAAGTCTTCAGTATCATGTACACTTGTTTGGAGGCAAATCTCACTGACCAAAGTAGGACACAAAACTCGGTGCTTTAACTCCTCAAGGCAGAAAAGGAAAGATAACTAGATTATTCATTTGGAAGAAGGGGAAGGGGAAGGGGAAGGGGATCGCAAACCAAAACCATATGCTTTAGTCAAATCCTAAGGCCACCTACCAAAATAAGAACCCTCATTCACAAAGATCAGAGGCCCAGGTCAGGAGGGAGATCAGTTTGATCTCTGATTCTGCTAAGGCTATATGTTCCAATGTCCAGCACTGACTTAAGTTTCTCTCCTCATATAATTTCTTCTGGGAGGAGGAGGAGGAGGACAGATCCAGTGTGACCACTGCATGAGTGTGAATAGATATTAGTTTAAGGGGATAGTTGTAAAATTTTGCATTACCCCTTGAAAAGTATTAACGTGGTTCTTGTCACTTTAAATTAACTTTAGATAAGAGGGACTGACAGAAACATGAAGATGTGTGAACTATATTTGACTGATATTCTGTCAAATACTGCATGGGGTTATGATCCACAACTTTTCCCATCTGCTGCTCAAACCTGAATCCTTGAATGCACAGTGGATTAATTATCATATTTTGTTCTGATTTCACTTAGTGTAAAAGACTATGAATGTTAAACACACTCTCAGAAATGAAAGGCAGGCAAGAGTGACTTGTGGGTGTGAATATGGAGAAGATTTTCTATGCCGTGGAATATACAGTATTTTGGTTTCATGATAGATTGCATTGCCTAAAAACACTATGCAGAAATATTTTTTTATAAATCAGAACAAGAAAAAAAATTGTAGAAATAAAGCAAGGTGATTACTCTCATTTTGTTTTTACTATATAATCTACACAATTGGAAAGCTCAATTTTCCCCTGAAAAGTTTCTAGCATTCAGAATTTGATAGTTTTAGAATTTATTGTTGGTGCAGAATTCAACTATTTTTAATCTAATAAATCTAATAAATAAATAATATAAATAAATAAAAATAGCAAACTCAATTCTTCAACTGCCTACCCTGATATAGTCAGAAGAACATCATTAGAGAAGAGGTATTACTGGGGGCACGATGGCTCAGCGGTTAAGACGCCAGGCTTGTCAATCGGAAGGTTGCAAGTTTGGAGGTTCGAGATCCTAGCCCCGCGTGACGGAGTGAGCTCCCGCACCTTCCCCAGCTCTTGCCAACCTAGCAATTTGAAAGCACGCAAATGCAAGTAGATAAATAGGTACCACTTTGGTGGGAAGGTAAAAGCGTTCCACATGCGTCATGCCGGCCACATGACCATGGAAGCGTCTTTGAACAATGCTGGCTCTTCGGCTAACAAACGGAGATGAGCACTGGCCACTAGAGTCAGACACAAATGTGCGGGGGAACCTTTACCTTTACTATTACTGAGTAGTTCAGCATTTGTAGCTTTAATACATCAAATCTGTTGATGACGCTCCAGCATCTTGTCTAATGTGTTTTGTTGTTCCAAAAATAATTCATTGGAATGGACTTACATAGCCAGGAACAAAAGGATCCTGATCTTATTTTGCAAGTTATTAGTATCTGATGTGTTAAAAGGCCTTGATAAGTATCTCATCTGTTGAAACAAAATGAATAGGAATAAGGCTCATTTAAATAATGCCAACAATTATAATTATGAATAAATTTTAGTCCCTTCTAGCTTTTAGGTCACTATCGTAAGCAAGGCTCTCAGGTCATCTACAAATTGATCAGACTTGACAAGGAATGCAGTCCAGTTTGGACATTTCCTCAACTTGGGAGAGATCAGTAGGTTAAACTACTACCTGGATATCCTTTGTATCTCTCCTTCTGGAAATCTTGTTCTCCATGTCTGTGGATATCTGGCTTTTGCCATCCTTCATCAGTACAGAACCCAGGAGCAAAAAGAAGCCACCAAATGATCCCTTAGATTTGAGCTTTTAAAATCTTAACTACCTACCTACCTACCTACTTACCCTCCTACCCCCCATCTTTAAGACACTCTTTTGGGTTCCTCACAAATACTCTCTAAAATCTCTTGAATCTAGACTCCAGGGGACAAAAATTTCTACAGAACTCAACACAAGTCAATGCTATCTGTTGTGTGAGTCCTATAATTCAGCATGCAAAGCATTCACTCCCAATCATTCCGGCCTTTCCATTTTTCTCTTTCTTTCTAGGTCTGAATCCATATGTACAGGACTAGAATTTTCTGTATTCTCCTGTTGCTTATATACTCAGATTAGAACTTCAGAACTTCTTATCAAGTATCCACTGCTGAATTTAGATGGCTCCAGCTCTGAGACCATACCTGGAGTTCAGACAAGCCTGTACCTTGGCTGTGTAGCCACAATATTTGGGCTGTAGATCTTTAGCATATCACTCAAATTTTAGGGAACTTATGTCTTGCAAAAGCACTAAGCAGCGCAATTGTTCAGGATCGTTGGCTCTAAATCCAATGTCTTACTTTTCCTATGGTCCAATAATAGCCAAACTTCTTACGCTTTTGTGAATTCATGAGACAGCTATACCCAATATTTTACTCGCTTCCCATGCTTCTGTCAATATTTGTTTTGTTTTTCCTCAGAAAGTCAGATTCCAAGAAAAGGTGCTACTTTACTGCACTCCATTTCAAGTTCTATTTTGAACCATGTTATGAGCACAGGGGATCCTTTTTAGCTCTTTCATTCACAACTAACTCTCCACTTTCAGTTTCCTGCATGCATCCATCAACTCCACAAGACCAGGCCACCTTAATGCACATCTATTATTACCTTCCCCTTCTCTTAGTTTAGAGACACATAAGCTTCCTTCCTTCAATCCACTCTACCACACTCCACATTTACTGTTTACTCCTTTTATGTTTCAAGCCATAATCTCTCATATGCCATAGTTACAATATGAGCAGCTATATAAATCTTTATAAATAAATAAATAAATAAATACGTACGTACGTACGTACTTATTCATATGCTGATACCTTCCCAAAGAAGAACCAAACCAGAAAGTAATATGGATTGAATTTGGAGCATAAAGCATCACATGCAAAATTTGTATATTTAAAATATACTGAAATGTAAGTTTCACTGTTTGAGGCAATAGTGAGATCTTGTCTTATGAACTCCATTGCTATAAGGCACAGTCGGGCAATCTTTCAGTGCTGGAGACTGTCCTTAGAATTTGAGGGGTAGTGCAATGCCAGGATTTGAAGGGGTGGTGGTGGTATTGGGAGTAGGCAGATTCTTTTCCTTTCAAATTTGGTTAAGCCTATTTTAAGACTTACATTATATCTTTAAGGCTCAAATGATGGGTGACTTTTAGCTCCTTGATTGGAGGGTGTTTCAGGGGCTGCAAAATAAGGGGGGGAAATGAAGTTCAGTCTATCTGGGTTCTCTTGGGGAGCGTAGGAAAAGCTCATGTTAAATGCTTTCAACATGCGAATCAAGGAACTAAGAGTGAAACTCTCTGAATATGGATCTTCATTCACCAGGAATGTGGAGAGATGTGGTATGGTGGCTCTGATAATGATTTTCAAGAAGCTTTCAAATCTGTTTTCATCAACAAAAGACTGCATATGTTCTACTCCTATTTCTGTCATTTAGATATGATGCCAGCTGAAGATGAACAAGGGCAGTATCTAAATCTGAGTTCTGCAACCAGAAGTGTTCAAGGGAGGGCAATACTTGACTATTGCAGAAAAGAGTTGATAGATAGAAGCAGAAAATGCTTGGTTTTCTGCTAAAAATGCTTATTAGGCCTATTCTAGACATGAATCCAACTTCCTATGGCTTTGGCTTCTAGATCAGACTAACCCAGGTGTTAGTCCTATAGGCCATTAAACAGGATAGAATTCCAGAGTCTTATCACTTGAGAAACAGTTAAAACTGAGAATTTTTTTCCAGAGGATAAATGCAAACCTAACTATATTTCAAAGATGAAAATAGATGGCCAAATCTTGAAAAAATCCTAGCTTTTTTCAGTCCTATGTGAGATATATGACTATATTTTACTCATGAGAAGTTGACTTTTTAATAGCCATTCACTTTGAACCATTATTAATTAATTGTCTTCAGAATATTTATTTATTTAGGGGGAAATAATTGCTATTGTCTGAAGGGTAATAAATTTTGAGGGATCCTGAAGCAGATTTTAGATCAATATAAATTATGTCATGGTTGGAAGTAGCAGAAATATAGCAGGCAATTTATCCCTTTGATTCCCAAACATGACAATTTTATTTAATCTGGTTAAGTGACAACAAAACCCTTTAAATTAAAAAGCAATGGTCCATGGAGTCACGAAGAGTCGGACACGACTTAACGACTGAACAACAACAAAAATGGCTGAACTGGTGTTTAAAGTGAACTGCTAATGGGCTTATTTGTTAAAAATATGGGGATAAGGGATGAGGAAGTATTCTACATTTGTATGTGCTGTGTTTTGGAATTGCATATCCAAGTCTTAATATTTTGGTGGAAATTGCAATGTGATTATAAAGTGGTTGCTTGCACATACACTATATGGTAATTTAAAAACCAGAAGACAGGAAAGAAAGCAGAAATTCTTATCAATTAATATGATTAATTAATTAATTAATTAATTAATTCAATTTAGGCACTGTCTGACTCAAAACTGACTCTTGGCAGCTCACAATATAATAAACAATAAAAACACAATACAGAACAAAACAAGATGGGATCCAGTCGCTCAGTCCAAAAACAGACAAAAACACATCCAACAAGGGGCTCCATCTATCCTAACACAAGGCCTGGGAGAATAACCAGGTCTTCCAAGCTTTATGGAATACCAACAGGATAGATTTCAGGGGGATCTCATTCCAGATAATTGAAATATATATTCTTACTTCGCAAATTAGACCTGATGAGCCAGAATCATATTGTTATGCAGATCTACAAGAATGATTTTCTTCATTAAAATGTTCTTCCTTTACTAGTTCCCTATTTGGTCCAAATAAGGAAATCATAGCTGTTAGGTTTCAAATAAGTAAGAAAATATTGTTTAAATTTATGTAAGATCGTTTCTTGTTCTGAATCTGTAACCATAGTTCCCAATTCTGATGAAACAAGAACTTACGTTTTGTTGGTTGGTTGGTTGGTTGGATTTGGTTTTGGCTTTTTTTGACAACTTCCTGCTTTAATTGTAGTGGCTCAGGAAAGGCATTGTACATAGAGATGACACTTCCAAACTTCAGCTTCCCATTGTCTGGAGCCACACACTTTTCCTGATGTGTTGAAATGAACATGTTTATAGTCAATGGGTATGTTTTTCAGTAAGGAAAACCAGGAGCAACTAGTCTCTTGTGTAAACTATCAGTGGTGTGACTTGCTTTTGTTGAGCTCACAAGGGCTTTAAAAAAAATTACCCTTTTCCTTGCTCTACCTCTTATTTTATTTGCTTCCACTGTTATGTACCTCGGAAGATACCCTTTTCACCCCACTGTCTCTAACTAGCATTCCAAAGTGATTTTCAGCAAAGATGCTATGAAAAAGGGAAAGAATAATGATTAGAAAACTGACTTAGTTCATTTATAAATAATTTAGCTGATTGGGGACAGTTTGCATTGTATATCGTTTTTAATATTATCTAAGTGAAAAGCAAGAAATAAAACCAAGATGGATTCTCTGTGTAGGGTTCACATCATTATATCTAAAGGCTTTAAACAAAAATGAAAAAGACAAATTGCCTTAGAGAGATACTGACTGAAAGCAACTCCAGTTCGGACGATGGTTTAGAGGGATATATTATTGCTCAGATACTAAATAAATCCCCCTTCGCCCTGCACAGCCTCCAGCAAGCCCTTGGTCTTTCCCACTCTTTCTTCCTCACGCTGTTCCTCTATTTTCCCTCATAATCTCAGTCCTGATTCTCTTTTTCCTGCTCTTGTGAATGTTGGAGTCATGACCTTTGTGGTTTATAGGCCACCAGAGACTGAACTAAATGTGTTAGCACAGAGTCAAAACAAGTAATAGCTGGCCAATTAAATTAATAATCCATATTGTTACAATGTTTAACCATGGCTATTTCCTCAGTGGTCTGCTTAAATCACAGCCAAGTCCTGACCTATTTAAATGAATAACTAGAATTATGAGAAACTCCATTTAATAAACACAGCAAGGAATGCAACACAATCAAGTATTAAATATTTATTGCCTCTTTTAACCAGCAGTTATCAGAGACTGAACTAATGGAGATTTAATTCCTGGTGAAGGCTTGGCAAAAATTTAAATCCTGAATCTCCTACAGAACTGAGGGAGACATAGGGCAGAATCAGGAGTTTCTCAATTTCTACGATAAAGCTCTCCAGGGCAGCAGAAGATCAAAGCAAGCAGCTCCAGACAAGCAGCTCTAGAGTGGAGCTATTTCTGATCCAACCATCACACTTTCTGCCAGTTGCCAACAAGTTGGGAGAAGTGATCAAAGTTAAGACTGTATTTTGCCAAGGAATATATTTTCAATCGTTGGGAATATTTTTTTTAGTAAAACAAAATCTAATGTTATGTTTTTCTCTTTTAAAAGAGTTAACTGGAACAGATGCTTGCGTGTTTAAGATATGAAAACCCAATAACAGAGGAGACTATTTTCAAACCAAGGTTATTCCAAAACCCTAATTTTCTAAACTCAGATAAATGCAAGAATAATCAAAGCATAATATACTTAAGGAGCAAAAGACACCACTGCCCTATAAATTACTCAAAGCCCAAACTACCCTAAAATTCTCTAGAACAGGAATATTTTACACTATGTGCATGTGCATGCACACAAGCACCTTATATCTGGGGCCAGTCTAAACAAGCTTTGTTAGCAACTTTACAGGTTGCTAAATACATTGCTTTCCATTTTCTTCTAATATTGAAAAAAATTATAAAGGATATACTGAGGTATTTCATTGAGACTGTCTAATATTTTCTTTCCCTCATACATACTAGCCACTACTAGCCACTATAAACAAAGTCTTTTTATCCTGATATTCATTTGTGCACATCAACAGCAGTGTCAGAGATGAGTTCACACATCACACTTAACCCAAAATGTGTTTGGTTTGGTTTCAATTTAGCATGTTTTGTAAACCTTGACATCTGTGGTTTATTTAATTAACCATAACTTGACAGGATGTGCGAACCCATGCACAGAATCATAAGAAAGAGACCAAGCCAAGAAATTAGAACTAACAGATCAAGGCTATAGTCATAATTGTGGACAAAGCTAAGGAGTCATATGTAACAGACTAAGCTAGGATCTGAAGAAAGCAAGTCTGATATGGTTCACTTATTTTGCTAATTCATCATCTACTCCCTTTTGATTTTAGTTTAACACATTTAAGCTCAGCCAGTTGTGGTTTATTCAATAAGCACAGTTAAGCAAGTTGTGGCTTCTTTTATTATTTATTGTTTTGAAAGACTGATTGATTTACTTGCTGCCTTCATGTTTGAAATCAACACCCCAAGTGTCTTACAATTTAACAATGCACACACATTAACAACTGCAAAATATAGAAGCAAATTAAAACATTAATGATAAAATCATTAGCAGTTAAAAGCCTGGTAAAAGACATACATGCCTTTGCCAAATTCTTTAAGGTAGAGAGAATGGGGGCCATATGCAACTCTCCACCCCATTTGCCATGGAGTTCTGAAAATGGGGCCAACTTCAGAAGAGGAAAGTATGAACCTGGGCGTTCCACTTTTAGATAAGATTTCATTTGCCCTATTGACAGGAAGAACTTGGAATAAAATCCGTATTTTCAATTCATGCAACTGTGAAAGTAAGTCAACACCCTTACTGAATGTTGGGAAACATTAAAAATTCATCCTTTCATTTGTATGCAAACCATTCCCAAGAGTTTCACTTAATAAATTAGAAGTTAATCAGCTGATTTCTTTTAAAAACAGGACTGCTGGGTGATGTTCAGCAAGGATTTGATGCAAAGTGTAGAAAAGCACAGGTGTCTGTAGGATTGGAGGCTTTTGTCAAAATGACAGAAGCAGCGCTGCACTCAAAGTACAAGCTCTGCCCTTTTGTAAACGCCTGGACATCATGATACAGGTATGAGAGGGGGAGAAATTGTATTGCAGCAGTGTGACATACATGACTTAACCCCCCCCCCCCGGCCTGGCGCTCCATGGACTCTTCCATGCAAAAGGTCAGAGAGAAAAAAATAATAATAATGGAAACAATAAGATATTTTTTCATCATTTTCAAATATTTAAAATCTGTACAGAATATATAGATGCCACATATTAACTAGTTTACTTCCTTGGCATGGTGGTAAGTCCTTATTGTAGTTTTTTGATGACTGCATTCAGAGGGTTATATTAACGTGTGAATGGTGGCTACTGTTCTTTGTACAGTTACTTGTGAGCCATCCAATTGAAGATAATGAGATTTATTTCTGAATCAAGATGGGCAGAATTGCATTATTAATATACTTTCAAACAAGACAACCTGCTTCTTTAAATACAGCCTGACAGAGTGAAAAAAAATTGAAATTGCAGATCAAGGATCAAAGAGCATAGTGCTCCACCTTAAATCCCTCCCACCCCATTAATTCTTCCTTACCTTTAGATAAGGCTCTGAAACAAATTTCTCACATCAATGATACCTCCATAATCAATTTCAAATAGCCCTTTGCAGAGGGATGCAAATCTTAGGTTACCCTTAATAAAGCATTTTGGAAGATAGATGTAGCGATCTGCTATTATTAAACGAAAAGTGGTCTCTTTTTAATCTGGAGATGTGGGGGCATTTGTAACAGAGTAAATCAAAGGTTTGGTCTCTTTCTCTTCCTAATTATCAATAGTGTTTTATAATCCTATTAATATTGATACACAGTATACTGGAGATCTGTTAACAGATAATGTATGTGGAGGATAATTAACAAGATCCAAGTCAGATCAATTGCCTATTTGACAGAAAACGGTGTGTGGCTTATAAATTATACATATGCAAGGTATGGTTAGAAATATTTAAAGTTTCAGTCCAATCCTTCCACCATGAGCACTGGGGGGGAATGATGAACTTAAAGACACAATCTCTTGCCTGCTAGGTTTATACTCCACGGTGGGAGGAAGGAGCCTTATTTAAAAATCAAAAGAGCACCATTAACTGCCAAGATCTCAAAGCAGCCTGGAAAACATGCCTCCTTGTGAAGTGCAGAAAAACAAAAGACAAACTCTTGTAAGAAAATGGCTGATTAATGAAACTGAGAAGAATCTTTTTTGTGCCCCTTTGATTTAAGAGACGAGACAGCAGGTGGGAAGTTCCAGATGGCAGATCTCGTCCCATGTCTTTACATTGGCCATTAATGAGGTTAGACTTTGCTAGGGCAGTAAATACAATTAATAATTCCAATTAATATTGCATGCTTTGCTACGTCTGAGAGCGCAAAAGCTTTTTTTTTTTTTTTTTTACAGATTACCGTACATTTCCCAAAGCACCTTGTAGAGTGGCAAGAAGGAAAATGGTGAAACACAGCTTCCCTTTGGGTGCGTTGGGGGGTAGTAGTTACTAAGGTAATGGGCTAAGATGAAAGAAATTGTCAAATTAAACAACAATATTATTACTATTAATAATTACCTAAGGGATATGATCCAACGTGTTAAGAACACTTGAAAAATGTTTCTGATTTCCTCTGATGATGAACATCAGACCTAAATGGTCCAAGGAGTGTATGCCAGACCCAGATTCAAGTTAACCAGTTGAATTCTACAAAGCAGCTTTCCAAACATTAAGTACTGAAATGAAGAAGCAGGCAAAGGTTGCTCACATCTCTATGCGAGATCCTTTCTTTGGCTCCATAATAAATTATAGAGAGATTTATGTTTTCAGAATCCCCAACATCAATTAATCTAAGGAAATGGTTTGATCATGGTAATTAAAATCACTGCAAGGCCTCTGGCAACACAGGCAACATTTACCTCCATGGTCATCTTCATCATCCTGTGTTTCTAAAACTTTAAAATATTTTTAGATAGGATATTTCTATTTAATGTGGACATTATGACACATAGATCTGTCTCTGTAGGTATAATTTAGATGCACTTGGATTGGCACAGTACATAATACTAGAGAATATATATTCTTAAATTGTCCCACATAAGAGATTGTGTAATATGTTTCTTTAATTAATTAATTAATTAATTGTGCTTTTTAAAAAGTCTGTGGTACCACCTTGATTTAAGATAGCCTTCTCCAAGCTGCAGCTGCTCTTCTATTATTTCCAGCTGGAATTTTAATGCAATAAATCTGAAGACCATAAGACTGGTTAAGAGTTAGTTTTATAGAGGCGGAAAATGTTACATTTCATAATTCCTGCATGAGAGAGAGAGAGAGATTGATTTTGTTCTTAGGAACAATTTCCAGGACTCTAGTTCAACTGAGAATATTGATATATACTGCCCACTAAATGTAACTGTGAAACATTACAGGAATAATACTATGATATTGGTTTTTGGGGAGAAACAAGAATTGAGACTTAAATTATTTGTGTAATGACAGCATAAATGTACACAGTGAATATGAAAGCAAAAGAGAGCCAGTTTGGTGTAGTGGTTAAGGCACCCAGCTAGAAACCAGGAGACCGGGAGTTCTAGTCTGCCTTAGGCACAAAGCCAGCTGGGTGACCTTGGGCCAGTCACTCTCTCTCTCAGCCCTAGGAAGGAGGCAATGGCAAACCACTTCCAAAATCTTGCCAAGAAAACTGCAGAGACTTGTTCAGGCAGTTGACATGAGTCAGCACTGACTCAAAGGAACAAAAAAGGAAAAGGAACAGAAAGGAATGGAAAGGGAGGGAGGGGGAGAGGGAGGGAGGGAGGAAAGCATGGTGATAAAAAAACAAAATGGGTATCTTAAAAGCAAAATCTCCTTCAAAGACAGGGAACCCAGCTGCTCACAGCACCTGGTCCCCTGCTTCTTCCATGGATGCTTCCACATGTGTTGCTTACGTTCTGCTTTGTTCACTCTTTACGTGACACCAACATCCAACTCTTTTTTCTTTTTTAGAAAAGTGAAACTAATATACACACACGTTGTAAGTGAACATCCATCACAGAACAAAAACCTTGGAATAAAACATTTGATAAACTTTGTCCCACACCAATCATTTAAGGCAGGGTAGTTAACCTGCAGCTCCACTTGTAAATGGAACCCCTCGGACTCTTTTTGTTGGCCCGTGGAGAACTATTCAGATGTGCCCCGGAATTTCGATGGTCGCAAATCAAGAGTTTGGTTTCTATCATTTTGAAGTGGAATGTGCGCAAACACTCTATTGTAAGCCCTAAGCCTTTTTTTTATCTACTCCAAGGAAAGGAGAGGAGAGGAGAGGAGAGGAGAGGAGAGGAGAGGAGAGGAGAGGAGAGGAGAGGAGAGGAATCCTCCAAAATATTGTACATAACCTCATAAATGTGAACTGCTTGTTTTTCAAAATTTCATAATTGGACAGTTATATTTGAATTAACAAACTAATTAAATAAAAGAAAATAGAGCCTGTATGCATAGAAAATAAATGCAATGACAGAATCTATTCAAAACTGGTGATCTACTTGCCAGCTGGGATTGAACTATGGACAACATTCATATGGCCTTCAGCTTTTCCCTGCTATGATGACTCTACCCCTTCAATCAGATAGCCAAGATCGGCCAAATAAGATGTTCAGAGTACTTCCTATTCTTTATTGTACCAGTGGCAAATTTGACAGGATGCTTAGTACTTTTAAAAAAACTTGTCTTTTATTAATTCATCTAATCAAAACCCACATTTCCCGCAAAATGTATTAGACCAAAAATGCATATATACATACTTCAAAATACTTTTTAAATTATTCTTTTTATTTATTTGTTTATTTATTTATTTATTTATTTATTTCAGTGCCCAACTCCCAACAACTCTGGGTGGTTCACAAATAAACAGAGAACAGTAAAATAATACAATGACAAAAAGCAAAGAACAAAAGATAGCAAAAGATGGCACAAACTGGACCTCAGCAAGAAGCAAACACACACTGCCCACAAGGAGGCTTCAATCTCCCTTGCCAAAGGCCTGGGCGAAGAACCAGGTGTTCAAGTCTCTCTGAAATACCAGCAGGGTGGGGATCATCCAGATCCTCAGTCCAGAGGTTTAATTTATAACAGAACAATAAAGCAAATAATCAAATACAATAATAAACAGTAGTACAAAATAAAAACAAACCAGAAAATAGATAAATTATAGAGTAAAATCCCCAGTGATAATTATCTCTTCAGCATGGCTTTTGTGGGTCTTCTGGGCTGTGTGGCCGTGTTCTGGAAGTTGTGGTTCCTAACGTTTCACCAGCATCTGTGGCCAGCATCTTCAGAGGGCAGGAGCACAGACAGAAGCGATCTCTCTGTGCCCAGGTAGAGTGGCAATGTTTGTTTTCTATTTATAGAGCTAAGTTATAGGAGATTAGGTGGGGTTTTTTGTTGTGTTGAAATGTTAACGAGTGGCTGCTGAGCGTGATTAGCATGTTCATTGTGAGAAGTATTCCAATGTCCTGGTGGTTGAGCTGAGTTTGTTGACCTTTTGCAGGCTGTGTTTTTCAGGACTGGTAGCCAGGTTTTGCTAATTTTTAGACTTTCTTCTTTTTTATTGTAACTGTGCTGGTGTTTGTGAATTTCAGTGGCTTCTCTGTATAATCTGGTGTAGTGGCTTTTGGTGTTGTCCAGTATTTCTGTGTTTTCAAATAGGATTTTGTGTCCCGTGTGCTTGAGATACTGGCAAAACGTTAGGAACCACAACTTCGAGAACACGGCCACACAGCCCAGAAGACCCACAACAGCCATCGAACTCTGGCCGTGAAAGCCTTCGACAATACATCTCTTCAGCAGTTAGAATAAAAAGATGTGCAAGATATCCTGTGTAAAATATCTGTATGGTCTCCAGTGGCACTGTAGTAATTAGTAAGTGCTATCCTTTTTATTTATTTATTTATTTATTATTTTTATTTTATAGTGGTATTTATACCCCGCCTATCCCCTCCCTAATGGAGGACTCTAGGCGGCTTACATACATGTCTATATACATTTATCTTTATACATACATTTATCACCTAAGTGTAATTTTACCCGTGCACCAGGAGAGGGGGTAAGGGAACCGGCTCTTAAGGCTCTGGACTACAATTCCCAGGATGCCTTGAGCCGGCTGCTGACGTCCTGTTGATGTCACTTCCGGGTCTGTCTGTCCTCACTGGCAGCATTTCAGTCTTCCTTTGATCTTTTTTCTCCATCTTTTTTCTCTGGTGGAACGGCTCCCCGACAGGACATAGCACATTTTTCCCACATAAGTTGT
Organism: Charina bottae; assembly: GCA_023362775.1. Lineage (NCBI taxonomy): Eukaryota > Metazoa > Chordata > Lepidosauria > Squamata > Charinaidae > Charina > Charina bottae. The sequence continues at coordinate 51,137,991 of JALMGJ010000005.1, forward strand.
ACCCGATTTATCTACTCGCCTTAATTAGCTTTCAAATTGCTGGGTTGGCAGAAGCTAGGGTGAATGACGAGAGCTCACCTCGCCACGCGGGGATTAGAACTGCCGACCATCAGATCTTATACAGGCAGTCCTTCCGGCTCAGCGGTTTAACCCGCTGAGCTACCGCACCCCTATATATTTTTTTGAAGCTTTCAATTACTAATCAACAAAATTATCCTTCTAAATCATTTTTATTCAACAACAGATTTAGAAGACTAATTAATCAGAATTTACCAACTCCCTATCAGATTTAGGATTACCACTTAAACATATGTAATCTATTCATCTTCCTCTGGAAGAATATGGCTTTCATGTAAATAATAATAATAATAATAATAATAATAATAATAAATTTAGGTTTCAGTTCTGCCAATCTTTCTCCTTTTAGATGGATACCTCTGACCTTTAATATTCTAAGAGAGCATTACATAAATATAAAATGTCATAAAGATAAAAAAAAACAATATTTCTTTGGCTCAAATATAATTAAAAATGAGACCTTAATGTTGAATAGTTTTAGATGGCATGGAAAGGAAAGGAGAGATTTGGAGGACATTGCCCTCCGTCCATTATGCGGACAGATCACTTCCTGATTGGTTTACATCTTGCTGGGGCTGCAACTCCTTTTGCAGGCAGTTAGGAGATGGTGTTTTTTTCCAGAAACCTGGTGTTCTTTTGTTTGTATTTTTAAATTGTTTTAATATTGTACAGTTGAGTGGCCTTATAAATTTTATAAATTTAATAAATAAAATGAAACAAAATGAAATGAAACATATTCTAATCAGTTTCATGGCAGAGGATTAAGTCGATTTTCCACTAAAATAAGTGGAATTTCAGTGGGGAAATGAAAGATCTACTGAGGATAATTAAAATTATCTTAATTATGGTTTAATTGTATCTAGATCTGCCCTTGAACTGGTGCTCCCTTGGTTCAACATTAAGCCATTGTCTGATTTGATTGTTTTGGACTTAATATAATATAAACTCACCAATTACTACAATTGTGGGTGGCAGGGTATCCTTGCTCCTCCCCACAAACTCTTGCTATCCATAAAATAAAATTACATTTACAATAATTTTGAGAATGAAAAGAAGGCTGAAATCTCATATGTGAACTGAAGTTACTGTTTGGAGGGGGGCACTCATCGCATTGCATGAGATTACACAATGACACCCACTATCAATTCCTATCTTAGCATTATGTACTGTCTGTCTGTCTGTCTGTCTGTCTGTCTGTCTGTCTGTCTGTCTGTCTGTCTGTCTGTCTGTCTATCTATCTATCTATCTATCTATCTATCTATCGAATTTATAACATCGCCCCATCTCCCCCAAAGGGGACTCTGGGCGGTTTACAAGTCAAACAATTAAAATAACACAAAATACAATCATCATAAATATAAAAAGATAAATATAAAATCCAAGAGGTGACAAACTTGTGTTTAAAAGGGCTCTATGGCACCAGCCATCCCCAAGAAGAACTGTTACCCCCCCCCTTCCCAGGCGAGGCGGCAGAACCAGGTCTTTAATGGGCAATGGGGCCTGCCTCACCTCCGGGGGTAGAATGTTCCAAACGGCGGGCACCACCGCAGAGAAGGCCCGCCTTCTAGACCCCACCAGGTGAAATTCCCTTACCGATGGGGTCCGCAGCATGCCCTCTCTGCATGACCGAGTGGGACGGTTCGATATTATGGGGATGAGACAGTCCCTCAGGTAGCCTGGTCCCATGCCATGTAGGGCTTTAAAGGTGATAACCAACACCTTAAATTGTACCCGGAAGCACACTGGTACCCAGTGCAGCCGGCGCAGCAGAGGTGTCACATGTGCCGATCTTGGGGCACCAATAACTGTGCGCGCAGCCGCATTCTGGACCAGTTGAAGCTTCCAGATACTCCTCAAGGGTAGCCCCATGTAGAGAGCATTGCAATAGTCTATGTGGGAGATGACCAGGGCATGAGTGACTGTATGGAGGGCATCCTGATCCAGGAAAGGGCGTAACTGGCGCACAACACAAAGTTGTGCAAAGGCCCTTCTGGCCACAGCTGCCACCTGCTCATCAAGCAGGAGCCGTGAGTCCAGAAGGACCCCCAGATTCCGCACTGGGTCTGAATGGGGTAGTGCTACCCCATCCAGAACTAAAGATGATAACTTCCTGGATCCAGAGGAGCCATCAATCCACAGCCACTCCATCTTACCAGGGTTCAGTCGAAGCCTTTTGTTCCCCATCCAGACCCCCACAGCCCCCAGGCACTGAGAAAGGGCAGCCACCACATCACTTACCTCACCCGGGATGGAGATACTGTATATAATTGAGTATCATCTGCATATTGATGATACCTCATCCTGTGGTGGCAGATGATCTCACCCAGTGGTTTCATGTAGATATTAAATAGGAGAGGGGAGAGAACCGAACCCTGCAGCACCCCACAGAAAAGGGGGCAAGAGTCAGATCTCTTATCTCCTATTACCACCGATTGGGACCGGCCCTGGAGGAAGGAAGTGAACCAAAATTAGGGTTTTATAACTTGTTAACAAAGTATGGTTTAGAAATATCCTGCATTAATGTAGTGAGTGAATATGGCCAGTGAAGAAGGCTACCTAAATGCTAATAAGAGTTAGAATAAATGGCACTACAGTGTACTGCTATAGGGGACGGATCACAGCTTGATGCTACAGCATGTACTTTGAATGCAAAAGGCCCAAGTTTATTCTCTATTATCTCTATTTAAAATGGGCAGCGTACCTGTTACCCAGAAAAATGCTGATAAACAGTAGTCAACCCAGAGCTTAATGAACAAATATTCTGCTTTGGCATAATTTTATGGCATCTCTGACAGAAACATGCTCTTTGGTTTTATTCATTTATAGAATACACTTTGAATTCATCTGCTCTCTTAAAAATTGTTTGCTTATGGCTGGTCATATTTTAGAATAATTTTGTACTCAACTTATAAGAAGTCTAGTTGGACTAACACTTTTGTCCTTTTCATTGTAACAATCCTATAAGACATATAATTTATTTTATTGATGTTTGTGGCCCACCTTAATCTAACTTCTGTAAGGTCTGATGAGATCAACTAGATTTTAATAGATACCAAACTGTAACTTTTATCTCCTCCCAGAGTATAATACTGCTTTAATCTAACAAGATTATTGCAGCGATTTCAACTAGATAATGCATGCAAAAGCTTTGAACATATGAAATATACATGCAAGTGTTAAATGTATTTTGGACAATAGTACCAATTCAACCAGCAATTCATTTTTTAAACTCTCCTAAATATGTACTTTACATACTTACTTAGGAGTAAAACCTCATGATAAACTTTTTTCCAAATAATATCCAGACTTACACTATACCATGACTAAAGCTTGCTAGACAATGATTTTACCCATTTATGTCTTTACTGTTATGAGAAAAATGACTAATTTAGATCTATGCCACATTATAAGCACTTAATATTCCTCCAGGTATCACATTTTCTCTTGGGAACAATTTTGTGGACAACCAATTATTGTGGACTCACCTGAGCAAGTTAGTTAACTCACAAACTCCACTGGGGTGTTTATGTTCTTTCACAACTTTGCTAGTTCAGCAAGATTGCTCAGACCAACAGCCTGTAGGATTGGGTTTTATAAGCCCCTGCAGAATGAAATTATTGTGAAAAATACTCACAAACTGTTGCTGCATAAGCAGTGGGATATTTGTTATTGTCGTAATTTGCATGAGTTAGTTATTATTCTTATTTGAACTACTGAACATATAAAATGCAGAACATATTTCATCTAATGGTGCATCACAGTATTTTTTTCTGTGTGAATTATTCACTATGTAAATTTAATATACATTAACATCTCTTAAAGAAAAGGTCAGAAAATCTCTTGTTCCCTCCTGCTTCTGATTGTCTAAGTAAAAGTTCACACTGATAAAAGGAAACTTTAATACTTGAAGAGTTCTCAAATGGCATTGCAAGGAAGGCTGGATCATATTTTAAGAGCTGCCTGAGGATAAGTTCAGACAATAGGTGGAGTTGGAAAGCCAATGTATTTGTCTGTGGTATTTGTAATAACCTCCACAGACAGATAATGCTTTGGGGACTGTGGTTAAGGTCTAGGCAGACCAGAATCTAGCAGCAATTAACAAAGGACAATATTAAAACACTGCATGATACAAATACACTAGAACAGGTTCTTGAAACAATGTTATATCTAAGAAGCAGTGCCTCTATCATATCTTGCATATTCTGGGCCTGTAAGCAGACCCCTTCATTGCCACCTAGGATCAGGAAAAGATGGCATCTTATGTGATCAAAGACTTGCACTTGCCATAGCTAGCAATTATCGCTACTCAGAAACTGTAACCAGATATCAGTCTCTAATATGTGCATGACATCTCTCAAACACTGGGAAACTAGTTTCCCATTTGCTTTGCTGTTGTTTCCTTTGTTTGAAGTAGAACAAATTTTCTTTGTTTAACTGAACAGGTTTTCAAGGGTGTGCACATAAATCTGGCAGATGAACCATTATAGCTTTTTACTAGAAGTAGATTAGTAGATTCTACTATCCTCCTTGTCTCAGGTTTTGTTGGTTGGTCTGTTCTTAGTAAAGTTTGCAAAGTGGATAATGATTTCTTTTGCAGCTACACAGCTTTGCTTGTTTGATTCTTTTTTTAGGTTTTTTATCCTGCCTTTATTATTTTTATAAATAACTCAAGGCAGCAAACGTACCTAGTACTCCTTCCTCCTATTTTCCCCACAACAATAACCCTGTGAGATGAGTTGGATTGAGAGAGCCTGACTGGCCCAAAGTCACCCAGCTGGCTTTCGTGCCTAAGGCAGGACTAGAACTCAGTCTCCTGGTTTCTAGCCTGGTGCTAGCTGGCTATCTTTTTTTAATATCACTAGACCAATCTGGCTTTCTTTCTTTTTTTAATATCTTACTTCATCAATGTAGTAACTGAAATAATGTTTTAATTATTTTACATTCTTTAGGTGACATACAGTTTTATTAAGTCATAAAATCCTTATAAATGCTCCACTGGATATTGTTGTTTTACAGTCTAATCACCCTTCTGATTTTGTCCTGCATCTGAAGAATATTGCATTTTTTCCTGTATTTTAGAAAGAGTTGGATAATACACAGGAGTTGAGAATCAACAGTTTTTATTGCATCATAGAAAATTACAATCAACCTTTTTTCTAGTGACAGGCCGTTCCAGATATACAAAAAGCTTCTTGGGAGTAAAAATTTCTAAGAAGTATCAAATAATTCCACATCCCTCCTGCCTACCCTCACTCCCCTCAAATCTTCACTTCTCATTGCAACAACCATTGTTTAAGCTGTGTACTTTGGATAAATAGTAGTAATTTTGTTGTTCAGTCGTTCAGTCGTGTCCGACTCTTCGTGACCTCATGGACCATAGCACGCCAGGCCTTCCTGTCCTCCACTGTCTCTCGGAGTTTACTCAAATTCATGTTCATTACATCGGTGATGCTATCTAACCATCTCATCCTCTGCCGTCCCCTTCTCCTTTTGCCCTCAGTCTTTCCCAGCATCAGGGTCTTTTCCAGTGAGTCCTCTCTTCTCATTAGGTGGCCAAAGTATTTGAGCTTCAGCTTCAGCATCTGTCCTTCCAATGAGCAGTCAGGGTTGATTTCCTTTAGGATTGACTGGTTTGACCTCCTTGCAGTCCAAGGGACTCTCAAGAGTCTTCTCCAGCACCACAGCTCGAAAGCATCAATTCTTCGGCGCTCAGCCTTCCTTATGGTCCAACTCTCACAGCCATACATTGCTACTGGAAAAACCATAGCTTTAACTATACGGACCTTTGTCGGCAAGGTGATGTCTCTGCTTTTTAATATGCTGTCTAGGTTTGCCATAGCTTTCCTTCCAAGGAGCAAGCGTCTTTTAATTTCATGGCTGCAGTCACCGTCTGCGGTGATCTTGGAGCCCAAGAAAATAAAATCTGTCACTGCTTCCATTTCTTCCCCTTCTATTTGCCAGGAAGTGATGGGACCAGATGCCATGATCTGGGTTTTTTTAATGTTGAGTTTCAAGCCAGCTTTTGCACTCTCCTCTTTCATCCTCATCAAGAGGCTCTTTAGTTCCTCTTCACTTTCTGCCATTAGGGTGGTATCGTCTGCATATCTGAGGTTGTTGATATTTTTCCCGGCAATCTTAACTCCGGCTTGTGATTCATCCAGCCCGGCATTTCTCATGATGTACTCTGCATATAAGTTAAATAAGCAGGGTGATAATATACAGCCTTGTCGTACTCCTTTCCCAATTTTGAACCAGTCGGTTGTTCCATGTCCGGTTCTAACTGTTGCTTCTTGACCCACATACAGGTTTCTCAGGAGACAGGTAAGGTGGTCTGGTACTCCCATCTCTTTAAGACTTTGCCACAGTTTGTTGTGATCCACACAATCAAAGGCTTTAGCGTAGTCAATGAAGCAGAAGTAGATGTTTTTCTGGAACTCTCTTGCTTTTTCCATGATCCAGCGAATGTTGGCAATCTGATCTCTAGTTCCTCTGCCTCTTCGAAACCCAGCTTGCACTTCTGGTAGTTCTCGGTTCACATGCTGCTGAAGCCTAGCTTGTAGGATTTTGAGCATAACCTTGCTGGCATGTGAAATGAGCGCAATTGTACGGTAGTTTGAACATTCTTTGGCATTGCCTTTCTTTGGAATTGGAACGTAAACTGACCTTTTCCAATCCTGTGGCCACTGTTGAGTTTTCCAAATTTGTTGGCATATTGAGTGCAGCAATAGTAGTAATACGAATAAATAATAAAATAAAATAATAAAATAAATAATAAAAGATTATTCACTCTTTCAGAAATATGAAGAAGAGGGAGCTTCAGTTCAAGATAAAATCTCAGATAAGAAGCCTGCTACAAATGCAGTTGAAAGAATCATTACTGGGACTTTCCCAGCTCAATTTAAAACACTTTTTAGACAATTTGATAATAGTCATGTAGCTATATTTATGCTTAAGTCCCATGTATTTATTTTGATGGGAAGATATAGTTCACGTTTAACTCCTGTGTTTAACTTTTCTATGGTAATAAACAGAACTTGGAATACCTTGTTCTAACTATATTTTGAGGTGAAGGTTTAGTAGTTATGAAATATGTTACTATAAACCATGCATCAAATAAATGGCACCCAAGAGTTCTGAGACACTGTCTTGAAAAAAAAAGTATAATACCCCCCTCTATGCAAAATATCTCTGTAGAATGGCTTTGCAGTAGTGTGCTATGGGTGAAGAAACAAGCTGCCATAAGCATTGAGGAATAAGCTCTGAAATGTTCTATTTATTTTGTGGTTTCCTTAAACAGTAGCACCAGCATTTTCTTGTTTTGTTAAATGAATCACATCTTTCTCTCTTGTTCTTCCTCATGCCCGAAACTGCCTCCTATGAGAGTTGTCCTATAGCCCTTTCTTCCTTCAGTCCTCTTCAAAATCTGTTTACAAGCTTCAAGCTCTCATCTGCTCCTACAAGTAAACCAATGTAATTTTATTTGAATCTTTATGACTCAGACACCTCAAGAGAAGATTAATTCCTTTTACTGGGCAGCAAAAGAGAGTCTTAAATAATTAAACAAATATCATAAATATCAATACCTGCTTATCATACTATTCCCTTTTGGGGTAAGCAATGTTATACAATGTAAAAATGCGCTGAAGTTTTCAGGAGCAGCAGTAGTTGTTCATTTTTTTTCCTCAGAGAACTGTTACTGGGTAGCATAAAAGTGACTTAAATAAATAAATATCAATATATACCCATCACACTACTTGCTTTCGGGGTAAGCAATGTTACACAAAGCAAGAAAAGCAATAAAAAAAATTAAGCAAAAGAAACTAAAGGCAACAGAGGAGAGAAAAGAAAAGGAACTATAGTACAGTGAAGTCTTTACTACTTCCCCCCCCAGAGGCCTCCTGTTACTGCCCTCACGAAAGTGTCATTCATAAATAAATAAATAAATAAATAAATAAATAAATAAATAAATAAATAAATAAATAAATCAGACTATGCGAGAAGCTGGAAGCTACGTCAATTGACCGCAGGCTTCTCCATTTAATCTGTGCCCTACACAACAATATGACCCTTAAGATCAGGTGTAATAGGCAAGGACCTCTCTCGAAGCTGATTAAAGTGAAAAAGGGGGAGAAAGAGGGATGTATTCTGACCCCCCCTACTTTTCAATTTTTATATTAACAATATGGTAACTTGATGGTTGTTGTGGGTTTTCCGGGCTGTGTGGCTGTGTTCTGGCAGATTTGGTTCCTAACGTTTCGCCAGTCGCTGTGGCTGGCATCTTCAGAGGACAGGAGCACAGCTAGAAGATTCTCTCTGTGCCCAAGTTGACGGTGTGTCTTCCTGCTGGTGTTTATAGCTGCTGAGAGGGTGTGTGTCTTCTGTGGGTCATTTACAAGAGATTAGGAGAGGGTTCTTTGTGGTGATTAGGGGTGCAGTGCTGTCGTGTGTGGGATTAGCACATCTATTGTGTCAGTTGTTTGTATATTTCTGTGGTTGAGTAGAGTTCATTGACCTTTTGCAATCTGTGTTTTTCAGGACTGGCAGCCAGGTTTTGCTGATCTTTAGGCTTTCTTTTTTATTGAAACTGTGTTGGTGTTTATGTATTTCAATGGCTTCTCTGTATAGTCTAACATAGTGGCTGTTGGTGTTGTCCAGTATTTCTGTGTTTTCAAATAAGATTTGGTGACCAGTTTGTTTGAGACCATGTTCAGCTATTGCAGATTTTTCAGGTTGCTGTAGTCTGCAGTGTCTTTCATGTTCTTTTATCCTTTATTGGAACCTTGGTGAACAGGGAGATCACATCAAAGCTGATTAATTTGTCCGTGGGGTTAAGTTTAAGGGTGCCCTTTTTTGTTTATGAAGTGTCTTGAGTCTTTTATGTGAGATGAAGTCTGTCTACGGTGGTTCTGTAGAAGAGTAGCCAAATGTTTTGATAATTCTTATGTTGGAGAACCGATGGCATTTACGATGGGTCTGATATGAATATGGTAAATTGCTTAAACAATCCAGATTTCCATCCTCCTAAACTAGGAGATCATAGTATTGCCACATTACTCTATGCAGATGATGCTGTAGTTCTCTCTAGAACTCCCATAGGCGTTAAAAGAGCCTTGAAAACTTTGGCTCAGCACTGTGACAGTGACAAACAGGAAATAAATTACCAGAAAACTAAGATAATGGCTTTCGCTAATAGACTGAAACTCCGTTCATGGAGTATCTGTGATCATAGAATAGAGCAAGTGACCAGTTTCAAGTATTTAGGTTTAGTCATCCATGCCACAGGCTCGAGGAAACCTCACTTTGAATATGCTGCAGCCTCTGGTCAACGATCTGCCAACGCTATCTTAAATTTTTTCCGTTGTAAGGGGGGGATCTTGTGTTCCAGCCGCACTCAAACTCTTTCAGGCCAAGTCATTAGTTCAGCTTCTCTATGGGACTTTAGTTGGCCCTCCATCCTCATGTTTTACACCTCTGGAAAGAGTACAATCCAAATTAATTAGAGCAGCACTCCAGATGCCTCAATGCATTTCAAATGCACACCTACAGCTTGAAACAGGCATGATGAAGGTTGAGTCAAGAGTGTGTTTAGCCGCTTTAAACCTTTGGCTAAAGTTCAAATTCTATCCCAAGGGCCTTGCACCGCTCATCTTCCAGGATAACTTTCAATCCACATGGATCAAGGTCATTGATTCTAATATTTTAAAGCTAGGATATTCCCCATCTACAGTTCTTCAGATGGAATTCAACCAAGCGAAACAAGAGCTGAAACAAAGGATAAAGGATACAGAGAGGCAAGCAGATTTAGGGAAGGTTCCCTTCTTCCTGTCTCCAGTGCACAACAAATATATTGCCTCTGCAGCTAGTTACTTCACACAGCTTGAAATACCCAGCCATCAGAGAGTCTTTTCTTTAGCTTGTTGTCATGCTCTCCCCTCTGCAGTATTGGAGGGCAAATATAAAAATATACCATCAGCCACAAGCCTTTGCCCTTGTGACTCCAGAGAGGTGGAAACTACAGACCATGTTCTTCTGCACTGTGTTTTTTATAGAGACATTTGAACCAAACTCATCTTACCCCTGATTAGTAAATACCCTGGTCGTACAGATTCTGACTATACTCAATTGCTGCTTACAGATGAAAACTCTATCATTACAGCGCAGGTAGCAAGGTCCTGTGCTGCAGCAATGAAGATTCGCCAGACCCTGATGGGCTAACTTCTGTAATGTATTGTATGTAATAGTAATTCATTCAAATTTTTTATATATACTGTATATATAACATAGTGGTAATTTTAGATATTCATGTTTTACACTTTATATTTAATATATTCTTAATGTCTATATTCTCATCTAGTATAGGTTGTATCTTAGATTGCACTTATAGAGTCTATTTAGATAGTCTATAAATTTTAACTTTCTATTTTATCCTACGTTGTTATCATTTTAAGATAGATTATGTATATTTCACAGAACATTAGCATTGCACTGGTCTAAGACCGCAATCAATTATGATTATGATAAATAAATATCAATACATATCCATCAAACTATTGCCTTTTGGGATAAGCAATGTTAGGAAAAGGAATAAAAGCATTAAAGAGTAAGCAAAAGATATTAAAGGCATGAGATCAGTGAAAAGGCTGTGAGATCTCAATTTATTAGCTCTTGGTACAATAAACTCCACATGCAATGGTCCCAGTTTCCATGGTGATTTATGCCACTTGCGTAATGACATTATTTTGCATATGACCCAAATGATGTCATTTGCCTCATATGTGCATACATTTACATCATTTGCATAATGACATTACGCAAAGCATCGCAGAAATGGCTTAGAATAAGGTAAATATATCATCAAAGAAATGATGTTAATCACAATTATGTATTCTCCAATTTAACAGACTATCAGAAAAAACAGATACAGCCCCCCCCCCCAAAAAAAAATTGAGGATTTTTTGGTATCACTAATCTAGTTTCCACCACCATTCACTATACCTCTGGAACAATCTTGGAACTGGAACGGAACATACAGGCCATCCAGTCCAACCCACTACCACAGCATCTCTGACTGATGACCACCCAGGCTCTGTTTGAAGGCCTCCAATGAAGGAGAACTCACTGCTTCTTGTGGCAGCCTATTCTACTGGCTGACAGCTGGTACATTCAGAACATTCCTCCTGTAGTCTAGCCTGAACCTCCTTCCTTGTAATTTTAACTCAATGGTTCTGGTTCTGCTCTCTGGGGTAATACAAAAGATGTCCACTTTGTCTTCATAGAGTGGAAGACTGTTATCATATCAGCTCTCCATTGTCTTTCTTAATAAGCTCAGCATGCTTAGATCCTTAAACTGCTCCGCATAGGGGTTGGTTTCCAGACCCTTCACATATTAATACCCATCCTCTAAACTTGCCTCAATTTGTCACTGTCCTATTTGAACTGTGATAACCAGAACTGGACACGGTATTCCAAATGGGGTTCCACCAGGGCAGAGTTCAGTGGAACAATTACTTCTGTTATCCGTACTCTGCTCCAGTCAATGCATTCAAGATACCACATGTTTTCTTTAGCAACTACAAGCCAGGCCTCCCCATCCTACACTTGCACTTTACATTGTTTTTCTACCAAAGTTACATTTCGCCCTGTTAAATTCCATTTTATTCATTCCAGCCCACTGCTCAAGCCTGTATAGATCTTTCTGAATCTTCTTTCATCTAAAATATTAAGCAACCCTCCCAGTTTTGTGTCATGTACAAACTTTCTACAGATCCCCTCAACTCCGTCAACCAACTCTCTGATAAAAATTGATACTTGACGTTTCCCTCCAAGCTGAAATGGATCAATTAATGAACACTCTTTGGGTGTAGTAATTCAGCCAACTGCGAAACTATCTAACAGTACAGGTAGTCCTCGGTTAACGACCACTCGTTCAGCAACCATTTGAAGTTGCAATGGCGCTGAATGAGTGGTACTTATGACCAGTCCTCGAGGTTCTGGCAGTCGAACCACCCCCGTGGTCACGTGATTGCTATCCAGGAACTTGGCAACTGGCTCACACTTACGATGGTTGAAGAGTCCCACGGTCACATGATTACCATTTGCAACCTTCCCTACCGGTTTTCTACAAGCAAAGTCAATGGGGAAGCTGGCAGGGAAAGTTGCAAGTTGCTCCCACCACTTTTTTCCCCGAGGAGCCCTGCTACAGAGTATGAGATCCCAGGTATCTCATATTTCATAGCATGCACTTGTGCCACAGCACCCCCTCCCCAGCCTGCACGCGCTCACTGCAGTACCCCCAGCCTCACTCCTACTGCTCACCCGCCCTCTGGCTTGCTTGTGAGCTGCCTGGGACTTGCAACTTCCAGCTGGCTTCCCCACTGACTTTGCTTGTGGGAAGCTGGCAGGAAGTTGCAAGTCAGTCACATGAGGTCCTCACTTAATGACCCAAAATTTTTGCTTAACAACAGCAATAGGGACTACTAGGATTGCCATTGCTAAGCAATTCGGTCACGTGACATCATGCTTTATGACCGCATCACTTAGCGACAGAAATTCCAAACCCAATTACTGTAGTTAGCGAGGACTACCTGTGGGCTCTTTCTCAACCAGGATTCCGTGGAACCCTAGGGTTCCGCAAGAGGTCACTAGGGGTTCCCTGGGAGATCACAATTTATTTTAAAAAATATTTCAAATTCGGGCAACTTCACATTAAAGAGGTAAGTTTCATTCTTTATTTTTAGTTTAAGAACACTGTTAGTGCATATATACAGGCCTACACATGAAATGAATATAATAATTTTGTAACTTCTAGGTCTAACCCTTAGGCATGAAAGCCGGCTGGGTGACTTTGGGACAGTCACTCCCTCAGCACAACCCAACTCACAGGGTCGTTGTTGTGGGGAAAATAGGAGGCAGGAGTATTAGGTATGTTCAATGCCTTGAGTTATATATAAAAAGGTAGGATAAAATAATAATAATAATAATAATAATAATAATAATAATAATAATAGCAGCAAAAGGCAGCTTTACTTGGAATAGCTTAAACCCTGTGACAATTCGTTTAACACCATCAATCAACAACGTCTGCCTATCCCAGGTCCTTGGGAAGGACTCAATAGGTGAATAAAAATGCCAAATCCAGTCTAAACATCTGGCTGACTGTGCGACCAACCACAGTAACAACAACAACCATATACACAGCTGGAATAGTGAACTGGACTCAAGGAGAACTAGAAGCCCTGGATAGGAAGACCAAAAAAATAATGACAATGAATCATGCCCTTCATCCATGCAGAGACATTGACAGACTCTACTTACCAAGGAGAATAGGTGGGCGTGGGAATGTTGCAAGTACACCAGAGAGTTGAAGAAGAAAAAAGGGCATTGGAAGAATATCTGAAGGACAGTGAATAAGATGCACTGAAGCTAGCACACCATGAAGGCTTACTGAATCCTTAAGAGACCAAACTGGCCTACAAGAAAGACCAAATGAAGAATAGAAAAGAGACATGGCAAGGCAAAGTATTGCATGGCCAGTGCACAAAAAAACTAGCAGGCAAAGCAGATAACAACAAGACCTGGCAATGGCTAAGAGCAGGAAAGTTGAAGAAAGAGACAGAGGGGGTAATTCTGGCTACACAAGACCAAGCCTTAAGAACAAATGCATACAGGCTTCTGGTGGGAACATGGGCAACCGAGCAGCTGTGTCCGCGGGCTCCGCGGACAGAACTGGCATTGTGGCGATTTTTTGGGCTCAGGCAGGATTTTTCCTGAAGCCCTGGAGCGCTTCCACGGCAAAGAATGTGCTTAGAATAATCCCATTTGCTCTCCAGAATGGTGATTTGTAGCCTGAGAATCGCAAACAGCATTCGTGCCAATCAGGTAAGAGCCGCCGGGACGTCACCATTTCCAAGCCATGCTGCACCCCATTTCTAAATCACCCAATTTATGTACCCCAAGAGAGGCTTTCTACAGCAAGGAGAAGCGAAATCTTCTAAGCCTTTCTATGCTTTGGAACTTCTAGCAGCCTAAGACAACTTACAGAAGTCACTATGTACCTTTGACTATTTTACAGGAGCCTACCACCATCATATCCCTGTTATAGAAGTGATCTGGCCTGCTCATAACCCAGGAAGATCATGTCAAAGGGAGCGCGCGGAGATAGAGCGGCCTGCCTCTCTCCTAGGCACCAGTGGTCCACGTACTATGCAGTAAATAGACTCCAAACAGAAGTTATATCAAATATCCTATTTACTTTATATACATACGTATTTACAGATCACTTCCACAAGTAACAAATGATACACCATCAACGATACAGCTTTCACGAGGTAAAATGGGAATAAAATGGAATACAGAATATCTCTGCTTTTATAGTCAAACTGACCAATCACATTATAGGTCACTCTCGTTATTCACCACACCCAACCTAACTCTAAGCACCTGTTGAATGAGTCACACATGACACATCATTCCTACAACAATGGCTGCTAATTGGGTGACTGTGCAGAATATTTCACCTTTTACCTAAATATCAAGCCTCTCTGTATAATTTATATCTAGCAGTAAATTCCTGGGTTTATCAAACCCCAACACCCCTTCAATTTACAATAGATATTACATTCAATTGTACAGAATAGAAGACATACACATTTGAGATATACACATCCTATGTCTCTCTATGCTTAGAGGCTTTGTCATCACATCTGCTACATTACACTCAGATGGACAATATTGCAAATCAATCAGAGACTCTTTAACAGCATTCCTAACATTATGATACTTGATATCAACATGCTTGCTTCGTGCTCTGACCTTATCACTCTTTGCAATCTGTATACATGCCTCACTATCATCGTATACACATATAGGCCCTTCAATTGTTATATTAACATCCATTAACAATTGCCTATACCAAATTAATTCTGAACACAAATCAGATAATGCTGCATACTCCACCTCTGCAGTTGACACAGCTACTGAACTTTGTTTACGAGACCTCCACCCAACCAAGGTGTTACCAAACATTATTATCAACCCTGTCATTGATTTTCTGTCATGTACATCGTTACCCCAATCACTATCTACATAGCATTTATATTCCAATGGCTTACAAGGTTTTATCAATAAACATTTATCAATAGTCCCCTTCAGATACCTAAACACACGTTTGATACCTTGCCAATGTTTCTGAGTAGGCTTGGTTACATATCTACTCAGAACATTTACTGCGTTCCCGATATCAGGACGCGACCATTGTGCTATATACAATAAACTTCCAATTATTGAATGATAGTGTTCTTGATCACATGAAGTTTGGTCATCATCTCCAGTCTCTGTTTTAACAAAATCTGTTGTCATCGGGGTTGAAACTTCTTTACACTGTTCCATATTGTTCTCTCTTAGCAGTGCTTCAATCTTCTTCCGCTGCTCTAGAACATAACCCCCATCAACCTTCTGAATACCCATTCCTAGGTAATTCTTAATTTCTCCCAGATCTTTGACATCAAAGTGCTGTTTCAGATTTTCAGTAAATTCAATTACCCTGCTTTGATCTTTCGCTATAAGACACAAATCGTCTACAAAAATCAAAAGCAAAATCTGTTCATCGTTTCCACATTGCTTTACATACAGACATGGGTCAGCTATACTACACTTGAATCCCATTCTTTGTAATTCCTTATCTAACCTAAGATTCCAGCAACGTGCCGACTGCTTGAGTCCATACAACGCTTTCTGCAACTTGTATACCCTTCCTGCAATCTTTGATTCATAACCTGGGGCTTCAATCATATAGATCTCTTCATTCAAATCAGCATGCAAATATGCTGTTGTGATATCATAATGCTGTACTACACAATTCCCAGCTGCTGCCATTGCTAAGGCAAACCTAAATGTCTCCCCTCTTAGCGTTGGTGCAAAAACTTCATCATAAGTCTGATTCTTTATCTGGGAAAATCCTTGTGCAACCAACCTAGCCTTATACTGAATATCACCATTCACTAAGGTTTTCTTCTTATACACCCATCTACAGCCTACTGCTCTATGCCCCTCAGGCAGCCTAGTAGATTTGAAAACCTTATGAGAATTAATGGCTTTCATTTCCACATCCATAGCAGCTTTCCATCTACTCTGCTCATGTTGTGGCAACTTCAATACGTCCTTGTAATTACGAGGTTCATAATCAATAAAACACACTTTTACATCACCTGGTGTATAACGCTGAGGTGGTATGCCCTTGTTAACTCTCTCAGATCTACGCAATACTGTAGCATCCTGCATCATTGGCACATTAGGAGTTAATTCCTCTTCTTTCTTAATCACATCAGTGGCCTCTCTCCGCTCTGAAAACTCAAAACTTCTCTGACTAGGAAGATAAACCTCACTACTCCCGTGTAATCTCTGCCAATTGCTGTGCTCACTAAAACTTGCTGATCTAGAAATAACAACTTTCCTGCCATCAGTGAACCTATATCCTTTGGTCCCTGGCTCATACCCCACAAACGTCATCTTCTGTGCTTTTGCCTGTCCTTTCCTACGTACCTCCTTATGCACGTGAACATAGGCAGTGCACCCAAACACCTTCAAATGAGCTAATGGTGGCTTCTTGCCATATAACATATAATATGGAGTTTGGTTTACAGATACACTCCATGACCTGTTAATTAAATAATTAACAGTTAATATTGCCTCTCCCCAGTATCCTCTTGATAACCCTGAGTCAGCAATGAGTGAATCCTTTACTGTCTGCAATGCCAAATTCTTACGTTCAGCCACGCCATTCTCAGCTGAACTATGTGGGTTAGTTCTCCTATGCACAATGCCCCTTCTACGGAGCCATTGCTGAAAACTCCCACTCAGAAACTCTGTACCCCGGTCAGTTTGTAAACTACACACCTTTGTGCTATACCTACGTTCCACAAACTGCACCCAGTTTCTAAACTTTTCAAATGTTTGACTTTTAGCTTTCAATAGGTAACAGAAGCCAAATCTGGTGTAATCATCTACAATGACTAAAACATATTTAGCACCCCCTATTGAAGCTGGTAATGGACCAATTAAGTCAGCGTGAACTAATTCAAAACGTTTATGTGACTTCCTATCACTGAATTTGCTCACAGGAAACACCTTTGACTTTGCAACCTTACAAGCTGTGCAATCCAAATACACTTGGCACTTTTTCAATTCCATTCCAGAACTTGCTTCTGACATCTTTTCAATCACTTTGAAACTCGGATGCCCAAGCCTTCTGTGCCACAGGTGCGCACATGAATCATGTGTTGGCTTATTAATTGTAGCTACACCATGATGGCTGCTGCTTGTCCTGGCTTGTACTATTTCATAAAGACAGTTTTGCAAAATACCTTTGCCACAAACATTGTTATCCTTCATAACAATACATTCATTATTACCAAACTGTACAGTACAACCCTGTTTATCCAATTGTGACACACTAATTATACTGTACTCCAGTTCAGGTACACACAACATTGATAATTCAATATTTAACCCTGGTACATATACAAATCCCTTACCAGTCACAGATGCAATGCTTCCATTAGCTAGAGTAACATGATCTCTATCAGCCTGCCTAAAACTCTTAAACATCTGTCTGTTACTCCCTATATGCTGACAAGCCCCACTGTCAATTAAAAATGGTCCCTTTAAATCTTGTTCTACACTTGAACTAATTAAAGACAGCTGTGCAGCTTCTCCCGGCTTGGAAATTTTCAGCTTAGCCTTCGGCTTCTGTTTCTTATCAGAACATTCCTTAACAGAAACACTGCTTTGCTTAGACCTAATTACATTAGAACACTGCTGCCTTGTTAGTAAAACCTTACATAACAGTGAGCTTCTTAGATAAACATTCTTTAAAGCTTCCCAACACTTATAGGCTAACTGACAGTCTCTAACATAACACAACTGGCTATCTTCCAGACATAAAAGTATGCTTGCCAATGCTCTATCGTCCTTTAGAGCAACTTCTTCATCTTCCAGGTCTGGTTCAGGGCAAAGTACACTCCTTCAAAGCCCTTCACGCCGAAGATACATTTCCATTTTATATGCCCATGACAAATAATTATTGTCATTCAGTCTTTCCAGAGGAAAACCTCCCCCGACTGCCGGCAACATCTTCGCTGTGCTCATCTGTCTTCAGCCCCTTCTGGGCAGACACTGATGATTAAAGACACAGACCTTATCAGAAAGTCCTCCAGCTGCAAAACAAGCGTAGGAGAGAAAAAACACACACGCAGGCACGGAACCTGTTAAAGCTCCAAATCACTCCAAATAGCCACACGACTCCTGGATAGGCTTCCAAAGCTTCCAGCTCACAGACTGCACACGATCCACCGATCCACAGCCAGTGCAAAGCCTTCCGTCGTCTATGGCGTCTCTGCCGCCTCTGGGCCCATAACCCTGTCAGAGGGAGCGCGCGGAGATAGAGCGGCCTGCCTCTCTCCTAGGCACCAGTGGTCCACGTACTATGCAGTAAATAGACTCCAAACAGAAGTTATATCAAATATCCTATTTACTTTATATACATACGTATTTACAGATCACTTCCACAAGTAACAAATGATACACCATCAACGATACAGCTTTCACGAGGTAAAATGGGAATAAAATGGAATACAGAATATCTCTGCTTTTATAGTCAAACTGACCAATCACATTATAGGTCACTCTCGTTATTCACCACACCCAACCTAACTCTAAGCACCTGTTGAATGAGTCACACATGACACATCATTCCTACAACAATGGCTGCTAATTGGGTGACTGTGCAGAATATTTCACCTTTTACCTAAATATCAAGCCTCTCTGTATAATTTATATCTAGCAGTAAATTCCTGGGTTTATCAAACCCCAACAGATCAAGTAGGAAGGACAAAAGTTAATGGCAAGGAGAGAACCTGAACTGTCTAGTTTTGCTAGTTTGTATGAGGACTGGAAAGGGGCGTGGTGGCTCAGCGGGTAAGACACCAGGCTTGTCGATCGGAAGATCGCAAGTTCGGAAGTTCGAATCCCTAGCCCCGCGTGACAGAGTGAGCTCCCGCATTCGCCCCAGCTCTTGCCAACCTAGCAATTCAAAAGCATGAAAATGCAAGTAGATAAATAGGTACCACTTCGGTGGGTAGGTAACAGCGTTCTGCATGCGTCATGCTGGCCACATGACCGTGGAAGCGTCTTCAGACAACACTGGCTCTTCGGCTAACAAACGGAGATGAGTACCGGACCCTAGAGTCGGACACGACTGCACAAATGTGCGGGGGGAACCTTTACCTTTACCTATGAGGACTGGAACCCATCCTCCAGTGGTAAAGGAACTAAATCTGTTGGGGAAAAATATAATCTTAGCTAGAGGCTAAATGTAGATAGGCAAATATTGGCTTCTACTTTCACCAAACCAGACTCCAAACATAGGCCCACATTTGAAACACAACTGGGCATCAGCAATCTGAAAGCCACTCTTCTATTTATATATAGATTTTAAAAACTCCTGACTCTTAGCAACTCTGGGTGCTTTACACTATAAAAAGCAGGAACAATAAAATTAAAGAACAAAGAGATGTACATCCAGAGAAAGAAAAACAAAAAGCATGTCAAGCAAAACCAGATTGAAGAGGGACTTATCATCATCCTACTCCAAGGCCTGGGAGAATAAAAAAGTTTTCAGTGCCTCCTGGAACATCATCAGGGTAGGAGCCATATTCTGAAAGTGTGGCAGGAGGAGCAGGGAGAAGCTTCCTTTATTTAACTTTAACCTTTAAATAAATAATTAAACAAATAAAAGTTAAATATTTAACTTTATTAAAATTAATACACTTTACAAATAAAATCTAAACTTAAAGATGACATTTGCTACTTTCAGAAAATGAAAAAGGCTGTAAATTAATTCACAGACCTTTTCTCCCTGATGAAGTCCTGTTTCTTGATCCTTCAACTGCAGTTTCTTAATGAGGCAAAGCAAGATTGTTGAGATCATTTTTAATGAGAATTCAGGAACGTTACTGGATTATATGAGGAGTATGAAAGTACTTAACCCCAATTCAATGGGCTGCCCTTTATTAACATTTTCTTCCTACAGATACGCATTTAATTGTGGTTCCTTAAACCTCATCTTAGCCATTTGGTCCTTATATCTAATCAGAAGATACAATATCAGTCCCAGAATATCAATCAATCACAAGGATCATTTCTTTAAAAAAAAAAAAGGAAGATGTGCCCTGGTCAAGACAGCCAATTCTGAATAAAAAGGTTTTCATGGAATATCTGGTGAAGTGATAAAGACCTTGGGCTGTCAGAAAATGTTGATATAGCATGAATATGTAGCCCTGTGGACACTAAATCAAATCGCAGGACAAACCATCCTGAGATCATCAGGTCAGGAAAAGCTGCTCCAGAAAGATGTGTGCAACTATCTCCATGGTCACTGGAATTTACCTTGCCTGATTGCTATTCTTATCCAAAAATCTATGTCCAAAGCTTATGGAAGGAATAGGTTTTTTCCCCCCTAATACATTATTGGAACCTTTAGTCAGAAAACTTCTGGTTCATAAGTCTCTTTGGATCTTTCCAATAGTCTCTCTAATAATACTACCATATCACGTTTCTCATATACTGTATGTAGAATATTAGTACATTATACATGGGAACATGCAGCTTTTTTTAGGCTTTGGCCATAGTTGCCCTCTGAATGGCATGCCAAGGGCTGAACACCATAAAGGTTGCACCAGGACAAAAGGATAGCCATTCATGGGGGTGGTTGGCACCGTGATGGTGCCAAGGATAAGATCTTTATTCACCATCTTGAATTTTATATTTTATATTTTATATTTTATATTTTATATTTTATATTTGTATCTGTATTTATATTTGTATCTGTATCTGTATCTGTATCTGTATCTGTATTTATATTGTATTTAGCAATATGTCATTTTTATCATCTGTAAGCTGCCTAGAGTCGTTGTATGCGAGATGGGCGGTAGAGAAATATGACAAATAAATAAATAAATAAATTAAAGGCTAAATGTGATCAATTTAAACATCATTAGCATTTAAATTCATTAAATCTAATTAATATTATTCTCCATTATGGAATGATTTCCTGCTCCTTATAATTTTTGAAAATGCTCACCCATGGCATTGGGTAGCACACATGGCTTCAGCTATGGACTCTGCATTTCCACTTTTACATAGCCTGACAAATTTCAGGGGAATTTGTAAGATTTGCTGAGGATCTGCTATAAGTATCATAATCGGGAGTATTTTGAATAAATGAATGGACTTTAATTCTTAGAATAATTACCCATGGAAATAAAGAGTTGTGTCCTTCCTACATTCACCTTTCCTATAATTTAAGAATGGTCTGTGTCATGATGAAGCATTTCTCAACTGGTCTTAATATGAAGAGAATAGTTCAAGAAATGCAAGTTAGGGAGTCCAGAAAATTTACTATTACTTCAATATTGGGTTTTAATTATTATGATGGCAAGGTTGAGCAGCAAACATAGAAAGGTGGGAAACAAAGTGTAGTTATCAATAGAACATGTTGAGGTGCTTCCAGATGGATGTTCCTTAGCGCTACCAGACAAAAGATTATGCATCTATCCTATTCTTTTCTCCTTAACAGACTTCCTGCAGAAACAAAGAAGATGGATGGACAGAAAACATTGGATGATAAGAGCCATCTGTGCCCTCCCATGAATGAAGCACGGCAGTTGCACAATAAAATTCTAATTTGAAAGCCTCCAGTGCATTTATTAATGAAAAAAATATCTGATAAGCATTTAATGAACCTTTCCAATGACTACCTCTGTTCTTATTTATTTCTTATTCTTATAAATTGCCTTCGAATCTTATAGCGGGAAGGCTGCATGGAAGCTGGAATGCACATGCCCTTCTTTTCCCCATCTACTTAAAGGGCCACCATTTAGAATCAGACAAGCCAGCTCTTTAAACAGGGCCTAGATGAAGTATATGTGGTGGTGTGAAAAAAACAAGAAAGAAGAAAGAAGAGTCAGAGACAAGCAAGGAGACAAGCAGGATTAAAACAGCAGACCAAGGTGGCAGCCAGAAAGGGGTGATGAATCAGTAGCAAGTGTGGGGTGGCTGAGGAGAGTGTTGGCTGCAGCAGAGACCCAAAGAAGATGCCAGCTGAGCACCTTCAGCAACTTGAAGGCCCAGGTGCTGAAAAGTGATCCTGGCCCTGCCAACTTGAAGATCCAGGTGGCAAGGCTGCACAATCCAGGCCAAGGGAAGGCAACTGCAGAAGACAGCCCATGGCACTAATCACCATTTGAGGCCCCAAGGTATAGCCTTCCAGGAGTGGTCTTTAACCCTCTACCTGACACCTGGTCTTTGTCCATAGGCCATACTAGTCACTTTTGTGACAGTGTAGGCTGCGAAAGCCCTGGAAGGAAAGGAGAAGCTAAATACTACAGAGAAAGATGGGGAAAAACATACAAAAAGGACTACAGAATACAGAATTGCAGCTTGTAGAAAATAGAATAAAATATTATTGGATATTGAATTATAGACAACATAGCGGTAGATAAATTAGGAAAGAAATAAGATAAAATAATAAGTAATAGTTAAGCCAAGACTGGAAGCAGGAAATTAGGGTCAGACTTCAAATATGACTTCTAAGAATATGAAAACAGAGACCAAAAATTATTACGTTCTAATAAATCTTTATTTCATAAAGCTTTCCTACTAACATCACTTATATGGTAGTTGTTTGTCTCCCAAACTCTGTCTGGTGCCATCCCACAACCAAACCTGAGACAGAGCTGCTACATTACTGTTGCATTCTGTAGTTTTTGCATACAAACAGTATTTAAAAACCAGGTGTTTAAGTATAATTTACTGAAGAAAAACACAAAATTGCAAGCTATCCCATTTGCCATTCAATGTGTGCACGATCCTTTCTTCGGGGGAAGGGGTTTTGTCATACTGTTTTTAAGTGAATATGACATACTCTCTAAATCAGAGCTTTCCAAAGTGTGTGCCGCGACACAAAAGTGTGTTGCCACACACAGCGTGGTGTGTCGCCACACCACCCGGAAGCGGCGGTGCGCGCGTGCACGGCGGCAGCAGCAGCGGCGCGGGATCAGTGGTTCTGCGTTTTAGCAGAGGCTGCCGCCGCGCACACGCGCGCCACCGCACGCCGCCCCGCTGTCGTGCACGCACGCGCCGCCGCACGCCCCCCGTGCCACCGCCGTGCACGTGCGCGCCGCTGCTGCACTGTCGCCGCCGCTGGTGTGTTGCCAGCGGCGGCACTTTGGAAAGCCCTGCTCTAAATATCCTAGCAAAATCTGCTTTTATCAATGTAAAGTGAAAGTCATCATTCCGTCCCTTAGTAAAATCACATATCAAAATGGTATATTACCCATCTAAAACTGCTACCCACTTTCAGGCAGAGGGTATTTTAATATGCTCCCCAAAGTCCCTGATGTTATCCATGTCCAGGAAGATGTTCGTGCCCAGTCTTTCTTGTATCAAAGCGAAGTCTGCCATTCCTTGACTGTGAGCCTGCTGTGAGAGATTTCTTTTTGCCTTCCAGTTTCTGGCAAAGAGAGATCTGGCTCAACTACATGCCAAACTGATGCTCTTTGTGACAGAGCCCTTAATAATATTCAAGTCTCTAAGGCTTGGAACAGAAATGCTCATCAACGGTAGAGATTTCTATCTCCAGGATTTTGCTGATACATGAAAAATGCCATGTTAGTTCTCTTCCCCATCAACGAGCTTACAAAATAGATTCACACACCCATGCTCTTAGGTCTTATAGAAGGTTATTGCATAGAAGCAAGACAAGCAACAAATATTATTTTAAGTTTTCTCAAATGTACAGACAGCAGGAGAAAGTTTACCCTTGGAGTTAATTGCATCAGTGCAATATTTTCTAATACATATATTCAGATACTACACACATCTCTAGGGGGGTCTTAGCGACACCTACAAAAGCAACCCAGTTTTGCATTTGGATATCAATCACACAAGTGGCCAAAGACCTATGTAAAAAATATACTGAAAAGAGTATAAAATGTTTCTGGTTAATGCAAACTACCCAATACCTCTCCACCCCCACCCCCACCCCCACCGCTTTTCTTATTGGACAGCAAACACTAACAAATGGCAGTCTTTCTCTGCTTCTCATCTGCCTGTACTTTTTGTACCACAGATGCTCTATATTTATTTTTACCACACAAGGCCCTAAGTAAAGGCTAAATTGTGTTCAGCTGCATGTTATTTAGTCTTTATGGAACGCACATCATTTTTTAAAAAACTCATGAAAAACAAACAGAATGGGACCAGTGCATCTTTTTCACATGTGGTTGCTATTCTGAAGTTCCTTTCCAGTCTAGATCCATCTATGTATTTGAGTGTTTTATAGAAAAACTCAAGCGTAGATGTGAGACACGGCAATATCTGTGGTTTCCTCTTTCATTGACTGGGGATGGAAAAGTGCAGCTCCCTGTGATTGACAAGGTCCCTATGGATGTCCTGGCAATGGATTTTTTATCTGTAGGTATTTACTGATACTTCCAGTGATGGCCAGAAATATCTGCATCTATATCATTAAAGCCTTCTACCCTTCACTTCAGAATCCTGATAAGGCCCTGCATTTCAAAAGGAATTCATGAAACTGCATGAATGACATCATCTCTGGTCTGTGACTTGGCTAAAGAAAGCTGGCTGCCAACTTCTCTCCAAAGCCTCTTCCTTGCATCAGTTAAATTTATTTAACTTTGGTTGGAGGACATTCCCTACTGCACTAAACATTTGACCATCTATAGGGTCTATTTATCAGCTTGCCATACTAGACAAGCTGGGAGTGAGTGCCATTGAACTTATGGGTAGCCAAGTCTAGGATTGCACTGTCAAATATGAATCTATGGATAGCAACTCAGACCTTACAGTATATATTTTGTGGGTAATGCTCAGAATGAGAGTTTTAAATGGACTTCTTAATTTTGTGCTGTGATTTTTTTAATCATCCTTTTAGAGGTTGCTTACAAAAATATATTAATACACGAACAAAACTCACCTTGCAATTGTAGAACTGTAGAACTGTTCCACTGCACTGCATAGGAGATACTTCTGACAACACAATCATCTACACAACTTTTTGAAGTAAGTGCCACTTTGCAGCTAAGTGAATTACTTGAATGCTAATTTCAGGTGGGTCTGAATATATATGCACTAGTTTCTGAATTCAGAATGAACCAGTATTGCAAGTTGGCTTCAAGCTAACATACTAATCAAGCCTGAAAAGTATCTTGAAGAAATCTTTTGTGTTTCTTCATCTTGTGATTCAACCATTTCATTAAATTTTAGTCTATTAATTAATAATATTTTGTGACTATCTCTAGGGCAGAAGCCCACCCTAGCCTGATCTTAACAATAAAACCATTTTATTGTTAAAACATAGAATAATAAAAGTAGTCAACAATGATAAAGTCCACCAACCCTATAGGTGTTAGCATTCCTTACCTTACTTGAGCTTCAATTCAGCATACTCTTATTTGGGTTAGCCTTGCTGAATAAATGATACTTACTTTTGAGCAACCGTACATAGTACTGTACTCTAAATCTCCTTTTGTCCTACTGCATTAATCACCACTATTAAACTCAATTGAATAATACTTCCTTGTGAATGACACCTTTGTGAAAGTTTAAAAAGCCTCACCCTTTAATTTACCATACACATTAGTAATATGTCTAGACAAGACTCTTTCTCCCACTTAAAGCACATTACTTAAGATGCTCTAATTAACATATTCTAAGCCTCAAAATTAAATGCTTTTCAGTAGCAAAGTATTTCTTTTCAGGCATTCATTACAGAGCAATAATGCAAAATCTGATTATTTTCATTACATTTTTCTTATAAAGTGTACTTTTAACAGTCTAAATCAATAAATAATTTTAGCCAGTGTCAATGATTTAAATGTCTCTTGTCTTATGTTTACTACACTAAAACAGTGGTTTTCTGTGTGTGCCATGTGTATATTATGAATCACACAATGCATTTTATTTGAAAATCAAACAACTCTTTTTAAATGCCTGGGTCTCATGCCGTTACTATTCTTTACAGTTGTCTCCTTGCTACATTTTTCTGATTAGTGTCTCCTCTAGACTTTAATGGCTGATAGAATCTCAAAAAATGTTAACATAAAGATGATAAACCACCCAGTTTAACATGCACTCTGCAGCACACAAAAGCTTGTATGTTAAGAACCAGAGATGCACAGAGGTAGTACCAATACTATAGCTGCGAAGTCTCATGGTCTCAGGAAGTCAGGCCTGGTTCGAAAATTAGGATTGTTGTGGTCCTCACTCTTTCTTCCTGTAGACTTCTATGACATGAGTATGTTACTTTGTTCTATAATATGCTTGAATTTGTCAGGAAAGGTACTAGTTAAAATTAAACAGCATGGAAGGCTCTCTTGCTGCTCTAATTCTCACTAAGTTTGTTTCTTCCTAGAAATAAAGTATAGTCAGAATTTAGTTATTGCGATCTTTCAGTTCATTGGAGATAAAGTAATGTGTGGTTGACTTTGATTTACGGAAAGATGAATGTTTAGTTCCCACTATTATAAGAGTGATATATTCAGAAGACAGTTTGTATGACAGTATGCCATCTATGATTCCAGAGGGGAGGAATGACAACATCCCCCTGCAAGACTGAATCTGCCCTTGTTCAGAGGAATCAATCAAGTCAGTTTCTCATGTTCTGCTGCATATCCCATGTAGCAATCTTGGCATGCTCTTCTACGAATGCCCATGCTGATTAACTGCTTGAATTAGCCAGACAAAGAAAATGTATGCTTTCTTCTAGCAGATCTTTCTTTAGAAATAACTGGGAAGATCACCAAATTCAGTTCAGTAATAATTACTGAAGGAGTATTTGGATCTAATGTTGGAATTGTTTATATGCCATTTAATTAGGTTTGACTGATTATGCACCATCAAGTCAGTGTTGATTCTTAGCGACCACATACAGTAGATAGATTTTCTCCAATGATCTTTTCCTGACCTAGTCCTTCAAGTTTTCCAACAGTGCACCCATTACCACTGTAATTGAGTCGATCCACCTTGCTGCTGCTCATCCTCTTCTCTTTCCTTCCACCTTTCCCAGCATTATAGACTTCTCAAGAGAGCTAGGTCTACTTATAATGTATCCAAAGTAGGATTATTTGATTATTATCATGGCATCTGAATATCTTTTTCCAAGGCCTTCACAGCTACTCTGTCAAGAGCTAGTCTGTGGCATTGTTCTCAACTGCTGATTCATTTAATGTTGATAGTTGATACTAAAAGGCAGAAGCTATCTACCACTACAATGCTGGGATTATATACTACTGGCCTTTTTCACTCATCCCTCCTTCAATCCCACCCCCACCCCCCACAATGAGACAGTACAGTAGGCATTGGGGTGGATTTGACTAGGTATTGCTACATTTTACTAGTATTTTTATTTGCAACTGTTAGCACTTGCTAACAGTTAACACTTGGTAATCTTTTTGGTCCTTGACCATAAATAAATAGATAGGCAGACTAATATGGGGTTGGATAGTTTGTGGTTTAGCATGCCTGGAAAACCCAGCCATTGTGTTAGCATGTTATGTGAACCAGGCATCTTGTTAAGGCCAAATCTGACCTATTTCTCTTGCCATATCATGTTATGTCAACACAACAGTTGTATTTTGTTTGTCTGGATTTAAGGTTAAGTATATTACAGGATTCAGTAAGAACCAGTAATATCTGTTTTGTTCAATTAATCTCAGGTTCTCTTTTTAAGTTCATGCTGTTTTACCTTAAAATGTATGTTTTTATTTATAGACTAACCCACTACAGTATGAGTTCTTTAGATTAATGGATAATCTATAAATATCCTAGTAAAGAAATATAACAAATAAAGTAAAATGATTTCACTTATACAGTGGGCCTAATAAGTCCTTAATATGGCCAAGCTATTAAGATCATTCCATGCAAATTATCCATATATGTGTGTGTGTGTGTGTGTGTGTGTATAATTATATATATATAATTATATATATATATATGTGTGTGTGTGTGTGTGTGTGTATAATTATATATATATAATTATATATATGTGTGTGTGTGTGTAATTATATATATATAATTATATATATATGTGTGTGTGTGTATATATATATATATGTGTGTGTGTATATTTATTTATTTATTTATTTATCGTATTTATTATATATATTATATATATACACACACAAAAACACAAACATGTATACATATAAATGCAAAATTCAGCGCAAAGTTTTGTGGGCTAAAGGTCCAATTTGGCCTTTATGTAGCTTCCAGCAGGCTAAACTTTAAAAATTGGGTAGGATCAGAAGGTGAAGGAAGTAGATGGGCTTAAAACAAAAATTAAATGTGACTTCAATGAACATTAACTGAATAGTGAATGTGAGGACTCCCAATATATTTCCTCATCCCAATAAACATTACAGTTTAGTTCCATTTTAGATGGAGTGGGTTTTTCCCTTGGGTCTCAGGGTATACTCTCCCATTCTAAATTATTACCAACCCAACCCCAGGAACTGTATATGGAAAAAGACAAATGATGTGCCTCAGAAAGAATGTTCAAAGAATGGTTCGAATAGAAAAATAGAGTAATTAATAAAAGAATTATCCTGTTTGCATTTAGCCTGACAGAATTCATTCTGCCATTTTTTGCATGCCATGGCTAGTGATAGCTTGTTTGGAAACATAAAGCTTATTTAATAATATGGATTATTTTTGCATCCTGCATGGCAAGCAATCCTGCCTTTCTTGGCACTACTTCCATGTATATTTTTTTAACTATGACCTTGACGAGGTCAGATAGTTTATCTCTGGTTTCTTGTGGTGCAAGAAAGCAACAGCAATATGTTTATTCTGGTTAATTTCATCAATATTCATACATAAGATTTATTTTGCTGGGTCAGCTACTTTAACTGAAGTCTCACCTATAATAAGGGTAGCTTTTTTGACATAAAGACTTCAGTTTCTTTACCCCTGGGTCTACACTGTTTTGTGAATGCACCCAGACTTTTCATTCTGATTTCAGCCACAGTATTCTCTCATGATATCAATATAAAAAACATTAATTCTCAGAAGTATTCTTGATATTGATCTCTCTGGGAATACTCTGAATGTTCATACTATACATATTACTTGGAAAGCAGATTGACACTTAACTTTATTACAGGGAGACCTGTCCATTCTATCTCCTCTGCTTACTTATGCCCTCAGGCTACACACATACTGAATGTGCCAGAGACAACAGCAGAAGCCAGACAACATCTCCCTTGCCACTTCTTTTTTGGTATGCAGGAGCCTCAGCTGCAAAGAGAAACCTGTATTTGAACATACTGGTGACAGTCTTACTTTATGAAAGCAAATTCTGCTCAATTGCTTCTGCAGAATTCTCTATCACATATTTTAGCTGACTAGCATTTATGAAAGTTTGATCCACCAGCAGCACATAACATACATAGTGTCACTTGCCTTTATAGAAAGGGGGGGGGAAGAATAGGGAAATAGCCCAGCACATTAATCAAAATTAATTAGTTTAGCTCCATCGCAATGCAACTGGACAAAATGTTTATGCTTCAGTTTTATCACTCCAGGGATTTGGTTTCTTCTCTCTTGCTCAGAGGGAAAAATCTGACATTGGCTCCTCCTGACTCCCTTACCAACCTACAGGCAGGTAGTACACCAAAGAGACAGGATTCCTCCATTCACTCTCTATCAAGCTGATGCTAGTCACTGAGATTCACTGAAATCAATGGGATTACATTTAATGATTAATTTGTTCCATTGGTTTCAGTGGGTTTAAAATAATTTGATTTATGGCCTGCCTTTATTTTGTACAACTCATAGTTGTGTTCATGGTTTTCTAATGACCATCCTGTGAGGGGTTGGGCTGAGAGATTGGCCCAAGGCCACCCATCTGGCTTCTATGACTCAGGGAAGAACAGCA
Organism: Charina bottae; assembly: GCA_023362775.1. Lineage (NCBI taxonomy): Eukaryota > Metazoa > Chordata > Lepidosauria > Squamata > Charinaidae > Charina > Charina bottae. The sequence goes on from JALMGJ010000005.1 coordinate 51,168,079, forward strand.
CTCATAATCTCCCAACTTCTCGTCCAGCACCTGAACCACTACACTAAACCGGCTCTCTGGGTTCATTTAGTGCTCCCAGACAGAAGATTCTTAGTGTTATCCATCACTAGTGGCATCATGCCACTATTCCATTCTTCTTTTTCTACTGTTTTTGTAAAACAAGTTAGGGCAGGAAAGCACAGCAATTCCACAAGTGGAAAACAGTATCTGAAGTTGGCTGTTGTGGGTCTTCCGGGCTCTGTGGCCGTGTTCTGGAAATTGTGGTTCCTAACGTTTCGCCAGCATCTGTGGCCAGCATCTTCAGAGGGCAGGAGCACAGACAGAAGCAAAATCTCTACATACAATACAGAGATTTTGCTTCTGTCTGTGCTCCTGCCCTCTGAAGATGCTGGCCACAGATGCTGGCGAAATGTTAGGAACCACAACTTCCAGAACACGGCCACAGAGCCCGGAAGACCCACAACAGCCATTGAACTCCGGCCGTGAAAGCCTTCGACAATACAGTATCTGAAGTTCTTTTACAGAGTTTGGAATTAAACAAACTCATGGCAAAACCTTCGATTGAAGCAGCCATATGGTATTCTCAGTAAAAATATGCTTAGAACTATACTTAGTCAAAAGTAATCTTAAGTACAGTAAGATCACTGAAGATTAATATTTTAAAGAATATAGTTCTACTTAAGTTATTCCACTAAATGGATAATGTATATATTTATATTATTTATGTTTGCCACAAGTCAGGAATATCACATTCTCATTATCATAATGCAAAGGTATCTTCCTTCAGTGCATTGTCTTACCTTCTTTATAATTTTAGACATGACAGCTTATTCTCAGAGTACAATCCAATGGAAGTTAATCATATTTAAAACCTACTGAAATATTTATGGTACACCAATTCAACTGAACTGACAATAGCATTTTTATTTTTGGATTGTCATATCTAGCAAAAGCTATCTACACCAACATTCAGGCCTATTCAGATAGCAGACTAAGTGAGGAATGGTTGATCAAAGGCTCTCCAGATATTATTGGCCATGGTTGTTGAGAGAACTACACATTGGCCCAAACCCTGCCCTTAATCAAAGCCTGCTGTTTACTACTATCCCTTCTTTTCCTTCAGAATGTCTGTGAAGAGGAAATTGGAAGCATCCATTTTTACTTCTAAACAAGATGCTTTGCCAGCTAAAGTGCACCTCAACTCATCTGTGCTGGTTTTCTGTTAGGGTGAACGTTCCTTGCTTACTGATGAAAGTGGCTTTTTTTTATTTTTATCTGTAGGGGTTTTTTTTCCTGATTGTGCTACAATGGTACTTCTGGCTGTTTCTGGGTTTTTTTGTATGCGTTTTTAGATTTGTGTTTCATCTTTATTTTGTTGTATGTACAACTGGAGGAAACATTGTGGGACCGCCTCTCCCTGAAGCTATCTGCCCATCCTACTAGGTTAGATAGGGTGGGTGTGCTCCAGGTCCCCTCCCTTAAATGTTGCCATCTGATGGGACCTTGGAGGCATGCCTTCTCGGTGGCTGCCCCAGTCCTTTGGAACAGCCTCCCACTGGAGATCAGAGGGATCCCTACCTTTTTAGCCTTCTGGGGGGCTGTGAAGACCTGGCTCTTCCCCCAAGGACTGGGCTCGGATGGGGGGTTGAGCTATAAGGATGTTTGGCCTGGTGCCTGGGGGGTGGGGAAGAGTATGTTTTTAACTCTGTTTTATGAATTGCTGTGAGCCGCCTAGAGTCATTGTATGAGATAGACGGCCATATAAGTCCTGTAAATACATAAATAATAAATATGTAAATGATAACAGCATAGAATGTAGCATGATTTTATGCACACAGAGAGAAATCAATAAATGTTCACATCTGAAAGCATGCAAACCATGCACCGGTGAAGTACACACAAATCAAACTACTGTAGCCCAATGGTTGTAGATGCATTAGGATAAGTATATCTTAAGAAAGTTCTTATTCAGACTTGGCTTCAGGCAATAAAACGTCATAGATGTAGAACTCTAGTGAGTGAAATTTCTAGGGAGCAAATTAGGCTAAAAACATCTTCTAGAGACAGCTAGAAAGGAATCACACACTGCTTGAAAATAAGGCAAGTTATTCAGTAAATGTTTCATTTATTGGGCTTCTTCCATTGCTGTTATGGTTAAAAGACATGCTGTCAATAAAAATGATAAATTTATGGATGCTTTGGTTTTTCAGAGCCTCTTTTCTCGTTACATACATGTATAAGAGTTGAAACAATTTCATGATAGCATGACATTAGACACTGATCTTTGTCTATTAACTATTAACATTTTTACCATCTAGTAAAAGAGACTACCAGAATCTAGAAATGTAACAGAATTTAAGTTCAAAGGATTGTTGGTATAATTAATAGAGCAGAGAATTGTTGGTATGGTTAAAAGAGCAGAGAACTCAGGGATCAGAATTGACCAAATTTTTTAAATAAATAAATTGTGGCATTCTTTTTAATAATATTCTGAAGAAATAGTCATAAAAGTGGTACCTTCAATCTCCCAAATAATGCAGATAACATCTTGAAGAAACATTTCTTAGCTATGGCATCTGATCTCTGAAAACTTCTAAGTAGGAAGAATTGTCTGACTAGTAATCACGATAATCCTCTTAAATTTGTTTTTTGCTGCTGTTTCTTCTGTTGCTGTTGTGCTATCTTAATGTTTCTGGAATTTTTGCTACCATCAACTTTTCCGAGGGAAGGCTTTGGATCAGTCAACCTGAAATAGTGCCTATTCTGCCTATTTTCCAGTGTGGTTGTCAAAGTCATCTTTGCCTCTTTCCCAGATCCCTTTATCTACAATGTTATAATGGGCATGTACCAGGAAAGGATGTCTTCTATAATCCTTCTCCTCCACCCACCCATCTCGCTGGAGTTGTCATTGCCCATATTCAGATAGTTCTAAAACTTTGGAGTTTTAAAATTTATATTGGCTTTATCATTGCCTTTCCACATCTTTTGTTCTCGATTTCATGTTTATAAACTGTTCTGATGGCATCTGCCCCTGGGTGGTATATAAAATAAGTATGCTTTAAATAGTAAAGCAAATTTTAAAAATAACAATCAACAAATAATAAGCTTGTCATTAAAGTATCATGTGAAAGTCCGTTTTATTCTCCTAGTCTTTTCAAAGATTATAAGTACTGTAATATTTTATATGGGTGAGCAACCTGTAGTTTCAAAGCTGCATGAGTCCCAAGTCTGCTTGTTGCAGTCTTGACTGCAAGATTGCTGAAAACTCACAAAACAGCTGCTATTCTATTATAGAAACTGTAGCATAAGGCCTATGGTAGGCATGTTACATTTTTTTAAAAAATGAGAACACCCTAATCCAGTGTTTCTCAACCTTGGCAGCTTGAAGATGTATGGACTTCAACACCCAGAATTCCCCAGCCAGCATTGAGGTTGAGAAACACTGCCCTAATCTTAAATTCCAGCCATGTATGTGACATTGCCATATCCGTCTGTAGCCCTCAGCTCCATCAAACATCTTAACTATAGGCTTAAACAAATCCCTGCCCACTTATCCTTCACACTTAAAAGGTTTCCCGTGTGGTAACCATGGAGTGGTCCCACCCTGAGGTTTATTTATTTAGTATAATTTTGAATAATTCTTGCAACTGAATGCTCAAGAAAAGTGATAAAAAAGATAATGAAAAATAATGAAAAAATAATGATTTTTTTTAAAAAAAATCTAAACAAGAGAGATAAGGTATGTATAAAGAAACACCTCACTATTAGGAGTAGAGAGAGTTGTGATTGATGCATTAAAGATGTTCTTGTCATGACTAGGCCAACTATCAACTATCCAGTACAGATGAAGCTCTGATGCCAAGATGACTTTTCAGCATGACATGATCTTGAGTGGAACAAGGCTGAAGATCCAGCCTGGTCTCTAGAAAGAATATAAATTACCATCTTTATTCTACCTCCTGATATTATTATAAATCCTGGTACTGCATGGATGCCTGAAATCAAGATGGTAAAGCAGATAATAGGAAGAGTTTTAGCAGTACCCAAACCAGGAAAAACAGAGGTGGGCATTAGCAGGCAATGAATAGACTGCTTATACACTACATGACTTGTTTTAACTTTCGTTTGCTAAGTTACAACTGATATTTCTATGAAGCAATAAACCATTGTTTACAATCCACAAAAATTAGATTCAGAGAAAACACTAAACTGTTATCAAACAGACCAATGTGACTTGGCAAGCTATGTGAACCTACAGTAGATAGCATAACGAATATGCAGAAGCCTTTCTGTGCAGCTGATATAATTATATCAATCAAAGAGAATATTTGTAGCTCAGGGTTGAACTGTGGAGTCCTTGGTGCTCTCTGAGCCTTGTTGTTTTCTTGCAGACGTTTCATTGCCAGGCTAGGCAACATCTTCAGTGCGAAAAGGGAGTGGGATTTGCTGTTTATATACCATGGCTTGTCCTGCTTGTGTTAGTGGAGGTGTTGTTCTCCCCTTAGGAGTTCCTTACAGAATAAGAAAACCAAAGCAGATTCTGCTCACTGGCAGGAGGAACAGAAAAAAAGAATAGAAGTGACTAGGACACCCATTCTTATATTGAATAGTATTTGTAACTGACCAGATATCCATTATTATTTCATACTACAATGATCAAACAAGCAATAACCTCACAAATCATGCCAGCATTACCATCTCTAGGTTATGGATGTACTAGGCATGGTCCGAATCATCTGTCTAAGAGGCCTTCCAAGAAGTTGATAGCAGAACTTAATTTTGACCAAAAGGTTTCATGGCCATTAATGTCCAATGTCTCCATATAAGTCACAAAGCCGGGAAATGGAAAGAAAGAATCCAGCTCAGCAAACTCCTGGAACAGCCATCAACTTACTAATTGGGCTTTTGGTTTCACTTCTGTGTATCATTTTGTTTCTGCTTTTAGTATTTGCTGCTCAGCAGTTTTATTACAATATTTGCTAACTCTTTTCAATTATGATCTATTTAGATCAGAGCTTTCCAAACTTTTCATGTTGTTGACACACTTTTTAGACATGCATCATTTCACGACACACTCTTACAGCAGGGCATCATTTCGCGACACACTCTTACAGCAGGGCACAAGGCAGGCACTAGGACCTGCGCAGAATCCTGGCAGGGCAGGTTTGGAGGCAGCAAGGCACAAGGCAGGCACTAGGACCTGCACGGAATCACAGCAGGTTTGGAGGCAGCAAGGGACAAGGCAGGCACTAGGACCTGCGCAGAATCCTGGCAGGGCAGGTTTGGAGGCAGCAAGGCACAAGGCAGGCACTAGGACCTGCACGGAATCACAGCAGGTTTGGAGGCAGCAAAGCACAAGGCAGGCACTAGGACCTGCACAGAATCCTGGAAGGGCAGGTTTGGAGCAGCAAGGCAAAAGGCAGGCACTAGGACCTGCATGGAATCCTGGCAGGGCAGGTTTGGAGGCAGCAAGGCACAAGGCAGGCACTAGGACCTGTGTGGAATCCTGGCAGGGCTCAGAGGCAGCAGCAGCCGCGACACACCCAGACACTAGCCGACACATTAACGTGTCCCAACACACAGTTTGGAAAGCTCTGATTTAGATATTGCTCTGAGTATTACTGTGGGGAAAAAGTAAGGGGTGTGAGGTATGCGTATACCTGTATCTACTGTATACCTATATCTATCTATATCTATATCTATCTATATCTATATCTATATCTATATCTATATCTATATCTATATCTATATCTATATCTATATCATCTATATCTATATCTATATCTATATCTATACCTATACCTATACCTATACCTATACCTATACCTATACCTATACCTATACCTATTAAATTCCTTTCTCATCCCTATGGGTGGTATGTGTCTTCCTCAACCTCGGGTCCTCTACCAGAGGTCTGAGAGTTTGAGGGTTCTGTGCAGTATCTGGAAAGAGAGCTCTGTTGTTGTTCCTGGGATCTGTTGGAACCACTCGCCCAGCACAGCCCTGAGTGCCCCTACCCCTCTGGGACTACTTTGGCCTTTACTTTCCACATCCTCTCTAGTTCTTCTTTCAGGCCCTGGTACATCTCCAGCTTCTCATACTCTTCTTCCTGATGTAGCTGTCACTTGGCATCGCTATATTAAGTCACCACTGCTGTCTTATGGTCCTTGTCTACTAACACGATGTCTGGTTGATTGGCCAGTACCTGTCTGTCTGTCTGGATCTGGAAGTCCCACAGGATCTTAGCCCTGTATTCTCCACAACCTTCTGTGGAATCTCGCATCAAGACTTTGGAGGGTCTAGCCCATACACTGTGCAGATGTTCCTGTACACAATGCCAGCTACTTGGTTGTGCCCTTCAGTGTATGCTGTTCCCACATGCATCTTACACCTGCCACGATGTGTTGGACTGTCCCTGAGGCCTCTCTGCACAGTCTGCACCTTGGGTTCTGTCTAGTGTGGTAGACCTCTGCTTCAATGGATCTGGTGCTTAGTGCCTGTTCTTGTGATGCTATGATCAGTGCCTCAGTACTGTCTTTTAGTCCAGTCCTTTCCAGCCACTGGTAGGATTTCCCAATCTCAGCCACCTCAGCAATCATGCAGGATCTTGTCTTGCCATGGCACTTCCTCTGCTTGATCTTCCTCCTTTCTGCTGCTGCCTCAGGCATTCTCTCAGCAGCTAATCTTTGAGTACCGTCTTACTGATGTACTCCTTCTCTGGGTTTCATCCAGGACAGTGGCTTTGATACTCACCAGACACCGCCCGCCCTCCTTCCGCCTGGTGTACGGTCTCTGGGTGTTAGACTTGGGGTGGAAACCTTTGTACATTATGAGGAGCTTCCAGGTCTTCACATCGGCAGCCTTCATGTCTTCCTTTGGCCAGCTCACTATACTGGCAGGATCATTGGCGATCACTCGTAGCCAAGTAAGATTGTCTTCCAAAGGTAAAATTTTAACAGTGGATCCGTAAGTGGCTATAAAGGCCAATTCTGGATCCGCACAACCTCCCACAGTGAGGGCATAGGTTTCTGGGTGGGAGACAGTCATGATGAGGGTTTGCCTGACATGCCTTCCTTTTAGCTCTTTTCTCCCTTTCGCCCTGTACTCGTGCTTCTTCAAAGTCCATAGCACCATTAATAAAGGCTGACCTCCAATTGAAACGCTCATGAGTTAGGGCTTCCCAGTTCTCAATGCTGAAATTACATTTTTTTAAATTAACTTTGAGAGTGTCTTTGAATCTCTTTTGCTGTCCACCAATATTCCGTTTTCCATTCTTAAGTTGGCAGTAAAGTAGCTGCTTTGGAAGACGATGGTCAGGCATTCGAACAACATAGCCGGTCCAGCGAAGTTGATGTTGGATGATCATTGTTTCAATGCTGGTGGTTTTCGCTTCTTCTAATACGCTGACATTAGTCCGCCTATCTTCCCAAGTAATTTGCAGAATTTTTCGGAGGCAGTGTTGATGGAATCTTTCAAGAAGTTGCAGGTGGCGTTTGTAGAGGGTCCATGTTTCACAGGTGTACAGAAGGGTTGGTAGTACAATGGCTTTGTAAACAAGCATTTTGGTCTCCCTGTGAATGTCCCGATCCTCAAACACTCTACGCTTCATTCGGGAGAAAGCTACACTCGCAGAGCTCAGGCGATGCTGAATTTCAGCGTCAATGTCGGCTTTTGTAGATAGATGGCTGCCGAGATAAGAAAAGTGATCAATATTTTCTAGTGACACACCTTTAAGCTGGATTGATGGCGCTGCGGAGGGATTGGTTCGAACTTGCTGGTAAAGCACTTTGGTTTTTTTAATGTTAATCAAGACCCGAGCTTTTCATATCCTTCTGCAAAGATGTTTAGGATAGTTTGAAGATCTTCCTCGGAGTGTGCACAGACTACGTTATCATCAGCATATTGAAGTTCTATAACAGAAGTTGTAATGGGTGGTTGTAAACCGCCCAGAGTCTACCACGGTAGAGATGGGCGGGGATAAATCCAAATAATAATAATAATAATAATAATAATAATAATAACAACAACAACAACAACCTTATTTTTTGCTTTTAGCCTACTAAGATTAAAAAGCTTTCCATCTGTTCGATATATAATTTCTACACCAGTAGGAAGTTTCTCTTCAACAAGGTGTATAATCATAGCGATGAAGATAGCGAATAAGGTTGGAGCAATAACACATCCCTGTTTAATGCCGGATTCCACTTTAAATGGATCGCTTTGAGAGCCATTGTTATTCAGGATTGTTGCCATCATGTCGTCATGGAGTAGCCGCAAGATGTTCACAAATTTATCAGGGCATCCGATTTTCAGAAGGATGGTCCAGAGAGCAGTACGATTTACAGTATCAAAAGCTTTAGTCAGATCAATAAACGCCATGTACAGAGGGCAGTTTTGCTCCTTGCATTTTTCTTGAAGCTGTCGTGCAGTGAAGATCATATCCACTGTTCCCCTGGAAGGGCGGAAGCCATTTTGCGTTTCAGGGAGGATGTCTTCTGATACAGATAGGAGACGGTTTGCGATGATCTTTGCCAGGATTTTGCCTGCTGTGGCTAGAAGGGGGATGCCTCGATAGTTTCCACAGTCTGTTCTATCACCCTTTTTAAAGAGAGTGATAATTATGGCATCCCTAAAGTCTGCTGGAATCTCCTCCCTCATCCAGATTTTTTCGATGAGCTTATGAAGTTGTTGTGTAAGTTCAGGCCCGCCTTCTTTAAAGACTTCAGCAGGAATCCCATCAGGTCCACTAGCTTTGTTATTTTTCATTTGTTTAGTGGCTTTACTGACTTCCTCCAAACTAGGGGGTACTGCAAGCTCATCTCTTATTTGTTTTTGCGGGATTTGCAAGAAGACTTCATCAGCCACAGTAGAGTGACGATTAAGGAGATTGTAGTAATGCTCCTTCCAGCGCAGTGCAATAGACTCTTTGTCCTTTAGAAGTTTAGCACCATCTACTGAGCGTAAGGGATTTGTACCATGGTTTGTTGGTCCATAGATGGTCTTTATGGCATTAAAAAAGCCCCATGCATCATGAGCATCTGCAAAATGTTGGGTTTCTTGGGCTTTTTTTATCCACCATATGTTCTTAAGTTCTCTAGTTCTTCTTTGGACTTCTGCCTTTGCACTTATGTGTTGATGGCATGGATCTTGTTCTTCCCAGTGAGCTGGCTCTTCAGGACCTGTCTTATCCTTTGGTGGTACTTGGATGTTGCTGTCTTCCTTGCCTGTTCATCATGGTTCCTATGTGACTGTGGAATACCACAGTACTTGTAGCTGGTCTGTATGTCTGCTTTGTGGCCCACTGGTAGTTCCACCCCATCAGTCTTAACTACCTTCTCTCTCTTTACTACCATCCGGCCACACTTCTCCAGTCTGAATGACATCCCAATGTCCTCACTGTAGATCCATGTCAGGTGGTTCAGCAAGTCTATGTCTCATTCACTCTTAGCCTACAGCTCGATGTCATCTATGTAGAGGAGGTGGCTGATGATAGTTCAACTCTGTATCGTCCTTGTGATAATCTGGCTGAGGGGGTTCAACCCTATGCAGAAGAGCAGCGGGACAGTGCATCACCTTGGTATATGCCACACTTGATGGCCACTTGTGCGAGCTGTCTTGAGTTAACTTCCAGTGTTGTCTTCCACAGTCCCATTGAGTTCTTGAGGAAGGTCCTTAGTGTCCTGCTGACTCTGTATAGCACCAGGCATTCACAGATCCATGTGTGTGGCATTGAGTCATAGGCTTTCCTGCAGTCAATCCAGGCTGTGCTCAGATTGGTCTGTATAGATCTTGAGTCTTGGGTGACTGCTCTATCTATGAGCAATGGATGTTTTGACCTCTGGTGTTGTTTCCAATGCCTTTCTGAGATGCTCATGTACTGGCCCATATGGTCCTGCAGCTTGGCGGCTATGATGCCTGATAGGACTTTCCATGTTGTGGGGAGGAAGGTTATTGGCCAGTAGTTGGCTGGTGCTGTTCCCTTGTGGGGGTCTTTCTTGATCAGTACTGTCCTACCTTGTGTTAGCCAGTCTAAGTGGGAGCCTGCTGCTAGCAGCTGGTTATCTGTGCTGCTAAGCGTTCATGCATTACTGTTAGTTTATTTAGCCAGTAGGTGTGGATCATGTTTGGGCCAGATGCTGTCCAGCTCTTCATGTTCTTGATCCACCGTTGGATGTCTGCTACTGTGATGGTGATTGGTTCCTGTTCTGAGAGATTGCTGTGGTCTGCTCTCAGGTCCTGCATCCACTTTGCACTGGTGTTATATGTCTTCTCTTTTTCCCAGTATGTTCTTCCAGTACTGTTCTGCTGTTGGTGGCTCTGTTGTTACTATGTTGTTACACTGCAGTTGGGAGTAGACCTTGGATGGTTCTTTGGAGAACAGGGCATTTATCTTTTTGGCCTCTGGTTCTCTAGTGTATCTCCTTAGCATGGTAGCCAGTGCTGTGAGCCTTTGTTTAGCAGTCTCTAGGGCTTCAGATGGAGTCAGGCCCTTGTATAATTTCAATAGCTGAGACTTATCCTTAATTTCCACACCCTTCTGTAGTTCCAATTGACTAATTTCTGAGTTGCCTTGATCTTAGCCTCCAACCTCATTTTGCAGGGGAAGTACAGTATGTACTGCTGTTCTTCTTGATCGTGTAGCCAAGCATCTCCAGGATTACAGCGGCTGTAGCATGTACCAGTTCATTGGTTTGATTTATGGTGGTAGTAGGGATTGTTGTGAGGGCTCTATTGGCATCTTCTAGCATACTATCTGATGGTGCTTCTCCACTGAGCCTTGGTAGTCAGTCTCGAGGGTTGACTGTAGCTAGTTTGTCCATGATCTTATGCCACATATCTGTTGCTGTGCTCTGTAATGGAGGGGGTGGCAGTGACGTTCCAGCTTCAGGTGTTGGCTGCACATCCAGTTGTTCTTCCAGATCTGGGATGTAGTTGGGGATGTAGTTGGTCTACCTCAAGTTGTAAGAACAGCTTTCTCTTCACTATGTTGAAGTGTTGGGTAACTAGCTGTTTCTTAGTTAATGTGGATGTGGGTGTTCTGTCCATCCATAGTTCCCTCATATGTTTGTATATCCCCTCTCATTAGGTCTACTACAACCTACTGTTGTAGTAGCATTCCATCAATTCCAGGTTCTCCTGTCTCGTTCATGTATGGTTTGTTTCAGTAGCCTACTTATCATCAGATAAGTAATAACTAAAAAGTTTGCTTATATGATGTATAATATTTTAAGCTTCCTTGCACTATCACTTCTTCTCTTTGGAACTGTGATTAATGTGGTCATTGACTTAGGCTCATTTGTAGTTCCCATTAAACTTAAAGAAACTTACTTCTAATTCCAATAAAGCTATGATTGATATCTGATCAAGCTATGTGGAGGTTGATTGAGATAGTGTGTTATTTACTGAAAACTATAATAAGGCTTTGATATAGAAGGTGCACCATCATCCTATCTTATCACCAGATAACTATTGTATACATTGTGCCAACACTAAGGAAGCACTGCAGTGGTCATAAGCAGATATTTTCTTTAGTGTTAGAAGACAACAATCCAGCCTGAAAATGATTTGGAAGCCCATGCTCCAAGCACTTACTTTAGACAACACAGCAGCTGTTGGTTAAAATTTGGCAACAGACCATAAATCACAAGTCACATAAAGGATCAAACTGAATTTTCCCTTGAATATTGTATTACTTTGGCTGTAGCAAACTCTGCATTTGTTTTCATTCAAGATACAACCTGATAACCCTAGTGCAAACAGGTGTTTGTGATCTATAGTTAAGTTCTTGTTTCCTTGAATAAAAAAAAATGCTGTTGATCTCAGTTCTTAATTTGGAAATTATTTTCAGTGAACTCAATGGAAGATTATGAAATTGTCAAAGACATGTATATCTATTTCTATATAAGCCTAAATATTTGGCTCTTGTATAAAGTTGACACCAATTAGAACATTATAACACTGAAGGGTTATCTCATTATTTCTAGGAGCTTGCATTGGATTAAGCTATCTCAGATCCTGAAATGGTTTTGATAATTTGGAAAAGTTTTTTTTTTAATTTGGGGTGGGATTAATTAGCCTGAACCTGATCATATCAGTTCTGACCTCCATAAAATTCTAATTTTTATCTGTTTCTCTGAAATTTCGAAGCACTGCCAAGGAAGAATCTTGCTCTACATACACAAAAGGCCATGGTGGAGAAGGGGGCATATCTGTAGGTAAATTTACTGACATATCTGTCCCACCATTAGAGAGATCCTTGTGATCAGACCACCAATGGTTAACCCAATCATAGCATCATGGAAGGCAATGTGAAAATCCACACTTCTTGATATCATCTTATTGTGCCTGGTCTGTAATTCTGATTATGCGATAGCATTTTAGTAGCCTTATTTCAGCCCCACTCCCTTAATGACTAAATTGAGTTAATCACTTATATTACTGTCAGAAGTCTTGATAATTAGCTCTGTCACATTCACAAATGGCATATGAACATCTTTCATTTTGGACAACCTTTCCACAGGTGGTCTCCACAAGGACTGTTAACTTTGCAAATTTTATTATATTTAGTCTCAGCATAATATATTAGCCAACACTTTTTAAAAAATCAGATTTATCAGATACCCTTCAATGACCTGATAACTATAGACACTGATATTTCATTTCTGCATAAAACTCTATCTTGCCTATAAATATCATCCCATTCAGATGAAAAGCAAAGTATTAGAGCCCTTCATTTTTCAGGGTAGATAAGAATGTAGCTTTGATTTTCAAAATATCATTTTAGATCCAGACATTAAGTCAGATTGACTTACCGTGGAATGTCCCATACCAAAAAGGGCACTGTTTGGAGTTCAAGATTGGCTCCTAAATGACATAGGGTTGTGCAGGGGCTCCCCAAAATGTTCCAGTATTTATCATCCAACAATGGCGGGCATACCTACCATATAAATTTGTTTGAATATTAAACCCCATATTATTTAGTTGCATATTTTATGAAAACCTGTTTACGAACTTTTCTTATATTTTATTTCTATCCAAGATCTCACATCATAAAATGTCTGCTCATACTTTTACCATATTTTAACTGCATTTAGTTACTGTTTATTGGATGATAGACCTAAGTGAATATAAACCTACTGAAATTTGCAGACAGCTCTGATTTCTTTTTGATAACTCTTAATGAATGCAGTTTTTGTTTAATGATACTATAATATAATACTTCAGTAATAATCCATAATGGCATAATATATAGAGAGGAAGCCAACTTAGGGTGTTTTAGCAAGAACTAATGGCCAATCCACATGACATTAGCTATGCTGTATTCCCACTGAAAACAATGCAACTTAAACCAGTCATTAAATAGTCCTCAGGTTTCAATGGAATCAAAGCTTGATGGACTGAAGAACATGTACTGTTGAATCAGTCCACTCTAACTCTGCCTTCTGTCTTTACAATAACCAAACAGATATAAATACAAATGCAACATGGATGGCATAAATTGTATGATGAAATGTATATTTGTTTACTCTGAAACTTCCACATTCAAATTCACTGGATAACTCCTATTAAAGCTCTTTACTATTTATTTTTAATTACACTAAATAATTTGAAAACATCCATATATTTGGCCATTTTGCTCCTCTACCAAACGTAGGGTCATTTATAAACAAATTCCAAGCACAGATCCCATTAAAGAATCTTGAGCATCACCACTATTTACATTTTTTCCATTGTAAGATCTTACTTTCAATCCAATCTAAATAAACTTTCAACAATTATTTTATTTACCTATATTAAAACTTGCTGACTCTTATGACAGAAGGTTCCCTTTGTGACTTATAAATCAATAACAACAAAATAATTCCTTCTTTCAGGCTTAGTCTAAAAGACATGACACAAAATGAACTAAAAAGATTTAGGAAGGAAGGAAGAAGACAAAATATATACCAGTTCTTACCCATTCCCAAAAGGAATGGCTGCTACAAGTTGACTATTGAGGGTGGAAGGTGCCTAACCAAGGAAGAGACCACTGAAGATTTTTGGTAGTACCCTTTATATTTTGGAATCTAAATTTTTTTCCAGTTGTGGAAAACTTTGAAATCACAAATCACTTTGAAATCACTTCCCTGACACAACGACATACTTTAAAACTCACAGAGCAAGCTGTTTAAGTTATGGGGTTATTCTGTAATTACCGAAAACTTAGCACTATGGAGATCAACCAGACTTTCTCCCTCATAAATATGCATAGGTTTCATGTTTTAAATAGGTTTCAGATTCAAATCCATCTCTCCTGAAAAGCACAAGACAGTCCATAAGCTACTCCAATGTAAAGTAATTAAAAAACATTGGCTTATATCTTATGGAAATCTTATAGTATTTTGGCCATCCTATACAAGATTTTGCAATTTTTTTTTTCCAGGAATCACACTGACGTGTCACTGAAATTTCATGGGATCCTGATGATTCAGGGTCTATGTGTGATCGGAGATTGTTTTAAACGATTAGTGCTTATTTGATCATTAGTACCCACTCTTATGGATGTTGACTTGTTCACTTCTCTGGTGGCTGGATATAAACCTCCACCCTTTGACAAATCGACATACAAATATTGCAAGTAATAGGATCCCACTTTCTTGGCTAGAATTCGTAATTCCATAAAATCAGTTACAATGTTTCTGTTTTCAATCCTATTGAGAACACTGTTGCTGATCAGGGAAAATTAATGTCCTGTATCAGTTATTTTTCATAAGGTCTGAAAGAAAAAAACCCAGAAGAATTCTTAAATCCATATGAGGAGAAGTGTTTTCTTCTTCTTCTTTTTTCCTGGATGTCTTGAGTAATCCTTTTCTGTCTCCATCTTCCCACTTAGACATTGTTCACTGATTTACTTATTTATGAAGTCTGAAGGTTAGTTCCTACCTGCTGAGAGTAATTAGCCCTTTTCTTTGTGTCCTCTGCAATCCAGTCTGATTAAATGTACACATTTGTTTTACTTCTTTTTATGTTCTTCCTCTCATTTTCCTTATTTTAAGTTGCAATTATTTTTTAAAAAACTGTTTGCCTGCATTTTTCCTTTAAAGTGCAAATGACAATGTGCTTTTCTATAATGCCTTCGTGTTAGTATAGCTATGTCAATCTCTGCATTGTTTATTTTTTATTGTTCTTCCCAGAACAGATAGTTTACTGAGTACCTCTCTTCCCTCTAAACTCTCTAAATATTGCATGACATATCAGCTTTGTTTTGGAAATCTTGTGAGCACCAGTGACTCTTAGAGCAGCAGGCTAGATACATTTTGGAAAACGCTCGCTTTTTTAAACAGCCCCTCCTTTGCTTTTTGACACTATTTCTATTAGACAATTTACTAATTCCCCTTGAATCTACTCAGTGTGTGTCTTTCCCTGTTGCCTCCCTCTCTCCCATTGCTACTTTTGTTCCTCGGCCACGTTAAAGTTTCCAATTGACTCCTCCATTGTTACAATTTGTCACTCTGGAAGATCAATTTGTTTTACTCCACTCATCAACAGAGGAGAATCGGGTGCCAGATGTCATTTTTAGCAGGCACGTCCGTCTGCTGCTGCTGCTGCTGCTGCTCCCCAGTTTGAGCCGATCACTAACTGCGGAAGAATGCAGCGCTCCACATTCCTGAGCTACACGTACCCCGTCCCCTCCCCCAATAATCTATATTTGGCAATTCATTTACTAGCCAGCTCTGGGGGACCACACAGTTGGATCACACACGCGCAGCAGTATTTCTTCTTAAGAGCCACTCTGTCTTCGGGTGGGAGTTTTCTGATGGCGGGAAGCAGAAGGAATACTGTACTCGCAGAAGAGAAAGGAAACAAAAAAGTTCGCACTTCTAAAAACTCTCTCTGTCCTCGATTCTCCCGCGGGACAATTAACTCGTCCCATCCATTCATCCGCTTCCTACCCATACATCAAACCACCCCAGGAAAAGGAGAATGGTGGCTTGTTCTTAACCAGCCTTTGCCCCTTATTTGGTCCTCGACGCCTGATCCCTAGGAAGCCAGACTCGGCGCACTTTGCCTGCGGCTCTTAAGACTTGGGCGCTTACTTGGGAGTTAGCCCCGTGGAACTCACTTTCGAATACACGCGCGTAGACGCAAGTCCCAGCGGGGCTCCTTTTCGAGTGAAAATACTCAGGTTTGGGCTGCACCTAAGCGCCAGGCGCCCCCGCCCCCCAGCACTTTCAAATCCGATACAAAACTATTTGGAAACCGCACGACAACCGGAGTTCTCTCCGCTTTCTCCTCCTCTTTCAGCAATAAAATAGGGAAAAATAAGTCTGAGGGCACTATTCTGGCCGCAGATGAAAAGCAAAAACATTTTACAGCCGTTAAAAAGAGCACCCCTTCCCCCCCGCGAAATAAAACGCGAAATGATCTCAGTGACTGGAGCACAAGCCTGTGCATGTTTATTCGGAAAGAAGTCCCAGAGGACCGAAATCACTTCCTGGTAAAAGTGCATCGGATGCAACCCTAAAATTTCACTACACCGCGCCGGAAAGTTGAGTGCGCAACCAAGTGAGTGCGCGCAGATATGGAGAGCTGCTTTCATGTCTTGACGGTTGTGCAAACGCACTACTGAAGCGAATGCCTTTTCCCCTTCCCTAATTTGTTTGATGCGGCCCGAGTTTTGTTCGCTTTGGCCCGCTCGGTTAGAACTGACAGGTTCGCCTCCTCGCCTATCAGCATTGTCTCTGTTAGCCTGTTCCCCCGCTGCCTGCCTGCCTGCGTCGCGTACCCCCCTTCCGGCTCTCTCCAAAAGGGACCATTGTTAGTTTCTCCGTTACCCACTCCTCCTGTTTATTTATGCACACGTCACCAGGGAGCCCCCGCCCCTCCTGCATCTCATTAAGTGCCCAGTGTTTCTTTCTCCCTGTCAATAATCCTGGATCCCAGACTTCTCCGTTCCTCCGGATTTCGATCCCCTTTTTCTATCTGTCAATCAGCGCCGCCTTTGAACTGAAAAGCTCTCAGTCTAACTTCAACTCACTCAAATCCGACCGGCACAGGCTTCCTATATCTGCAGCTTCTACCCCCCTCCCATTTTTACAGCTGATTTGTTTGGTTTGTTTGCTACCATTTTTTTAAACAATTCCCCTCCCCCGTTTTAACCCTCCCTCGTTATATAATTTTTTTCTTATTAATTTTTTGTGTCTCTGGCCGCGTGTCTGTGTGCCCGCGTGTCTTTACATGCTGATCTGATCGTCGGAAGAAAAGAGAGAGAGAAAAAAATCCAGAAGAAGGAAAAGAAGAAACCCAAAGTCACTGGTGCAAAAGGAAAGGAGCAGGGACGCTGCCCTCCCCTCCTTCTCCTCCTCCTCCTCCTCCTCCCCCCTCTGTTCCCCTCCCCAAGAGGAAAGAAAAGGAGAAAAGAACTTTTACCTGGGACTCTTCTTAAAATTACAAACTTCTCCCTTTTCTTTCTGTCTTGCTTTATTATTTTTTTAAGAAAAAAACCCTTCCCCCCTTTCTTTCCTTATTTTTTTCTGCCTCTCTCTCGTTCTGTCCTTGCAAAATTGCTGCTGGTGGGGGTAAGGCAGGAAGAAAATGCCGCAACTCAATGGCGGTGGAGGGGACGATTTGGGGGCGAACGACGAACTGATCTCTTTTAAAGACGAAGGGGAGCAAGAAGATAAGATCTCGGAGAACTCTTCGGCGGAGAGGGATTTAGCGGACGTCAAATCGTCTCTGGTCAATGAATCAGAAACTAATCAAAACAGCTCCTCTGACTCGGAGGTAAGAAGCGTCCCCCCTTTGAAGCACACCTGCCTTGCTCAACTTTGGCGGGAGGATTCCCGGAGAGGAGATGGGGGAAAGTCGGGAAAGGGGGGTAGAGCACAACTGAGTTGTAACTTGGTTTTCCCCGTCCTAAACTGGCCTGTTGCCGTAGGCTTTGCCTTATGTTTTGCCCAAACTTTTAACTTGTTCTCTTGTTTTCTTTCTTCCGTATCTCCCCCACCAACCTACCTCTTCCACCCACTCTTCTGCTCGCTTTTTTTTGTTATCTTGATCCCCCCCCTCCCCTGCCCCGTTCTTGATTTAAGGCGGAGAGGCGGCCTCCGCCTAGGTCCGAAAGTTTCAGAGATAAATCCAGAGAAAGTTTAGAGGAAGGTAAGTTGCTGTTCACTTTTCCAGCCACCCTTTTTTTCATTTCGCGGGGAGGGGGCGGAGGTGAAATTCTAATGCATTTTCTGTAGATTCAAGTACATTAAGTTTCAGATTGGTTTTTGTGAAACACTTTCTAACTGTGATCCGCCTTCCCTTCTTTTATTTTTCTCCTTGCTCCTCGTTTCCCCGCCATGTTAGCTGCGAAAAGGCAAGATGGAGGGTTGTTTAAGGGCCCACCATACCCTGGGTATCCCTTTATAATGATTCCCGACCTGAGCGGTCCCTACCTCCCCAATGGATCCCTTTCGCCCACGGCGAGAACGGTAAGTGACTTTTTTGTTTCCTTTCCCGGTTTTCCCGCTATGATCCTAAGTTTCCCTCCTTTTTTTCCACCGCTTCCCGAAGCCCCCAGTGGTTCCTGCGTGTCCCGCCCGTTCCTTCCCACTTCGGCCATGGCACGGCCAGAAACTTTCCAAAACTTTTGTGCGTTCCGCAGACGGGAGGGGGGGCGGGTAAGGGAGGAGAGAGAGGTTTGTTTATATCTCGCCATGTTTATTCCTTTACTTTCAGTTTGAGGGGGAGGTGTGGATTTAGCCCCTGTGACTTTAAAAAGAAACCCGATTCGGTACGTTCCGCTCCCTCTCGGTTCTCAGCCCCAGACCCCGCGCTCGAAGCTCCACAAACTCGGGGATTTCTACCGCGCTCTGTTTTCTGCTGCCCTCTTGAGTGGCGACTGGGTTGCTTTCTCTCCCCTCCCCCTTTACTTTCCTTCCACTTAACCCTTTATTTGCTGTCCTAACCTCTCTGAGCTACGTACTAATTTACTGGGTAGTTGCCATTGAGTGATTAATTGGTGTTAAATTGTATCTTTAATGTATACACTTTACAGGGGCTCTTGTTTTTAAATTTATTACAGACGGCAGTTTAACTGTAAGCATCTTGCTTTATTGTGTTTTTCCCCTTCCAATTTTTGTTTGTTGTTGTTTGTTTCTGAGTGTTTCTTGAGAAGAGCGTGTTGTCTTTTCGGAGTGGGAAAACGTTATTTGCATTCCTTTGCAAGGCGACATTTTTAAAAGGCACAGTTTTTTAATGAAGGATATAGATGTCATAGGCATTATATAGCTATGACATACCTACCTACCTACCTACATGCATACATAATCACTTCTATGGTCCTGTCTTGCCTTAGTAGTACAAGCAGCTTTTTTCTTTACAAAGGAAAAATCTCAAGGAATCTTTCTTTCCGTTTCTTAGTTGTGTGTGGCTTCAGGAAGAGTCACACCAAGACAGCAGGATTTATGAAAATGCACACTACCTTTTTCTTTCTTTTTCTTAAAAACAGAATCAAACTTCAGCAAAAGCATTAAATAAAGGAACAAGCCTTTACCTGAATGGAATATTTAAAATCACAAGCATACATACATTACTCTTACTAAAGGATATATATAGTTTTATGGGTGTGGCAGAAAGATCAGAAGGCGTGGCAGAAAATAAGTTGCTGTAGCCATTAGATTGTTGTTTTATTAAAGCTCTTCATAGGTATAAAGTGTTGGCTACTATTTTATGTTACTTCATAGATTTATGCCAACTCTACTCGCTCTTCCTAGAAGTAAAATGAACTTTTTATAAATATTTATAAACTGACTTACAATGCCCCCAGGGAATGCAGAATTCGTACACAATCTGTTGTTAGGTTTTCTGTTTAATCTTTAAATTAAGATAAGTTTTCTATTCTACTTCCCTGTCTTCCGGTTTCTTCAAGTTACTTTTTCCTTTTATAGTGGTAGTGTAAGACATAAATGTTGAATAATAAGTCCATTGTTAAATACTTGTGGGATTCCTGGTAATACCAGTCTAGAATAGGAGATATTTTCAGTGCATTTTAAAATATCAGGGTCAGACTTGTTTTTATTTAGAGTCCAAATTCAGATTACAAATTATAGAGGTAAGGGATGACCAGATAGTGTTTACATTTTTAAATGTTTTGAAGGATGAGGTTAACCTAGTGAATATATTTCATAATTTGTTGTATTTTAGGGGTTGTAATCAAAGCAAGTAGATATTTTGTAACCACAGTATTGGTATAATAGAAAGAAAGCATGACTAAATACTGTAATTGGAGAGGTGATGGGACAGGTAAAAGGGTGCCATATGTTGGCAGCAAATCTGTGGCTATTTAATTGTACACTATAACAGCATAACTTTGTTCCCCAAAGGAGTTTCTAGAAATAATTTGGAAAATTTAAATTTGTTTGGCTGGAGAGCTTAGAGACAAATTCCCTTTTCCATACAATAAAGGATATTGCGGTTTTTATACATACTGTATTTTTATCTAGTTGCACTTTTGTTCTAGATTAGATCCATCATCTTTTGAAATGAATGGGGACTATTTGTATGGATATTTGAATAGACTTTGGATCAGGCCCTAAATAGTTATTTGTTAATAGAAAAAATCACTTAGTAATAAAGCCCTTTCTGAAGAGTCAGTGCTTTGTATAAAATCTGTTATTTTATTATTGGTATAACAGGTGACCTTGTTCTTTGCCATCACATGATTCAAAAGGCATTTTCCATCCTCAATAGACAATTTTATTATTTGCATGACAGCCAGCTGTATATTTCAGTTTCTTTTTTCTTTTTCTCATGCAACTTAAATTATAGCTATAAAGAAAATCCATTATTTATTTTGTTGCAGAGCAAAATTATTAGAAAATTGATTTTATGTTGTATTGTTCAGGATATATTCAAATAATTAGGGTATTGCTTTTGCAATTGAGAGTATAAGTAAATAACTGTTACTTATATAAATAGAACTACCCTCCCATTTTGAGTGAATGTGCTATTGTTTTTAAAAGTTTCTCTGTGTAATTATTTTCTTTTTTCACTGTAGATATGGGGCTTTGTTTTTATTTAGAAAAATCTTTGTCCTTTGATATTTTAAAATTGATTTATAGAAACACTGATCTATGATTTTTTGCTGTACAAATGTAAACAGTTTTAAGCAATCGTTAACAGTGCAGTTCTAGATAATGTCTATTCAGAAGTAACCCCTGTTGAAATAAATGGTACTTACTCCCAGGTAAGTGTGAAAGGCATTAAAATTAATTTTTCTTATGACAAGTAATAGTTCAGTTGCTGAAGACTATGCAAAACTTGACAGCAATAATTATATTTTTCAGAGGACAAAGATTCTTCTGCATTATACTAATTCTGCTTTTGACAGAGTAATATACCTGGCTGTTAAGAGAAACAATGTACATTAAGAAGGGCTCTATTAGAGATGAAAAAAATATGCATTTAGAACTAACTTGTGTGAAAATGGATGCCATGAGAACAATACATGAAACTTAAGTTCATGATTTAATGGTAAAGCAATTAAGTAGATAGAATGATCCTGTTTAAAAATATAATTTTAATGTTAATATTATTTTACAGTTAATTACCAATAACATTACTTAAAAGGTTTGTTTAAGGTATTACTTTTGTACATTTGTTTTTGTGATTGGGTTTTGTTTCTCAGAGTAATTTTTTTTATCAACAGGTAGGAAATAGGGGACTTATTTGTGATATAACAAAACTCAATAATGGAATATTTAACGTTTTAATAATAATAATTCCTTTTTTTAATGCTCTGAATCATATTCCTTACTCTTCAACTCAAGAATGTAGATGCTGGAGGATAAGGAGTTAATAGGATCTCCCCCCTTTTTTTTCTGCCATGAATTGTTTTGACAACAGTTTTCAAAAGTGTGACAATCTGAGCTCCTGCAGTACAATGTAATATTACTGTAATTACGCAGGTCATTACATTTTAAGTAGAGAACAATGAAATGCTTATCATGCTGAAAAAAAGAACAGGTGTTCCTGCCCTTCTTTGGTATTTATGCTAATTTGTTTTTCAACTCCTTTAGAAATATTTATAGCTTTGCATTGTTCAAAATTCTGCTTCAAGTGTGAAGGTTTGGTTCATTGCTAATCTTTAGGTTGAAGCTTGATTTCTGAAATAAGGATGATGGTGGTAGTTGGATGTTCATAATGTACATCTAGCTTTCAAATGTCAGTGAGTTCAGGGCTTCATGGCAGGGATAAGCTGTTAACTGAATTGTACCATTCAATTTTTTATGGCTTTAATGGAAAAAGTGTTTTCTCCTGTTGAATTGTGTAGAAATAACCTGTTTTGACACCAGTGAAATTAAGCACATTGTCTGTGACTTTCTCGGTTCTTAGCATGGTTAGGATGCTGTATAAGAAATAGCTTTGCAAACTTCATATGAGTAATTTCCTTTCAACCTCTCTGGTCTGAATTCTTTTTAAAGTCAGGCTGAAGAAGGGAACCAGTGCAGGAGCCTGCTTCTCACTTAGAAAGACCCTGGAAGGTTAGATTTTATGTTTAACGAAGGCAAAATTTAACCATCTTTTTATTTTGATGTCCCAAATATTACTTTTTTGTTGGGAAACTATGCTAAAACATAGAATATTAGTTTGCCAAGCTTGGTATTTTACTTAAGGAGCTCTAGGGTTTATGCATTAGGAAGATTATTATTTTTTCTTTCTTTTTTTAAAGACAGGGTAGAAAAAAGACAGCTGCAGAATTCTCTTTTCTTTTGCATAGATGTATACCATGACTAAAACTGCTCAACCCCCATTTACAGCTGTCTGGCAGTTATGTGGGAGCTGGGTTATGGCTGTTAAGCACGAGACAACCTGGATTTAACAAATGTTTCCCTAAATAGAGAAGAGGTGATTGTTGGAGGGATGGGGGTGGAAGTTGAAAAAACACTAAGGCAGCAATTCATGGCTGCTCTTGAAACATACTTGCTAGCTTTAAAAGAAGAACAGAATAGACATTCTTTGAGCCTAAGTGCATATAGTTGCCAACAAAAGAGCTCTTACAGATAAGAAAGCAGGGATGTATGTTTTTTATGTTAATTTAGAGTTGTAGGTGGAATTAGAATGTTCTTCCTACACATTACCTGTTGTGGGATTTTTTCTCTTCTGCTGCTGCAGAACTTTTAACTGCTGCAGTGGCAGCTGCTTTATTGTTTGCATAGTCACAAAGTCTGTATTCTCCCAAACTTTTTTTTTTATTATCGTGATCTTTTTGTACTGAGCTATGGCAAATATGCAAGCAGAATGTTGGCCACCGACTGGTAATTGGGTATGTTTGTGAAGGAAATGGTTAACTTTACAACCAAAGGCAAACTTGTATCTCCACAGGTCTGCTGAAAGAAATGTGCCACATTCATTTGCTGGCAGGCACTGAAGGGTCATAAATCTACAGGATTTATTTACCGCCCATAACACTTATGAATGTTAAGATATTTGACGCCACGCTGGCCTTATAATATCCAAGGTCCATAGACGCTGGCAGTGGGTCAGGTTTCTTTCACTAATTATAAGCAATAAGAGATGGGAGAGGTGGGGGGAATTAGGGAAATCAACCCATGAAAAGCTTGGATTGTTTTGGGGAGAGTGGGGGGTTAGTTCTTGTTCTCCTAAATGTGGGGCAGCCTTTTCATAGGATTCAAAGTTAACTCTTGCAATGCTGAAGAACAATCTGAAGAACGTTAAGCAGATCTCTTGTATAGGCTGCCTTCTTTTTTACAGTATTGTGGGGGATCTCCAGGTAGGAATCCCAGAATACTTTTCACAGAACCTCCAAAGAAATATACTATAATCTTCAATGTTTTGATGGTTCATGTTAAGAAAGAAAATTTTTATACTAATTATTTTTCTCATACAATGTTTGAAACTGTTTTAATAGAATGTTTAGCTATGTTTTTTTTAATGAAAGCTTTTATATGATTAAAAATACCCAGAGAACAAACCAATAAATATTGATGATTTCAAAAACTAATTATAAACTAACCCCACTTCACTCCACCTTTTAAAAAATGAAATCTAATCTTATTTTTTTCCAAGTAATGTTAAACAATAGGTTTTTCAAAAAGTGTGTCTCAAAAAGAATATAATAAAAATCTAGTTGACTTGGGAGAGTACCTGGCTGTCAAATGAGAAAAGCTAATGTGTAGGGATGCTTGGAAAATATATGTATGATTGATAACCTTTGCTAAAATGGAAGCCGAAGATCTAGGGTTCATCAGTTTTTATGTGTCAGGAAAGTCTTGGAAACAAGAAGAATATCACTTGAGTGGCCCATTCAAAATCTCTCTGACTGAATGAGTGAATGGTTTCACTGCTTTTAGATATAAGATATCTAAAGATATTTAGATATTTCTTTTAATTGGTATGTTGGTATTTCTTTTAATTGGTATGTTGATGCATCTCTATCTTAATGTTTATAAGCAGTGTAAGAGCTCAACTGTTTTAAAGTTCTAGAAATGACTGGGCATATACATACATATTTTATGCATTTTATTTTAATCTAGTGAGATATTATTTCATAAAATTAGTTTGAGCAAAGGAATATAAGGAGAAGAAATATGCATCTTTCCTCCCACGTGTATTTCATCTTTTTTTTAAAAATACAACTTTTAAGTAGCACTTTTTAAATAGTAAATGCTCAAGGTAAGAAGGACAGTGGTTTATGAATGTTCCCAACCAATAGACTTATGTAACTTATTGGGCTAACTCAACATCTCTTAACAGAATGTTAGTAAAGTGATATAGTAGTACCTTTTAGCAGGTTATCAATTTGTTTTTGTTTCTCAAGAAAAATGAATCACTTTCATTTCAGTTTTTAAGTATTTCAAAACCTTGGTTCACATTCTTTTATAGTCGGACCAGCAGGCATGAAAGAGTTAACTTGCTAACTAGGGAAATTTGGGAGCCTGGTTGGCCTTAACAGGGTACAGAATTTTTACAGAGCTTAATTAGTACATAATTGTTCTTAGTCTGCCAGAAGGGATAATATGCAGAAAAAGTGGAGTTGTTCTTCTACAGTCTTCAGTTTTAAAACGATAAATCACTTGCATATTTGTGCAGTGATTCAAATGAAGCTGAGACTTCTCCAGCTCAACATGTGGTAAATTGTAAAGTCAATGAATTGCAGATGTAGGCTACAGTCCGATTTGGGTCTTGTTTGTGTGTGTATCTACAATGAGAAAGGATCAGTATAAATATTGTGAAACACTAAATACATCCATGGATCTTGATTTTAGCTATCGTTTTTGTCTTTCAGTACATTAACTTGAGGGCAGTGGTACAGTTAATCTTAATTAATAATTCTAATGACTGAGAAACAATGGCTTTTCTTACATAAAATACACATCACAATTAGATAATCTCTCTGTTATTAATTAGGAAAGAGATTCTTAAAATATTTCTATATCAAGACTTTTAATGAAATATATAACAAGTTTGAGTATCTGTTGGAGAATTTGTTGCCAGTTCCATAAGAGATGCATTTTTACATTCCCTGCACACCCAGAAGTCTCATCAACTTCACTAAAACTTACTCCTAGAATAATCCAGGCATAAAGGCCATGTTGTTGCTCAATGACCCCATTGTTTGTCTCTTAGTTATCTAAAACTACTTGTTAGTTTGATGTAGACCCTGTTTTAGATAGCCAAATAAAGTAGCACCAGTGTATTTTCCTTCTGAATTGGTTACATAGATATGGTTACATAATTTAAGACTGGTAAACTATAACTTTTCTTGACATGTAACTAGTTGTAATAGCATTTTTAGTAGTGGAAACGTTTTTTAGTAGTAGTTTTAACCATGTGTATATCAGGTTGTTCTCTTATCCCTGGTGGTACTTGAATATCTTTTGAGATGTAAACATTTTTCTCTGAACTAAAGTAGATTAAAATACAATGAATGCTTGGTTGTGTGTACTCTCAGATGACAACAATAATGGATTAATTCAGATGTCCTCTTTTGTGATCTTTAAATAAAGGCTTAGTGCCTCTTCTTATTTCATTATTGGTTTTTTTTTACATTTTAAATGTTTGTTATTATATATTAAATTATTACATATTCATTCTACCTTTTCCCTAAAGTATACACTAAACAGGGTCTTGAATCTGTACTTCTCCATATCCAATATTTTGGCTTTTCTCATTTATTGAGTTTACTATGGTTAGTACAAATCAAGAGTGTTACAAACCATGGTTAACAAATCCACTGTAAACTGGTTTTTCAAACTCAGGTTTGGAGGTAATCCACATTTTAAGCAAATTAGAACTAATTATGTGTACCTTGGTACATATAGTTACAGTAAACCACAGAATAGAGAAGATAATATGCACCTTCACTTATGGCATATCACTCCTTGAAAATCAGTTGAAAAATCTGAAAATAGCTTGAAAACCAGGAAATGGTTTGAACCATTGGTATTAGAGATACCATTTACAATAAAACCTCATGATGATATTGCTTGAGATAACTCTGGTTAATATGTATTATTATACAGTATAATATAGTAAGCTAAATCCACATTTTAGAACAGACTAACTGAAATCATTTGGATTTAAATTGGGAATTATCCTGTTGCTGGCTTTTGGAAAATAAGGTATGAACTATCTGCATCCAGACAATATATCCCATGTCCAAAATTCTTTTGTTAATAGAAATTTGCTTTCACTTAGTTAAAAAACTTATTTCCGGCCTCTGCCACCAGAACGATGGGGATTGCTATGGCTGAAAATTATTTCTATATAAAAATGAGGATTTCAGAAAGAAAGGCTGCTTCAAATTTCTGTGTGAAGGTGCTTTTGGGTTTTTTTTTTTGTTTTTTTTTAAGTAGGACAGCCAGATTAAGGTTTAATATCTCAGTAAATGTATGTTCAGTGTCATACCATTCAGATTATAGCATACTGCTAGTGAAGCGCAGAAAATGGAATGCCAAAATATTCAAGGTAGGAATAAAGAATAAAGAAGAGCTGATCTGCATAAACCAAGCATCGGTAACAATAGGTGAATTTGCATTTAATTTAGCTTCTTCAGGGTTTCCATAGAATAGGGTTTTCTTATATAATTTTAGCCACTGAACTAACTCATACCTTAAATGCAATATGACAAATCATTAGTTAGAGATTAAAGGTATGCAGCAAGATTATAATGTTCTTCTCTCATGCACTGGTACTGCTGCTGACTTTTTTTCTAAGCATAGTTGGCCACAATGTCCAAATCAACAAGCTATTATTAATATTTCCGAAGCATGATTTTCATAAGTAGGTTTGTGAAGTCTTAATTTGATCAATTATTATTATTATTATTATTATTATTAATAATAATAATAATGGATGGAACATGGAACTAAGGATATTCAGTTTCATGGCTAGTATTTAAAATGGATGATCAGGAGTAATCTTAACAAATTGCATATTTAGTGTTTTCAAATGAAGGACATCTATTTTTTGTTTAGAATCCTGATTATATCAACTTCTACTTAATAATGCCTTTTCCAGAGTGAAATGATGGACTTTTGATGCAGTACCAAGATGTTAGCCAGTGATAGACTAACAACCAACAGTGATAGGTTAACAAAAATTTTGTTTTAATGGTTAAACTTTGTGCAGGGCTATGTTTTGATAAAGGTGTTGTGAGCAACCCAGAGTTGTTCCAAGATGGGCGGCCATACAAATATTTTAAATAAATAAATGAAATAAAATATTATAAGGATAGCACTTTTTCATATCAGAGTTTCTGTTTAGCCAGTTCTTATTAGTGATATAAATAATTTGCATCTAATGAAGTGAGCTGCAGGTCACAAAAACATATGCCTTGTAATAAAACCTTTTAGTTGAAAAAAGTGCTTCTAGATGCCTTCTGATTTTTTTCTCTCCTTGACTAACAAATTTCTCCTCCTACAACATAAACAATCTACATATAATTGGAATTCAGGTCAAATTTGTAATGTAGCTGTATAGTCAAACAATGAAAAATTATAATGGAGTGATGTCAAACTGTGGTCCATGGACCTCTAGTGGTTCAGGGACACGTACCAATTGGTCCAGCATGCCCTCTGCAAATTCACAATCCAGCGCCTACTTACCATCTCTATTTTACCTTCCTACAAATGTTGATAACCTGCCCACTCCCTTAGCCCCACTTTCCCACATGAGCTGACACTTGATTACATCTTGTTTCCTACTCAACCATGCTTCTCATGCATTGCCAGTCAGCTGGCAAAAGCCTGCTCACTACCTCAGCCCCACCTCCTGCATGCACGGACAATCAGCTAGCTCATGAGCATGGATCAGTGGCTGAAAACTAGTTCACTGAAATATACAAGTGATTAAACAAGTGGCAACATGAGTACTTAATATTCAGAAAACTGATAATAGTGATTAAGTTTTATGTACAGTTATCAACTCTGGGCGTGCATGTGCTGTGTTAAGCGGGACTGTAATCACATAAGCAGCCTAAAAAGAAAAGTGCAATAAGAAATAGTTATGAATATCTAAAAACTGGATTTCATCTGGCTAGAGATCCACTTGTCCATGCCTATTAATATTAGATTTCTGTTGAAAAACATTCTTGATCAGCAAATTTGTGCTATGGGTTGTTGTTATTATGGCAAGGGGTATATAAAATAATTCAAGTGGTAAACACTTAATTTTTATTACATTTTGGCATGAAATTTTAGTTTTTAAAAGACCTTCAAATTGGAGAAAATGGAAAAATTAAATGCAACTATAATTGTTATTTTATTTCCTCCTACAAAAATGGCAGGCGGGCTTAGTTAGTTAGTTGGTTAGTTAGTGATTCCTCCATTTTTCAAACATTTATTTAGTGGTCCACAGTCCAAACGGAGATGAGCACCGGCCCCTAGAGTCGGACACGACTGCACAAATGTGCGGGGGGAACCTTTACCTTTTACCACAGTTGCAGAAAGTGATAAATACTGCTCTAATGGAGTGATCTAAGCAGGTTAACCATATAGTCTCATGCAAGTGCTGCGTGATCAATCGTAGTTCATAACAATTCATTTATAATATTGATTTATATAGCCAACCATATCACAAGTGCACAGATTCTCCTGTTGTGCTTGTAGAGCAGAGCTTTCCAAACTGTGTGTCGGGACACGTTAGTGTGTCGGCTGCAGTGTCTGGGTGTGTTGCGGCTGCTGCTGCTGCCTCCGAGCCCTGCCAGGATTCCGCGCAGGTCCTGGTGCCTGCCTTGTGCCTTGCTGCCTCCAAACCTGCTGTGATTCTGCGCAGGTCTTAGTGCCTACCTTGTGCCCTGCTGTAAGAGTATGTCACGAAATGATGCCCTGCTGTAAGAGTGTGTTGCGAAATGATGCATGTCTAAAAAGTGTGTCACCAACATGGAAAGTTTGGAAAGCTCTGTTGTAGACCTTCAGATTCAGATCACAATAGAGAATTTGATACTAAATCAATGACTTTTTGAGTTTGTCCTGTTCTTCTTTGACCCACTTATGTTAACTTTATAGTTCCCTTTGCATATTGACCTAGTTTACAAATAATGCTAAGCCATATTAATGGTTTTTACTTGCTTTTAAAAATAACAGAAAAAAGGGGGGAAAAAAACAATACACAAAGTTACATATGTTATCAAAAAATTGTTGGGAGAATGGTTTGGCAATATGTGTGAACCAGTCCACAGTGGCTTTTTTAACAAATCATGGTTAAAATATTTTGGCTTACCATTATGTACAAACCAAGCGATGATATGTGTGAGGGGAGCTTTATTGGTGGAAAGGGAATCTTGAAGTAGCATTCCAGATATCTGGAAGGCCCTGACCTGTTTCATAAGGCATTAAGGACCCGGATGTTAAGCAAGTCCATTTTCTTAGTGTTTTTTCTTAGTGATTTGAAAGGGAATTTTTCTTTTACCCCAGGGATGTGTTGTAGTATGAATTTTGAATAGCGATTTTATGAACTGTGTTACTAGGTTTTAATATTTTCATGTGCCCACCTTCATGAAATAGGCAAGTTATGAATTGTTTAAATAAAGAAATAACTTACTGGACATACGAACAAGGAAAATTATGTCCATGGAGCTCCATACTTATAAACTTTAATTGTCTAGATCTGCTCAATGATCAGAATTGGACATTAACAGCAGGACTAGCATCATGGCCTCATTCCCATGTCTGTATATGAAGGGGGATATTTTAAATTGTTGCTCTTGCTTTGGTACAACCACATTCTGCTTTTGGGTACAAACCAACTATTTTATTTATTTATTTTATTTTCTATCCCACCTTTATTATTTTTATAAATAACTCAAGGCGGCGAACATACCTATTACTTGCATTCACAAAAGATGAACTTGAAATAATGTTTAGTTCTAGGTTGGATACTGGATGCAAATCACACAAGTGCAAGTCATTTGCTTTGCACTTGACATTAAATATAAAAGGAAAGGGGAAAGTGTTTGAGCACAAGATTCACTGCTATAGGACTGAACTGATGGTGGTCAATGATAGCCTAAAGGTTTTTATTTGATTTGAACTATGCTTTGGCAGTAGTATACACTAAGTTAGGCCTGTAGTGGCCAAGTAGGACATAAGATTTCTTAAGTGAAGTTGTAAATAGGTATTTTCTTATTATCAAAATATGTACTCTAGATTAACTTAAATGTACTATAAAAATGCACTTGTTCTACAAAAGTCATGTCAGTTGTGTTTTGTTAAAGAAACAATTTAACATGAAATCTTGTTAATGCTAATAACATTAATTTAGTTTTAAGTGTTTTGTCCAATTCAGCCATGGAAATTATTTCTTAAATTGATTCATTTGTTCTCGCTACATCACAGTGCAGTCCAGAACTCAGAAGAAAAACACAGTGAATATTATTAGGCTTATTCTCAGTTAAGAACAGAGCTCTTCCCTAACCCTTTTCTGAAAGTCAGAATATAGTAATACAAATATGCCTCTCACTAGAAGTATTTGCTTGGAACTCTGTATCACTGATGGAGTGCCAATAGTGCATTCTGACAGAACAAACAAGGCCATAACACGATTTGCTGCTTTTGGGCTTCAAGTGATAAGAAAATGTGGATCAGTGAATAAACTTGGTTTGTTTTAGGAAAGGAAACTATTGTTTGAAGCTATCATTTTTGCTGGCATACTGATTTCATCTGTGGTTTAGCATGATGTGTAAACAGTAATGTGTGGTGGTCTATGATTTCTTGGGATATTCCTGGTTTGGTTTTGTGTCCTACCCAACCCTCTAATCAAGTCCTTGAGATGCAAGGGAGAAGCAGTTCAGAATCCAGACAGTTTAAAAACCAGAGTCTAGAAAAAGAAAATATGAGGATTTGGGTCATCTTCAAGAAAAACTTCGTTTCATAATTGCTCAACAAGCCATAGTTAAAACAAATTATGGATTAAGTTGATAAATGCCATCATGAAAACAGTATTCAAGGGTTTACAGGTACAAATAATTTTGTGTTAGTTCAATTGAAGTACAGTTCAATTAACTACTGATTTCTGTAAATCTATTTTAATGAAAAGAATTGAAGTTAACTTACTCATACCTCCATTGCAGTAATAAAAGTAAACTCATATCACACATGTAGGGTTTTATATACTATTGTTTGAATTTCAGTAGGGGTGCTGTTTGGATGTTAGGTGGTATTCAGTGTAATTACAATACGAAATTCCAGTGCCACCGTGTGTTTCAGTTGACCAGGAGTTTGTGGAGAGAAAAGACTAGACAAGCTTTCATTTAGCTCTGAATCTGGCAGTTGAAAAAAATGAGAATAAAGGGAGCTCTAAGGAAGGACAGTTTGTTAATGTGGCATTCTGTGTTCCAAAGGGAAGTATCTTTTTTAGACAAAAGTAGTTCTCAGGCTAAGAAATTCAGTCTTGCAGAGAATCCTGTCAAGAACACACAAGTTGTTTGAACCGGATGTGGAATTGTCACAATAATTAGAGCAATCCCTATTAACTGAGTGGCAACTTTTATAAAAGACAGAAGATAAAACTTCAGATTTGTTTCTCCCTCTCTTTATGTCTCCCTCATGATTCATTCCTGTTCAACTGCTGCTTCTATTGATATGTACTTGGGAAGGGGGGCACGGGGTGAAAAAGGGCAGGCATGTGTTGTGCTACTTACTCATCATTAACTATCCTTGTTTTTGATGAACTCTGAGTTGATACTTTTTTTTTATCCTCTCTGTGACATGTCAGTGTATTTTGTCATTTACTTCCTTTTGTGTGTTAAAGCTGTTGATGCTTTGAGCAGCTGACTGCTGCTTATGTTTTAAACTCAATTTTGAGTGTGCATCAGATGAGTTTATAAAAGATGGAGTTGGTAAAAAGAGTTGCAGGTAGAAATGCCATTCTCATAAAGGAAAGGCTTTTGGGATTAAATTCTAGAATTTTCTGGTTTGTTATTCTGGGACTAGGTTGGTGATGTAGGTATGTGTCAAAAGAGTTCTCTTTTTGCAAATGTATTTATTTTTAATTGGTTAACCATTGGGTTACAGTGTCTTTCTTCTAGACTCCCTACATCTT
Source organism: Charina bottae (assembly GCA_023362775.1). Classification (NCBI taxonomy): domain Eukaryota; kingdom Metazoa; phylum Chordata; class Lepidosauria; order Squamata; family Charinaidae; genus Charina; species Charina bottae. Next base: position 51,200,611 of record JALMGJ010000005.1, read on the forward strand.
GACCAATTACAAGTACAGAGTCTGTGTGCCAAATAATCCTCACCATCATGATGTTGCGGGTGGGAGGTTGGTTGGAGAGGGAAACTTCATCTCTTTGACTCTGCCTATCATGAAACTGTCAGGAATTCTGCCAGTGACTATGGAAGGGCCTATAGTTTTTATCACTCACTGCCATTTTTCCCCCTTTCGGAGTGATTTCATTTGGAATTTTGTTACTTAGAGTGATTTGTGTTTTGAGATAAATTAACTCCAGGAACTTCAACTTCCAGAATCTACTTCTCCCCACTCACCTTGCAGCACCTTGCCACCTATCTATCTATCTATCTATCTATCTATCTATCTATCTATCTATCTATCTATCTGATTTATTACTGCCCATTTCCCCTAAGGGGGACTCTGGGCGGTTTACAATAAGATACAATTAATTAAAATACAATTATAAATACACTAAAATAAGTATAAAAACAACAAATTTATGGATGTAATAAATATAATAAAATCCAGATGGCAGAGTCGTCTTAAGTCCATGGGTAAAAAGGACACCCTAGGGCCACCCTAAGGCGCTAGCCATCCCCAAGAATGTACACTCTCCTTTCTGCCCCAGGCATATTGAAAGAACCAGGTTTTAAGTTTTTTTTGGAAGTCCAGGAGCGAGGGGGCCTGTCTTATATCTGGGGAAGAAGGTTCCAAATGGCAGGGGCTACTGCAGAGAAGGCACGCTTCCGCGACCCCGTTAGATGGAATTCTTTTACTGATGGGGTCCGTAGCATGCCCTCTCTGCATGACCGGGTGGGATGGGACGATGTAATGGGGATGAGATGGTCCCTCAGGTAAACTTCATTCTTGGAGAGTTGAGGACATACTGTAGTGAAAAAAATAAGTGAGGTACAGGAGCTTCTGGGGAGGGAGGAATTGCCCCATAGGGACTTCAGTCCAATAATTTTATATCCCTTTCTCCCTGTCTCAGCATCTGCCTACACCCCACTGCATGCTGTTCAGGAGAACAAGGAGGGCTGAAAAAGTTTTCAAGAGAGGAAGCTGCTGCTCTTGAAAAGACTTCCTGCAATTATTGAAGGCTGTTGAGTGAGAAACTGTCACTGATACATTTTTAGCTAGGCCTTACTGAGTGTTACTATCACAGTAGACAGAGTGGTCATTTCTTAAATTATGTTGAAGGTTTCTGCAACTAAGTAAATTCAGTAGGACATTTAATTTTAAAAGTGGCAAGCATATTTCTCTCCCTTGATTTCACTCATGGCATAGTTTCAGTATTTGCTTTTAATTTTTCTGTCACTTGAAAATAAAAAAAAGTTTTTCCCCTTTCCAAGGACAGATGTTTATTTCTTTAGCTAATTAATTAGTTAATAATCCATTTGCTACCTCATATTTTGTGGGCAGGTTACAAACTTCTAAAATATTTTAAAATCAGTCAGAACAATACAGTTCCACTTATAGCACAGAGATGATGTAAAATCCATTATCCCAGTTTAAAGAGGGTACTTAAAATCCAGCTGACCAAAAAGTGATAAAAAAGAGAGGAAACACATAAAAGCATTTTCACGTAGAAGTGCATGTTTCTTCATTTTCAATTCAGTAAAATTTGAAGAACTTTTTTGCAAGTAACTCCCTCAAGTTGGGTAGTTGAAGGCCTACTTACATTGTGAAAGGTGGGAAGTCTTTCAGGGTCAGAGTTAGGAACATATTTTATTAAACTTGCACACCTTTTATGATAAACTGATCAGTTGTTGAACAGATTAGTTAGAGCTGTTAGGATTGGCTTTATGAATCATATGATTACTACATTCCAAGACTCAGACACACCTGCAAGTGGAGGTGTGTATAATATTTGTAACAAGATACAATGCTATTTGAAATTACATATTTGAAATAATATGTTGCTATGTTCTTAAACATTGTAGTTAATTTTATTGATAAATCTTACCAACAATAACAATAACACTGCTTGATAAGCAATACCTTTACAAGCCTAGCTTTTTTCACTAGAAATCTGAGTGGTTTCCAAAGCAAATGTAGACCTATATTTTAGCAAGATAAGGTGGATAACTTCAATGATCCAATTCCTGTAGAACTAAATCGGAAAACTTAATACAGTAAAAATGAAGTCTGTTGTTATGTTAAGTAAGTTAGAAATTAATTTGCAAAACACACCCTTCAGAGTCAGTCCTACTCATTTTATGTTTAATGATTACCTTGTTGTAAGAGTAAAAGGCGTTGAAAGCTCAGGAATAATATATTCTACCATTTGCCAATCTGTAGTAAATGAACATTCTTCAGTAAACACCAAAATATCTGCAGCTAACTGGAGTACATTTTAACAGACTGTTCTCTCTGAATGCTCATACCCAGTTTAATAAGGGATTTTGGTCTAGTTGTCATTGAAGGTGATGGAACCTTTAGTCTAACTTTCCATCAAATTCTTCATATGAAATAACATATATCGGCCGTCTCCAACTTAACATTCTTTAGATGTTATGTTGGGACTGCAGTTCTCAGGATTCTCAACCAGTTTGGGGCAGTGCTTACTAGGAATTCTGGGAATTGTTTTCCACACTTATCTGGTGTATTTCAGGCCAGTGATGTTCATCCTGTAAAATAAGAGATACATAACATAAAGTAGGGTTGTGATGATCCTTTGAAAGATATTTTTAGCATCCACTGTTGAATCATGAAAGTGGTCACATCTTTTTCATGCTTCTGTGACTGCTTAATTAGCTGCTCCGGGCTGCCTTTGCACTTGCATGCACACATCCAACCACTTTGTTTTACTACCCTGCATTGTGAAGGACCTCTTTTGAAGACTTTGCATAGCTTTATTAAAAAGGTTTCCAATGTGTCAGGCAGATCCTGTAAAATTTTTCTCCATAGGATTGATAGACATTTTACTTTTTAAGTCAGGTAATAGGCTTTTTATTGTTGTTGTTGTTGTTATCTTTATTTATTTATTTATTTATTTATTTATTTAATTTGTATGTCACTGATTCCCAACAACTTTTTTCATCCAAACATCTTGTTTGAGATCCTTCCAATTACAGTTGTTGGCTATTTTCTGTAAATAATAATAATACTTTGGCAGTAGAACTTTTCTACCCATTCTTCTGTAGTTTAGTATACTGGTTAGCAGGAGATGATTCCTGCATCCATCTTTTTGCATCATATATAAGAATATGGAGTTGGGTAAAATGCATATGAGAGCCAGTTTGGTGTAGTGGTTAAGGCATCAGGCTAGAAACTGGGACACCATGGTTTCTAGTCCCACTTTAGGCACAAAGCCAGCTGGGTGACCTTGGGCCAGTCACTTTCAGCCCTAGAAAGAAAGCAATGGCACACCACTTCTGAAAAACCTGCCAAGAAAACTGTCAGAACTTGTCCAGGCAGTCTCCAAAAATTGGACATGATTGAACGGATTAAAAGAAAATGCATATAGGAAAAAGAATTTGAATAAGCATATTGCATTAGCATTTGATAATTCTGAGGTAAATATACAGTAGTGCTTAAAAGTTTGTGAACTCTTTTGAATTTTCAATATTCCTATATAAATATGACCTAAAACATGATCAGTTCTCCACACATGTCCTAAAACTAGACAGAGAACCCAGTTAAACAAATGAGTAAAAAACATAGTTGTTTATTGATTTATTGAGGAAAATGATACAAAGCTACAAATTTGTGTGTGGCAAAAGTATGTGAACCTCTGGGATTATCAGTTCATTTGAAGGGGAAATTAGAGCCAGGTTTTTCAACCAATGGGATGATAATCAGGTATGAGTATGGGAGGTCTTGCCTTATTTAAAGAACAGAATTCTGGGTATTCACTATCAAAGTCTGATCTTCACAAAACAGGTGTGTGGAAGTGTGTCATGGTTTGAAAAAAGAGATTTCTGAGGAACTCACCAGGCTGGAAAAGGTTACAAAACTATTTCCAAAGAGTTTGGACTCCACCAGTCAGTCCACTGTCAGACAGTGGTGTACAAATAGAGACAATTCAACATCATTGTTACCCTTCCTAGGAGTGGTTGACCAACAAGATCACACCAAGAGCAAGGTGTGCAATACTCTGGGAGGTCTCAAAGAATTCCAAGGTAACATCTAAGGAACTAAAGGCCTCTCTTGTATTGGCAAATGTCAGTGTTAATGAGACCACCATCAGGAGAACACTGAACCACAGTGGTGTGCATAACAAACACATTATGTATCATTTATCAAGTTTCATTTTTTTGAAATAGACTATCAAGGCATAAGGGGGCATGGTGGCTCAGCGGGTAGGACGCCAGGCTTGTCGATCGGAAGATCGCAAGTTCGGAGGTTCGAATCCCTAGCCCTGTGTGCGGAGTGAGCTCCCGCACTAGCTCCAGATCTTGCCAACCTAGCAATTCGAAAGCATGCAAATGCAAGTAGATTAATAGGTACCACTTCAGTAGGTAGGTTACAGCGTTCTGCACGCGTCATGCGGCCACATGACCGCGGAAGCGTCTTCGGACAACGCTGGCTCTTCGGCTAACAAACGGATATGAGCACCGGCTCCTAGAGTCGGACACGAGTGCACAAATCTGCGGGGGGAACCTTTACCTTTTTATCAAGGCATAAAAATATTCACTTTACAGGAATAGAAGCATCAAGAAAAAAATATCCTTAATAGAAGCCATCTAAAAGTCCAGAAGATGTAATAAGTTAAAAATGAAAATCCTAAGAAAATATTTTTTATAAAATGGGCATCAACGGGGCCCTAGATAAGAAGGTCCTTACTCAAGTGATTGAGGAGGCAAGGGAGAAGGGACTTGGAATCTCCCTCTACTTTCTTGCTAATAAGTATTAGTGATATATGGCTGTTCATTCTTTGGCAAAATTATAGTATGATTCAGCCTACTGCAAGCTTAAGTGCCTTTGTACAGTAATCTCCAACGAGTTCATATAAGGTCTGTTTACTTCACCTCATCTATTACCCTACTTACAGTATATCCATAGACATTTTGAAGAATCATAACAGATATACAGAATGCTAGTACATACATGTGTCTCCTTTTCACTAGTCTCTTTCCCTATGAGTAGAAATAACTTTGAATAAAAGGTTGGGATGGGTATTTGGAATGTTCATGGGTTTTCAATCTCTCTTAGTAGCTCTTCAAGCTATGTGTATTCACATGTAAGCATACAGGGTGGAAAGGAAATTATATGTTGCATTGGTATTTCAATGCTTTGAAATAAAAGTATGGTATAAATATTAAAAATAATAATTGAATATGACAGATTTTGTTGAATATGAGAGAGGATCAAATATGTGGTTTCCTTGGATGGTTTGTGTTTATAACAAAACCTTAGTATTTTTTAGTTTTATGAGAAGTACAAATATTCACTCTTGAATAGTATACTGTATGTTGCAATGTAGTCATTTAAATATAAACACCTAACATGTTATTTGTAGCACTTTCTCTCTCTCTCCTTTTTCTGTGATAGTTTACATAATTCTGTTAATTAGAATTCTTTTCTTCTGGGCAAGAAAACTCAGTTTGGCTATCTTGGTTGGGTTAATGTTTTTCTCCTGTTCTCTTATTGCAAGATAATTATGACTTGGATTGTGTAGGTTATGTGGGATATATAATATGTGGAGGATATTGCCTTGGGTGTACACACAGGTTTTTCAGGTCCTTTTCAGTTCTAGGATTGAATAATATGTCATGCATGAGACATTTCTTACAGGGATATCATTTGCAGTGATTGCATGAATAGTTTCCATGCTAGTTAAATTACCTTTATTGTGCTTTCATATCATTAGTAACTTTAGATTATTTGCACTATATTCAATTAAATTACTATGCACCCTTCAGTAGCCTTAGTAACTTTCAGCTGTGTGAAAATTATAGTCTGAGTGTTGATAATTTGCAGATATTTCAGATGTTTGGCTCAATCTTGAAAAATCTGGATCAGCAGAACTTTGTCCAAACTCCAGTCAGTGAGTGATGAGTTTGTGTTTCTGACATAATGTTGAGGTCCAACAAATGTTCAGGGATGATGTCCTCCACTCACTTTAGCTCTAAATTTAGGTGGTGTACTTAATCTCATCATGCAAGCCCCAATATGCTTCTGAGGCACTTAAGAGTTTTAGAAGTATGCACATGATCAAACTCTATCACATCAGCAAGCATCTCAGAAATCCTGTACAACTGTGAGGAATGACAGTTCTTGCTGCCTTCTGTACATAGAACAGGGGAAGTAAATTTATTATCTTTAATAAAAAGGATAGGACATCTTGCTTTTGACAAGTTAATTTTTGTAGCTTCTGAACTTAAAAAAAAAGGTACTGTACCTTTTCCACAAAACCATTTAGAAACAAAGTGCAGTTTGATGTGTAAAGAATACTACTAAGGATTTTAGTAATTATTCCTCTGTTAGAAAGGTTTTCTGCTATCAAAAACAAACTTGAAGAACTTCTGAAAGTAATCACTGGATATGATATTTAATCAGGGAGTATTTTTATATGTTCAAGTTAAACAAATTATCTTTGCAGGAAGTAGCACCAGGATAATCATAAATCACATGGGAACCATCACAAAGGAACCTTTGCTGAAAAGCAGAAATATAAATGGATATTCCAAGCCATCTTTATCAAACTATTATGTCCCATTTAAGAAGAGAACCTTTGTTTGTTCTGCACATAACAGTATAATAAGGTTTAGAGGTCAACAGTTTAACTTTGAGAAATTGTGAGGGATTTGTAATTTTAGCATAGAGACTTTTACAGAAGACTTGATGGTCATACATCAGCTTTGAAAGCAAATCTTCACATTGTGTTGTGAAGTAGTGAACTTTGTACTGTGATTTGGCCTTCAGTTTAGGGTGGATGGTGTATTAAATAGCAGGCCTGCACAATATTAGAGGGAAAAAGGCCACATTGATAAATTAAAAATAATTGCAGGCCACAAAGGAATACCTGGTGTCTTGATCAGCTCTTTGGTTACTACTGGAGCAGCGGCAGTGCTGGAGCTGGCAGTGGCGGCAAGGCCTGGTGGTCTTGGAGCAGCTCAACAGCGTATTTTTTGGGGCAGTGGCAGCAAATTCACTGACTTTACAAAATGCACAAAGCTGCTTGGCATGTCAGAGCCAGTTTGGTCTAGTGCAGTGCTTTCCAAACTGCCGCCGTTGGTGACACACCAACGGCGGCGGGGGCGTGCATGGCGTGGGTGTGCATGGGGGGCGCGCGTCGACGGCCTCGTGTTTTCCACTAAAACGCGGAAGCGCTGATGGTGCGCCGCTGCCATCGTCGCTGCCACCACACACACCCCCGCCGCCGCTTCCGGGTTGTGTTGCAAAACTAAAGTGTTGCGACACACGGTTTGGAAAGCTCTGGTCTAGTGGTTAAGGCAACAGGCTAGAAACCAGGAGACTGAGAGTTCTAGTCCTGCCTTAGGCATGAAAGCCGGCTGGGTGACCTTGGGCCAGTCACACACACTCAGCCCAACTCACCTCACAGGGTTGCTGTTGGGGAAATAGGAGGAGGAAGGAGTATTTGGTATGTTTGCCACCTTGCGTTATTTATAAAAATAATAAAGGCTGGATAAAAAAAAAAGATGTTGTGCAGGCCTGTTCTATACCAAATAGACTGAACCGGTATTGGTGTAGAATTGAAGTCCTGATGGAAGGGTCACAAAATACACACATAGAGCTCCTGGATGTGAGCGGTAATCCTGCTGAACTCACGGTCATCCTTGTATGGAGCAGCTCTACTTACTACAACCAAAATCTATTCCCATTAATGTTTGTCTTAACATTGTAACATTGTTTCCTTGGTTTCTGTTTACTAAGACTTTTAATTTGCCAATGGCATATAACTTAGTGAACACAAATTTCCATGGGTGCTCACATTTAATTCCACACTCTATTTTTACCCCCCCCCCCAATTTTGGATTAGGTAGGAGTTGACTGTGCCATCATGGATCTATTCCTACTTTTAAAAGGCTAAAATAAGGTTTGTTCTTCCCTATGAGAGAGGAAATTACTCTTCAGTTTAGATTGCTCTTTATCACTTCACCTTGTCATTATTTTGTTTTAGTTTATATATTCCCAAGCTAATATTTAACAAGGCTGCACCTAGTAATTTTGTAATAAATGGCCTTAGGAATCTATTGTGTAAAAAGCATTTTGTTGTAGTTTTATAGAGGAGCCTCCTTGCTTCCAATTTATGAGCAGTGGAGCTGGAATTAATCAGTGATGTTGTGGCCTGCTAGAATGAATTTTTGATGGGGTGCTATATAGGCTCAACTCTCCTATGTGTGATTCTGAAGGATCACTTCATTCATGGCATTTTTCCTATATAGAAAAATCTGGGTACATCATGTCTGAGTATGGCACAACTAATGCTTTTCTGCAACTATACAAAACCTTGCCAACTTGAAACAAGAGAAAGAATCCTGTTTTGCTTTCTTCTCACCTTTCCAAGGAAGTGTGGAGGTAGAAAATTGAAGGTAGGAAAATGATTCAATCTCAGCAGTGTTGAGAAATAGAGATTAAGTCTGGGATTCATTAGAGGAGGAAGAGGAATCTTTGTAGGAAAAAATAGTGTTGTTAGGGAATATCATAGGTTATTCAGGCCTGACTTGTTTTCATAAAAAAATGGATGAGAAAGAGTAGATTTAAGACTGCTGTATAATTGCACTTTTTTCCTGCTTCCTGAGTGATACCCATTGGCAATCCAATCCAATGAGGTCTAAGCCTGTTCAGAAAGCTCAAAAACATAGAAGAAAACTGGAATTAGCAAAGTGGACGTGGAATATTATATCTGGAAGAAATAGCATGAGGGAACTCCGAAGATACGCATCACTTTTTTGAAGCAGAACAATGTACTGAAATATTTTGTTTCATTTTCATATCACCCTAGCACACAGCTTTCCAAACTGTGTGTCGCAACACTTTAGTGTGTTGCAACACACAGTCTGGTGTGTCGCCACACAACCCGGAAGTGACAGCGGGGGTGTGCATGGCGGCGGCGGCGCGCCATCAGCGCTTCCGTGTTTTAGCAGAGGCCGCCGCCGCCATACACGCCCCTGCCCCCGCGCCCCCCCCGCACCGCCCCCGTGCATGCCCCCGCACGTGCTGCCGCCGTTTGTATGTCACCAACGGCAGCACTTTAGAAAGCTCTGCCCTAGCATATTCTTATCTTGGTACTAGGACCAACTTGTTGTAGGCATGTATGTTGTTTTATGGACTGATTCAAGATTGACAGAAGAGATGGGTGTGTTTTCTTTTAATTGCTTTCTGCAAGAAAGAACCTAAATCCTTGGGTGTATAGATGTTAGGAAATGCTTCAGCCCCAAATTGTAAATGTTACATCATTTAATTTTTTTCCCACCCTTTCTCTTACTTGACCAAGATGTGTTTTAACAGCATTTTCAAATCTAGATAATTTTACTTTGATTAAGTTTAGATTAGGCATACATTCCTTAAGTAACAACTTTTTCCCCTGAACCACTGCACTAATTCCTCATACACAAAACGTTTTGCTTCAGATCTCACAAAGAAGAATAGAGCCATGCATAACAAGAGAAATGTCAAATGAACAGGCGGGTTTCAGAAAAGGCAGAGGGACTTGAGATCAGATGGCTAACATGAAATGAATAATGGGGACAGCAAGAACATTTAAGAAAGAATTTTACCTTTGCTTAATTGACTGCAGCAAGTCTTTGATTGTCTCGATTTTGTCAGCATATGAATTATATTAATGCTTTAAAATATGCCAAAATATCTGATTATTCTTCTGAATTGGAAGCTACTGTAATAATTGAATTGGCAAATTAGGGTGATTTGAAATAGGGAAAGGAGTGAGACAAGAATGCATACTGCCCATAGATCTGTTTAACATACATCATGTTTAAGAATGAAAAGATTAAAAGAAAGGGTGGCTGCAATCAAATTTGGAGGTTAAAACACTAGTAATTTGTGGTATGCAGCCAATACAACTTGCTGACCAAACTTAAAGAAGAATTACAGCTCATTACAAAGATAAAAATGGAAAATGAAAAATCTGAGATTATTTATTTATATTTTTATTTATAATTCAAATTTTGCCAACACCCATCTCCCCCAGAAGATGTCTTTGTCTTTGTCTACATAGTAAGACAAAGGTAATGTCAGTCAGCATGCCTAGTGAACTCAATAGTTGGAGGTGAAAAAGTAGAGGTGTTATTTTGGGAGGGCTCAAGAACAGATCGAAATGAAGAGTGTGGTGGTAAAGAAAAGAAAGATTAATTCTAGGAAGGGAAAGCAATGTCAAACTTAAGGAAAAGTAAAATTATATTTCTGTGAGAAAAAAATATCAGAATAGTTAAAGCAATGGCTTTTCCAGTTGTAATAGATATCTGTGAAAGCTATACCTTTTAAAGAAGAGTACCATGGATTGCAAGAGGAAAAAATCTGTTGGCCCTGGACAAAATAAAGGCTGCTCCTTTGATACAATGATCTACAAGGGAAATTAATATACTTTGGGCATATGTTGTGAACAGATGATTGATAAGAAAAAAACTACTATGTGTGGCAAGATTGTGGGAAAGAAATGAAGGAAAGGACAACTGATAAGATCAAGGAGATTGCTGTAATGTCTTCAGAAAAGCTATAGATTATCAGCAGGAAAATGCTAAGATAATCATTGGTTACTAGGATCATGTCTGATTCAGTGGCACTTAAGTAATTGTAGAAATCTTAAATTTTGATAAATGGATTCTCTTCCCATTTGGTATTACATTTGCACCAAATGCTCATTGGAGTATGGTCATGACCTTTTAGAAGGTCAGAACCAACTAGCAATTAAGAGTTTCCTTGTTCATCAAAAGAGGAACTTCTGCCCTTCTGCCCACAATACAGACAGATTTAATTGGATTAGTTTGACTAAGGTAGATACTGTTTTTGTAAAATACTCAAGCTAGTTTTAAAAAATTAAAAAAAAAAACTACCTGTCAAATTATATGGTATGTCAGCATCATACTAGGTAAAGAAGGACTGTTACGTTGGGTGGTTAGAATGAATTTATATTTTTATTTCTTTTTAACTTTGAATATATTTATTGTTGTCAGCCATTAATATATGGCAGGTATCATAAAATATGGAGATTTTTATCCTGAAAAATATGTAGTTGTTGAAGTTCTTGCAGGATGACTGCCATATTGAAACCTGTCTTTCTTAGATTCTTTCTACAAAACTTAACTTGGTCTAGTGGTTAAGGCAACAGGCTAGAAACCAGGAGACAGAGAGTTCTAGTCCCGCCTTAGGCATGAAAGCTGGCTGGGTGACCTTGGGCCAGTCACACACACTCAGCCCAACTCACCTCACAGGTTGATGTTGTGGGGAAAATAGGAGGAGGAAGGAGTATTAGGTATTATCTGTAGCTTGAATCATGTCAACTGGACATCCAGTTGACATGATTCAAGCTACAGACAATTCCACCTGGATGACTGAGAACCTTCATCGAAGTATTAGGTATGTTCTCCGTCTTGAGTTATTTATAAAAATAATAAAGGGATAGAATATAAATGAATAAAATAAATAAATAACTCCTTTCACTGATTTGCGAGCATAGTATTTATGGTGATCTGGGGAATTAACTGTTCTATTCAATGTTTCTTTATGGTTGCTAATATTGGTAACCGTTCAAAAGGGCAGAAGTGCTATCCTTACGAAATTCCTGAATATTCAAGGTTTACATGTATTTATAACTATGTGTACAATAAAGGAATCATGGAGTGTTTTTCCCCTCAGAATGATAGAAGCGTATTTCCTTAATGTAACCATTTTTTATAAAATGGACCGTGTGGTTCATTTGTTTTGGAAATGTTCTTCTTTTGAAAAACATGTCATTTTTATGGCAAAAGAGCTGAGGTGCTTTCCATAAATCAGTCTTCCCCACCAACCTGGTGCCCTCCAATGTTTTGGGATTGCAACTCCCAGAGTTTCTAGTCAACATAGATTTTGGCTGGTTGGGAATTCTGGGAGATACAACCCTAACATATATAGAGGGCAATATGTTTGGGAAAGCTGTTATAAGTATTGTTGATGATTGAAAATGGAAAACCATAGGAACAATTCATCTTAGGGAACACTGGGTGTGAGTAACGCTGACTAGGGCTAGACATTGACATACGGGCCGTCATCAAACTAATTGTTCTTTGAATTACCTGTTATGATCCGATGACAAATCTCCTTCACTCCTGCCACTGGAGCAGAAAATGTAGCTTGAATTGTCGTGATGTTAGCAAGTGTAAACTGTACTTCAACAAGATGGATAAACCCAATTATAGGGCAGACCTGTAGAGAGAAAATCCATTTAAATCTCGTAATGTTAAGCAGAGCCGTGTTTAATTCATTTGGGCCAATTTGGGAATGATGTATGAGTCTTGGCAAACATTAGTCAAAGGAGGAAACAACATAGGAAAGAGATGCTCTGCAAGCTGAAAGAAAGTGGAGTCAGAGTGGCAGGCGAGCACTGTGCCGTTTCAGTACATAACACTAATGATTCTGGAAAGCTGAAATGACAAAAAGATGTACTAACACCACTCTGAGAGCAGCATGTGTAGATGAACCAATTGGAGAAACATGAAAGAAAACTGGTGTGTGTATGTGGGTAGGTGTTGGGTACTACTTTTATTGCACTATTTATCTTTCATACGAAGAGGGATTTTTTTGCATGGTCAATAATGACTATACTGTATTAAGTTTTTTTAAAAAATGTTTATAATTGTTTTAAAAATGAAAACTTTTAGAATTAAACAGATACTAATTGGAGAAGCTAAGCAAAATATTCTAGTACAGTTCTTAATAGCATCATTTTGTTGCATTCCCAGTTTTAGAGTAACATGAACATTCTTTTCTTAACCCATGATGATCCTGTTAGGGACATTGATAAAAAAGGGATATTCTTAGAATCCTCTGACTTCTACAAATGAATGCTTCTGAAGGAAAAAAAAGTGCAATCCTGGGAAGGGGAACCACATACCCAAATATTTGCCAAACACTCAAGGGGATGGCTTCTGCTCTGGAAAACATATACTGTAGCAAAAAACATTCACGTTAGCAAGAATATATATGCCATAGACCTTAACCAAATATCCTGACCTCCTGGATTGGTTGACTGAATTGACATCTTCACAAAGCCTTTCTTGCCCTTCTTGTTTCAGTTGTTTATGGTTTCCCAACCTGGGGCCATTCAGATCTGGCGTACTTCACCTTCCATAACTGTCCAGCCAGGACAGCTAAAAAACATATTGTCTTGGAAGATCAGTGAAGTTGAATCCAACATATATTGGAGGTCACTAAGATTTGAAAGTAAATAATTGTGTTGTTGTTTTTACAAGCACTGAATAGCAATAGTGTTACTGTCCCTCACAGTGTTTAATGTCTGTTTTTCCTTCACAAGCATTTGTCACCTTTCCTCATTTTTAGTATGCAGAGAGAGTTTCAGAGAGTTCTGGAGGGGAATTCTTTATCAGGCCAAATCTGAAAATAGTGTTTGGAAATATTCTAAGGATTTGTTAAAATAATTTCACTGCTTTGCTTTTGTTTAGGTTTGCAACAGTGATTTTATTTAATTAAAAGCATGAATAATTTGCTATGGGTTCTTTGCGTTTGACACTGAGGTCTTGTTCACACTTTGCAAATTATCTTCATGGGTTTGCTATTCAAAGTTAACTGTACTGAGAACACAGGGCAATTGATATTCTGTTTCTGGGTATTTTGTGAAATAAAAATACTGTTGTAGTTCTTTAGAAATCATTTTACTGTTTCAATTTTTTCATAAATTGAAAGGGTTCTTATTGTCTCAGCTGCCATGAGATTTATTTAATTAATTAATTAATTAATTTTTTTTCAAAGGGGAAAAAAAACAGGCTTGGAGCACCGCCCTTTAAAAGGAGCTGTAACTTTTGCTTTTAAACTTTTTTTCAAGATGCTTTTCTCTTAAACATTCGGACATTCTTTACATGTTGTGCTAAATATTTCAGGCTTGTTTCTTTTATTCGTTAATTTTTAATCCACCTTTCCTTTGCTTGCTGAAGGTGGTCTTCATTTTTCCCTACAACAGGTAGATTGGTCTTAGAGATAATGCCTGGCCCAAAGTCACCCAGCAAGCTTTTGGGCTGATGTGGATTAGAACATGGGTCTTCTTACTCCAACACTTTTACCTCTACACCACACTCTCTGTTAGCATTTAGAGATGCGTACTGTACAACATATACATGTATCACTTCATTCAAGTGATGACTTGTAACAAACCCCTGTGGTTTCTTATAGAATAGCTTTTGCATCCAGGGGAGGATGTGCATATTATGCAGCTGCATCACAAAATTTGGGTTGATACTGATACAGCTCAAAATTCAGCATCCTGAAAAGCATGCAGCAGCTTTTAATTCGGTACAAGGAGCACATTTGGTTCTAGGTTTAAACTCAAACTAGAGCTTGCAGGGATTGGAATCTAACTCCATCACTTGTAGATCCTTTAGTGAGATTTTAATTGTGAGACTTAAACCTAACTATCTTGATATTCCAGTTAAGAATTAGGCAAAGAATAAGTAAGAGCAATTGAACCTGGCTGAGTATGGATAGCCAGTAAAGCAGAGCTTTCCAAACTTTTCATGTTGGTGACACACTTTTTAGACATGCATCATTTCGCGACACACTCTTACAGCAGGGAACAAGGCAGGCACTAGGACCTGCACGGAATCACAGCAGGTTTGGAGGCAGCAAGGCACAAGGCAGGCACTAGGACCTGCGTGGAATCCTGGCAGGGCTTGGAGGCAGCAGCAGCCACGACACACCCAGACACTGCAGCCGACACACTAACGTGTCCCGACACACAGTTTGGAAAGCTCTGCAGTAAAGGCTCAGCATTAACCATTCGCTACTTTTTAACTTCCTTTTTATGCTTTGGTGTGTACTTGCGATGTCAGCTATTATACTCTATCCTTCCCAGGTTTGACAGGTGTCTGTAAGAGAAGTTTATAATTTTTAAATCCCTTTTGGATAATTTTATTGTTTTATTTACAAATATGTGTGTGTGTGTGTGTGGGGGGGATAGATAGATAGATAGATAGATAGATAGATAGATAGATAGATGTGGATGTGTGTTTGTATATATATACAGTATGTATGTATGTATGTATTTTGGGGGGCGCAATGGCTCAGCAGTTAAGATGCCAGGCTTGTTGATCGGAAGGTCACAAGTTCAGAGGTTCGAGACCCTAGCCCCGCGTGACGGAGTGAGCTCCCACAGTCGCCCCAGCTCTTGCCAACCTAGCAATTCAAAAGCATGCAAATGCAAGTAGATAAATAGGTACCACTTCGGTGGGATGGTAACAGCGTTCCACACGCGCCATGCCAGCCACATGACCGCGGAAGTGTCTTCGGACAACGCTGGCTCTTCAGCTAACAAACGGAGATGAGCACCGGCCCCTAGAGTTGGACACGACTGTGTGGGGGAACCTTTACCTTTACTTGTATGAATTTTATTCACATTTTATATTGCTATTTTAAAGTTCATATTAGACAGATTGCTAATTTTAATCTTTTTCTGCTGCTACGTTTGTATATGTGTAGCCTGAGCAAGCTCCCTAGCATATTTTGATCTAATATTGTCTTTTAGCCAAAATTATGTACTTTTCCTGATTGCCCTGATGCTGTCAATTTGGCTTTGGATATTTTGGATATTTGAATACTAATTTTCTTGTACTGGTTATTGACTGCAATAAAGACTGTTGTTGATATTCCAGTTATGTTCATTGCTAAATTCCTTTTTATCCACAGCTTTATAGAATAAAGTTATAATTGATGATGGAAACTTCACTTCTTGGAAATGATTTTCAACAAGGATTTTAACTGCATTACCTTTTACATGTGTTCATTTTAAACAGCCTGAAAAGGACCTCCTCGAATAAAATGAGCCTTTAAGTCATAACTCATTTTGAAATATTTAACCCCCCCCAGTCACGGAGTTGTATTGGTTTTTTCTTTAACAATTGCATAGAATTATTGTTTAAGAATTTTAAGTGTTCAAACTAAACTTTGCTGTGGTTTAGTGTATGGTTTTGTTTTTTTTACTTTAGTGGTTCAGTTATATTCTAAGGTATACAGAAGTGGCTTTTTATCTTGAATGTTTTATGCACTTTTAAGCTAGTTTCCAGTTCATGGGTTGTGGTTTTTACTTGCAACTCTCTTGTGATTCAAATAGGTCTTAGGTTTATCTTTTAAGATTTTTTGTAAACATTGTAATCCAACTTTTTGTTCATCTAGTTCTTCTTTTGCAGTTACATATAAAGCTCAGAAATGGCCACTTTGGTTAATCTCTTTTAAACCATTTACAAGAAATGTATACTTTTTGAAGACATATGTACAACTTCCCAGTAACAAGCGTGTATAGTAACATTCATACTTTAGTCTAAATAAATATAACCTGTCTATTCATACAAGCTATTTTGTACTGTCAGATGGAGATTACACACCAGACAATGTTGTATTTCTGCTCCAGATTGGAAACATGGACATTGCCATTCCAAACTAAAATAGTTGCCATTTTCTAGTGTAACTCCTAAAGTATTAAAATCCTGTGTGTGCTGGAAACCGTGATAAATAGTTCACTTTGCTTAGATGAATGCCTGTCTGTGTGCCCATCTATCTACTTTATTTACAGCATTTCTATACAGCCAACTTCTCAAGGACCCTGGCAGTTTACAGAAGCTGAACATAAAAACATACTCACCCCCAAGAAACCTATCATCCAACAGTGTCTTTGTTTATTCCTCATCCAGTCAAAGCAATAGCCATACTTCATTTTAAGCAGTTAAATTTTCCAAAAGCACATGACTGTAGCAACCTCACTAAAATTGGATAACTTAATTAGTGATCTACTAGCCTATTAATTAATACTGATTAGTAATATATTTAAGTAATGTATCAGTTCCATTAATCTTTAATGGAGACATTTTAAATAAATGCTTTAATGTCTCTGTTTTAAGAGAAAGGTGGGTTAAAATAAAGGTGGCCCCAAAATGTGTTGAAAATGGCAGTAAAAAGCATACCCTTTCTTTTGAGTAAACATGCTTAAGGATTGGCCACTTTCAGAACTGGAATGATAAAATTTTGAATTTCAGCCTGCATTTTCTTTCTCCATTTTTTTATTGCATCCTTTGGAAGAACATTATGCTAGTAACATTCAACTGTCTCTATAATTTCTTCACATACAAGCACTATTGTTGTCTTAATTGAACTTGAAGATATAAAAATGTTGATGAACTTTGCTTAAACACTAATCATGTTTATTCTTTGCTGTTTGGCTTCCAAATAAATTGGAAAAAATCAACTTCTTAAATTATCTCTATTGACTGTTTTGCAATTTAAGGATTATAATTCATTTAGTATTTGTCATGCATTTATATTTTTAATCATTAATTTTTTCCCCTCTGTGTGTGACCTAATTTTAATCATCAAATAATGGATAGCATATGCTTTTGGTATTGGCTGGTGTGATCCATGTGGTTGGTATTCAGTTAACGAGCTGGGAGGGAAAGGGGCATAACATATGACCTAATTTATCTCCCTGGTGTGTTGGGACAAAAGGTTCCAGAGGAGAAGGATTTTGGAATTCTCCAGCTCATTGATAGGCATGAAATTAGTGTCAGTAAGAAGAGGAATCTGTTGCCAGTTGCGCTATTTTCTTCCATGTCAGCTTCTTTTATCTACAAGGAATTCCTGTCACGGAAGTCTTTATTTCTGTTTTACATTTTTCAGCCAACTTGTTAAAATGTTAGACTTCAGCCTTTTTAGGTAGAGGTTTTTCCTTTATTAGCTGCAGGAACATATTTTTATAGGCTCAGTAAACTTACCTGCTCAATTAATAAGTATATGATATCCATCCTACATTTAGGATTTCGTTATAGTAGTTGACTAAAGTAATCCCACTATGTTGTTTTTGGTAAATCTTGTAATCTTGCTATACATACAAGGTAGGGATTTGGACATATCCATAAGAGATGGACAAAACATATTTCACAGCCATATTTCATTTGCTTGATTTAACTGTATAACATAATTTAACCACTTAATAGTTAAAAAGTATACTTCCATGTGGAAGGTAAGGTTTCTTGGGCTTACTGAAAAGAGAATCTTGATGTCTCAGCAGCAATACATAGCTTGAGAAATGAGAGTTTGCTTCTTGAGCAAGTTTTGCTGCAGTAGTGATTGTACCTAAATGTATGCATGCATATAGAGTTATGCTCAAAAGTTGAGAAACTCCTGGTCAAATCATATGTTTCAGTGAGTCCTTAAGTGAAACAATCCTAACACAATCCATACATGGTACATCTTTCTGCAAATTTAGATGCATACTTAGTACATGTTAGTACCAGTTTGGTGTAGTGGTTAAGGCACCAGGCTGGAAACCGGGAGACACTGAGTTCTAGCTCTGCCTTAAAATGAAGCCAACTAGGTGACCTTGGGCCAGTCACTCACTCTTAGCCGTAGAAAGCAAGCAATGGCAATCCACTTCTGAAATTTTGCCAAGAAAGCTGCAGGGACTTGTCCAGGCACTCGCCAGGAGTCGAAACTGACTCAAAAGCATGCGCACGCACGCACGCGCGCGCACACATGCACACTTGTATATCTGCTATGTATATACAGTAAATATACAGTGAACTCCTAGAGAAATTAAAGAATTAGATTAAGGGAACTTGTAGCTCCTATCAGTCCAAGTTAGTATGGCTGAACATCATGGGATGTTGGGAGTTGTAATTTAATAACAGCGGGGAGCTACTTTTCCCCCATACCTAAATAAGCAATCGGACTATTGTCAGATACAAATGATCTAATCCAGAGCTTTCCAAACTGTGTGTTTGTCGCCACACCACCTGGAAGCGGCGGCGCGCGCGCGTACACGGCGGCAGTGGCGCGGGATCAGTGCTTCCACATTTTAGCGGAGGCTGCCGCCGCTGCCGTACATGCTCGCACTGCCGCACACACCCCCGCTCCGCCGCCGTGCATGCGCCGCCGCACCCCCGCGCCGCTGCCGTGCGTGCGCGTGCGCCTCCCCATGCTGCTGCCATGCGCACGCGCACTGCCGCCGCGCTGCCACCACCACCGCCACTAGTCTGTCGCTGGCGGCGGCACTTTGGAAAGCCCTGATCTAATCTCTCAAGGAACAGTTAGCCTAATTTGTTTTTTCCTCTCAAACTTAGGCAACCTACTCAAGTCCCTTCAATTTTTGAAATACGATTTCATTCTTAGATGAATTAATTTCTTAATTAATTTTCAGCTCTGGGATTATTATTATTTATTTTCTATCCTGCCTTTATTATATTTATAAATAATTCAAGGCGGCGAACTTACCTAATACTCCTTCCTCCTCCTGTTTTCCCCAGAACAACAACCTTGTGAGGTGAGTTGGGCTGAGAGAGAGTGACTGGCCCAAGGTCACCCAGCTGGCTTTCATGCCTAAGGCGGGACTAGAACTCACAGTCTCCTGGTTTCTAGCGCGGTGCCTTAACCGCTAGACCAGAGCTTTCCAAACTGTGTGTCGGGACCCGTTAGTGTGTCGGCTGCAGAGTCTGGGTGTGTCATGACTGCTGCTCCCTCCAAACCCTGCCAGGATTCCACGCAGGTCCTAGTGCCTGCCTTGTGCCTGGCTGCCTCCAAACCTGCTGTGATTCCGCGCAGGTTCTAGTGCCTGCCTTGTGCCCTGCTGTAAGAGTGTGTCACGAAATGATGCCCTGCTGTAAGAGTGTGTCGCGAAATGATGCATGTCTAAAAAGTGTGTCAGCAACATGAAAAGTTTGGAAAGCTCTGCACTAGACCAAACTGGCTCTCATCCACCATTGCTACATACTTATAAATGTAGGCTGTCTTCTGTCTTTGAAGAAGACTTTTTCTCCCTCTCCGAATGTGCTGGTCTACAGTTGGCATCTCCAGTGTATGGCCAATGGAGGTTATACTTCAGCACATCTAGTTGTATCAGCTTGACAAAAGGCTATCATAAATTGTACCTGTGGATCAAAATATAGAGTGGGATGGATAAACTGTAACAAGCAGAAATGAAAAGGAATTTGTATAATTTACTTTTATTTGAAATACTTGGTTTTCTTACGTTCAGAGAAAAATTAAATTTGAGGAAAAGGGGGCTAGAGCGTGAAAATTAGATGATTATAAAAATGGAGAAGAAGCCTAATTCTTGAGGGTTTCACTCCATATTGTGATTATTCTCTTTTTAAATACTGTTCATTGTAATAAATAAAGTACCAGTGCATTTTTGTCCTAGTAGAATTGCATTCTTTCTTTATTTGATGGCCACTTAGGAGAAGCCTGATGCTTTACCACAAATGAACAAGTGTGGTACCAGGTAAAATGAGATTTTTTTTTCTTTGAAGGATGTAATTGGTAATAGAATATCTATAATGTTGGTGTTTGAGAGACTTCTGTGGCATATATCCTGTTTGAATCTATAATCTCTTTTGCTTTCTTTTATTCAGTACTTGAGGAAGTGTAAGTTAAAACACTGCTGCTGTCCTTAAGAAGCTCTTGTTTGTCTAGACTTGTGTTACAGAGGCCTAATGTTATAAGAACTTGCTGAAATTTGAGGAACTGAAAAGCATTTCTAATCAATGGGCTCTTAACTCTGAAGACTTGGGTAACATTTATTTATTGTTTAGAGGGATAAATAATTGATTAGGTTGGGATGACAACTTTTATTTATTATTTATTACATATATTTTTACCCTGCTTCCCTCTCACACAGGGCCTCTTGAGCAATTTTTAGCAAGGGAGAATATACGTATATAAAAATTGTATTTAAGCAGAGCACAAAATAAAACAATAATGGGAACTGATTGAGCAGCTTTACAAAAAGGATCTTGTTCAGCTTGCCTAAGTGGAGGGTGCATATCTCCTGGGAGGATATTTTAGGAGTAGGTGTCATAACAGAGAAAGTCTTCAACCTTGTTGGCAGCCCAAAACATCAGAGAATAGAAATTCCCATAATGAAGTCTTTCTGTCAGATCTTAAAAGAATGAGGGAAGATATATGGGATGAGACTCTACTTCAGATATTGCATATTAACATTTTAAACTGGGTTCAAACATTTTGAATAGTAGTGTTTTATTTTATTGTTAGTCAACAATCTCATCCCCAGTGTTCTGAACAAGTTTTAGTTTTCGGAGTACCATTATTCCATTGAAAGTGGATTGTACCATTTTAATGTAGAAGTTTTCAGGAGAAATGTGAGGCCCAGATTTCCTTGTAGAAGGAACAGCCATTGCATCAGCCAAAATGCAAGAATATGGAAAAAAGCACTTTTTACTGTAATTGCTAGCTGAGAATTGAGTGGCAAGGTACAATCCAGGAGAACCCGAGCTATAATCTAGCTCTTTTACAGAAATAGGAACAATATGGTTATCTACTTCTGGTTCATATGTTTTTATCAGCCTTTTGTTCAATCTCGCCGGAATGTAAACAATCAGGAAATAGTGGAATATAGTGGAACCCATCAGAGCACTGTGTGTTTTCAAAAGAAGTGCAGGAGGCCACCATGAGGCCAGGATGTATGTTACTAGGGAAAGCTATGCACATTATTATTGCCATTATTCAATATACTGGTCTTTTAAGCCATTGCAAGCATGTGCTAACTACAGTTAATATGAATGCGAAAGGCAAAAGAGGGATTTTGCTTGCAAATAGTGCATAGATATATAGCTTCATTTGAAATGAGCAGTTGTACCTTTAATATGATAGAGGTTTATAGGACTGATAAAGAAGAATTATCCAATCCTTTCCCCCCCAAAACTGATGCCTAGGTCATCGAAACCTAGTTATTTCTCAAATTCTTATGATTGCTTAATAAAAGTATTATTGTGTATTATGAGTATATTATGAGTATAAGCAAACAATATAATATAAAATAGAAGCAGACATACTTCAATTCTTAGATGTTTATATTTTTAGGATTTATTTAGGTGTTTTTATCAAGTACCAAAATGCGTCTCTAATGCCACCCTGAGACTAGAGACAGGATTCATGAAAATAGAGGCAAGGGTGTGGGTGGTCATACTCAACTATTGGCTCAGACTATCCCTTTTTTCCCTTGGCCTTGTCCCATTAACTTTGAGCGATGATTTCCAATCCAAATGGAAACAAACAGTGACAAACAAAATCTCATCCCTGGGCTTCTCTCCAGGGCTGCTACTCAGCATGGTTTACGATCAGGCCAAAGCACTCATCAAACAACGGGTAATAGACACAGAACACCAATTGGATCTAGCCAGCTCCCCAACCTTTATTGCCAATGAATCCAGTAGGTATTGTGCCTCCCCCATGTTATACCTATCTAAACTAGAGGTACCCAACCATCGGAGAGCTTTTACATTGGCACGATGTCATGCCCTCCCATCTGCTGTCCTCGAAGGCCGATATAGAAAGATCCCTTATCAGGAGAGACAGTGCCCCTGTGACTCTGGCCACATAGAAACAACAGAGCATGTGTCTGTAGCTTGAATCATGTCAACTGGATTTCTATTTTCTCAGTGGAAACGTTTTGCTCCTTATCCAAGAAGCTTCTTCAGTCTGAGCAAGGTTGTAAGGGAATCCTTAAATATGTTTCTAGGGTGGCTGTGTGACCTTGCACCTGGGGCTAGGTCATGGTTATTTGAGATGTTTATTTCTAAGTCCCTTAATCATCCAAAGGAGGATCGTTAAGATTACCTTGCTGTTGTTGAGATTGCGAAATGGTCTTAATCTTCCTAGGCACAGAAGACAAAGCAGGAAGGAAAATAGGGGAAAGATTGTGCCTGAGGCCCCCACCTCTATTCAAAGAAGAAATAATCTTTCCCCTATTTTCCTTCCTGCTTTGTCTTCTGTGCCTAGGAAGATTAAGACCATTTTGCAATCTCAACAACAGCAAGGTAATCTTAACGATTAAGATTAATAATTAATTAACGATTATTAATTCTATTGATTAAGTAATCAATAGAATTTTAAAATTCTAAATTCTGGGCTCAAAAGCACACATAATTATAGGTTCTGATTGGCCCATGCAATGAAACTGACAGCTCATTGCTTACTACTTTTATCAGTAATGTTAATGAGCATGAGAGAGATGGTCTTTTCAGTGGTGGCTTCTGTCCTATTGAATTCCTTTCAGAGAGATAAACACATGTAGAGTTTTAAAATTCATTTATTTCTTCCTGTCCGTTAATTGAAATTACTTCTAATGAATCCTTCAAAATATACTTTTCTTGTAACTGCTTAATTTAAGATTTTATATTTTAAATTTATATTTTATGTGATTTTATGATGTTTGTTGAATTAGTGATTTCATGAATATATTTTAATTATATTTAATAATGTAGGTTGTCATGGGAAGTTTTTTTATGATTGTTAGCCGCCCAGAGTCACTGGCTTGAGATGGGCAGCTATATAAATTGAACAAAGAAATAAATAGAAATAAAAATGATAATATTAACACTGTAAATTGGTACAAAAAAACCTTAATGGCTGGATTATTCCCATCCATTCCTCAAGGGAAGTTATCAGTTAGGGTGACCAATTATATTCTGTCTGAAAACCAAGCATGACCCACTTTATTTTGCACATATTTATTGAATATATATGCCAGAATAGTAGCAAAAATCTATTCATCTGAGTCCTGATTGTCAGCATGTTTGGCTGCCAGGTTTTAATTTGCTTGAAATGACTTTTTTTAAAAAAAAATCCATCTCCCCTCCTTCCCAAGTCCTTTATACTCTTAGAAGGATAATTATTACTGAGTTTCCAATTTCTGCTGGCTTTATTCCAGTAACAACATCCCTGTTTTTTTTCATTGCTGAGCAAAAGCAATCTGAAGGCTTCATAATTCCTTAAATTGGATTTTAATTCTGGCCCCCTTGCATTCTGTAAACAGAGCATTTTATAAAAACTTGTTGTTTTTGAATAACAAGCCAATGATAGCCCTTTGTTTTCTAAGAGCAAATATATGCCAGTGAAAAGTGTTTTCCACTGGTGTTTAGTGCCATTAGTGTATTCAGAAAGACTATATGTGGTAGATCATGATATGATCACAGCAGAGATAAAGGTTACATGTGTATAGGAAAGGTAAGACCAGAATGAGGTACAAAATCAGCAGACATGCTGTGGAGCAAGGGCTGTGAAATCATACCTTTACAACTTTGCAAGACTATATTTTGGCTTCTCTGAGAGCAAGGCTGTAGAGACCAATAAAAATAATAGTCTTTATCTCACTGGTGCCTTGGCTTCCTATATTCACTTTTTTTTTCAAACTGGCTTGTACATTTTGCAAAAGAAACCAAGAAGCAAATTAAAAGCCCCTTATGTAGGGCTAAGCAAATAGGTCAGTGGGTCTTTGATCTTGTTTTTGTCCATGTGCAGAATTTCAATTCCTGGGGTTTAAAAAACCCACCACCCTAAACATGAATAAATTGCTCTAAGCATGAAGAATCCTTCCTTCATATTATTGTCTTCCAGAATAAGTTACAGTTAAATTGTTGGCTTATTCAGGGCAAGTGCAGGAAGGTAGGTGCCAATACTCTTGAACAGACAGATGACGCTCCATGTGTCAAAGGAGTATCTATTATGCAACCTGACAGGTTTCAGATTGCAGAGCTGAATATATTTTTATATTGGCCTCTGGCAGGGAGGAAGGAGGATGATTGTCTACCACTGACTCCCACACCCGCCTGCAAGACCCTACCATAGAATCTTCAGTCTCAAACCTCCTCTACCTGATTTCCTGGATATCTCCAAGGAGGAAGATTGCCATTGCCACCACCTGTTCTTGAATGAGGAGATGCCCCTTCCCTGAAACCTGAATGGTAGAACAGGAAATTCCCTTCCCAGGAATAAGATTTAAATTTAAGTCTCCGGTTTTTATTCTTTGTAATAGAGTTACTACTCTTTGTAATAGAGATACTCTGCAATCTCAGAGTGTGCAGTACTAGACTACAAGCGCAGTGTTGGAGAAATAAATAATAAAATAAAGGCTACAAAGTAAGGATTGGAGAGACTAGCTTAACTGCAACAGGTTATAGAAGGCCACAGTGGGATAAATGACAAATGGGTGCCATCACATTGCAATGCAAAAATGGTGACTTGTGTGCTTGCATCTGAAGCTTTGATGCAAGTAAAGAGGGTGAGATTTGCATTCCGACATCACCATGCATTTTATTATTTTTTCATTATCATGGTAAGCAGTAGATACCTATCATGAGGGTGAGTTTGTTGATCAAAATTATCACTCGGCAATCTATAAACACTCTGAGCAAACAAAGTGACAGAGGACTGGAACAGCTACAAAACTACCCAGAATCAACAGGACTTAAAATAAGTAACTTTCATGCAACTAAATGTTCCCTGCCAAATTTACCTTAATGGTTCCAATTTCCCAGGATTTTCTATGGTTTTGGCTTGAATTCTTAGGCTTATTCACATGAACTTGAGTAAAGAAATGCTGAACTTCCTCTCTCCCTAAATCCCATGCCCTCCCTCATTCTGGAGAGGACTTAAAAGCTGCCCAGCTAGCCAGTAGGCTAGCCTTCTGGACCTCCTCATGGCCTCCTCCAAAAAAATCTAGAAAGGTAAGTTAGTCTGTCCTGATATAAATAAGACACCTGATATAAATATGAAAAATAATGAATTCGCCATTGTGATACCTGGTTGGAACAATACCAAAACTCTCCCTTTAGGGCTTGAGAGCCAGAATATGTGCCAGGAGAACCGGGGGAGGATGAAACAATTTTTGTGTTGTGCTGTGTGAAACACCTGGAAATAACTATGTCCCTATTACTGATTCTGAAGTATTGACAGATATGTGCCCTTTGTTATATAAAGTAAAGTTTATCATAAAGTACAGAGTTTTAGTATTGACTAACTAGAGATAATGGAAACAACAGTTTGTGGCAGAAAATAGACCACATTTTCTATCCTAAGTGGCTAATGTTGGCACTTACAGTGAAAAATAAAAGAAAGTACTGTTTTACTGCTGTAGACTGTTTTAGAAAGTGTATATTCTTTAATGTATCTTTTTAATACCATTAAGTATAAACGATGGATCTCATTTGGAACACCAGAACCAGGAATGCATCTGAAACCTATGCATATAAACTGGTAGACATAGAAGGTTGAAAGGAATGTGGCAGAACTAGTTCCATTTCTTGGGTGTCTTCTAAAATTGCAATTTAGTGGATCAGATATATTGATGACTGTCATCTTGTGGTAAATGTGACAGCTGAAAACTTGTGTTTTTTTGACTCCTTATGAAATGATTTCAAAACATTAATTTCAGTGAAATTAACTACCTTTTTCATTCTCATACATACACTGTCCTTATTCATTTGTATTTTAAGCCTGTTTGGCTCTGAGAGCAAGAAAGTAAGACAATTATTTATAGGGTTTTGATTTTTTTATGTTACAAAGTACCAGTTAAAATGCTGAAATCAGAGTTAGAGTGCAAATTATTTCTTCAGTAGCTTGATTTAAGCATTAATTTCAAAGCTTCCAAGTTTAAAACAAAAACGAAAATCTGAAAAGCATTAGGTTTTTCAGGAGTATTCTCTGGAGATCTAGGTGAATCTTCAGAGAATACCCTAACCAAGATGCCTAAGTATATCTGCTTCTTGTGGTAGAATGTACACATAAATAAAACAGCTGTCCTATTTGGAGCATGGCGCTTTACATAGTAAATCTGGAGGTTGTTATACAGTATGGAAAAATAGATCCAGTTATTAAAACAACACTTTATTTTAAAATGTGTATGTATAGTCTCTGTGTTATGTTTTATAAGAGGAAAAATATTCTTCAGCAGAAATTAAGGCTTTCTATTAGTCTTTCAAATCTTCCCTCATTCTTTTTGCTTTCATACTCAAACTCTTTAATGACTTCTGAAAGAATAGCAGGTTACTTGGGTTGCTGCAAACTTTATAATATGATGCATATATGTGTGATGAAACTACAGTACCAAGTTTTCCCCCCCCTCATGAAAGAAAGGAGAGAGTGAAGGAAAGAAAGTTAGCTGCTTTTGCTGATTGATTGTTTAACTGAATTGGCGCTACCCTTTTGTTCTTACCTTACCAATTGTCTAGTCAAATTGATCAGCAGAGTTTACCACCATGACAAAGGAGAAATTTCAAGGAAAGTTTTTCACAGGGGAAGATAACATGTTATGTTACTTGCTGCAAATTTATCGTTTCCAAGGAACGTTTATTTTTTACCCAGCTGCAATGTAACTCAACCCTTACTTTTACTAAAAATGTAAGGTGTTGGTTTGAGATACAGTAGGCTAGATTTTTCATGCCTTGTTTTTTGAACAACCAGTTTAGTTATTTGTTTTGGATCCGACGAAGGGATTATGTCCATTCCCAAGTGAGTGAGTCTAGTTTGATTTAAAATAGATCAATTAAAGCTCTTTTGAAATTAAAGCTGTAATCAGCCTAGGCTTTTTGATGTAATTCTTCATTATTATATTTTTTGCTCTAGTGAAAAAAAAAATCAGGCTATAGCTAATTAAATACATTGCAGCAATAATTTTGTATATGTTTCAACAGTTTGTTGGAGTTTTTTGAAGACATGCTTGTCTTCTGTAAAATGTGACAATCTATTATGTTTTTAAGCAATTCTGCTTGTTGTGTGAAAGTCAGAAATTGAACTTGTACTTGAATTTAAAACTATGGTATATGTGACTTGAACACAGAAATGTTGTAGTTCATCTGGGTTCTGTTGTGTAATATATGTAGCTTTGTGCTGCATTATTTTTTATTTAATTTTAGTTCCCCCTGAAGTTTATTCACGAAACGAATCTGTTCATTCTAGGTACAAATATGCTTCTTTATATATGTTTTTGAATTGAAATGCTAGGGTATTTAACACAATTGTTTCTATTAGATAAATTAGCAGATAAACTATGGTAGCAAGTTGAGTATAACAAATGGATTTTTGAAAAACAAAGGGAACCTAACTGTAAACAAAAGGATTGAATAGAAGAGAATATATGTAGCTCAGGGTTGAACTGTGGAGTCCTTGGTGCTCTCTGAGTTTGCAGATGTTTCGTTACCCGATTAGGTAACACCATCAGTGCTAGTAAGTGTGGGGTTTGCTGCCTGTTTATATACAGTAGCTTGCCCTGCCAGTGGGGGTGTGGTTTTCTCCTTGGTAGTTCCTTGGTTAGGGTATTGATTTCTGCTTGATTGTTTGCCTGGTGTTAATCCCTGCTAATCTGGGTGTTGGCCAATGGAGGGGATGTGTTCTGGGTTTTTTTTCTTCTTAGCTTTTTATTGCCCGTTTTGAATGGTGTGTAAATGTGGTTTATCTCTATGTGTCTATTGATGGCTGACAGATAGACACATAGAGATGGCTGATACATCAAAAACTTACAAGGAGAAAACCGCACCACACCAACACTGGCAGGGCAAGCTACTGTATATAAAGAGGGAGCAAACCCCACACTCACTCGCACTGATGATGTTACCTACTTGGGTAATGAAACTTCTGCAAGCAAACAACCAAGCTCAGAGAGCACTAAGGACACTATGAATTTAATAGAACATGACAATGTGTAGAAAAAGTAAAAGAAAAGTAGCTTCTAAACTGAGGGGCAACACTGGAACATGAATGTGTTCCAGCATCCGGTTGAATTGGCAGAAACAACTCGTGTTAAGTATTCTACTAGAAGAAAGCAAATATTTAACCTTGTATTTTCTAGTACAAGCTGAAATGGGGCAAATTTAGAAAAAAAAGTAAAATCTATTTGATTTGAATAGAAAGTGTTGTATAACTTATCTCCTTACTTGTTCCTGACTAAACCAATGCTATGCCCTGACTGCATCTTCCTGTAAGAAGGGGATTGGAAAATGTGACCTTACATTACTCGTAACCCTACAATTCTGTGGTTTTGTGATACTATATAATGAGAAGCTCTAAACACAGGATTCCCACTGCAGCACAACATAAATGATTCACTCTGTTATTTGGATGCTACGTCATTTCAGGATCCATGGTGGAATAATGCCAGTTCATAAGGTTAGAGCATACAAGATCATGCCACAACACAACTAGTTAAAATTCATGCAACATTGTTATTGCATTAAGTACTGCATGGGCTAAACTTAATGTGCACCCCTTCAGCAGTTGTCAATCGATGTTTGCAAGAAGCTGGACAAGAGTAACTATAGAATGTGTCCTGAGACTGATTACAAGTCTGTAGCGATTGGACATCCAAAGCATTAGATTTTCATCACCTGATGAAATTATTCTCTGTCCCATGGTTAAAAAAAAAAGATGTATTTCTCCTGGTAAGAATGAAAAAAACAACAGAAAACAAAGACCCGAATTAGAGCATACAGACCAGTACATATAACCATCCTTAGTGGTTTGCTTTTTTAGTAGTTCTTTCTAACTTTTGTCATAAAAAAGGTAAAGGTTCCCCCCGCACATTTGTGCAGTCATGTCCGACTCTAGGGGCCGGTGCTCATCTCCGTTTGTTAGCCGAAGAGCCAGCATTGTCCGAAGACGCTTCCACAGTCATGTGGCCGGCATGACGCGTGCGGAACGCTGTTACCTACTCACCGAAGTGGTACCTATTAATCTACTTGCATTTACATGCTTTCGAATTGCTAGGTTGGCAAGAGCTGGGGCTAGTGCGGGATCTCACTCCGTCACGTGGGACTAGGGATTCGTCACGTGGGACTCTCTCTCAGCCCAACCCACCTCACAGGCTTGTTGTGGGAAGAATAGGAGAATTAGGTATGCTAGCCGCCTTGAGCTGACTATATAGATAGGATATATAGGATAAAATAGTAATAGTAATAATAGTAATAGTAATAAACATCTGCCTATCCCAGGTCCTTGGGAAGAACTTGATAGGTAGACAAAAATGCCAAATCCAGTGTAAACATCTGGATGACTGTGCAACTAACCATAATAATAATTTGAAATTGAAAGATTATGGCATAAACCGGCTGTGGTAGTCCCAGTGATTATCGGCACACTGGGTACCATACCAAAAAGCCTTGGACGGCACTTATAAAATCTGTGCATTGACATTTCCATCTGTCAATTACAAAAGGCCACACTGCTTGCATCCAGACATATACTGCTCCAATACATTATGACATCGTAGGTTCTTGGGAAGAACTTGATGTGAATGAAGGCCAACACCAGCTAAAGAACTGGCAGCTGTGATATCTAAAATTATCACTTTTTGTATTCAAGATGTGTAGAAGATCCTGGTAGAGGTTGTTTTTAATGAGTTTAGTTTTTAAAGATTAGCTACAGAAGATTGTGCATCTACTAATCTTGATTATATCCAGGACAGTTTGTCCTCTTTTTCTTGTGTTCATACATTATAGGGATTTTTTTAAAGCTTATTATCATTCAGCTGAAAAAAAGAACTGATGGGCATTTGGAATGTATCTGATCATAGCTTATCACAACTTTTATGAATAAGCTTGGCTAAATAAAAGCTTCAGTCAAAAACTCTGATTGCCTTTCATAATTTGATGCTGTTCTCTTGAACTTTTATTTGAAATTCTGGAAGTTCAGTATTCATGCAATCTAAGCTTTCTGACTATCTAAACCAGACCTTTCCAAACTGTGTATCGGCTGCAGTGTCTGGGTGTGTCACGGCTGCTGCTCCCTCTGAGCCCTGCCAGAATTCCACGCAGGTCCTAGTGCCTGCCTTGTGCCTTGCTGTAAGAGTGTGTTGCGAAATGATGCATGTCTAAAAAGTGTGTCACCAACATGAAAAATTTGGAAAGCTCTGATCTAAACTTTTATGGGTAAGTCAGTGTTTACTGTTTGAACATTATCCTTCCAGAGATGCAGGACTTCAACTCTCATTGTCTATCCAACACAACTCTTGATTGTAATAGAGACAAGAGTTGTGTAGCCTGACATATCTGGTAGTTGTGTAGTTGAGAAAAACTATTGTCCATTCTGTATCCTCAGGATCTTTGCACCCACCTTTCTGTTCCCTGTTCACAATCTCTTATATCTTTCCTCCGTATTTCTGAAGTTATTCCTTTAAAAACAAGCATGCTAAGAAGGTCTTCTTGCCTTTGATGCTGTTGTGTACTTTAATAATTAATTTCCTCCTTATTACTTTTACTGGGCTAAAAAAGGAGAAAGACTATCCAGGAGTAAATGCTAATAATTGTGCATATAATTTAATGGAAGTGTTTCATTTACATGCTTATGCAAGCATCTCCATCTGAGTACTTGAATCTACCACTAGACTTGTATTTACCTTCTTGTTGCTGTGCTTTGATGAAGGTAGGCTATATTACGAATAAGCTGGTTGCCATGGTGAAAATCAGAGTCCTTGTCTTTTGTATACAACCTTTCCCATCATTTGGGATGCTATAGAGGCAGAGTGTGGATAATATATATAAGGTGTGTACATGTCTGTTCAGTAGTAGATAATGTCAATATACAGAAGTTAAATAAAATTCTACCTAGTTTTTAGATGAGAGATGGATGCATCTTAAATTCTACACTTCATCACCTTCCAAATTTGATTTAGAGTATATTAAAATTGAATGACTCTGTAGTAGTGTTTTTTTTTTTTGAGTAGGTGGAATTATACCATCCAGATAATTGATTATGAAGCTACAAGATCTGTGTATCCTCAGACTCATTCTTTAGATTGGAGCAACTGTAAGACTATGCTTAACTAGCCAAGGAATCAGTCAGAAGCAGCTGATTTCCAGATATCATATACATGGATGTTCATTTTAGTTGAAGCTATGTGGATAGATACGTAGATAAAGTTCTTCACTGCCTTTTGCAAGCCACTCTGCTCATTAAGCCACGGAAACCATTGTTTTCTGTATTACTGTGTTTGTTTTATTTAAGGATATTTGTAAAAGAAGATGGAGACAAACTAGATAATTTGACATTGGAATAAGAAAGCACTGTCAACTTTATGCAACTTAAGATTAGTGAATAGTGGCTATAGGCAACACTTTTAAACTAAAGTTTGGATGGCTGATGGACACAGTAAATGGGCAATGATACATTGATAACTCTGAGGCGAGGAGGCTAGAATTTTAGGGCTGGTTTTTGTGGGGCAGGGGGCATACTTTTAGTTCTATTCTGTGTTTAAGAGATTATGATTTGGCCTGTGTCAAAGAAGGAGGAGTGGGGATCAGTAAAAAATGTGGAAAATTGTACCTCCCTTTCCTGTAAGTTTACCTCTGATATTTCATCTTTATGATTTTTAGCATCAGGAGGACAGGTTAGCCTTAAGGCCTGTGGGTCAATATCACTTGTTTTAATGTACTAATTCATTTTGGCTTATGACTAAATTAATGTTAGTTTGTTACTATTAAGATAGGTGATATTTATTTTTAATCATAGTGTTTGGTTTGTAGAATTATTTAACAGGTGGCCTAGATTTGGAGGGATAAAAATCACAACATTTTGCAGTTGGGTAGTAAAACAGTTGTATTTCTCATGTATTTATGCAGTGTTTGATCTTGGCTTCCTCTTCTAAGCTGTAGTTGTAAACAATCTCTAGTTCCCTACTTCAGACCTCAGAGGCATCTATGCTTTGTGTAAAAATGAGAGTGGATGCTTCACTCCTTCTACTGCAAAAATAAGGAGAAGAAAGTGCAAGCTTAAAGCTTGCCACATCTTTATGTAGCAGTGAACCTTATTTCCCATTATTTGGGAATTTGGCCAATGAACATTTTAGCTTTTATGCTTTGCTGTCTTATATGTTCTTGCACTTTTATCCATAACTCTCAGAAAAGTTCTCAATATGAGCATTGTCATTTGTTTTAAATCAAATATGGATACTGCTTCTGCCAATAAACTACGTATCTGTCACCAACCTTCTGCTATGCTACTTGGTATGAAGGAATGGTCTGTAACTTTTGTGAAAGAAAGTCCTGTATTGTCACCTCAACTAATTTCATCCTTATAATTATATCTGTAAGTTTGAGAATTGGGCAGCAACATTTTTCTCTGCAAAAGTAGAAAAAACATATCTGGGCTGAAAAACTCTGGACAACAATTAGATGGCAGCAGATACAAAAAACTGTAACTCTGTTGATGTTCAATGATTGTCTGGATTTGGGGTGTCTAGTGGTTTTTGTGCATGATGTGCTACAAGGTTATCCAGGATATTTTGGGGAATCATCAGTTTTTCAAGAGATGGTAACAAATGAATTCAAGGAAATTGAACATTTTTGATTCACTAGTATAAGTTGTAAGATGAATCTATGAAAACAACACAGGAAATTAACAACCAGTAACATTCTGATTGTTCTATTAGACTTAGCTTTCTGCAAACTGTTCCCTTTCTTTGATAAATGGCTAGCGAATAATATTGTTATTTCATTGCCTACATCTCTGACAGTACTCCGGCTTGACTGAAGAGCCCTGTAGGACTATCAGATTTGGGCTGCAAAAATATGGATACTGAAAATTGTAATAATTGCTAATACTAGTGATTGTCTGAATTTTTGCAACCCAGTCTTGGTGTATCTACTGTTTGTGAAATTCAGGTCATAAATATTCATACCTTTATGGCATTTTAAAGAGGAATGCTGGAAATCAACTGTGAAGCAGCAAGGTAATTCTTTTCCAGTTCAGAAAGAATTCTTTAAAAAAAATCTAGATAACCATTTTAACTACAGCTGCATTCATTCCTTGAAGTTTTGTCCTACCTTCACTAAACACTTAGGTAGGATCTAGCCTGAATACCAACCCAATTACCAGCTGAGTTTAGTATTGAAGTAGGCAGCATTTATTGAAGAATCAGGCTCAGTGGAGAAGGAAACAGTGTTGTGGGGACCATGAATGTTAGCCTGAAATAATACAGTTAAGAGGAAAGGAGCATGGAGTGTTTGGAGTAAAAAAGGGAGGGCAATATAGAACTAAAAAGGAAGTTAGGATGTGTAAAGCTGTCTTTCTTCATGATTGGTCCTATACATAAAAAGACATTTTAAAAGAGACACCTTTGTTATCAAATTATAAGGATGCTGCATATAACAATATTCCAATAATGTAAGAACATATGTTACCATAACATAACACGTTTAAAAATATCTGTTGACTTTTGGCTACATCTTAAGAAGGTTCACAGTGCTCACCAGTCTGGAGATGCTTGTGGTTTTTGGCTAGGACTCTGCACATAGTTATGTAATAATACCCTATACCATTTACCACTTCCTTCTGCCTATGAATTCCTAATATAAAATGTAATTTTTGTAGAAACTAGTGAAGTCTTGAGAAGAGACCTGTCCCCCTTTTGAAGTTCATTTTTTTATCATGGGCTATATTTGGCTTTATTAAAAATAGTTTAAGAGGGTTAGAAACCACTGTTTATGGAAACTGCCAGATAGTAGTAGTAACAGATAACAGTCCTTGAGCACATGGCATGTATTGTCCCAAATTTAAGGCCACTTCTTATTTTAAGACTGGAACTTGATTACAAATGCCTGAATGCAAAGTTATAATGCTTAATTTTTCAGGCAGCGAATTAAAGTTGGTTTCAAGTATTGTGACATGTTTAACCATAATTGATAGAATAAACCACAGTTTGCTACATTTACATAATATGTACACCATAAACCACAGTTTATAAAGCGCAGTGACTGTGTTCACACCACATGCTTGGCCAAATTCAAACAAGCCATATTATATGTTTGAATAGCGCATTTCACGAAATGTATGTTTTAAACCTCTTAGGCTTTCCAAATCTTTCTAAGTGCCAGTAGTCTTTTTTAAATATGGAAGAACATTCATCTGAATGAATAGTTCTGCACTCTAAAATGTTATCTCATGTACTTAGTTTGATAGTTGTATTCTATATAACTTTAAGCTAGAATTCTTTCTAAGTACGTTGTATCTTTCTATTTTGTGTTATACTCTGTCTGATTTTTTTATAGTACCTTTAAGTCTTCTGTCTATGCTTCATATTGTAATAATGTTCTTTTAAACTACACCAGAGCCTCCTGGGTTTTATACATTTTATTAATTTATTTATATTAAGTACTGTATTTTATATGTTTTTATATGTTTTATTGCTAACTTTATGTAAACCGCCCAGAGTCCCC
Source organism: Charina bottae (assembly GCA_023362775.1). Taxonomy (NCBI): domain Eukaryota; kingdom Metazoa; phylum Chordata; class Lepidosauria; order Squamata; family Charinaidae; genus Charina; species Charina bottae. Next base: position 51,235,704 of record JALMGJ010000005.1, read on the forward strand.
TCTGCGGGGGGAGATGGGCGGTGATATAAGTTGAATGAATGAATGAATGAATGAATGAAGAAGAAGCTTGTGGAAAATACTTTTTGTTCTTTACCCTTATTGCTTCTTTATTTAATTCACTTCTTTTTCGTTCTATAAAAGGAAAAAAATAGCTTGATTTTTCTTGTTCTTTATTCACTGCCATGTAGAGAGCCTCTAGATTTTGCCTCTGATTCCTTCAGAAATCCCCCAGTAAAGGTGGAATCATGTGTGTTACAATAGAGGTGGTTGTAAGGGCAGCTGACAGATGAAATGTTACAGTGGCATGTATTGTATCCTAAGCAGGGTTGTATATAGACCTCATGATGGGCTGGCTTTGCTATTTACTTAGAAGCATTTCTAGAGGGCAACCTCATTGGGTTAAAAAAGCGTGCCTGAACAAGGAGCCTGTTGTTTGTGCTTGGCTTGTCTCACTCACTGGCAGAAAAAACACAAATGCCTGGTAGTTAGAAAGCTATTCAGTAGACAGAGGTGTCTAGGAGGCCTGGGTCACTCATCAGACGCTATAAAAGCCTTCACCCTGTTGTAATTCCTGGATAAAAGCAGTGCCAGATCAGCTGTCTTCATTTTCCACTGGAAATGCTAAGAAAAACTCTAAACAAAGTATGTGGCTTAGAGACTAGATGTGAAAATTATTCATCCCCCCAGTTCCACCCAGAAATAGCATTGACAGACACCCCTCCCCCGCCATCCAAGTACATAGTCTGAGCTAAGTCCTTGCTTATTTGGGACTACTGTTCCGATATTGCTAATACTAAATTGTCAACCTCAATTTGTATTTTCTTGCCTTTGTTCTGAGATGATTTCAGACTATAGAGTAACAGCCTGGGAAGTTCAGAACCTTGAGTAGAACTAGATAAGTTGGGTATGCTACTGGATACAAACACTTATTTCCTGATGTCCTGACTTCTGTGGTATCTCCAGTAGACAGAGGTTGGGCTCACATATTGTGCTAAGTTGTGTTTTATTATACAAACAACACTGGGTGAAGGCAAACCAAACCATCTACCAAAAGGCTGGGCATAACATGTATATTTTGTCAAATTATGTAAGTACTTCCTTCCTTTTTTCCTCCTATAAATGGCAAGTGAGCCCTTCCCTTTCATCTGTGGAGAATGTAAAGGAAGAAGAAGTCAAGTTAGTGAGGCCTCAGAAATATACTTTCCATTTTTTCCCCTTGTTATGTTATTTCGGACATGAGCCTTGTTCATGGATTATTTGTTTGGTATTCATGGCTTGAAACAGAGAAGGATAATATGCAGAGCTTGCCTTCAGTGTGGCATCCCAGCAGTAGCCCAGCTCTCTGATAATTGCATGTTTAGCATACTTGCTTGCTGAAGAACTCTTACAATCAAGATACCTGGTGATGAGCTATGTTGGTCGACCCCATGTGCATGTAGGGGATTCTTTGCAGTTAGATTCAGTACTGGAGGGTGGGGCCGGTGAAGTGACAAGACTTTAGAATAAGTTGTCTCTGGTCCTCCTTTGCTATATATTCCCTGTGCCTAAATCCCTTCCGTTCCCTCCCTTTCCTTTGTTTCTGAAAACCAGTTTGAACAACAGAAAGTTAAAGTCCATTCTGTTGTCTTAAATTGGCTCTTAGGTTCTAACATAAGGAGTCTGTTTTCCAGAGCCTTGCTATTGCTCTAAAAACTCCATAGTTTGTATTAGAAGTTTTAAAAATTAGAAATGATTTTATGTTATTTTTAATATACTTTGCTGCCTTAGAGGCTTTTAATCAGAATGCTGCTTATAAATATTTAAACAACAGTAGACACATGTTGCAGCAAAGATCGTGATAATTTCTCATTGTGTTGAAAATAAAGTTCTGTTTCTTTGGTGGCCAACTCATTAGCCAACAACTATTGGCTGGTGAAGACTTGGGTTGGTTAACATTGTATTCAAGAAAAGAGGCATGAACACTCATAGCGCTAAAATTTTTTTGATCAGGATGTGCAGTCATTCATGCTTTTCTCTCTTCCTCTTCTCTTTATGACAAGGCAGTTGCAGGTTTTAAATGTTTGCCTACCACTTCATAAATCATGGCATATATGAACATCAACGTGTGCTATGATAGCATCTGTCCCTTTTCTCCCTCTTATTTTTTGCACTAAAGGAGTTGTAGTGATATCAGCCTGTGTTAAGCCAGTTTCCTATTCAGAAAGGATCATGTTTTATAAATTAATGAGCATTTGAATTTTGTTATATCAGTTTGTTATGTTTATATTAGCTTATTCACCAAGTTGGAGTAAAGAGGAATAACGTTAATTTAAAATAATTTAATGAAGCACAGTTACATACACAATAAAGTTCACACAACAAAAATTTCCATATGTAAATATTTGACTAATATTGGTTCTTTCTTAATTCAGATTGGAAATAAGAGTTAGTTAAGGCTACTTTTTAAGTAGATTCAAGCATCAGTGTTTCCTTTGCAACTTCTAATGAAGTCTCCTTCAAACTGATTCTCCAGATAGCTTGAACTTCAACTTCCATAATACCTATTGCTATGCTGTTTAGGCATTGTAGATGTTGGTCCAGTAAATCTGGAGAAGATCAATTTTCAGGGTGCTATTCTATTTGTGGTGGCTCAGTGGGTAAGATGCCAGGCTTGTCGATCGGAAGATCGTAAGTTCGGAGGTTCGAATCCCTGGCCCTGCGTGCGGAGTGAGCTCCCACACTAGCTCCAGCTCTTGCCAACCTAGCAATTTGAAAGCATGCAAATGCAAGTAGATGAATAGGTACCACTTCGGTGGGTAGGTAACAGCATTCCGTGCGCGTCATGCGGCCACATGACCATGGAAGCGGCTTCGGACAATGCTGGCTCTTCGGCTAACAAACGGAGATGAGCACCGGCCCCTAGAGTTGGACACAACTGCACAAATGTGCGGGGGGAACCTTTACCTTTTATCTATTCTGTTAGTGTTAGGAATATGAAGCACTACATTCCATACAATTCTCTCCTGTCCTTTCTATGTTCTTGAAATATGTTCAGTTGTTCAATGCTTACTGAATATGTATGTGTGTCCTTGGTAGTACATTTGTTATATACAGGCTTTAATTTCCTTTACTTGAATTGGGTATTCATCTTTAGTAGCATTGAGCTGACTGTATTTATATCGTTTATAAAGTCTGGTCTACTTTTTTTCTCACTTATTCCAAAATAGGAAAATAGTGAATATTTAGAATTTTCTTTTAAAAAAATGTGGATCTATTGTATTAATGTTGTGCTTTTCGGAACTGTAACTGAGAAGAACCCAAAATGAGGAATTTTATTGTCTGAAAAAGAATTTTGCATCTTATATTTTGAAGCACTGAGAGAGAGTGTTGGGAAATTCAGAATGATGTGTAGTAGTCAGGGTAAAGTTTTGGGAAGAGGAGGCTGGAAGCTGCCTTTAAGGGCTCCCAACTTGTACAATGAGGGTACCTACCCTTCCCCACTTTGGATCCAAATATTTTTGTACCTCCTCAGCAAAATTAGTTGCAGTTCTAAGGTCCTCTAATCTTTCTTATGATGCTTAACCTTGCATTATTTCCACTTTTTTATTTAGCCCATCACCCTGTCATCATTGTCAAAATTTCAGTTATTAGCTGCTTGGAAAATAAATTCTTTTCTTTTATCTTACTATAGCATGATTATTGGTGGCCATAGATGCAGAAAGTAGGTTTTTACATTCTCTTGGAATTCATCTGCCTTTTTTTCCCCTCTGCTGTGCTACAAACCATAAGAACCAAAGCACTACATAAGGCTGGTCCATTAACTTATGTAGGAAGAGGTCCTGCTATTCCCCACTGTTGCCTGCCATGTTTCCTTCCCCAGTTGCAGCACCACCTCCAGACACTCTCTGCCATAGGTAGACATCTTTATAAACTTTAAGGAACTAGTGTATGTGTAGAAGCTATAGCCATGTCACCATACATTACTCTGAGTTGAGATAGAGCAGATAGCCGAGCTGATAAATATGGAGAACAGTGGATAGGATCATAGTCCCAGTTCATTGCTCAAAGTGACTACTTCATTTCACCTAATAGTAGCAGTTGCCCTGCTAGTGCAGACAGAAGAATATATGGTTAAACTTCACAGAGAAAGAACTGCTCCATGGCACCAGATATGTCTTTGTAATAGCTCTTTAGAATTAGGATGTTCTGTGGATATTAGAGTGACCTTTACTAGATGGTATCTCACCACCACAAGGAGGTCTCCATTTATGGTGCATGCTGTGTTTGGCAGATTAATGTGCATCTGTTGTAGCATGGTAAAGATACATTTTTGGAATGTGTTTATTGCTTTACCAAATCTTGCTTGTTGTTTGAGTTCTGTCAAGACAAATTAAAGGAGTTGACAGTGTCTGGCAATAGCTATCCAAGTCCAGGTCTTAAACAACATAGGTGGAGGACAAAATATAAATATTGCAGCTTTGCTCAGACTGAAGAAGCTCCTTGGATAAGGAGCGAAACGTTTCCACTAAGAAAATAGAAATCCAGTTGACATGATTCAAGCTACAGACAATTCCACCTGGATGACTGAGAACCTTCATAGACATATTGCAGCTTTCAGTTTGTATCATTGCAGAAAACTCCCCTACCCTACTTAAGTTTGGTCAAACAGCATAACACTGTTATATAAATTGGCTTCTTCCAATTGATTTAGCCATGGTAAAAGCTCCTTAAAGCGTATGTAAGAGTTATTTAAAACAAATCAGTATTGTTTATGCTTATTTTAAAAAGTTCTGTAGATTTAGTAAACCTATTAAGTAACAATGAATATAGACATATGTTTCTGCATGTGCCTGAACAGAATTTCCATTGTAGCTGCAGAGTTTTGATTTTTTAAATATTAAGATTTTTAAAAAATGATGAGGGCATTGTAAACTTAAATAACTTCATATATCTCCAGGGATTTCAGAATATTTTGCAGCTTCTATAAGTTGTAGCGGATGGTCAGAATATGACATTGAATAGATGCTCTCCATAGGTCTTAGACTCCAACCTCCATAATCCCAGAAAGCATAATGAATGATGATGATGATTAGAATTGTAACACAAGTGAAGGATGAAGAAAGATTGAAGAAAAGCCAACATAGATATATGGAATCAAAAGTTACCTTCCTGTTTCCGTCAGAACAGAATCTGTGCTGTAATGGAAGGAAACCTTTGGATCCGGCCCAAAATGTCTACATAGTTATAATCTATAAAATAAGGTGGTGCTACAGAATTTTAGAATGTTCACTTTTTTCACTTTTGAAAGTGATTTGGATCTCAACTTAACTTTCATTTGCTTCATTAGCATCCTGAAATATGACACTGGTATAACTAAGATACCCAGTCGGTCTCATCTATGTTGTAAGGCAGAAACTCTCTTGGCCAATAAACTGGTTCGTTTATTGGAACTCAGTGATTATTATGTATGATTTTTCTACTTTTCTTTACATAGAAGAATGCTTAATTTTAATTAAACTTTATCAAAAATTTAGTCCCATAAGAGCTGAACTCTTATTGAAGGAAGGCCTTTGTGGGTATATCAGCTATCAAAGTATGGTACCAGTCCATCAAAGTATTTTAAAATGTTCTGAGTACATGTAGCACGTTTCCAAAATTGGAAAAGATACCTAGCAACACATTATTACATAAATAGCATTTCATAATTTCTTTCCATAGCCAAAGATCCAGAATAATATTTTTTCCTATTTCTTCTATGGGATTATGGAATACTGTAGAGCTGATTTTAGCTAAAGACTTAACTTCTGAAAATATCTTTCCCTGGCTTGTGAAAAGGCAACCCAAGGCTATAGAATGGTCATTTGGAATAGCTGGGTTGCAAAAGTTTAGAAAATCTCTATTGAAGCATGAGTTGGGAGTCATGGACTTCGATCTCATACTCTTAATTGCTGCCTGCAAAAGCTGTCCTCCTTGAGCAGATTCTGTGTGTGTTGGTGTGGGCTTATAGAACTGTATCTATGTATGTCATTCATTTGTTCTTTCAGATAATTAAAGTGAAAGACACTGAAAAATGGGTTAAATATTCCTTTCTAATTATTTTTTTTCCAAACTTTTATCTGTGTATTTTAGACTGTTCAGACTGTCTAGTCCACATTTTTCTATAGTACAGTATGTCCACTTCTTCATGACAGCTGATGATACATGAAGATAACCATATGCATATTGTCACAGCTACATCTGTAACTACTATCAATCTGTAGCTTTTACAAAGCAATACCCTTAGAAAATCACATTTTCTTTTTTTATTCCTTTAATCTGGTTACCTGCCAATAACCCTTTCAAGGAAAGTAAGCTTTCCCTCTTCCTCTTTTACACCAGTTGGCACTAGTGTTTCCTAGATTATATGATGTAAAAATTGCCAATGACACAGCAGCAAGCAGTATAGGCTGCCAAAATGGTTTGGCAGGATGTACAGCCGGTCCAGCACTGAAGAATAGCATCAAATTTGATCCCATTTATTTATTTATTGCTTGTTTGTTTACTTGCTTGCTTGCAGGTGAGCTGTTCTACTTATAGGAGAAACACCAGGTTTACACTGCTTGAACTTTTTACTTCTTGGTGGGATAGTAACAGCTGCTTTTATCCAGTGTCAACCGATAGTTAACAGTCATGGGCATATCGAGAAGCTTACATTTTGGGAAGAAAAGCTCAAATAAAAAAAGGTTAGACTGTTGAACACCAATAACAATTCTTTTTCTTTCTTGTATTTCCATTTTTCTGGACTGTTTAGGATTTAGTTCATCCTTTTGCTCTAGTATACAATGTAATCTGTTTTGATGGGTAGAAAAGGACAATGGACTCCACTGGAGATTTAATTCCAAATGTTTAATACTGCATTCTTCATATTTACATATTTCAGCATTTTGAACACTGCAAGCTTGTTAACAGGATATTTCAGTGTGTGATTAAAGCAAAATATTGGAGGATAATGTTCTGCACATGTTTAAAACAATAGAACCAAGAAAATAAGGTTTAATTCAACCCACTGAATTTGACAGCAGTCTTTTCTTTTCTTTTCATCTAGTCTTTCTCTTTCCCACCCAGTTGTTCCTTTCCCCTTTTACAGTTTTCTGATCATGGTGAAACTGATCACAGTTGGGCATGTAGCTTCCTAAGACATTGCAAATAAATAGTCACCTTGTGTGAGATGGGTGGCCATATAAATTTGATAGATAGATAGATGATAGATAGATAGATAGATAGATAGATAGATAGATATTTATTTGATGCTCATCTTAAATATTGCCTGTGATAAGTTGGTTGCTGAACAGTGCTGACTGGTGAGCAATGCCAGCTATCAGAAATCTATGGAGGTCTGCATATATAACTGCAACTGAAACTTTTATCACCACCACTGCAGGAGAAAGACTTTCATTTGGCTGTGCCAGTCCATCAAAGTATTTTATTTATGTGCTTCCAAGCCTTTAAAAATTCTTTTAGGGTACATCAGTAGGGAGTTAATAGAAACTTTGAAATTGGAAAAATGCCTGTGGGTTAAACAGAAAACCCCAGTTGCCTGAGTCAAGCAAAATGCTTGTACTGTTGTTGATAGGTCATTTGCCGAAGGGGAGTTGAATGGATTGTTTTCTATTCTTCCAGTTGTGATATGCAATTGCTTTCCTTTTGGAAAAGAGTTATCTCCTACTTCTCAGGGCTAGATAGAATATAGTTTTCAAGGCTGCATTAAGGATAATGTAGGCAGTTTTTAAACATGAATGTAATAATATTGTTCAAAGTTAAGTTTTAGGAATTGTCAAGGGATTCATTTTAAATACATCTATGTTGCATCATGGAACAATTTCCCATAAGGTTTGGGAGGCTAAGTAATGAAGAAGTGTTCTCTATCACTGTCTGCCATACTAACAGAGAGAACCTTAATCTTTTCCCAAGCACTCTTTAAGAGAAGCAAGTTTAAAAAGCGTGTTACCTCCTTAAAAGATCTAAAATATCTTAAGCATGAATGTGCTGCTCTACTTGCTTTGTGCTAAATGGGATTATAGGATTTACAGTAATTCTGTGAGAAATTTTACATTTTGATGGAGGCAACTTTTCACATCTCTTTTTAAATGGGAAAAGCAGATGGAATGTGATATCCTCATTAAATTCCCATCAGATTGTTTGCTTTCCTAGATATAATTTACCTTGTGATTCTGAAGGGAAAAGGGCCATTGATCAGCAGTATAAATCCCAATAGGAGATTGGGCATCAGTGCAGGAGTATGTATTTAATTCATAGGGGAAGGGAAAAAGCAGATCTTACAAGTTCTTGCTATTGCTGGAAAAGTTAATGTTAAATAATGACTTGAGCTTGACAAGTGCTGACTACATAGATACACCTATGAGGAGTTTGCTTGGTAACAACGAGGAAATGGTTTTCCAATGTCTTCTAGGATGTTTGTCCAACTTCCCAATCTAAACTATATAACACTGGGATTTCCTGGTGTCTTCTATCCAAGTACTATCCAGGTCTAGCCCTAGTTAACTTTTGGGGATTGCTAGTGCAGCCTTTTGCTGTAGGCAATTGTTTATTTATTTATTTAATTTTTATCCTGCCTTTATTTTATTTTTTTATAAATAACTCAAGGCGACGAACATGCCTACTACTCCTTCCTCCTCCTATTTTCCCCACAACAACAACCCTGTGAGGTGAGTTGGGCTGATAGAGAGTGACTGGCCCAAGGTCACCCAGCCGGCTTGCATGTGCAATATTAAATATGTGATATATGCATACAGTAGGGAAGCAAGGGTAGGGAATCTATGGACCACCCAACATCTTTCAAAATTGACAATGTCAACTGGTGCTACTGGAGATTGGGTTCAGTAACATCTGAAGGGCCCAGGATTTCTTACTCCTGTGCTACAGAGCTAGTCTCTTTCCAGATAGGTTTTTGCTCCTAATTTTTTGCTTACCTTGGCTAAATAAATAGGTTTGTGGCTAGTTAGGAAATCTGAAGAAAATTGTGTTTTAAGAAAAAAAAGTAGAAAGAAAAGTAATACTCACTGCAATTGTACATATTGGAAAGAATTTGGAAACGAAGGGTTACCTTCTTAAAAATACTCTATTTCCCTCCCCTCTCCAAGTGACTGTGGTAATTTATTATGTGGTAAAATACAGATCGGATTTTGTCCTATTTTTATTCTTGGTTGTTTTCTCCTGCTATTTCTGTCTTGATAAAATAGGTGTTTTTGGTGAGCTATTGATTTCTTCTCTTTTCTTACATATAAATTCTCAACAGTGTTTATTTTATTAATTGCAGAAATGAATTATCCCAGGCAAACAAAAATTGACTGTTTCTGTATTGTTAAGGGAACAGAATCCAAGACAGGATTTAAATTCAGATCTTTCTCTTTCTTTCATTATAGCCTCGTGCAGAAGAAAGCTTTTCCAGTACTCTTCTTGGATTAGAACTGAAGATATAAATCAAATGCATGTTCTGTTGAGCACAGATTAGGGCTCAGATGAAACAGACCTCTTGAACTTGCTTACCTGTGCTATGAGAAGCATATTTATTTCAGGTGAGGGCTAGGACCAGAGATAAAATGTTACAGGTAAATAAGGTACATTGTGTAGGTGGAGAAGTGTCTTCGTACTCTGGGTAACAGGAGTGAAATCGCAATTACAGCTTTCTTATTTGCCTGACATGTGGTACACATGCTTCATGGCCCCCTTCCTCCACCTTCAGTTCAAAGCAGGAGCAATGTTCTCACTCATCTTCCTTTAATGACATTTGCTGTATTATCAAATTTGTTGCAGCAGGCAGCATTTATATGTGACTGTGACTGGGTTTACAAACTCACAGATAAAGATGCTGCATGCAGTGATAGGATGTTGTAATATACAAGGATAGGCTATTACGTAACTGGTGATAATTGTTGCCATTCCACTAACACTTCGAGTTCTACACAAAATAGCAGTAAAAATCCATTGTTTGGGGTGCTCATTGCAAATGAGAGGAACAAATAACTAAAAGCACCTTGGCTATAGGCTGAATGTGTGTATATATGCATGTGAATGGATACAGCATTTTACTGAACAGACACAAAAATGCAGTTGATGGTATAGTTTAATTTTTTTTTCCAACCCTCCCACTGCTGCTCTCTGCTTGGATTCCTTTCCTTTCCTTTCCTTTCCTTTCCTTTCCTTTCCTTTCCTTTCCTTTCCTTTCCTTTCCTTTCCTTTCCTTTCCTTTCCTTTCCTTTCCTTTCCTTTCCTTTCCTTTCCTTTCCCACTTTCTCTCTCTCTCCTCTTGTGCTCTTTTTTTTTTGGCCAGGATTTTAACGTATATCTCAGGCTGGTAGGCTAAGAGCCTGGGACTTCCCCTCACCACACTTGGAGCCTTTGATCATTTGCTTTGGAGGTAACATCAAAAGGATGGCTGAGAAAGACAGCCAGGCTGTGAAGTTCAACATTCAAGTTAATAGCTTGACTGAAGGTTGTACTGCATTGCCAGAGCTGCAGTAAACATGGGCAGTCCCACAACATTTCTTGGAAATTGACCCAAATGTTGTGTACTTGGGGGGGGGGGGGGGGAACCCACCTTAATTTGCATTTGGATGAGTGACAGGTTTTTTTTAAGTGCCATTTTTAGTCATTTGCAGAAAGGAATAAAGAGCTCAAAAGATATCTACAGTAGTGCAGGCAGGCATTTTGTGATAATAGTAACTACATATTTATTTTTTATTTTTTTATTTTTATCCCGCCTTTATTATTTTTATAAATAACTCAAGGCGGCAAACATACCTAATGCTCCTTCCTCCTCCTATTTTCCCCACAACAACAACCCTGTGAGGTGAGTTGGGCTGAGAGAGAATGACTGGCCCAAGGTCACCCTGCTGGCTTTCATGCCTCAGGCGGGACTAGAACTCACTGTCTCCTGGTTTCTAGCCCGTTGCCTTAACCACTAGACCAAACTGGCTCTAATCTTGTACCTTCCAGGAACTACTCCTCCCATAATTCCCAATCAACCTCCAATTTATCCTATCTGCAGAGTATCAGACTGGAGAAAGGTTCTCTAATTTCTTCATCACACAGTACTACTGTATGTAAAACAATCAATATACCAATAGTTTGTGCAGATAATAACTTTACGAAGTTGCTTTCTGGTAAATGGGTTTTTGTGACTGGTTACACCCATCAAAATAGCTATTTTGTAAGAATACTTATTACATACTCCCAGAATTCCAAATGTGTTACTAGAAGCCTGTTGTGTTTCTTTTATAAGTTGTTTGGTTTTGTAAATCAAATAAAGCACAGACTCAGTGATAATGCATACTATTTATTTAGAGTGAGTAGGTATCAAATTCAATATCTGGTATTTCTGCAGAAAAAAGAGGTTTGGGGAAAATATATGATAGCAGATGATGCAAATGGCTGGAATGCTGCTACAAGTCAGGGATAGACTACATTAATGCTATTAATTACTAGTGTAATTAGATTTGGAGAAAGCAATTAACATGTTCCTAAATAAAGTCTGCATTGCCTATCATGTATTGCAATAATCACATTAACTCACCTTTCCCCAATCTAGTATCTTCCAGACATGTTGAGTCTATATCTACTACTTTTCAATAATTTAATTATTGGCTATGTTGACCAGAAAGTCTCTGATCTATGGGAATTTTTTCAGCATCCTGCACATACCAAATGTTGGCATTATTCAAAGTTTCCTTGTCTCTCCTTGAAATGGAAGCAAGCAGAATTGTTTCTCTAATAATGTTGGTTTTCTTATTTGTACTAGCTGGAATAAACCAGATGTCTTCAAGATAAGTTAAATTACTTACCACATATAGCAATTAACTCTCTAGGAGTGGTATTCAGAAAAAGAATGCTGCTCACTGCCATGCTATATCCAATAGGACAATTTTCAACAGATTACTGTTGAAAACAGATGATTGATTCTTTGAATATACTGTACTGAAATCTGATATAATGACATAACTTATGGACAGGGCAAGAGACTATGTTGCCAAGACTTTGTGTCCAAGCATCTTTTAAATTGAAGCAATCCCCAAGGGGCTGTCTAAGGGATAGTCTTCGTTACACATATCAGTGATTCACTGACTTTATGCAAGATAGTGCACAATGTAGTAATTTTGTGCAGGTGTGTGTGAATTCTGGATCCTGCTTTCTATTGCATTAAAATGACTGGAATAGGCTCCCCCCTCCACTTTTGGAATTTGTATCTAATTAGGAAACAAGGGGAAATTATATTAATCCAGTTATTTTGAATTCATGTTTAAGTTATTTTATACTGGAGAGATGGTTAATAATCCCTCTTTATGCTTCATCTAACCAATTGTATCCCCTGCTTGAACTTGGAAATGTACTGTGGATTCTCATAAAATATGAGATTATAGCATGTGATAAGATTGGAGACATTGCTTTACTGACTGTTCAGTAAATACATTGGTGTCTCTTCGATGTGCCCTGAGGCACTGCAACCTGAGGCGTGCCCACATCTTGAGTTCTACTTTCCTGCTTGCAAAGTGCCTCTGGCTAATAGAGCAGTCGATTTTTCTCCTCCTTTTTCCTTTCCTCTGGCCTCCTAATAAAAATAAAAATATTTTTTTTGTTTTCTTGTTGCTGCTTAAATAAAAAAAGAGTGGATAGCTGAAATGAAACTCCTCTGTTATAAATCCAGTTGTAAATCACATTAAAACTTAATATATTTCATTGACAAAATATGTTAAAATTAATATACTCGATTTAGTGCATGCATCTATTTTAAGTGGGAAACAAACATGCACAGATGGCTCATGTGCAGCGAATACAGATTTGAAGTTAAAGCCAATAGGACCATATGATGTTTCTTTGCTTTCAATTTCTTAAGTGATCAGTTACTCCTTGCTGCTAGAAGTTAGCTGTGAAAGTCAGTTTCAGCTGGCTAATCCTTTTCAGTCTTGAACAATTATGACATGCATATACAGTTAAAGGAAATAGTGTTTGGATGCTCTCAAATATGGGAAAGCTAGTAGTTTGAATGGTGAATATAATCAGCATTTCCTAGAACTGCTATGGATTTAATTAGTGATAACTGTATGTTAGATCCTTCAGAACACAAGATTCGCTGCTAATCTCATTGTCATTAATTGCAAGACTTCCCTACTCTAGGGATCTACATTTTGTGTAAAGTAATTATATATGATGCCAAGGAATGCTTTGTTCATTTGTGCTGAGGAAGTTGTTGAAAGAGAGATATCTTGAAGAGGGATTGTTTCTGCAAGTATAGGAAGCTGCATAGATACTAGAAAGAGTGAAAGAAACAGAAGGAGGTTATGAGAAATGAATTCCAGAATAAAGAGACAAGGATAAGACATCAGAGATATGAGATGAAAAGCTTTTAAAATTGGAAGTAATATCATGAAGTTTATACAAACTACAGCAGAACGCCAAAGCTAGTTTTTCAAAAGGTGAGGACCCCTAACAGAGAGAGAAGAAAGATTGCTGAGTGCAGTGGAGGCTTTCTTAACATACTAGAGAGGAATATGAAAAGAGGGAAAATTAGCAAAGAGAAGATTACAAAAAATGAATAGAGAATGGCTTAGAGATCTGCCAGGTAGAAAATAAATGGGAGATCTTGGAAATGCTGCAAATAAAGAAGCAACAGAATCTGGTAATGTATTGGATATGAGGCAAATGGAACAATAAAAATCTTATGGGATAGCGTGCTTTGGAGATCAGGCAGATGCATTCAGTTCAGTAGTAGTAGGGAAATGTGAGATGTATAATGTTTCGGTTATTCAATATTACCTTATTGCCTTAGACAATATGAGATATTGGTACATTAAATATAGCACATTCCTTTGTGTGCTATACTATGTTTACTGTACTCTTTGTTCAGTCAAATATAGTGCATTTGTATATAGTGGCAGAAATATCCACATCTTTCTCCAGTCTTGTTGAGCACGAAGAATAGGGTGTATTGTAAGTCTGTCTGTCTGCCTATCTAGTTTGTAGGCCATCCAACTCCCAATGATTCGGGGAGGGTCACAACAACTAAAACAAGAGAAATACAGTAGTAACCAGTAAAAAAAAAAGGAGAAAGAAAGAAAGAAAGAAAGAAAGAAAGAAAGAAAGAAAGAAAGAAAGAGAAAAAGACTGTATGAGCATGCGTTAGAAGGTTATGTGATTTGGATAACATTCTGGATTATATGGAGCCCTAATTGCAAACAGTTTTCTGCTTCCATAAAAAGTTGGGAGATGAAGACAATATAATAGGACATTATGGGAGATTTCATGAGGAGCTGCAGCCAATATACACAATTGGCTAGTGTGCATATAACATACAAATAAATGCCTTCTATTTTCTCGACTCTTTAAGCACAACCAATTCTTTAAGAAATAAAATAAATAAAATAAAATAAAATAAAATAAAATAAAATAAAATAAATAAAACGATGCTTTGTCAAGTCCTCTATTTACAATGTTTGAGACAGAAAATTAGAACCATCTGTTGGAAGTACTGTAACACTTGAAAGTTCTTCATAGTAAACTTGTTCTTTTGAATTTCACAAATACTTGCATGGGCTAATGGGTTTATTCAATGCATATAGTGAAAAGGTAAGCATTTGTATAGACTTTCTCCCCACCAAGGTCTGTTTTCAGGATGAGAGACTGTTGGTAGAGTTCTCAATAGAAAATTGTTTTGGATTATATTATTTATGTCTATCAACATGAAGTTTTATTTGGTAAAACTTAATACAGTATTTGTGCATGTTGGAAAGTGGAATCCAACTATTGTCACCAGGGAATATACAGTTATTTGTTATTTATTATTAAATTGGTATGCTGCCTGACTCCCAATAACTCTGGGTGGCTCACAAGAAAAAAACATTTGAAAAAAATAAAATCAAAAAAGAAAAATAATAAATAAAAGGAAGCAAGATAACAGAACCGGATGGGAACATAAAAAAGAATTCAAGAGGGCTTCACTCACCATCACCAAAGGCCTGGGAAAGAGTCAGGACTTAGAGCCCCTTCGAAACACCAGCAGGGTGGGGGCCATCCAGACCTGGTGAGAGAACCTCATTCCAGAGGGCAGGCACTGCTACAGAGGTGTCCTCCTGGAGTCCCAATAGGTGGCATTGCTTAATTGAGGGAACCCGGAGCACGCCAACCCTACCAGATCAAACCAGTCAGGCAGATACTATGGGATACAGGCGGTCCCTCAAGTAACCAGGCCCTGTGCCATGTAGGTGACAACCTACAGTTATAGGTGACAACCAGCACCTTGAATCACACCTGGAAACAAACTGGCAACCAGTGTAGGTCACAAAGCAAAGGTGCTACGTGGGCATACTGAGACATGTATTTAAAAAAATATATTCAGGAGTGGCATAAAGTAATATGTTAGGGATAGAACCCATAAAAAGCATGTGGTGGCAAGAGTTACAGTTTTGTACTGCTTTGATAAATATTAACTTCACAGAGAGCTGGCATGGAATGGTGCCTAAGAGACTTTTCTATGAATTGGAAGTGCTCACTTTGATTTTTATCCCTGCAGTGAACTCAGTAACTGATCACAGATCAGCCACTTCTTATTTCTCAGCCTCTGCAGCCTAGAGATAATAACATTGGCCTGTTTTACTGGCTTGTTTTAAAAATCAGAATGTGCAAATGTCTTAGAAGTGAATAGAACAAGGCTGTTCTATGCAGAGTTTGTCTTATTTAACTTAATGGGGAATATGTGTGAGCAGACATGTGCTGGTAGGAATTATTATTTGGGTTGTATTAACATTTTTTTACAATTTTTGAGCTTTATGATGAATTCATATTTTTTATTTCCTGGTGTAGCATATTGAAGACCCACATCAACCATAACCTAGTTCCTTTGTAATATGTGTCAGCCCTTCCAGGTAAACCAGATAGGAAACATAACTAGATGAACTAATTCTACTTTATTTTAAGGCTACATTAACAGAACCTTGCAAGTCTGAAAGTACAAACCTCCTGCCCTCCCTATTTATCTCTTGAATAGTCAGGGTGGGTCTTTTTTTTCTTTAGACTATTACCCTCTCATGGACTTTCTTTCGTTTTATTTGATTGTTCCCTAGGCAGCAGCTCTTCCCTCTGTTTTCCAAGGTCATCCTCACATTCCATCACATATGAGACTACAGGTCCCATAATCTGCTACTGAATCTGAATGTAGCTAAAATGACCTGCTTATGGCACTATGTTGATTAATGAGAGTCTGTTGGTGAGCTGAAAAGGAGCTGCTTGGGATAAGAAAACCATGCCTGCAGAATCCGAGCAGTATTCACAACTGAACAAGCTAAGAATCTTCAAATGTTTTCGGCCAGTAGACACGTTTGGAATTTGGACACTTTCAAATGACTGTCACGGTGGGCAGGAATGTGCCCATTTATGAAGTAGTTGTAATAGTAGATATGTCATGTTACTAAACATTGATTTACCAGAAAGCAAGGTAGTTAGATTAAAAGAAAAAAAAAATTCACAGGGTAGAAAAGGCAGATATTCATTCCAGAGAAAGCAAATGCACATGCATTTTTATGGGCAAAAGCCATGACAAGTTATGCAATACAGCACAAGTAATGCCCATTCCCACCCAAGCCTTCCTTCCATCTTCAGCCTTCCTTTCTTTGCCGTTTTCCCTTAACAATTAAATGTGATTCAACCCCAGTGAGCAAGCCAAGGGGAGCTTAGAGATGTTGTTGGTGATAAAGTTGGTACAGGATTTTACCTTGCAGCCTCCCAGTTTTTTTAAAAATAAAGTTTACAACAAAACCTCCCAAATATTTTTGAAAACCTTTAATTGGAAACAAACTATTCACAATGTTTTAATGTCTCATTTTTTTAAAGTTACAGAGATATTTGTAAGCACAGTGGTGCCCATCTCCAAGCAAATTACTCAAATTACTCCAAGCCTGGCTGGCAGCTCGACAAGTCAGAGTTTCTCAGAGCTCTGAGCTCTGAGACCTGGCTAACTTTCTATCTTGTTTGCAGGGGTCTACGGACCACTGAAGTTTCCCCCTGGAGAAGGGGGAACCAGAAGATTGCTCACAGAGCCATTGTAATTGCCCACTCCTGTTTTTCTTTGTTGTTTCCACCGCGGAGAAGAACGGGGGGTGGATGCAATGAAATGGCCGAAAGAGGATTCTAGCTCTGCAGAGAACAGTAAGTCTCTTGGGAGACACAAGAGTGACAGCCAGCTTTTAGACCACCTTATATTAGTTTTCTTTTTTAGATTAGTACATTTTTATTATTCTAAAATTTATCTTTGGACTTCGTTCAAAATGTTGGCTAATTTTGTGTTTTCTTTGCTATAATTAATTTTGGTGGAAGCTTGATAGATTTTATTTTGGCAACATAGTGAACAAGTTTTGTATCTTTCTGCCTTTCTTTTGTATCAGAGAAATTGGGACTTAAGAGACTTTGTTGGTATTTCTCACTCGACAAACTAACTGACTTTTGAGAAATTGTTTGTTTGGGTTAAGCAGCTTGCAGCCTGAAGAATAAAGAAGAATAAAGAATAAAGTATAGAGAATGTGTGCCTCTCTACCTTTTTTTTTTTCTTTTTCTATTTTTTTTTAGAAAGGATTATTTTTCATTTGGAATATATTTTCATCTTTCCTTTTACAAACTGTTTGAAATACTGCTCTGTGGAATTTTTTCATCTCTTACTTTAAAAGCTTTTCTCACTTAAAGAAATAGACATTATTGATAAATAATAGAACAGCTGTTCCTTGCTCCCTGAGAAAAATTTTTGTTTTGACTACGGCAGTTGATTACGCTTTGAACAATAAATAATGGCCTTTCTCACAGTATTTCAGGATTTTAAGGAAGAAACCAGCAAAAATTTTTTGCAAATTAAGAAATCCATAGAACGTATATTAATAGTTTTGGTGGCTCAGGAACAGAAGATACAAGGGACAGATTTAGAAACAGAGGAAAGACCTTTCGAACCAGTAGAGAAACAGGGAAAGAGGACTTTGAATGTATTGGTACAGAAGAAGATTATGATATTTTACAGGAAGTGGTCTATTAAATGTTTGGGCATAAATACATTGTGGCAGCTGAGACAGGAAGATTTTAATATGCAAATTGATAGATATGGCAAAATAAACATTTTGATATCCCACATGAGTTACAGAAATAAACAAGTTGCATATTGTGATATTGGCATAACCTAAACAGGAGATTTATTGATATTGATTTGGAATGCAAGGTGAATGAAAATGCGGATTTGGTATTGTACACAGAGTAAGCACAGATATGAGAAATTTACAGATGCATAAAAACATGATATTTTAAGTGTAAGATACAAGATTATAAATAAATATGTTGATATTATATATTACTCTTTCTGGAGACACATTTATGAGAAGACAATGAGATGATGAGATGGAATTAGAATGTAGGTTATTACAAGAATATGTTGTATGTATTAGGTTATATGTTATGTTAGGTTTTGTATTTTTGCTATATTATGTATTATGTTATGTAATATGTTAGATTATGTATTAATGGAATATATAGTCATAACATGAACAGAATATACTGTATTTTATTAGACGTAGATAAGGCCTTTATTTGTTATACTAATTGGACTTTATTGAAGATATAAATATAGATGTAAAAATGGAAAGAGCAAATGGAAAACATTTAATTGATGCAACAATGAACATTTGATTACTATTCTAAGGAGTAGAAACCAGAGATGGATTGTTGGAAGATATCAAGAAAGGCGAAACCTATATGAAGAACAGAAGATTGGATTATAGAAATCAAAGGGTATATGACAAAGAAAAGTTTCTGTGTATTGTATTAAGGACTAACATTTAAAGTTAATTGTTGTACTTAAAGTTCAAGGATAAATTGGAGGACATCTATTTTCTATATTTTTCTTGTTTGTTATTTTTTGACTTCACTTTTTCTTTTCCCTTTTCTTACTTTGTATTTCTTTTTTTTTTCTTTTGTATTAGCTTTTAATGTGTATTTTAAAAATTAATAAAACTTATGTTAAAAAGAAAAAAAAATTCACAGGGTAGAAAAGACAGATATTCATTCCAGAGAAAGCAAATGCACATGCATTTTTATGGGCAAAAGCCATGACAAGTTATGCAATACAGCACAAGTAATGCCCATTCCCACCCAAGCCTTCCTTCCATCTTCAGCCTTCCTTTCTTTGCCGTTTTCCCTTAACAATTAAATGTGATTCAACCCCAGTGAGCAAGCCAAGGGGAGCTTAGAGATGTTTTTGGTGATAAAGTTGGTACAGGATTTTACCTTGCAGCCTCCCAGTTTTTTTAAAAATAAAGTTTACAACAAAACCTCCCAAATATTTTTGAAAACCTTTAATTGGAAACAAACTATTCACAATGTTTTAATGTCTCATTTTTTTAAAGTTACAGAGATATTTGTAAGCACAGTGGTGCCCATCTTTCCAGTATTATTATGATTTTCCTGTTCATAAAGGCTCCAGTAATTTAATCAGACCATATGCAACATGTTTGGACTCTCAAAATGTATTATCTCTTTCATCTTGGAGCTCTGTTTATTTTATTTGATAAACACACTAGTTATGAGTTTATTGCAGTTTGGAGTACTTCTGGTATAGCTAAATAGTCTTCATTTTAACTTGTATGTGATTAGGTAGTTATTTTAAGTAAAAGTTGCTTTAAAAATAAACAGATATATTACAGTTCCATTTCTATTTTGTGTGTGTATGTATGTGTTTACACTCCTGCATTTGTATAATGACAAATGTGAGCCATATCCAGTTGCATTTCCTACTCCTAGAAACCACAGACCCTTAAATAAAAATTGGTATCAAAAGTAACTTTGTGGGTTAGTTATTTTAAAACACGAACTATGCTTAGTAACAAATGATCACTTTAAGTTATTTAAAGATTGTAATAGTCCAGCGGTTCCTCGGACTTCCTCTTTGTTGATGCCTGGAGGCTGGGAGACTTTGGTCCTCAGACGGAGGTTATGGGATAATAGAATTGGTGGATATGGCTTGGCGGTTAAGATGCCTGTGGTGCTGTTTTGTCTACTGGGAAAAATGTGGCGAGAACTTCTCAGGAGTCAACATGCTAGGCATTCTTCAGTCTGGTTACTAGAGAGAAACAATCCCAGTGCTTTTTCTCTTCCACACCCAGTCACACTCTGCGAGTATAATTCTTGTCCAGTACCACAGCTATCTGGCACAGTGAGCAAATTGCCCGCAGGACTTGAAATATTAAGGAGTCCAAATTATGCTGCTTAATGTTTTTCTCTCTATTTGCTTATGACATCTGCAGCATTCTAAGTCTGCAAAATGTAACTGTTGCTTCTTTTTAAAGATATCATGATTTGGGTCTTGCATAATACTTTCTATTTCAATAGAACTGGAATCTTTTTACAGTACTGGAGTATTGCCAGCTTTTGCATCAAACACTAATAACATTTCTGTTAATCTTGATGTTAAAAATGCTATAAAGTTGATTTGTGTCCACTACTAATTTCAGATCTCTTACTCAGTAAAACAGCAGTATGCAGCTGTATATTTTGTATTTTTGTCTGTATATTTCTTCCTAACTGCTGTTTAATTTTAAAAAATATCTTTTTGCTGATAACTAATCCCTGTTCAGAAGATTCACTGCCCTATCAAAATTCCTTCTGCTTTTTTATCATTTTGATATAAGTTATTTAGATACCTGCATGTATAGCCAAGGGGGTGCGATGGCTCAGAAGTTAAGACAGCAGGCTTGTTGATTGGAAGGTCGCAAGTTCGGAGGTTCGAGACCCTAGCCCCGCGTGATGGAGTGAGCTCCCGCACTCGCCCCAGCTCTTGCCAACCTAGCAATTTGAAAGCATGCAAATGCAAGTAGATAAATAGGTACCACTTCGGTGGGAATGTAACAGTGTTCCACGCATGTCATGCCGGCCACATGACCACGGAAGCATCTTCGGACAACGCTGTCTCTTCAGCTAACAAACAGACATGAGCACCGGCCCCTAGAGTTAGACACGTCTGTTCGGGGGAACCTTTACCTTTATGTATAGCCAATAACTTTTCCAGTATAAAAAGTTGATTTTTTTTCTTCCTCCTCATAACATTTTTTTTAATCCGTTCAATCGTGCCTGATTCTCGGAGACTGCCTGAAAAAGTCCCTGCAATTTTCTTGGCAAGGTTTTTCAGAAGTGGTTTGCCATTGCCTCCTTCTAGGGCTAAGAGAAAGTGACTGGCCCAAGGTCACCCAGCTGGCATTGTGCCTAAGGCGGGACCAGAACTCACGGTTTCCCAGTTTCTAGCCTGATTCCTTAAGCACTACACCAAACTGGTTCTCTCCTTATAGCATAATATATCCTAAATATATATTGATCCAAATCAAATGTTTTTGTTTATTTTAATTTGGAGACATAAGAATGGGCTTATGCTAACCTCCTTCAAAATCAATAAGCTTTGTTTTGCTTTGCTTTTTAATGACTTATATTTTTATACACTTTATGTCCTTTTCCCTGTGGCTTACTTTCATTTCTTTGAGTAGTTGTTTTTCCTCTGAAAATGTGTTGTAAAAGAATGTGTGTTACTGGTTGAGGGGAGCTGCAGTCTCAGTGCTGAGTGATTGGATTAGGCATTTGTAGTGTCCCCTCAAATCACAACTGTGTGGAAAGTGTTCAGTCTTTGTGTGAGGGATTTCAGGTTTCATATTTTACTTTTCGTAATGGACAGTTGTGACAGTCAAGCTTATAGATTGAAAGGAAAATGGGTGCAAGAGATTTTGCTGGCCTTCAAGGCTAATGTGGTAGAAGATAGAGGAAACATCTGATCCTGGATCTGGAGAATGAATGTTTATTTCTTTGCTGTCTAGCAGACTTTTAGAAACAGCTGCAATCCTGGGTTAAGAGAAATTTGTTATAGCAAGATGATACTTGAGCTGCAGAAGGTTTCTGGCTGAAGCAGCAAGATGATGATGATGATGATGATGATGATGATGATGATGATGATGATAGAGGAGGGGGATAGTTGGTCACCTCCAAAGGTCAGTCTGACGTAAGTCCCTCCCTGAAAGTTTTGTTTCATAACCAAATCATTCTACATCAAATTAGGACATTTATATAGAATCACTCTTTTTCCTCTTCCCTCTCTCTTCTTCCCCGCTTTAAAAGAAAGAAAACATTACAACAAAGAATGCACAAAAATGCAGTAAAAAGTTTATAAGTAAGTTTGCAGCAAAAAGGTTTTGGTTGGGTCTTTAAATGTGTTCCCACCTTCTACTCTGAGGCAAGATGGTTTCTGTTTTTAACACAAGCAAAGCAATTTGCAAGACTGATCCTCTCCTTTTTAATTGAAATTATGTGTTTTTCTTCGTTAAAACATGCCATCTTCCTTCCTGTTCCTGGCACTAGGGAAAATGAAGAGTTGAAAGCGACACACCCAGACACTGCAGCCGACACACTAACGTGTCCCGACACACAGTTTGGAAAGCTCTGGGTTATAGGAACATATTTGAAAAAAGCAAACTCATCTGTAGAAAATTCTGGCTCGAAGTCTTCAAATTTTGCTTTGAGTCCATTTAGAACATTACTTATTTTGCAAAGTGTTGAATAACCCAGATTAGATTGCAGCACTCTTTGCAGTTTATCACTAATTTTTTCAGCCACTTTCCCCTTTGCTTTGAATTGAAGATTCTGTATATGCTTGCCAAAATATTGGGGTTAGTTGTTGGTTAGCTTTCATCAGTACATATGGAGAATGAGAATGGGATTGAACTTGCTATCTTCTTCCTGCCACCTGTGGGCTTAGCAGGGTCTGCAAGCCACATACTTCTCATCAAGTCAGCAACCTGCCCATTTTGTATTCCTGATCTTACTGGGTTTGTATGCCTATTCCATTGGTCTGCTAAATGCCTCTATTTGTTGTTTATTCGTTCAGTCGCTTCCAACTCTTCGTGACTTCATGGACCAGCCCACGCCAGAGCTTCCTGTCTGCCGTCACCATCCCCAGCTCCCCCACGGTTGAGTCCATCACCTACAGAATATCATCCATCCATCTTGCCCTTGGTTGGCCCCTCTTCCTTTTGCCTTCCACTTTCTCTAGCATCAGCTTCTTCTCCAGGGTATCCTGTCTTCTCATTATGTGGCCAAAGTACTTCAGTTTTGCCTTTAATATCATTCCCTCAAGTGAGCAGTCTGGCTTGATTTCCTGGAGTATGGACTGGTTTGATCTTCTTGCAGTCCAAGGCGCACTCAGAATTCTCTGTTGGAGGAAAATTCTGAGAGTGCCTTGAAATGCCTCTATATTGTGAGTGAAATCAATACTTTTGCAGTTGTGGTAGGAAGGGAGGGACAAGAAATGAAGATCCCTAATGTCTTGTTTTTTTCTTTAATAGTGTCAAGTAAGAATAGACGTGTTAATTGAGAAACGATCATGAACATTACATATTCTTTGCATGTTTATCAATAAAGCCTATACAGTTGCAATCAGAATTATTCAACCACCATTGCAAATCAGGTTTATTGCCAAAATGTACAGACTTTCAGCTGTTTGCAATGAACAAATCAATCAAAAGCAATTGAAATAGCTCAACACAATGAATACTTCAAGTGGTTTCCCCAAATTCAACTGAAAATGCAACTTTAAATGTTTCTTTAAATTATGTATTTTTGAATATTGTAAGCCTCTCAGAGTGTTTTTGCAGTTGGGTAGCCTCAAAATCAAATCAAATTAATTAATTAATAACTTTCAAATTCAAACACAGTTTCTTTCCAATCTCCTAGCTGAATTGATGACAGTTTTGGAGAAAGGGTGGATGCTTGTCTGCACTTTTCATTCTCTACTCAGTCTTTCACAAGTTCAGGCAAATACCTGAAGATGGCTGCAGAAATCCACTGGATAAGTTTCAGTTCAGGGTATTTTTCCTCTGTTGATTCATGCTTCCTTCACAATATTTAACCAAATCAGACAAAAAAATTATTGAATAGATAATTATTCAATAATGGAATGAAGCTATAAAAACTGACCAGAATTCTATCAGTGCTCATCAGAACATTATTATATTATATTATATTATATTATATTATATTATATTATATTATATTATATTATATTATAATATTATATTATATTTATTATATTATTATTTATATTATTATTTATATTATTATAATATTCAATTTTTATCCCGCCTTTATTTTTATAAATAACTCAAGGCGGCGAAACATACCTAATACTCCTTCTTCCTCCTATTTTCCCCACAACAGCGACCCTGTGAGGTGAGTTGGGCTGAGAGAGAGTGACTGGCCCAAGGTCACCCAGCCGGCTTTCATGCCTAAGGCGGGACTAGAACTCTAACAGCGGCCTTTAACACATTTCCTATATGCCCATTTGTTTACATGATGCTCTTCCCCACAAATTTCCCACTTCTAAAAAAAACAAAACAACCATCGAGAGCCCTGGAACTGGCCGCTGAAATATATGACTGCAATTTATTGCTAGATAATTTTTGTTCAAACATAGATTAATAAAAATAGTGTGATGTAAAGGTGAAATGAAGAGCTAGATCAAATCCCAGCCATGGAACGTCACTGGGTGTGACTTGGGCCAATCATTCTTATTTTCTTAGTCCATAGCATTCTTGTGGGGGGGAAATGGAAGAAAAATGTGGTGCCTTCACCCCTGGAGGAAATCTTACAAAGAAATAATATATAATATTACAAACTGTGTCTGAGTTTTTCTTCCCATCCTAATATTCATATTTGATTCTTGGATTGTCAGGGTTAAAAACCCAGATTTTTAACAGAGTTTGAATTTCCCATTACTCCTAGGATGCTTCATGAAAATTGGGATGCTGACACTAAAATATGATTTGTGTTAATTCTGCATCCACATTTTCTTTACAGCAACTTGCAAGTTAAAGGGACATCCAGCTCTTATTTTCATTTTGGGGTAAAATAATAGAATTTCCTGCTATTTGTTTTGGGGAAAGGAAGGAATTTCTCACTCTAGAGCAGTTTTTTCTCAACTTTAAGATGTGTGGACTTCAACTCCCAGGATGGCTGGGGAATTTTGGGAGTTGAAGTCCACACATCTTAGTTGCGAAGATTGAGAAACACTGCTCTACCTGGAGAAGGGGAGACCAGAAGATTACTCGTGGGGCCATTGGGATTGCCTACCCTTGTTTTTTCTGTAGTTTTCCACCGCGGAAGGAACAGGGTAAGTGCAAGGCAATGGCCGAGATATATCAGGCTCTCGCAGGGGAAACAAGTCTCTTTGAAGAGACACAAGAGCGCCCAGCCGCTTTTAGATCACTTTAGGAATGTTTTTTTTAGATTAAAATATTTTTGAAATCTAAGATCTATTTTTTGGACTTTGTTGAAAATGTTGGCTAACTTTGTGCTTTCTTTGCTATAACTGATTCTGGTGGAAGTTTGATGGACTCTATATTTGCAACATAATGAAACGTCTGCATTTTTTTTTTTTTTACTTCTCTTTTGTATTAGAGGGATTTAGGAGACTCTGTTTGTAATTCTTCGCTTGATAAACTAAATGACTATTCATTTTTTGAGAAACTCTTTGTTTGGATTAAGCAGCTTGCAGCTTGAAGAACGAAAGCTCGCAGTTTGAAGAATAAAAACACAGGGTAACGTGTTTTTTTCCTTGTCGTCTTTTTCTACATCCTCCCTGGTTGGATTTTGCTTCATTTGGAATATATTTTTTATTTCTCCTTCTATAAACTGTTTAAAATATTATTCTCTCCTGTATTTTGGATTATTGGAACTTTCTTTTTTCTTTTGACTTTAAAAAAAAAACAACAACAACGACGTTCTGCTTAATAGATTCTGCTGGTAGTATTCCATGGACAGATTACATGATTATTGTTTTGACTAGAAGGGTTGTTGTTTTAATTTGAAGGACACAGGAAAGATGGCTTTCCAACTTGTACCTGAGGAGCTCAGAAGAGAGATTACTGAGGCTTTTTCAAATATTCAAAGGTCGTTGGAATTACTGTTCGTAACTCTGCAAAACAGAGAGAAAGAACAGAGAACAGAAACGGAGACAGAAGGGAAAAATGTTTTTCAAGTGGAGGAGAAACAGAAGGAGGAAATTTTGAGTATATTAGTTCAGAAGAACATTCTGAAGGCTTTACACTACAATCTTGGTATAGATATGTTGTGGCAGTGGAGACAGAGTGAAAATATGGGTGCACAGTTGGATGGATGTTGTGAAATATGTGGAAAGGGAGAGAAGGTTGCTCTGATATTCTATATGAGATATAGAAAAGAGCAGGCTGTATATTGCGAATCTCCCACAGTGTATTGTGATTTTGGCATAACCTAAACAGAAGATATGAGAAACTGTATGGATATAAAGGTTAATGAAAAAATATGGACTTGAATTGTTATGAGAAACTGTATGGATATATAAAAAGTGATATTCTAAATGTAAGATGCTAAATACAAACACAAGTTGATATTATAGAATATTGTTTTCCTTAGAGATATATTTATGAGAAGATAATGATATGATGGAATTAGAATGATGGTTACTACAGGATGATATATATCAATATGTATTGTATGAATATTATAAGAATTGATATATTAGCTATTAGGTTAAGTGATATGATAGATTATGCATTTAGTTTAAATGGACACTACTACAAGGAATGGAAATTACAGATGGATAATTGAGATTCAAGAATTCCTTTTTTATGGAGATATATATATATATTAGAATTAAATTATAGAAATATATATGTATGAACACTATAAGAATTGCTAAATTATGTATTAAGTTACATAACATGTTAGGTTATGAGTCATAATATGAATAGAATATATTGTAGTTTATTAGAAGTAAATAAGGCTTTTATTTGTTATACTAATTGGTCTTTATTGAAGATATAAATATGTAGTAATGAACATTCAACATTTAACTACTACTTCAAGGAGTGGAAGCCAAAGATGGATTATTGGGAGACAGTAAGATGAAGGTTAGAAGATTGGATTAAAGAAATCAAAAGGCATATGACAAAGAAAAGTTCCTGTATACTGTATGAAGTACTAACATTTAAAATCAATTGTTGTACTTTAAGTTCAAAGATAGATTGGAGGACATCTATTTTCTATATTTTCTTTGCTTATTATTTCTTGACTTCACTTTTTCTTTATCTTTTTCTTATTTTGTATTTCTGTTTCTATTTCTTTTTCTACTTTAAATTTTATTATGTATTGTAAAACTTAATAAAATTTAATAAAAAAAAAAAAAAGAGAAACACTGCTCTACAGTTACAGGACACTCTATCACTTTTTCTCTCTGTTCTGTTGAAAATAATAGGTGCATGTTGTTGTTGTTGTTCAGTCGTTTAGTCGTGTCCGACTCTTCGTGACCTCATGGACCATAGCACGCCAGGCCTTCCTGTCCTCCACTGTCTCCCGGGGTTTACTCAAATTCATGTTCATTACATCAGTGATGCTATCTAACCATCTCATCCTCTGCCGTCCCCTTCTCCTTTTGCCTTCAGTCTTTCCCAGCATCAGGGTCTTTTCCAGTGAGTCCTCTCTTCGCATTAGGTGGCCAAAGTATTTGAGCTTCAGCTTCAGCATCTGTCCTTTCAATGAGCAGTCAGGGTTGATTTCCTTTAGGATTGACTAGTTTGATCTCCTTGCAGTCCAAGGGACTCTCAAGAGTCTTCTCCAGCACCACAGTTCAAAAGCATCAATTCTTCAGCGCTCAGCCTTCCTTATGGTCCAACTCTCACAGCCATACATTACTACTGGAAAAACCATAGCTTTAACTATACGGACCTTTGTCGGCAAGGTGATGTCTCTGCTTTTTAATATGCTGTCTAGGTTTGCCATAGCTTTCCTCCCAAGGAGCAAGCGTCTTTTAATTTCATGGCTGCAGTCACCGTCTGCGGTGATCTTGGAGCCCAAGAAAATAAAATCTGTCACTGCTTCCATTTCTTCCCCTTCTATTTGCCAGGAAGTGATGGGACCAGATGCCATGATCTGGGTTTTTTTAATGTTGAGTTTCAAGCCAGCTTTTGCACTCTCCTCTTTCACCCTCATCAAGAGGCTCTTTAGTTCCTCTTCACTTTCTGCCATTAGGGTGGTATCGTCTGCATATCTGAGGTTGTTGATATTTCTCCTGGCAATCTTAACTCCGGCTTGTGATTCATCCAGCCCGGCATTTCTCATGATGTACTCTGCATATAAGTTAAATAAGCAGGGTGATAATATACAGCCTTGTCGTACTCCTTTCCCAATTTTGAACCAGTCGGTTGTTCCATGTCTGGTTCTAACTGTTGCTTCTTAACCCGCATACAGGTTTCTCAGGAGACAGGTAAGGTGGTCTGGTACTCCCATCTCTTTAAGACTTTGCCACAGTTTGTTGTGATCCACACAATCAAAGGCTTTAACGTAGTCAATGAAGCAGAAGTAGATGTTTTTCTGGAACTCTCTTGCTTTTTCCATGATCCAGCGAATGTTGGCAATCTGATCTCTAGTTCCTCTGCCTCTTCGAAACCCAGCTTGCACTTCTGGTAGTTCTCGGTTCACATACTGCTGAAGCCTAGCTTGTAGGATTTTGAGCTTAACCTTGCTAGCATGTGATATAGATGCATACTGGTGCAGTTATAAACCTGAAAAGGCAATGAAACATGTTCCAGCTTCTATAAGCAGTGTAATTGCTGTGACGTAACTTTTCCTCTGCAAATAAGAATTCTCCCTCCTTCTGTTTCCAGACTGATACCTAAAATACTTTTATACTTGGCAGTTCATTCCACTACACAAGTCATTGCAAGATTGGGTTGCTGTTTCCTAATCCCAATAGCACATCTTTCTCTTTCTCCCTTTTTCTCCCATCTGGATTGAGTTGGCTCACTCAACAGCAGGACTGAGTCTCATTTCCTCCACCAATAATGTTATATAGGCAGTGATCTTGGCCTGCCCTAACATAATTGAAAATTATGTGTACTGTAGACTTGCAGTGCTGAAATGTAGACTCATAAAAACCTAGGGCTCAGGTAGCCTGTGGAGATTGGATTTGGCACACAATGAAGCTTTTATGTAAAATAAGAATTATAAGCCACCACATTAATATTGTATTATGGCTCAAGCTTGAAGCTATTGAACAAAGCAAGTGTTTTATTCTTTGTCAATAGAGCTGGATCTTTCTCTTTTTAAACTGGGTGAGGGAAAACTGAAGAGGGGACAGAACAACTGGGGGGATACAGGAACATTTCCTCACAAAATCCACTCCTTTCAGCAAACTCCCAAAATTCTGGACATTTTTTGGATATATTGCAGAGAAACATCTCTCTTGCATCTCTCACACTCTTAATGCTTGTAGAGCTCCCCTTTCTGTTGCACTGGGTTAAAAATATTGATAAAAAACAAATTATATATCCTTTGAAGACTTTTTCTGAAAGGCAGAGGGAGGTCAAAATAGCTCTTTTCTTTCTAGTAACAGTGACATTATTACCAAACTAAGCTGGTTTTGCCTTTGTGATGATTCTGCTGAGGTCAAGACTAGCTCAGGGATAGAGCAGTGCCTTTGCTCTGGTTTAAGTATGTATGTTTGCTGCCACTGATGTCACCATATACCTAAAGCTGTTCAATTGGGTAATTGTATCTTTTTTTTTTTTTGCAACTCAATCGTGTCTGATCCTCAGTGATTGCCCGAAGTAGTCCTTGCAGTTTTCTTGGCAAGATTTCAGAAGTGGTTTGCCATTGCTTCCTTCCTAGAGCTGAGAGAGAGTGACTGGCCCAAAGTCACCAAGCTGGCTTTCATGCCTAAGGCAGGACTATAACTCACTGTCTCCTGGTTTCTACCCCGTTGCCTTAACCACTACTAGACCAAACTGGCTCTCGTATCATTTTTACCAGAATGAAAATAGGTTACATGATCATGCAGAAAGCTGCAGGTGAATTGGGATGTTAATTGAAGGATAGTTTGGATCTGCAAAAGCCTTCCAGGTTTGCTGGAAAATACTGGGTTTAGCCAGTTTTTTTTTTACTACAGCTTTGAGGTTGCAGATCTTGATTTTCTGTCTGTCCTATGACAAAAATTAACTTGAATCATTTTACAGTAATTCTGACTAAAAAGTAAAGGTAAAGGTACCCCCCGCACATTTGTGCAGTCGTGTCCGACTCTAGGGGCCGGTGCTCATCTCCGTTTGTTAGCCAAAGAGCCAGCGTTGTCCAAAGACGCTTACACGGTCATGTGGCCGCATGACACGCACGGAACGCTGTTACCTACCCACCGAAGTGGTACCTATTAATCTACGTGCATTTGCATGCTTTCAAATTGCTAGCTTGGCAAGAGCTGGAGCTAGTGCGGGAGCTCACTCCGCACGCAGGGCTAGGGATTCGAACCTCCGAACTTGCAATCTTCCGATCAACAAGCCTGGCGTCTTACCCGCTGAGCCACCACGCCCCTCATTCTGACTAGGGAGTGCAAAATGTTTTGTATATGAACCCTTTCAAATTCAAAACATCCCATTTTGCATTCAGAATGTTTCATTTTGACCAAAATGGGCTGTTTTGAACATTTTGAAAGTGTCGCTTCAATATCACAATACTTCCAGGTTGCTCAAAATAGCTTGTTTCATGCCCAAGACAGCTATTATACACTGGAAACAAGGCATTTTGAACTTGAGATGTTTTCATTTCAAGATGGATTGAATATGAAATGGTTTATGCCTTAGACTCGATGCCAGCTGGGTGACCTTGGGCCAGTCACTTTCTCTCAGCCCTAAGAAGGAGGCAATGGCAAACCACTTCTGAAAAACCTTGCCAAGAAAACTGCAGGGACTTTTCCTGGCAGTCTCCAAGAATCAGACATGATTGAACAGATTAAAAAACAACAATACCTTAACCACTGTGATTTATGTCCCAGAGACATGTGTACATGTACATGTATATGTGTATACACACAAATATACACGCATATATACAGTGGGGCAAAAAAGTATTTAGTCAGCCACCAATTGTGCAAGTTCTCCCACTTAAAAAGATGAGAGAGGCCTGTAATTGACATCATAGGTAGACCTCAACTATGAGAGACAAAATGAGAAAACAAATCCAGACAATCACATTGTCTGATTCGGAAAGAATTTATTTGCAAATTATGGTGGAAAATAAGTATTTGGTCAATATCAAAAGTTCATCTCAATACTTTGTTATATATCCTTTGTTGGCAATGACAGAGGTCAAACGTTTTCTGTAAGTCTTCACAAGGTTGGCACACACTGTTGCTGGTATGTTGGCCCATTCCTCCATGCAGACCTCCTCTAGAGCAGTGATGTTTTGGGGCTGTCGCTGGGCAACACGGACTTTCAACTCCCTCCAAAGGTTTTCTGTGGGGTTGAGATCTGGAGACTGGCTAGGCCACTCCAGGACCTTGAAATGCTTCTTACGAAGCCACTCCTTCGTTGCCCGGGCGGTGTGTTTGGGATCATTGTCATGCTGAAAGACCCAGCCACGTTTCATCTTCAATGCCCTTGCTGATGGAAAGTTTGCACTCAAAATCTCACGATACATGGCCCCATTCATTCTTTCCTGTACACGGAACAGTCGTCCTGGTCCCTTTGCAGAGAAACAGCCCCAAAGCATGATGTTGCCACCCCCATGCTTCACAGTAGGTATGGTGTTCTTTGGATGCAACTCAGCATTCTCTCTCCTCCAAACACGACGAGTTGTGTTTCTACCAAACAGTTCTACTTTGGTTTCATCTGACCATATGACATTCTCCCAATCCTCTTCTGGATCATCCAAATGCTCTCTAGCAAACTTCAGACGGGCCCGGACATGTACTGGCTTAAGCAGGGGGACACGTCTGGCACTGCAGGATCTGAGTCCCTGGCGGCGCAGTGTGTTACTGATGGTAGCCTTTGTTACGTTGGTCCCAGCTCTCTGCAGGTCATTCACTAGGTCCCCCCGTGTGGTTCTGGGATTTTTGCTCACCGTTCTTGTGATCATTTTGACCCCATGGGGTGAGATCTTGCGTGAAGCCCCAGATCAAGGGAGATTATCAGTGGTCTTGTATGTCTTCCATGTTCTAATTATTGCTCCCACAGTTTGATTTCTTCACACCAAGCTGCTTGCCTATTGCAGATTCAGTCTTCCCAGCCTGGTGCAGGTCTACAATTTTGTTTCTGGTGTCCTTCGACAGTTCTTTGGTCTTCACCATAGTGGAGTCTGGAGTGTGACTGTTTGAGGTTGTGGACAGGTGTCTTTTATACTGATAACAAGTTCAAACAGGTGCCATTACTACAGGTAATGAGTGGAGGACAGAGGAGCCTCTTAAAGAAGAAGTTACAGGTCTGTGAGAGCCAGAAATCCTGCTTGTTTGTAGGTGACCAAATACTTATTTTCCACCATAATTTGCAAATAAATTCTTTCCGAATCAGACAATGTGATTGTCTGGATTTGTTTTCTCATTTTGTCTCTCATAGTTGAGGTCTACCTATGATGTCAATTACAGGCCTCTCTCATCTTTTTAAGTGGGAGAACTTGCACAATTGGTGGCTGACTAAATACTTTTTTGCCCCACTGTAACTAATTGGTAAAATTAATTATTGGACTCTTTTCCTAAATAGTCTTACACTTCATTGGGACATATGATTACCATGAGCCCCTCTTAGAATTTTTAAAGCATAATTAGAAATATTGCATTTGAAATGATGGAGCAACTAAAATTTAATATAGTTCCTTTAGTAGTTTTATGTAGTTTTGTAGTTTGCAATAACAGTGGTGGAAATATCGTGGATACAACCTTCAATGTCTTTCGAATTCCCTTCTTTTCTCTTTCTTCCTCTCTCCCCTGAAACTTCAAAACAGAGATTTAAACTGTGTGGTGAGTGTTCAGTGAAATTGTAGTTGTCAGAGAGGAACTATAGAATTTTTTTTTTAAAAAATTTAAATTAAATTTATATAACCGCCCATCTCCCCCAACGGGGAACTCTGGGCGGTTTACAATAAAACAGTTAAAACAGAATATAAAACATCAATATACAATATATAAAAATAATAAATAATTATAAATCCAGATGGATGATGGAATTAAAAAGAAGGACATTATGAAGTTAAGGAATTAGCCACCCCCATGAGGAACTATCCTTTCCTCCTTCCCATGCCAGGCGGCAAAACCAGGTCTTCAGCTCTTTCCTAAAGGTCGGGAGGGAGGAGATCTGCCTCAACTCTGGGGGCAAGATGTTCCACAGTGTGGGTGCTACCACAGAGAAGGCCCGTCTCCTAGACCCCATCAGATGACATTCCTTGATTGATGGGGTTCGTAGCAGGCCCTCTCTGAATGACCTGGTGGGGCGGGTCGATAAAATGGGGATAAGACGGTCCTTCAGGTATTCTGGCCCCATGCCATGTAGGGCTTTAAAGGTAATAACCAACACCTTGAATTGTACCCGGAAGCAAACCGGCACCCAATGCAGCTCTCAGAGCAAAGGTGTTATATGTGCAGATTTTGGTGCACCCAAAATTGCTCGTGTGGCCGCATTCTGCACCAGCTGAAGCTTCCGGATAGTCTTCAAGGGTAGCCCCATGTAGAGCACATTGCAATAATCTACATGGGAGATGACGAGAGCATGAGTGACTGTTCGGAGGGTGTCGCGATCCAGGAATGGGCGTAACTGGCGCACCAACCGAAGTTGTGCGAAAGCCCTCCTAGCCACGACTGCCACCTGCTCTTCGAGCAGGAGTCGTGAGTCTAGAAGGACCCCCAAGTTCCGCACCGGTTCCAAATGGGGAAGTGCTACCCCATCAAGAACCAAAGATGATAATTTCCCAGAAGACGCTAGGCCATCAATCCACAGCCACTCGCTCTTGCTAGGGTTCAATTGTAGCCTGTTGTTCCCCATCCAGGCCCTCACAGCCCCCAGGCACTGGGACAGGGTGGTCACTGCATCACTTACTTCATCAGGGATGGAGATGTAGAATTGAGTATCATCCGCATACTGATGATACCTCATCCCATGGTGTCGGATGACCTCGCCCAGCAGTTTCGTGTAGATTTTGAATAGGAGAGGAGAGAGAACCGAACCCTGTGGCACCCCACACAAGAGGTGCCGAGGGTCAGATCTCTCCTCTCCTATTACCACCGACTGGGAGCGGCCTCGGAGGAAGGAGGTGAACCAGCGCAACACTACGCCGCCCACCCCCAACTCCCTAAGCCGCCCCAACAGGATACCATGGTCGATGGTATCGAATGCCACTGAGAGATCCAAGAGAGCAAGGATGGATGCACTACCACCATCCCGCTCCCACCAGAGATCATCCGTAAGCGCGACCAATGCAGTCTCCATCCCATATCCCGGCCTGAAACCTGACTGGAAAGGGTCTAGATGATCCGCTTTATCCAGGGTCCTTTGAAGTTGCAACGCCTCCACTTTCTCAACCACCTTTCCCAAAAAGGGGAGGTGGGAGACTGGACGAAAATTGTCCAGGATGGTAGGGTCCAGGGCTGGCTTCTTGAGGAGGGGGTGCACCAGTGCCTCTTTAAAGGCAATTGGAACCACCCCCTCCGCCAAGGATGTATTAATCATAGCCTGGACCCATCCACATGTCACCTCCCTGGCTGATTTCACCAGCCAGGAAGGGCAGGGATCTAAATAGTATGTGCTGGGATTAACAATTCGAAGGATCCTGTCCACTTCCTCAGGTGCAACAGGATCAAATCGTTCCCAGATAATAGGGCAAGACCATTCTCCCGGCATCTCCCCAGACTGCATTTCACGCATGGAGTCCAACTTAGACCGAATCCGAGCGATTTTATCCTGCAGATGCTCAGCAAATTCTTCCGCACGGCCCTGCAGGTGGGTGGTCGATACCACCCTACCCAAGAGAGACCGAGTAATCTTAAACAGGGCCGTCGGACGGCATTCTGCGGATGCAATAAGCGCGGAGAAATATTCATGTTTCGCCGCTCTTACCGCCACAAGGTAGGCCTTAATAGCGGCTCTAGATTGTGTTCGGTCCGATTCCGCCTTCGTTTTTCTCCAGCGGCGCTCTAGACGTCTCTTCATCCTCTTTAAGACCCTCAACTCCTCCGTAAACCATGGGGAGTGATGGGTCAAATGGGGTTGGAGAGGTCGCATCGGCGCGGTCCTGTCCAAGGCACCGGCCGCCTCCCTGTTCCAGGCTGCGGCCAATGCCTCCACTGGACCGTGCAGCAGATCTTCAGGTATTACCCCAAGCTCCCTCTGAAACCTCATTGGGTCCATAAGTCGCCGGGGGCGGACCAATCAAATAGGTCCTGCCTCCCTGCGGAGTGGGGTGGCATAAGAGAATCTTAGGGATATCAGGACGTGATCTGACCATGACAACGGGGATAGTTCTAACTTTCCACTCAGGTCACTTTGCCATTGCTCTGACAAGAAAACCAAATCCGGAGTGAGTCCACTGTCTCGAGTCGGGTCCTGAATAATCTGGGACAGGCCCATGGCTGCCATGGTAGTCATGAACTCCCGGGCCGCTTCCGAGGCATGCCCCAGGGATGGCAAGTTAAAATCCCCCAGGACCATAAGCCTGGGGAACTCCACCGCCAACCCCGAGACGGCCTCCTGCAGCTCAGGCAGGGAGGTTGCTACGCAGCAGGGAGGCTGGTACAATAGCAAGACTCCCAACTGTTCTCGGGCACCCAACTTGAAAAACAGGGTCTCACATCTGGATACTTGTAGAGCAAGGCCCCTGAAGCCATCAAAGACTCTCTGATGATAACTGCCACCCCTCCTCCCCTGCCCCTGTCTCTCGGCTGGTGCCACACCTGAAATCCGGCTGGGCAAATTTCCGAGAGGGCTACCGCTCCCTCTGCGCCCAGCCAGGTCTCAGTAATACGCGCCAGGTCTTCCCCTCAATTTTCCAGTGATGAGGGAGGTGGACTTTAGATTTCTGCATAGATAATTACCCCTCTTTATAATAATCAGAATGGGAATAAATTCTACATAATTTATTTATAATTTTGAATTAATTTGCCTGACATTCTAGAAAAATGGCATGTTTTATAAATTTCTAAAATACAGAATTTAGTGCTACAAAAAGCCATAGCAAATAAAGACTATTGTGTTTTTGCTATGATAAGAGAACATTATTAAATATATAGGGGGCAATTTTGTCAATTGAATTTACTTAATTTAATTTACTCCAAGGCCATGTGTAGGCTTCAGCCTGAAAAAGTTATACTGTATACCTCTGAGTGGGAACAAAACATTACACGAGCAAATCTAGGATACTGTATATTGGGGGAGATTTTAACCTAGATTTCTCCCAATTTGCTGATGCAATTTATTCACATTTTGAGTGTGTACATACAGTAAGCGTGATGTGTTAAAGTTCACCCAGTAAAGTTCAGCAAAAGCTTTCCCCTTACTTGCACTGCAAACTCTCTCGATAAATTCAGCACATTCTTTCTCAGCAGGGACCAACTTTCTTTGTAAATTCTGAATCCTCTCTATTGACTTCAGTAACAAGAATAAGCCTTGGCTGCTATTGTTGGAGTGAGTGAGCTGTACCCTATTCCTGTTTGTGCATCATGAATAGGATTGTTTACTGAGTGTCAGTGTCAGGCAAAACCAGCGACTTGGCTGGAAGGTTGCTTGTATGTCATGGGGCTGCATATTCTCCAACGACTCTTTTATAGCTTGTGCTGATGGGCAAGGAGGAAATTGTTCTGTTAGTCTAAATAGCCCTCAGGTTGTTGACATTAAGAGAGAGCATGGTGCAGAGATCTCTAATTCTCTCTGCTACCACTTTTATAAGTAAGGTTGACTTCCTATTGATATAAATATTTTAATAGCATTTAATTCATAGCATTTCTGTTATCATTTTGTTACATTGCAATCCTATTCTATTTCCAAGTAGTTTTGCACATTTTGTGCTAACTTGAGAGGAAGCCTGTGAAATGAATCAGACTAAGTCAGAGAAAATTTTTCTAGAACATTTTAGGAGGATTCAATTTTAGAAGGGTTGCAACAGAAAGATAAGACAAAGCAAAGTCTGAAGTAATGGCAAAGATGATTCAGAAACTGCATTAGATTATTTGCAGTACGTTTACATGCAACACCCAACAAATAAGCATTGGTGAGCATGTATGCATGCATGGCAGATTTTTAGAAGCAACCCCACAGTCCCTGTTTTAAGGAAACCCAAGAAAAGGAGGTAGTGCTTTGGGAGGAAAAGGGGGCAGAGAAAACTGAGAAGTATGCTATTCCCCCTTCCACTCCAATCGCTGAGTTCTGGAATTGGAGCACATAGTGGTCCCTATGAAATGAAAAACCACTTTATATTAGGTGCTTTATTGGGATTAGAAAAGAGGTGTCAGTTACTCATACTTTTTCCTTACAGACCTCTTGTAATCCTGGTTGCATTCATTTGGACACATTATAGTTTGTCAAGGCTCTTTCTAAAATCAAGTGCCCAGAAACAGATGAAATAGTCTAGGTGCAATCTGACCATATCAAAATAGAGAGGAATTACAACTTCTCTTGATCTTGACACTATAT
Source organism: Charina bottae (assembly GCA_023362775.1). Classification (NCBI taxonomy): domain Eukaryota; kingdom Metazoa; phylum Chordata; class Lepidosauria; order Squamata; family Charinaidae; genus Charina; species Charina bottae. Next base: position 51,273,206 of record JALMGJ010000005.1, read on the forward strand.
TTCTGAGACTGTATTTGCTTTTTTTGCTTTTTACAGATGCATCACACTGCTTGTGTTCAGCTGGCATAGCCACACCATTTTGCAAATCATTGCCTTTTAAATATGAAATATCCATGGATGTTATCATAGGTGCAAATTCCAAGAGGAATTTTTAAAGTTCAAACTTTTCAAAAATTATGCTCCAGGGCAAATAATTATCAGTGTGGGATTACCATTCCTTTTAGTAAGATAGTATAAGTGGATTTCTCCATTCTGACATACAGGACTATTTCAGTTCTTGCAGTTATGGTAATGATAACTTGCCCTGCATTTTGTTCCTTTTCATTTTGTTTCTGGGCAATCTTTCCCCAAATTTAGTCCAGGTATTTGGAAGATAATAATATCAAGTTTGCCTTCACCCCCCCTTCTTTTCATAAGTTTTAATAGGTAAACCCTGTAAACTGCTTAGAATCTGGGTGGTTTTAGATGGTCAGACAAATTTCATAAAGAAATGGTATGAAAATATTTGCTTACACCATGCATGGTTAAACATTATCTTAAAAAAAAGTGTGTGGTTTTTTTGTTATTTTTAATTTCATTTTGTTCTGTACATTTTAGTTCTCTTTCACCATGTTGCACAATGTTTACTTGTCTATTTCCTTTCCTTGTTGAACTCTTTTTTCCCCATTTTTTCCTCCGTCCAGTATCTCCAGATGAAATGGCCGCTGCTGGATGTCCAGGCAGGAAGCCTACAGAGTAGGCAAGCCCTTAAAGATGCCAGGTCTCCATCTCCAGCTCACATTGTGGTAAGTCGATTAAAAAGGACTTCTCTTAGTCCTTTTGGGGGGCATGGGGGAAGCAGTTGGTTTTGCTTATCACTTCTCTTCTCAAATGCACAGATGATGAAATTGAGGGAATGTCACACTGTGAAATAGTCACCCTGTTAAAAAAATGTCCTCGTGTCTTGCAGAAAGTGTAGACTTATTAAAGTTAATTATGTAACTAATCGTTTTCATGATGCTGTAAAAAATTGTTGAAGGCTGGGAAACCGCTCATAAGCAAGAAGAGTATTATGCATTGTAAAAATGCTAATATAGAATGCAAGAAATTGGGGTGCAAAAATAGTTTCATTGTTTAAGTGTCTTTTTTTGTGGTAAACTGATAATGTACATACTTTAGTTTAAGTCTATATATCATTAGGGATTATATATATATTTTTATTTAAGAGCTTTTGTTTTGTTTTGCTTTGTTGGGAACTACTCTTTAGTCAACTTAGAGCAGTTGACAGATTTCAGATTTGAAACAGTCCATATCCTCAGTTTTATAACTAAAACACATGGCATACAAGGAAAAGGGATGAAAAGGGAAGAAGAAAAAAAGTTAATGTTCCAGTTCTTGCCAGGTTGGGATGCAAACAGTTCAAATGCATAACGAAATGGCTTCCATTTTGTAACAGTTGGCAGGACTCCCAAGCAACTGATACCTATGTAGAAGTGATAAAACGGACCTGTATCTCTGTTTTATTTGGAAAATAGTTTATGTGTGGAAGTGTGTGCATTGTGTATGTATGTGCAAGTAGAATGGCATTTAAACATTTTAGGTCAAGTTTTTAACCATATTTTAATTGTGTATGCTTGATCCAAATGTATTCAATATAATTTCTCAAGTTGCAATAGGTTAATATGAAACTTTTTTGTTTAAAGCCTAAAATAATTATGAAAAAGCTTCTTTATAGTACAGTTGTATCTTACATCCATTTCTTTTTTAAAAAGATTATTAAATAATGAATAATTACATCTAGAAAGTTTTTTTTTAAAAAAAGGTCTTGACCATTAATAATGAAATGCTTGTTAAATCCCACTGATTCACTGACATCGTTTAGCTGAAATGGTGAAAGTAATCAGTTCCTTGTTCAGATACAGTCAGTTCTTCGTTCAACTCCCACAGGAAACTGTAGTTTAAGAATCCAGGAAGCTTTTACTCTTACAGCCAGGTAGGTGAGAGGAGAAGAAAAGAGAATGGAAAAAAAGAAGGCAGGCTTTGTTGAAAAAAGAAGTGGTTTGTTGAAATAGCCAATTACATCTGACTTTTATAAAAATATTGCATGATAGTAAATTTGCTTTCATATATTTCTCTTATTACCTTTCATGTATTTGAATTTTTATAAGTGCATATTAGGGCGAAGTTAATATTATGCCAACAACTCAGAATTTAGTAATATGCTTGGGAGACGTGTTCTAGATCAACAGATGATAAATTTAAGAACCAGATGCGGCTATTACAGAAAATTCTTCAATGCGAATATACAGTACTGTAGTGGAATGACACATGCATAGATCTGGGTTCAGTACACTAACCCTCAAAATGGCAATCTAAGGCTCTCCCCTCTTGTTGTTACATTGGAGTAACCATTAACATAAGCTCAATAAATTCACTTCATATCTGTCAGGAGTGAGTAAGCTATGTAGTTTGCAGAGCCTTTGATTCTTGTAGAATCCTTCAGAGGAGTTGAAATCAGTAGGAAAACTGCCCACAGTGACACTGTGGGATACAGGTAGTCCTTGCTTAATGACCGTTTGTTTTACAATGGTTCAGAGATACAACAGGACTAAAAAATGTTGCTTACAACCCATCCTCAAAGTTACGACCATCGCACCACCCCCTCAGTCACGTGATCGCGATTTGGGCACTTGGCAACTAGCTTGCATTTATGACCATTTGCAGGGTCTGATGGTAACGTGATCGTGATTTGCAACTTTCCCAGCCAGCTTCCAACCCCAAAATCAATTGGAAACAATTGATTTGCTTTACGACCATTGCAATTTGTTTTACAAACACATGACTCAGTTTACAACCACCACAAAAATGGTTGTAAAATCGGGTCCAGTCACGTGGTGCCTCACTTAACGACCGCATCACTTAGCAATCAAAATTCCTGTCCCAATTGTGGTCGTTAAGCGACAACTACCTGTAGAACAATGGATTAGAAAAGGCAAGTCCACTTCTCTGTGTGCCATCATTGAAAGGCCAGCCTCTGCACAGGACCTTTTCTTCTGATTGGTAGGTGATGAATGGATATGGGAAGAGTTGTTTACATCTCTTTCTTCATTATGTGTCAAGATTCAGAAATTGGTCCTCATGAGCATACCAAAAAAAAAATACTCTTTACCAAAAACCATCTGATGGGACACCAAATAATGTACAGATCTCCAAAACCAGCAGGGGCTGGATTGTCATACTGACTGGCTCAGTCCAGCACTTTGAATTAATGCATCTTTGATCCCAAAATAATACATTTGTCTATTCCCCAGTAAATGTGCCTGTTGAACTACCTTACTTTCTAAAGAACTTCACTTGGATTCAGGTTAATGAGAAGAAGGTAGACAGTTGCAAGGTTGGTTAAGGGAAAAGGATGTCAAATTCCCATATATATATATATGTACCTTCCACTTGATAAATATGACGCATACTTTTTCATGAAAATCTGCATGCTTGGTAGTTTTATGATGTAGTTGCCTGAGTAGGAACCAGTAAACTGTTCTTTTCCATAAAAGCCTTATATGGATTTACTGTCAATTTTAACTTACCTGAAGGAGTTTTTTCAGAGGGTGGACTTCTTTTACTGTATTTAGCCACCTGTCAGGGAAAAAAAAATACTCCAGAAAAGTTCAAAACGGATTTTGTAGCATGAACTCCTGATTATTGTACTTATATTTTATTCTTAAATTGGTAATTCGTGAAAAAAAAAGAAATAAAAAACTAGGTGAAAAAAATACTTCATTTCCAAAGAAAATTATTATTATTATTATTATTATTATTATTATTTATTAAATTTATATTACAGCCCATCTCCCCCCATCAGGGACCCTGGGCGGTTCACAATAAAACATAGTTAAAACATAAATATAAAGTTACAATATAATAAATAATGTAAAATATGTTAAAAATGGTATTATGCAAACACTGATCCTCCTAAAGTACTGCTTTCATTTACAGCAGCTTAAGCCTCATTACAGCTAATTTTTGACAGTTGCTGTGTAATATGTATGTATGTGGTTCTTTTGATAGATAAATAAAGTAAAGTGTAAAAGTTTAAGCATTTTCATTTGGATATGGATTTATTCAGTTGTATATTTTGGATTTTTTTTTAGTATTTTCATTAATTTTTACTTATAATAAACTTAGGACATCAAGAACTTGCAATTTTGTTTATGCTTATGTTTTAGTTTTTATATCATACCCTACTGTGGCTTCTTTTTTTAAATATTGTAAGATGTAGCTATCAATATAATGTTTTAGCAAACCATGGTTGGTTAATCTACAAATTCTTGTTTCTTTCATTCCTATGGCTTGCTGGTACGCTTGAACACAGAATTCTAGCTATTTCTTTCTTTGTATTTATGTTTCCCTTCTTCTAGATCAGAGCTTTCCAAACTTTTCATGTTGGTGACACACTTTTTAGACATGCATCATTTCGCAACACACTCTTACAGCAGGGCACAAGGCAGGCACTAGGACCTGCACGGAATCACAGCAGGTTTGGAGGCAGCAGCAGCAGCCACGACACACCCAGCCACTGCAGCCGACACACTAACGTGTCCCGACACACAGTTTGGAAAGCTCTGTTCTAGATAATAAATGGAGGAAACAAACAAAGAATTGTCCAAACAAGCCATGATTATTTTGCTTATCTGAAAATCTCTCTGGCTTGATGAAGAATAAGTGATTACCATTGTATGAATTAAATCTGCATGCGGCTCTGTAATTAAAGCATATAAATCATTTAAATATATATTTTCCCTCTGATGTTCAAATGAATTTGGCACATTCTAATAAGTAATCTGTTACTTTCTCAGAATTCCTTTACTTTCTCTGAACCTGATTTTTATTCCTTTTTTTCCTTTAAATGCAATTGTAAATAGCCAACTTTTTAAAGGCAAGTAACTTCTTAGCAGTGAAATCAAAACTAAAGCTAAATCTACTAGATGGTTTGAAAAGCAAGAAGAAAGTAAACAAGCTTCTCACTGCTTTTTTATTTCTAAAGTAGCTATTGATACATTTTCCTCATTGTAACCATGCTTAGATGCTATAATTAGACAAATTTTGCTTAAGGTTAGAGAGAGCCACATTTCTATAGATCAGAGCTTTCCAAACTTTTCATGTTGGTGACAAACTTTTTAGACATGCATCATTTCGCGACACACTCTTACAGCAGGGCATCATTTCACGACACACTCTTACAGCAGGGCACAAGGCAGGCACTAGGACCTGCGTGGAATCACAGCAGGTTTGGAGGCAGCCAGGCACAAGGCAGGCACTAGGACCTGCGTGGAATCCTGGCAGAGTTCAGAGGCAGCAGCAGCTGCGACACACCCAGCCACTGCAGCCGACACACTAACGTGTCCGGACACACAGTTTGGAAAGCTATGCTATTGATGCTTTATTGTTTTCAGAGTCCTATTAGTTGGTTTCTTTTACCAATTAATATGGTAAATCCATATTGAATAAAACTACAAAGAAAGAGGACAGTGCTTTTTCATGTCCAGCCATTTTATGACATAGCATGTCATATGTTTATGACATGTTTGTTTCTCGATTGACCTGGATTTCATACTTCTAAATCCTATACCTGATCCTTTAGATAGCAGAATATCACTATGATGAGCATTGTATCCATGACCTTGAAAACTATGGACAGCATTTCTCTTGGCCAGTAGGTACAGCTAGTTATTTAGTTTATTTAGTGGGGAGAAAAACTAATTAACCCAATCATAACTATATCAGTATTTATTACATTCAGTGAAACGTTCTTTCTTTACAAAGGGATGTCGTATTGATAATTATCAGCATTAAAATAATATTGGGTTACTTTTTAACTTAAGCTTCTAAGAAGGTAGGGGTGTGGGTATGGAGAGAGAGTATGAGAGAGAGAGAGAGAGGGAGGGAGGGAGGGAGGGAGGGAGAATAATACTCATTATTTGACTTGGGTATTTTCCTATGTGAACAGAAAGACTCAGTCTGTTTATAAATGGGACCGTGAACTCTTAGAGCAGGGCTTTCCAAAGTTTTCCTGCGGCGACACACCAACCGCCATTGGTGTGTCGCCGCGGGAAAACCCGGAAGTGCCGCCGTTGCGGCAGCGCACAAAAACCTGGAAGCGCTGCTGCCGCTTTTGGCTTTTTGCACGCCGCTGTTGGTGTGCCGCCGCGGGAAAACCCGGAAGCGCTGATGATGATCAGTTTTGTGTCGCGACACACAGTTTGGAAAGCTCTGTCCTAGAGGCATATATAAAGACTAAGAGGATGCTTCCATGGCCAGAATGATAGAGGCAGATTTCTGTTTCCTCCATCACCTTCCATACTGTTTTCTCCATCACCTTCCATACTGTTTTCTCCATCACCTTCCATACTGTTTCCTCCATCACCTTCCATACTGTTCTGGAGAATTTCCCACTTCCCTGGAGGATTTCTTTATTTTTTAAGTAGGGACCTAACTTTACCTTTTAGGGTATCCTGCTAGCACAGATTAACTGCAGACAAGTCTACATTCAGCTCTTTAATAAAACAAAATGTTTTTTTCTTTTCATTATTTGATATAATACTACAATGATTGCAAGCTTTTTTCCTGAAATTTTTAATTCATTGAAGTTTTTACAGTGAAATATTGAAAGGAAGAGACATAGTTACTTTCAGATTTCTCATTTAGAATGTGAAAATGTATGTTATTTTGTTTATCTAATAATTTATGTAGTTTATATAATAGGACAACGTTTTTGTTTTTCCTCTTCCAGTTCCCCCAAGTTTATTAGAAGTTTTTTTCTTACATTATAACTATAAGTCAAGACTATTCATCAAATACAGCTCTGTATTTTTGCTATGCAAACACTTAAATTCAATCATTGCATGCCCAAACAGTAGTGTTTTTGTAATCATATAAAAGATGAAATATAAAATATAAAAGAAATTTCTGAGATTTCTTTTCCCACCTGTGTACAAGACTTTTGAAGTCTTGGGAATACTGCAGAATGGGTTTGTACAGTACAACTGCCCCGACACTATATTGTGTAATAAGCATATTCTGAGTAATTGAAAAAACAACCTAGAAGAATTGTGGTGCCAGGAGAATTTAGAACACACACAGACACTGGACCAAGGAACTGGAGGGTAAAACCACAGAGGAAACAAACAGCTAATGTATTTGCCAAGTACTATATTTATTCTCTATATATTTTGAACATTTGCCCTTTACAAAGAAATGCAAAAACATTAATGAGAAAAAAGAGAATATATAAAAATTGGCACTAATGCTTTCCCCCCCCTTCAGTTATACCAAACATTATCGCTAAAATAGTTCTGTGTGTCAGGAAAATTACCTTAGGGATGGCATTCTATTACTGTCCTGTTTTTATCCCATCCCATCATCAAACAGGTCCTGAAAAGTCTGCCTATTATTCTAATGCACAAGGTGACCCATAAGGGAAGAGGTGTTCTATGAGTTTTCAAGATCCGAAACTATCAGGAATTTTTAAAGCCAAAACTGGTACTTTGAATTGGATTGGAAATGAATTGAGACAGGACTTGAATAATATAATTTAAACTTCGCTTACATATTGTTAAGACTTTTGCTGTCATGTTTTGTATCAACTGTACACTTCTTTAAAAGCCATCCCATACTTACAGTAAGACATTCCAGTAATTCAAATAGCTATTTTAGTAACAAGTAGTTACCATTATTTGAGTCATTGTAGCAAAATTTAAACGCAAAATTTACACTAATTTGGAATTATGTTAGCAGTATCACCAAAAGTAGGTTTTAGGTGTGCATTTGAAAAAATATGGGAGAAAGCATCATAAATTACTTATTTTATATTTCTTTCTCCTAGCTTAGAAGCTCTTGTTTCTGTTCTTATACATTAGTTGTCACCAGGCTAACACCCCGCCCCCACAAGCGATACTTTGGATTTCATATAGAATGCATCCTTGTGTCAGTTCTTTCTTCTTCCTACGTTCTTCAAAGGTGCCATATTTGCACACAGGCTGAATGTTGAAATCCACCCAAACACTATGGTGCTACAAAGGGAAGGCCTTGTGCATCATTCATTTCATTCCTCACAAGAAGTGTGCTGTATAATATAAGGTCAAAGAGGGCTAGTATTAGCATGCATTGCAAAAGGGCAGGTTTTGGCAGAGACACTTGGAATAGGACCGTAACCTTTTATGAATGCTGGATGCAATAACAATTACTACTGCCTCATGATTCATAAAGGAACTTTTCTCAAAGTTTGTTGGCCCAAATTAATCCTTGTGAACTATAAATTGCACATAACATAATTTAAGTGGATGTTAATGACATGCATGTTTTTGCCTGAATATGCAGATACAGGGGCAAAACTAGGGTAAAAGTGAAATAAAGTACGTGTGGGTCTTTAAATATAATTCTTAGCTTTCAATATGTTTCTACATGAACAGAAAAGAATAAATGTTGCTGATTGGCATTTTGTTTCATAGCTTCTCTCTCGGGATAAAACTAGTATTTTTATATTGTGTTGCCTTTTGAAACTATATCCCTGTATAATCAGAGATACAGATATACTATTACAAAGTTAATATCTAATAATAATGTGGTAACTCTATATTCTTCATCAGTGTCCTCCCATACTTTTCTTATAAGGAATTGCGAATAACTAAATAATTCATTTCCAGTCAGACAATATAAATAACTTCAGGAACACATTTACATGATTATGCATAAAGTTGCATGACTAGGTAAAGAACATACAGTATCTGTAATATCTGTGGGCCCTTTTGTACCAAGAGTCCTTTTCATTTTTTATGAGTGTATGTAGTAAATAAAAGGCAATTACAATAACCCAATTATACCTGTGCTGCTGATATTTCAAACTATTATTTATGATTCACAAAACTTTATTCAGAACCTTCAGTGGTATGTTAGTACATATTTTATTTCATAAATTGTAATATTGACTCAGTTCACCAGGTGAGTGAAGGTGATAAATGTAACCCCTCCCCTCTATCTATCCATCCACCTATCCATCACTGTAATCTTTTGCTGAATAAGAAGTATATCAGACACTGCCATGTAAAGTCTTGAAAAGACAAACCAAATACAGCTGTTGAATGTATGCTTTCTACCATCTGTTGAGAGTTCATGTCTTCTATCAGATTACGCTGTTGTTGTGTTATAATTGCTTTCCCTTAGAAGGCATGGCCTTGGGCATTCCAGAACCTTGGCAGTTTGGTAATCTTAATTTATCCTAAGACACTGGTAGAAAAAAGGCTGAATAAAGGAGTGTATACATAACTTTTCAGTAGCGCTTGACAGCTGTGTTAGAGTTTTTTCGATTGTACTCTCTGTGAAATAGACGAATATTCTAAATGTTGTGTAAAGGATTGATTTATAAAACAATTTGTTGGACAACTTATTTCTTGTATATGAGCCAGTATGACACATGACTCGTTGATTAACTACTAGTGGGCAGGAGAACACTGATAGATTTTGGTTTAGAGGTAAGAGTCCCTTGACACTATAGGGCAGGGCTTTCCAAAGTGCCGCCGCTGGTGACACACCCGGCAGCGGCAGCAGCGACGACACGGGCGCGCACGGCGGTGGCGCGGGGGGGCGTGCGGCGGCGCACGCACGCACGGTGGCGGCACAGGAGGGACGTGCGGCGGCGCGGGGGGCGCGCGTGCATGGCGGGGGGCGAGCGCGCGCGCGCCGCCGCTTCCGGGTGGTGTGGCGACACACCACGCTGTGTGTGGCGACACACTTTTGTGTCGCGACACACAGTTTGGAAAGCTCTGCTATAGGGTGTTTTCCCACTGGTGACAGTGTCTTCTAGAGTTATCCAGCCATCATTGGAACAGTGATGAGGACAGGCTTTACATTGCCTTAACAATGGCTGAGTAATACTGTAAGATGGTATAAGTAGAAAAGTGGCTTTGGTATCAAAGCTCTAGATACTTGACATTAGACATTACCATAAATCGGCAAGGCTATGCTGAAATTTAGTTTATGATGTATATTTAATCCTACCATATTGTTTTAGGTATAGGAACCTATGTTTAAATATATTCTCGATAAATATTTGAATTTGTTATTTCTGTTGGGATATGGGGGACAAACTCTGAGAAGCACATATGGAAGACTGAGTTAGGATGTTGATGGATTAGCTTTTCATCAATTTGTACTGTGAATCCTGATTATATAACAGAAACAGATTTTCTTTCTTACTCAGCTTAAAAAGCCTGGCCTACATGCCCTTGTATGAAAAGCTGTATCTAAAATATTTTGCAGATCCCACAGGCACACCTTTTAAAGCATACTAATGGGTTACCTTTTCACCTCTGTTACTTACTGTGCTCAAATGGGGCCTTGCAGAAGGGGACTGAAATTCTGTAGATAAGTTATGTAAGCCAGGTGTGTTAACTCGAGTTTATCACACATGAATACTGTCCTGACTGTATTTACTTTTAAGTCAGAGGGAAAAGGGTTTAAGATTTGGAAAATGTTTGCAGGAAAAGTACTATGCATCTGCATGCAGTGCAAATTGTTCTCCACTCTTCCGCCACTCCTGCACCCCATTGTTATGTGGTTAGCAGGGATTATTCACAGCTTTCTTACAGTTTCTACCTAATAATGAGATCGGGAATTGATTTTTCAGGCTTTGTGTTCTGCACTATTTACTATTTGGTAATAATGTCACATGGCTGTATTTTTTTCTATATCAAATATTGAGTAATAGTGTGACAGACTTGACCAGGTGGCTGATACAGAACTGCAGACAACTTGTTGCTAAAGTTAAAGCTCAGAGTTATCTGAAGTCACTGAAAAGGATGGAATTAAGTAGTTCCAGAGTAACATTTGACTAATGGACTGTTCCATTACTACATATAATACAACAGGTGTGGAGGAACATGCTAAAGTTAATAGAGCAAAGTAAACTAATATCTCAAAACATGAATATAGTAATATATGAATGCATAAACCATAATATTTTGTATTTTAGGGATTTGGATTCAAGATTTATGTACAATTTATACTTGAGCATGTCAAGAAAATAACACATTATTAAAAGAAAGGAAGATAGAAACACGTGTTAGTCTAAACTATTAAATGTTCATGTTTTCAAATAATTTAAAAGAAAAAATAATCTCACATAAATTGGCAAAAACAGGAGATAAAATCTTCATGTAAAACTTCCACTGCCTGTGGAGTAAATGCTTTTGGAAACAATAAGAAACTGGTAAGTAGCTGAAAGAGACAAAGAAAGGGAGCCTGACCTTCTAAGGCAGGAAGGTCCATAGTTACACATTGATGGTGTGATTCTCAAACTTCCATGCTGTTGTTATCTGTAATTACTTCTGTGGGAGGAACATTTTGGTTCTTGCAGTTAATTGCCACAGTGATAATGAATCCTGACACATGATTTGGATTATTTAAGTAGGCCACCCAGAAGAAAGTTCATAGACTTTTCTCCTTTTCTTATAGCAGCAGTCAGAATGCAATAGATTTGTATTTGTCTATTGACTGCAGATTTAGGAATCCTGTTACAGGCTGTAGGACTATTAAATGTACAGCCATGGTTCAGTGGTATTAAAGCCTGTTAAGTGGTGTTTTCTTTTACAGGAAGTGGGTATTGAGACATTTAAAATGACATGTATTCTGAGTGTCATTTCATTTAGGGAATCTAGACAAGAGACTTGAACTGATTGCAAGTTTTCCGATTTCAGTCTCAGGGTTAACTCTGAGTGTAAATGCAGAAGAGGCAACTTGTAGATGAGTATTTATACAGAGTCTAAATTCTACAGAGTCTATGGGAGTGGGTGGCTATAATAAATTTAAATACAACAACAACAATATTCTCCAGAATTAGTAACATAATATTATTCTACTTTATTCAACAGTTACTCCTAGCATCATAGCAGAATAGGAACCTTTTGCTAATGACATTTTTGTCTCTAATGTCATTGATAGTACCCAGGCAGTCCATTGGCAGAATAAAGAAAATGTACTTTCTCCATTCTGCCATAGCACTGCATATAGTATTGGCAGTGTAGCTGCTGGGGATTATGAGATTATACTGCAATGCATCTGAAGGGCCTCTGGTGGGGGAATAATATAATCAAAGTATGTTTTCTATTCGGTGACAGGGGCAGTATTGGAGCTAACTGCACAGTCATTAAAATACATGAAATGTTGATATTATCTAATGCATGGCTTTTCAAACTTTTGCCATTGGCGACACACCAACAGCCGGCCCACAAAAACCCGGAAGCGCCGCTGCCAGTGCCCCGCAAACACCGGAACTGCCAGCGGCGGGGCTTCTGGGTTGTCGCCCGTGGTGGCAGCGGCTGCCCCTTCGAAAGGGCAGGCTCCGGGGACCCTGAAAATGCCCTCAGTTCTGGCAGGGAGGCGAAAAGCCTCCCCGCACATGCACGCTGCCGGCACAGCTGATGGGGGCTGGGGTGGAAATTCTCCCTGCGCATCAGCTGAGCGGCAGAAAGCTCGGCAGCGTGCGTGTGCCGGAACCGAGGGCATTTTCGGGGTCCCCCGGAGCCTGCCCTTTCAAAGGGGCAGCCCCTGCCGCCGCGCGGCAACCCGGAAGCGCCACCGGCGCTTCCGGGTTGTCACGCGACACACTTGGGGCCCCTAGGCGACACAGTATTGTGTCACGACACACAGTTTGGAAAGCCCTGATCTAATGGAATGTGTGAAAGTGGGAAGTTACTCATAGTAATCATAGGATACGAAAGTTTACAGAAATCTGTGTTCAAGTTATCCTTCATAAAACTCACAAGTGCTGCTGTGTGCATGCTATACTTCACTGCTGGGAGGGAGGGAGAGGGGGGGGGGACACAGAGAGACCTCAGTGAAGAGAATGACAAGATTTGATATAAACCAGCAGCACTGCATTTCTGCCATTATTCAGCTGCAAACCCTTTCACAATGCCATATGCTGTACATTCCATCAGAGCAGCATAGGGTGTAACATAGTTAAAGCACATTCTGCAAACAGGAAATGCTGGTAACCACTATGTGTGCTTTTCATGGAGATAAAGTAATGGGAGAAAGTTTTTAAAATACTTGGTGGAGGGAGGGAAGAAGGGGGAGAAAGTTACACTGAGAATGTGAGAACATACCAGGCATATTTTTGCAAAACTCTAGGCACAAAATGGGAAAAAACTTTTGAATTGTAAGCCACAGGTTGAAAATGCTGCTCCAGTTTTAAGAAAGTTGATGTAGCTAAATGTGAGAATAGCTCTCCATTGCCTCAGAGTAAGAAGTGGGTGGCTTTAGTTTTTCCCCAATAGTTTCCCTTCATGTTCTTTTGATTTTGTTTTTTTTTAAATGGGACCACTGTTATTTTTAATATTTATGTACTATTAAAATAATAATAAAACACAGAATTCCCTCTGCCCCCAATCTTGGCAAGTCGTACTCTCTCTGGTATTAAAAAATAGCTTGTTACTTTTCTTGGCAGCCCTTTGGAAAAAGGAGTTGCAACACAAGGCAAGTAGGCAATAGTTCAAAAAGTAAAGGAGATTGAGAAGTTAGGGTAGTGGGAATAGTAAGCAGGCACTGCCGCATTAGTAAAATAAATGAAGTGAAGCCTTTTGACTTCTGGGTGAACTGCATAGGTACAAGTCAGGCTTTACCATTGATTGTGAAAATTGGGACATAAACAAAAATGTCAGTCCCTGGGAATCTTGTTCACTGGACAATGTCTTAATTGTTTCCTTGATTTTTCATAGTCAGAAGTGGATTTTAGAAGGTTAACTGTTTACCGTCTATACATGCTGTAGAGGTGCTTAAAATTGTTTGCTGTTTGGGAAGTGATTAAACATGTCAGTGGAAGATAAGAAAAGGGTCACTCTGTTCTCCACATATTTGTCTAACATTCAAGTTGAATGTTCCATGTGTTCAAAAGTTTGCTGTTCCCACTCCCATCCATGCCCTTTTTTCTTCAGATATTAAAGAGAAAAAGGTGAAATGTTTCTATGAGAAATGGGGAAACATGTATGCATGCATGCATGCATGATAATTCATTGGAAAGATAATATCAAGCCTGCAGGAGAGTAGCTCTTTAATTTATAAGACATTCTAGTGCTGACAAGAGAATTTTGAAACAGGGTGAAATTTGAGAAGCAACTTGTTGCCTCATAGTGTTTTAGCCCTTTAAATGTTTTATGTCAAAATATAAAGAGTTTCTGAAGGGTAAAGGAGAGAAGATTTGTAGTCGTCTGCCCATACTTGCCCTGTCTTCATCACAGAAACAAACAAGAATCCGTAACTTATGGATTAGAAACCAGCTGTTTCTGAATGCATTTGAAAACATGAAACTTTGTAAGTCTTCTGTCAGCATCTTTTAAAATGTGTGTTGGGAGGAAAATAAAGTAGGAGAAAAGTCATTTCTTTAGGGCATAAATATATGAAGCATCCTTGCTAGGAGCTAAAACCTGTTTTAGTAGGTTCCCCTTCTTGGCCTTTTCAGGACCAAACTTTTTGCTTGTTTGTCTGTTAGTTTGTTTATGACAAAAAGTTTCAAATTTCTGTGGTAGGATAGGGGCTTCATTTACTGAATATTTATGTATTCTTTTTCAGTTTTCTTGCATTTTTGTTTTAGATTTTGTTTATTCTGTGTATTCCTCTTAATTCCCTCTGACTTGTCTCCTTTTTAAAACTGTTACTCAACGTTTTGTAGCTAGCTAAATTTTGTGCTGCTCCCTTTTCCTGTCTGACAGGAAATCACTACTTAAGGGAGCATTACAACCTGAAACATGGTACAGATTCTCTCTCAGAGATATATTTTATCTTGAAATGTCAAGCACAAGTAAAGTATATAAATCCTTTCATGAGTTGAAGGTTTTTAAGCTTCATATTTTAGATTTCGGCTTGTTACAAATGTCTTTCAAAACAGTCATTATCATACACTGCTGATCACTTTGTCCCTAGTAAAAATGCTCCTGTTATGAGTTCTCCAAGGGGCATGGTGGCTCAGCGGGTAAGACGCCAGGCTTGTCGATCAGAAGATCGCAAGTTCAGAGGTTCGAATCCCTAGCCCTGCGTGACGGAGTGAGCTCCCGCACTAGCCCCAGCTCTTGCCAACCTAGCAATTCGAAAGCATGCGTATGCAAGTAGATGAATAGGTACCACTTCGGTTGGTAGGTAACCGCGTTCCACGCACGTCATGCTGGCCACATGACCGCTGAAGTGTCTTCGGACAACGCTGGCTCTTTGGCTAACGTACGGAGATGAGCACCGGCCCCTAGAGTCGGACACGACTGCACAACTGTGCGGGGCGAACCTTTTCCATTTACCTTTATGAGTTCTCCATGCTGTGTCATTGAAATAGAAGATACGATGATAATAACATTTTCTAAGCAATTAATTTTAAAATATAGTTATTTTATGGTTAAGGCAACGGGCTAGAAACCAGGAGTCTGTGAGTTCTAATCCTGCCTTAGGCATGAAAGCCGGCTGGGTGACCTTGGGCCAGTCACTCTCTCTCAGCCCAACTCACCTCACAGGGTGGTTGTTGTGGAGAAAATAGGAGGAGGAAGGAGAATTAAGTATGTTTGCCACCTTGAGTTATTTATAAAAATAATAAAGGCGGGATAAAAATTAAATAAATAAAATAAATAAAATCGGTGTGAATTGAGAGAAGAATCAAAATATTTTCCAAAGTATTATATATCTTTGCCATATGGATTTAGCAAACCCACTAAAGCCACATGACTCAAAGGAAACCAAGGAAATGCCTGTTCCGATATACTTGTACTTAGAAATACATCCCACGAAATTTCGTTCCTAAGTATGCATGAACAAGCTAAAGCCCTTTATGTCAGGGGTATAATGAGGGAGTTACATTTGGCAGTCATAGAAAGTTTTGGGCATGGTCTCCCAGAGTTCCTCAAAAAATTGTAATCAAATCATAACACTTATTGTGACAGAAATACTAAATAATAGCAAGTACTCAATATAGCTTATGTGAGTCATTAAATTAAATAGAGTTTTTGTCCATCCTCAGGCTGTGTCTTTTTGGTCCCATTTACATTTTGGGGTGCAGCTCAGGGGAAACCAAACCAAAGCAAAATGTGGCCCTTAAGTTCAAATATGCCTGACTCCTCTGAAAACATAAATCAAAAGCAGCAGAATTTAGGTAAATGTGTTTAGAATTACTGTAAGTTGCAAGGCAAGCCTATATCTCAGAGATCTTAGGACATGTTTTAAATAACATGTGGCACTTAATTAACATATGATGGGACTTTTTAAATGAAACTGCAGTACTGTTGATTGTGTTTAATAAACTGAATTTGGCTTTGCAGGAAAGCATGTACTATAGTTTATAAGAGTCTACTGCGGTAGAGATGGGCGGTGATAAATTTGATTAATAAATAAATAAATAACATTATGGAATTACTCTACATTTATAATTGTATTGTTAATGTAGTTAACTAACTGTAACTATTGTTAAAGTATTTATGATTTTTCCAGATTTATGGTAAGGTTTAGAAATGGGGAAAAAAGATTCCAGAAAAGGTACTATCAAACATATTCTGTAGTGTTGCCCCCACCCCCATGTGTGGAGCTGTCTATAAATTCACCAGCAGTTGAACTTAACTCAGAGGAGACTTTACTAGTTTATAAGGAATACATAGATGCACTACATAGATTTTGATTCAGAAAATGGGCCCATGAAAGTTCCATTAACTATGTATGCATATTCATGGGTTTTGCTCTTGGGAAGGCAAGGAGAGGTAGCCTGGCAATCTCAGTCTACAGCACAGTAATCAGTTCACCACAAGGAATAAGCAAGTGAGTAGTCATGTCTAGTCCAAGAGTGTAGACTGCAAATGTTGTCTCAAAATTTGTTCTTGTGTGGCTGTTTGAGTCCACCAAAGCTCAGCTGGCATTTGAGTAAGCCAGAGTTGGAGCCCATGGTGCCCAAGGACCCACCATTGCAATTTCTATGATGTTCAACTCACTCTGTTCCCACATAATGGTCCTGTTGCTCTCTTGGGTTCAGGATTTAGAACCATGGCTCAGACTCCACCAAGGAGGATTGAAGAAGTTCTGGTTCAAGTTGTATTCTGTGGCCTGAATTGACAGAAGTTAGTCCAGGCATTGCTTGTGTGACCTTGATCTCTGCTTCTTCATCTTCTGAATTGAACTAGACACCACATTGCTGGTGTTGCTAGCTGAGTTCAGCAAGTATCCTATAAAAACCAAAGGTTCAATTATCCATCATTTTTCTCTTCCATTTGTTGCAGATGAAAGTTGAATGAATTTAGTGCTCACTTTCTTCTCACTCTTGACAGTTATTGATTCTCTCTGAAACTTTATAATTTGCAATCTGATCTTTTCATGATTCAGGGAATTCCAGTTTATTGCAATAACTAAGCTATCTAGTGACACTGCAGTTAAGATAGTATTGCTTTCTTCTGTTTCAAATCAGTTTTTAACATTTCCAATATGCATTTTAATAAGTAGACATCATGAAGAAACTTCAGTTGAAAAACTATTGATTTAAAAAAACATCAGCAACTAATCACTATGCGACATTCTAGTGAAGTGACTGATACACACAGAAGAGGTACTACTTAGTAGCTCACTATAACTCAATCCATATTTCAGCCCACCCTTTCCTAATTTGATGTCCTCTAGATATACAAGGGTTACAAATACCAGAATTACTATCTTCAGCACAGAATTAAGATGATGTAGTGGATACAGAGTTGGAGCAGTACCTGTGAGATTAAGGTTCAAATTTACCTTCTGCCATGAAAGCTCACTGGGTGATTTCAGGCAAGTGAATGTTTCACAGTTCAATCTATGCCACAGGGCTGTTACAATGAAAAAGAAGTGTTCTTAGAGGAATGATGGATATAAATCTAATAAATAAAATAGATAATTAAATAACCAATGAATTAATCTGGTACCAGATAAAGGCAAGATGGCTGTCTTCTCCCCAGGATATTTATTTTCCATAGACTAGGAGGGCAGGGTAGAATGTACATGGTACCCTCATAACAAATCTGCTATAATGGAAACTACTGTTTTTTTTATTTAAAAAGTAACATATTACTTGTTAAAATAATCACAAAGTGGAAAAATCTCTGCCACAAGTGAAAAGAAAGCAGGATTTTTACATGGGAAAAATGACTATCCATGAGCAGAAATCAAAACAATGTAAGTTTTCAGTGGTGTTGAAACCATTGTTGCTGTACTGTAGGAAGGTGCAGATCTTCCAAGGATTACTTCACTTGAATGAAGGGCTTTGTATGAAGTACCCCTTCCAAGTGACTTCAACAACAACCAACATGGCCTCCTTACTTCTAAGAAGAGAGGCAACAGTGTTGCTTGACTTTGGCCTTCACAGCCCTTCTCAGCATCCTCTGGCATTGCAAAACCTGGAAGATGATCCTGTATACACACAGTATCTGCACTGAGATTCTTCTGGCTGTGGCGTGTTCTTTTTAAAAAGGATGAGTGGATCTAGCTGTGAGACAGTGCTTTCCTCATAGTGTTGTCCTTTAGCACTTGCCAAAACTGAGAGAGACTTCTGCCCAGCCCATTTCCTGTCCAAAAGACTCTTCCAGTTTTGACCAATAATTGAGATAGAAGAAAGGGAGAGGGGTCAAGGTCATTAGGCATGAAAGCTGGCTGGGTGACCTTGGGCCAGTCACACACACACAGCCCAACTCACCTCACAGGGTGGTTGTTGTGGGGAAAATAGGAGGAGGAAAGAATATTAGGTATGTTTGTGCCTTGAGTTATTTATAAAAATAATAAAGGCAGGATAAAAATTAAATAAATAAATAAAAATTTGGCAGATACTACAGGATCACTTCAAGGAAGAGAATCATACCACCTCTCTTGTTCTTCTCTGAATCTAAGTCAACTTCTACAAACTTACTATGTTAGCCATGGAATTGCTGTAGCTAAGTGCTCATGAAAGATCTATTTATCTTTTCTGAAAATAAAAGAATCACCTAACCAGTGACTTCAGAAACCAATAGCATACTATTGTGATTTGTGGTATGACAGCTTCTCTTCTGAGGCTTAAGTAGCTGTGTAAGCTTATGGAAATATTTCAGTCCAACCTTGGATATACTTTGTTTAATAATGTTTGTACAAAAAATCCCATTGTGGCTACTTTATAGGTTATTTATTTATTTATTTGGTTTACTCAAGCAGCTAACAAAATTGAAAAACAAAACCAGATGTTTAAAAATTCAGTTTAAAAAAAACAATAAAATTGATACTAAACAGATGCATTATACTGATATTTTGTGTAAGTAATTATCTTGCTTTCTGGCAGAAATGGATCAGCTGGAAGCAGCTGCCTCTAGTTTGATGTCCTATGGATGTGCAGAACTTCAACTGCCATATGGAACTACGTTCAGTTTTGGTCACTGACAATAATAAAATGTTATATAATTACCATAATTCCCAGCAAGCTTAACCAAAGGAATCATGTATGCTGATTTATTCTGCATCTCCATCACAGATCCCATGTTGACCTGACTGATCTTGCTACCCCTAGGAATAGATTTTTAGAAGGTGTGTGGTAGCATAGCAACAAGGTAAGAAGAAACCTTTTTTACATGACAGGAGAAAGTCTGATTGTAATGGTTAGAGGTTGCCGGTTCTATATTTCTTCAGCCTAACTATAATAAATCATTTTGATATGGCATTATCTGCAGTGATATAAAAAGCTAAACCGAAGATCTTATACAGTATCTGTTCCAGTAGTGTGATGCAAGAAGTGGACCTGTCTTCAGAATCTCAGAGGTTCTGTTCAATGCCGTTGTTAATGGGATAGAGCTCTTTGAACATTGATTGCAACTCAGTGCTTATTAGAAGAAGAGAGAATGGGTTGAACAGCAAATGTTGAAATGATGGTAATCAGTCTTTCCCAGCTGGTTATATGCATTGCAGGAGGTTGGCAGGCCCTTTAAACAGAAGAGCCTCACATCTGCTTTTGTTTATCCTTTTGCTGCAGGCAAGGCTGCAAACTTAATAAATGGCATGAAACCCAAGGAAGCATAAATATAAAAGAGCATTAGAGAAATTACACCATCTTTGCCTACCTGCAATATTTTAATAACACACTGGGTATGTATTATTGCTTCATAAAAGCACCCACATGGCAAAGTTTTTCACTGAGGTTCCCTTGTTGGAAACCTTCTTTGCGGGGTTACCACTCTTTCTGGGTGTTGCCTAAAGCAGCTCCCTAAAGCTAATAATTAAGGTTTCAGGCAACCGTTCCATAAAGATGCAAGGGCTGGTTTTTCAAAAGGGTGTTTTATAGTGGTGTTTAAAATGTTACGGAACATTATTTCTCATAAAGGAGATGAAAAAAAGTTCCTTGCATTAGAAGCACAATGTACAGCCAGTGTCTCTTAATATTTCCTTTAATACTTGAGTGTATTTACTTTCATGTTTTCTGACAGTATCTTCAGCCTAGCTGACTGTCAGCAAGAACAGTTGTGAGTGAAGCTCACTAGGGAGAAACAATGAACCTAGAAGCCCAGCCACCTTGGAGACAGAAAGTGGAGGTGGAAGCAAGAAATATTGTGTTGAGTACATTGCTATGATTTATGATCTATTATGAAAGAACTGGCGTTTATGCATTAACCCTAATATAAGTGAAATATAATGTACATTTGAAGAACTCCAAAATCTGTATTTCTACAGCTAATGGTTTGTTGAATACATTCCTTGGAAATGTATGCTTATTATTAATAGAAGGTGTGAATTGGGTCAGAAGAACAGTATAATTTGAAGACCTTGAACTGTTTTTCTCAGTTAAGAGTTGCAGGCTGCATCACTTAATATAAGATTAATTAATTTAGTGACTTGGGAAGCATATAATGTGATAAACCTAGAGTATGCTGAATCACAGGTATTTGTTTCACAGAATAAATTCTTTAAAATGTCTGAATGTTTATTGATTCATCCTGATTTGAGCTACAATAACTGGATTAACTGAAAGGTGTCTTTTCTTTGTGGCACAGTCTACTATTAATATCTTATGTACAACCTGTGTTGTGTGTAGTTCTCTTTATTCCAATAAACCTTCCATAGGAAACCTTCCTAGTAGATTATGTATTTAGCCTGTATATTGGCTATTTTGGCTGTAGACATCCCTCTGCTTTCTTGTGTGTTTATTAAAATACCATGGCTGGGATCCAGAGATCAATTTAGACATGTCCAAGGGAAACGCCCCCACAGGCATGCAGAAATTAGTTACACAGTGTTTTGGATTCTGGCCCATATCTGTTAAAAAAAATCCAAGTCAGTATCCAAAGTCAGAAGACAAAAAAAGACATTTGGGAAAAGAGGTTAAGAAAGTTGATAAAGATGGGAAAGTTTGGGAAGGGAAGGGAAGGGAAGGGGAGGTATTTCATTTCATTTTGGAATTCTACATTTTGTGATAGATGGATTCAATATGGCTTTCATTGCCATCCTGGAATGGGTTGTAGCTGCATGAAGAAATGTAATCCTTTATATATTTATTTGGAATTGCATTTTGTTACATTCTGTCTTATTTAATTCTCTGATGAAGGGCAATGTTTGGCTTTTTTTGTTTTTGCTTTTGTTTTTCCAGACATCTCTATCTTTTAATTTGACTGTTTTCTGGGATGAGAAAAAGCAGGCTTAAGAACAGGGCAGCTGAGAGAAATGTGCTAAGATCCAAAGCAGCAGCGTATGCCATCCCATTCAGAAGCACAGAGAGACAGATACACTGATACACTGAGAGTCTCTTTGGGGCATTTCAATGGCCCATTACCTTGTTAATCTCCTAACATACAGAGGGGTGGCTTTCTTTCTGCTATGTTGTAATGGGTGGGTGACACTGAGTCACTGCTATTCTGGTCTTCCTCATCTCGTTGCTTGAGGAGCAACTAGAAAGGTTTGGAAGAAAACAGGTTCTGAGCTGATTTTTGCAGGCAAGAAAATCAAATTTTGTTAGGTTTAGAACAGGGTTCCCTAAAGTGGTCAAAATCTACCCCCAAGGGTCAATGGGACTATCCACTGTTGTTGTTGTTGTTGTTGTTGTTGTTGTTGTTGATGATTTATTTATTTATTTATCAGATTTATTCACTGCCCATCTCACTCAGAGAGTGACTCTTGGTGG
This sequence comes from Charina bottae, assembly GCA_023362775.1. Lineage (NCBI taxonomy): Eukaryota > Metazoa > Chordata > Lepidosauria > Squamata > Charinaidae > Charina > Charina bottae. Next base: position 51,295,350 of record JALMGJ010000005.1, read on the forward strand.
TTATTCATACTATTAGTTAAAGTAGTATTTACTAAATTATTTTCCTATAATGAATGTTTGGGGGTCGATGAACAAACTGAAACTTCATGAAGGGGTTGATGAGCTGATGAGTTTGGGGACCCCTGGTTTAGAATCATTTCTCCACCTTTTAGAAAAATGAAGGATTATTTCTTTTAGATTTGGCAATCATTTAATATTTAATTTAATTTTTACAAATAAACATAATTTCCCTTTTATAGAAAGCTTCCTCTTTTAAAAAGAATAGGTAACTACATGGCATTCCACTAGTTGGTTCCCAAGTTTTTATGGCATTAAAAGGTAAGCACTGGCATCTTAATTGAACTTGGTAGCAATTATGCACTCAGTACAGCTCCTTCAGAAATGATAAAACATGCCTTCACATTGACAAACAAGGCATAACTCAGCTGTCTATTTATGTCAGGTTTTATACCTGGGATAGGCAGTAAATTGTAGTTTCCAGACATTTAACCCTTAGTTCAACTTCTCAGGTTAATTTGGCAGATGGCTCCAAGACATGACTCAGCTAGCTTTACTACAGACAAGAACAAAGCCTTACATCATTGGCGATCACTCGTAGCCGAGTAAGATTGTCTTCCAAAGGTAAAATTTTAACGGTGGATCCGTAAGTGGCTATAAAGGCCAATTCTGGATCCGCACAACCTCCCACAATGAGGGCATAGGTTTCCGGGTGGGAGACGGTCATGATGAGGGTTTGCCTGACGTGCCTTCCTTTTAGCTCTTTTCTCCCTTTCGCCCTGTACTCGTGCTTCTTCAAAGTCCATAGCGCCATTAATAAAGGATGACCTCCAATTGAAACGCTCATGAGTTAGGGCTTCCCAGTTCTCAATGCTGATATTACATTTTTTTAAATTAGCTTTGAGAGTATCTTTGAATCTCTTTTGCTGTCCACCAATATTCCGTTTTCCATTCTTAAGTTGGCAGTAAAGTAGCTGCTTTGGAAGACGATGGTCAGGCATTCGAACAACATGGCCGGTCCAGCGAAGTTGATGTTGGATGATCATTGTTTCAATGCTGGTGGTTTTTGCTTCTTCTAATACGCTAACATTAGTCTGCCTATCTTCCCAAGTAATCTGCAGAATTTTTCGGAGGCAGCGTTGATGGAATCTTTCAAGAAGTTGGAGGTGGCGTTTGTAGAGGGTCCATGTTTCACAGGCGTACAGAAGGGTTGGTGGTACAATGGTTTTGTAAACAAGCATTTTGGTCTCCCTGCGAATGTCCCGATCCTCAAACACTCTACGCTTCATTCGGGAGAAAGCTACACTCGCAGAGCTCAGGCGATGCTGAATTTCTATGAATTTCTATGAATTTCTATGAATTTCAACATTCACAAAGCCTTACACACAACATTTGACTGCCCACTGCAATGCAAAGAAGTTAGAAATGTGTGTTTGTGTGTGTGTGTTAAAGATGTATGCTTATTGCTGCTGCCCGTCCAAATTAACATATATTTGATAGGGTGCTTGGTGGACTTGCTGGCTAGATATATCTACATAGGGGCCATTTCTAGGTTAGGAATTGCTCAACCTAAGCTCAACTCAGCTCAGTTCATGGTGACTTACATAGATGACCCTAATTAGTTTATTTTAATTATTATTATTGTTCAAGAGCAGGCAGCATTTCTCCAGGGTTTTTCTAGTGAGGATGAAAGAATTAAATAAAATTAAAATGAGTATGTTTAACCAATACAGTGCTTTTTATTCAATGCTGCTGCTGCACTATATACCTGGGTAAATCAAGTTGCCCTTCCCATTATTAAATTATGAATAACTGTATTATGATGAACTGTCATAGCATTCAGAAGTAGTGCCACAATACCAGAGGGAAGGCCAGCAGTCATACAACAATGGTCTGATTAAGGAAAGGAACAGAAGAGCAGAAGGTGTCTGCCTTTTCCCTCTTTGACTGACTTATACAAACTTATATTATTATACTTTCCTTAAATGAAAATCTCTTCCAAATTAAATATTCTTCCTCGTGATCTGGACTTTGACAAATATGACATATAGTGACTATATGTAGCCATTTTTAATATGCATTTAACAGAGACTTGGGTCCAGGTTGTAAAGTCCCTAATTGCTCTTTGGTAACATATCAGAATTGGTTACTCGTAGTGACACATAAGGTTGTCTAGCTTGTCCTGTTTTCCTATGAATGTGCAGCATGCAAGTGTATTTGATTAATCTTCCTCTTTGAGCAAGCAGATAAAACTTGCTAATGAAGAAATAGTCATTTATTATGATGTCTGATCCTAGTGTTGGCTTATCCCAGTTTGTTGTTGATATAAGAGCCTGATTTCTTGGGAAATAAGTAAGTAAAACCCTAACCGTGGCCACATCTGGCCACAGTTAACTAATATTTCTGGTTTGTTTTACCTGTCTTTATGATGAGATTGGCACACTAGTTCAGTTCAGTTCATCAGTTTATTCACTACAATGCAGGATAACTGAACATCCTGATTTATGTGGCAATTCTCTCATTGGGTTTGTACTCACATGGATACAGGTGTTGCAGGATACCACATTTGCAGGAACAACAGGACAAGGTGTGGAAGGAAAGTATAAAAAATACAGAAATATTGTGCAGGGATGACTATCTTGGTAAAAAAGATGTTGTGTGGATAAGTAAATACTTAAACATGTTGTTCCGTGCCATTTTGCTAACATGAATTTTAATATTTATAGTTTAGGGTGTTCGGAACCACACTCCTGGTCCTTTGGGTGTGTATTCATTGATCACTGGGATTTAATCCTATATTGATTAAAATTTGCCTGATTAGATTCTAAGGGATGCTATTTTCTCAATGTCTAATCTCAGCAGTAACTTGTATAAACAGCTCTATCTAGCCCAAAGTGTAGCTAAAAGTTAACACTCTGGTTGGTTTTACAAGTTTCATTTTTTTGGTTTTATCAAGCTTTTCCAGGCTAGGAATTCCTTGCTAAAATGTCTGGTAAGCAAGGCATTTGCTAATGGAGCTGAATAGTATTGCACAAACTTTGAGGAGCATGGTCTTTTATATGAGTTTGAATTACTTTAGTTAAAGTGTTATTCATGTATTTGGAAGAGTATGAGCTGAGAGATCTGAGCAGTGAATTTAGCTTATTGCATAGGTCATATGAAGTTAACAGCTATATTTTTCTTGCAGTTGAAAGCTGTTCAGTCAGATAATGTGTGTAGTTTGTCTAATGCTTAGTGTCTAGACAGAGCAAGCAGACAAGGACAAAATGATCAACACACACACTCACTCACAAATATAAGGGGGGCATTTAGTTGCCTCCCCAAAGAATTTCTGTCATTATGAAGTTCAAAATTCTATTAGTTAATCATCTGAAAAGTGATAAGGATTTTCTGTCAATGAGGCTTAGAAGCATGCCACACTGAAACTGATTTATTAAGAATTTCCACTAGTACAGCAAATTAAACAGTGCCAAAATTGAGTAAGTAATAATATTAATCCAAATTTTCAATAAATATATGCATTATTGTTTTCTTGTATTAGTGAAAACTAACAATATACTTTATTCAAGCTAATTGATAAAGGCAAAACTTCATTTAGGGGTGGTGAGGTTTTTACTAGCACTAGTTAAAACTAGCACTATAAAGAATATTATAGCAATGGTATTCCCCATAGTAACCTATGGCTGCGAAAGCTGGACCATAAGGAAGGCTGAGTGAAGGAAGATAGATGCTTTTGAACTGTGGTGTTGAAGGAAAATTCTGAGAGTGCCTTGGACTGCAAGAAACTCAAACCAGTCCGTACTCTAGGAAATAAAGCCAGACTGCTCACTTGAGGGAATGATATTAAAGGCAAAACTGAAGTACTTTGGCCACATAATGAGAAGACAGGATACCCTGGAGAAGATGCTGATGCTAGGGAAAGTGGAAGGCAAAAGGAAGAGGGGCCGACCAAGGGCAAGATGGATGGATGATATTCTGGAGGTGACGGACTCGACCATGGGGGAGCTGGGGATGGCGACGGCCGACAGGAAGCTCTGGCATGGGCTGGTCCATGAAGTCACGAAGAGTCGGAAGTGACTGAACTAATAAACAACAACAACAACAAAGAATATTAAATTGATGACCATTAAACATTAAAGCAGCAGGTGCTGACCACTGTATAATGTATAAGCTCAGTTTCATTATGAAACTAGAATGCTGCCAGTATTTTTGGGGGGGATCTACCATGATTATTCTGTATGTATTGCTTATTCATATAGTTAGGGAATGTGAGCTCTCAAGAAATGAAAAGGTCTCATAAAATGATACCTTTTATGGCTAGGTGGGCAGCCAGAATCTTCAGACCGCATGCAGGCCCACATACCCTTTTTGTGGCTTTGAAATCCTCTCTCATCATGATTACTAAAATGGATAGTATAGTTTTCCTCCTTCATGTAGTTTTGGTGGAAAATACATGAAAGGTGTTTCATATGTTCTAAAATAGACATAATATTTGTGCCCCTATTCTATGAAAAACTGAACATCTCAACATATTCTATGTGTGATGTGGGATTCTGCACATTTTGCAGTTCCATCATTGCACCACCTAATAAGGCTTTGGAACATCTCAGAAATGTTAAGTGCAGCCTTCAGCCATCTAAAGGTTGCCAATATGTATTTTATGGAATGATCAAGTGGAGAAGCAAAAGAATCGGGGCCTCATTCCACTTCGTTGAAATCAGAAAGGCATCTCAAGCACACCTGCACTTTATTTCCACATCTAGAAAAAAAGAAGAAGAAAATATAGGTTGGGTCCTGTGCTGCTTTTCTGAAGAGGGAGTTGAAGCAAGAGAATTAAAAACTCAGTGGTGGTGGTGGTGGTGGTGGTGGTGGTGATGGTGATGATTTGAAGAGTATTGCTGCCCTTCTATTGTCTTTCTAAAAACAGAAATACCATGTCACATTACTTTTGTTTCTTTCTGGGAATATGTTAATGAAGGAGTAGAAACCTCACATTTTTTCTTCAAAAGTGTGTGCTGATGAGACGTGAGGCAGAAATAAAATGTATGTTGGGATAGGAAGCCAAGAGCAATTCAGGTGCCATCATCTCAAATTGCTCTTTTACACCTTTGCATAGCAAGCCATTTCAAGAGATGAAGAAAGAGGGACAAAAAGAAGGTGTACAAGTGTACAGATGGTAGACAACAGATTGAGAGGATAAAACTGGAAGAATGTTCTGTACAGAGAGTGTTTAATCATCACTTAGAACAGGACAAATATCTGTTACAAAAAAGATGCAGTTGTTGAGAACTTAGGAGGAGGTGGTGGTGGTGGTGGTTGTGTGCTGATGCTGATGCTAACGTTAGGTGATTCCTAACGTTTCACCAGTAGCTGTGGCTGGCATCATCAGAGGACAGAAGCACAGCTAGAAGATTCTCTCTGTGCCCAAGTGGAGGGTGTGTGTTCCTGCTGGTGTTTATAGCTGCTGAGAGGGTGTGTGTGGGTCTTCTGTGGGTCATTTACAAGAGATTGGGAGAGGGTTCTTTGTGGTGATTAGGGGGTGTGGTGCTGTCGTGTGTGGGATTAGCACATCTATTGTGTGAGTTGTTTGTATGATGCTGATGCTGCTGGTGATGATAACAACAACTGCCACATTCAATGAGCAACCTAATAGGCTGGTTTATAAATAAATGTTTATATCATCCCAGTCTTCACAAAGCTAGCAAAATGGAACTGAAGGCTGCTGACGCCTTAACACACATGCTGAATGATCAATACTGATGTTGTGCAATGCCATAAATTGTGTTTGCTTGGACATTGCACAACATCACTAGTGACCATAGAGCAGATGAGGCATTGGCCTAAGCTTCCCGTTTCTTGGTTTTATGGACTTTGAATTAATGAGAAGGAATCTTCACTTGATCATAACCAGGCAAGTTTTTATCATTTATATTTTAGGTATGTGTGGATTAGTGTTAGGATTAGTGAGGAAAAAGCAGAGGGACACAGAAGTAATGGCAATTTAAACTTAGGAAAATATGTATTTATTTCAGTCAGTTTACTTTTGATTAATTACAGAAGAATATTGGAACTTAAAGGATTTGTGCCCAAATAATTTTTTTATTTTTGTTATTTGGAAAATTAGTTTAGAGTCTTTTGTTTGTCCTCACGTTTCTTCAGAGGATTAAGTCACTCTTCTACTCCCTGCTAGGCCAGACTCCAGGTGGTTTTCAGCATTGCAAAAGTAAGGATTAAAAACCATAGTAACAAAAATAGTATAATACAATGATAGCTCATATACTCAGCTAACCATCTAAACCCTAAATGCCCACTTAAATAACACTGTTTTAATTAACTTGTGGGAAGCTAATAGGAGGGTGTGAAGTGGAATTCCAAACCATGGGAAGCCACCACAGAGAAAGATGGCCTCTGAGGCCATGCTTCTTTGTGTTCACAAAGGCATGGGTCCCTAATTCCCCTACATGCGCACACATACTGGACATATTCCATCAGAAGAAGAGAGCCTTGAATCAAGAGAGTACTGGAATCAAGAAATGTAGGGAGTTCAAAGTCAAGAGCTTATTAGCAGTCAGTGTAGCAACCAAAGAATACATGTAAGAAGAACGTATCAGATCTCACCAACTAGTAACCTGGACACTGCATTTTGTACCAACTGAAGCTTCTAAATTCAAAGGCATCCCCATGCAGAGTGTGTTACAGTAATCTAGATGCAAAGTGATATTTTATCCTGTTGAACAGTTCATTCCCTGTTTCAGCTTGCAACCATATTTGGAAATAATTTCAAAAAATTATCAGCTTGCAGGCTTCAGCTGCTGTTTTTGAACTGTAATTCAAAATTTATCTGTAATTCTGCAATCTTTGTTACTGTGCTTAAGGCTAATGTTGCTCTTGACTGATGTATTAGTAGTAGATTGGCAGAAAGATATATCAAGATTAAAATTAAATAACAGTGGGATTTTGGAACATGATTAATGTGCGTGCTATTATTCATATGGATGAATTGGTAGTCCAGAGATCAACAAATATGTCAGTTTCACTATGTTTCTTGCAGGAGAGAGAAATGTCAGTTTCACTATGTTAATTGCAAGAGAGAGAGAGAGAGAGAGAGAGAGAGAGAGAGAGAGAGAGAGAGAGAGAGATAGAGAGATATTTCTATTATATAAAATACTAGAAGTAAAATTAAAAATCATATTTTAAAAATATATCTCTGGCTGATGGCAGCTTGCTTTAAGTATAAATACAGATCTGATGTAGCTTAGTAGTCCACTGAGCATCTTTTAAGTAAAAAACAGTGCAATTTATTGTATAAATATGGTAATGTAAAAGTTTATGTATTACTTTGCTGAGAGGAGCTTTTCCCATGGACTGAGTTAGTCCCTTATGAGCTGCATTCTGCTAGCCTCATCTTTGTGCTAAAATCAACTTTTACTTGATCATTAGTAAAGATCACTCAAAGGCATATGAGGTACAGATTTTCCCACCACCTATTTCACCTTTTCTGGTTAAATTTGTAAGGCAAGGGGATTTCTGTATTGAAAAAGAAAGAATGATCAAAATAATAGACACTGTTAATTGTCTTAAAAGTTTTGTATGGATCTCAATGGCATTGTTCTAATCCCTCCTTTTTAAAAAAAATGTGAATAAAGATCACAATCTTAAAAAGAAACTCACTTCTTGATAGGCAAGCAGCATTTAAACCTTTCTGGATTTGTATGTCGAAATAAATGAAAGGTGTAAATTTTAAAAAAATGCAAGTGTTTTTGTGAGTTTCACTATGCTTGGTTAAATGGTTTTACTGAGAATTTCCATTGTGCTCAAAACCTAGGGAAACTCGGCTGCCAGTCATGCAATTAGCTACTTTAGAAGGTGAAAATGAATCTCATAATGTCTGATGTGAAAATTATATGGAAACACGTAATGGAGTGTATTTGTACCATTCAGGTAGTCAGCTAAATTGACATTAATCTGACCCGCTGTGTTGGAGTTTTTTAAAGACATGCATTACACCCTGGTTCCTTATTGGATTATAGTTCAGTGTGTTAAACTGAAGGGTTAAAGGATACTCTGGTTAAAGAAGGATCAGTAGGGCTTTGGCATCTGAAGTAAGATGTATCTACTATTTCCTACAGAATATGAGAGGGATAAAAAATAACTATAGTGGCCCACTCTTAAAATAAAAGCTGTTTTGTTGTTCTGAAAATGTCCTTTTCAGCAATTTTTAAATAATGAATTCTTAAAATCTCTTGGTTTGGGGAACAGCTAGATTAATATGGTTTGCCTTCTGTTCTCTGCTTTCACTCACCCAATCCTTGACATTTAATCTGAATTTTGCAGTCTGAATAGATATGTTCTACAGATATGTTATATGTATGTATACATTACATTTTAATCTAAGATAAAACTCTAACAGCCACTGCATTTTTACTGTAAGGGCTTCTAAAGCTCTCTTTTAAGCGGTGCATGACAAGCAAGTATATCAAGTCATACCAAGCCATTTTCTTGCCCTTTCATTATCAATGTTTATTTCTGACCTCCGATTGCCTACAAAGAGAGTTGATTTGGAAAAAGAAGTGCCAGGTTTTATGTGTATCTCTCTAAATGCATTTTGGATTCGTTTCTATTATATTTCTAAGCATATATTGGACCAAGATGTTACATATGTATGAATATTTGATTATTTGAATCGATTTAGACTGATTCAGATGCTTTCTGACCATGATCATGTAAATGTTCATGGTCTGAATCATCCCCAGATAGATCACATCCTATTTGGAAATTCCCCCTGAATTGATTTGGATGTCTGAATTGAATATTTTTTATTTATTTTTATATCCCGCCTTTAATATTTTTATAAATAACTCAAGGCGGTGAACATACCAAATACTCCTTTCTCCTCCTATTTCCCCCACAACAACAACCCTGTGAGGTGAGTTGGGCTGAGAGAGAGAGTGACTGGCCCAAAGTCACCCAGCCAGCTTTCATGCCTAAGGCGGGACTAGAACTCTCAGTCTCCTGGTTTCTAGCCTGTTGCCTTAACCACTAGACCAAACTGGCTCTCTTTTTTTAATATCTTACTTCATCAATGTAGTAACTGAAATAATAGATGGATCGTCCAAATCAATTCAGATGTTCGTATTAAAATGGGTCAATACGATGAATCAATATGAACATTCATATCTGATTCACATACCCCTCCAGGATACAAGCAAATTTGTATATGGTAGGTTTCACCCAAATGAATGTATAAACATGATATGCTTTTCATCACTGCCAGGTCCCTGGAAGTTATTATGTAATAAGAGAATAGTGATGTCAGTGTTGTGTTTCCTCTGGTGTGGGTAAATTGAGGCACATCACGTAGCATGTCTGCAACTAGTATGTCCACCTGCCAGATACATCATGTCATTTTGGAATTTTTCAGGGATGTGCATATGTCAAAACATGAGAAATATTTACATGTTGCAATATTTAGTGAAACATGAAAAGCTGCTTAGCATTTTAAGACATAAGTTTTTACTGCCCCAAAACTTTTTTTTAGTTTCAGAAGGAAAACTGACAGTTTCCATTGCCAAGTGGTAGATACATTATGCTATAGCATGTGATAGATACATACTGTACTTACTTTTACAGAAAAAGAAACTAGCAGAGCTTCTGGAATACTTGATACTTACAGTAGAACTGAAACCAAAACATGAAATTATCTGTTTTTTATTCCTTATATCTTATGCCAGAATAGCGTATATATTGGCATATAATAGATAACACCAGAAAGAAATAGGTTTATCTTCTGCAGTTTCAGTTTCTTTGTTTCATTTAGTAACATAATATGGTTGCATTTTGATTCCTTTATCACATTTTGTGCATTTTGAAAGATAAGTGGAAGAATTTCAAAGCAAAATGCTTTCAATGTATCATTATATTAATTTTTTTATTACATCAAAATGCATAGACAATAAAACAATTAGAACTATGATTAGAGAATACAATTGTCTAATAATAATGGATATCATGCATTTGAAATCTTATATGGAAGCAGAATGTTCTTTCAGGAAGAGAGTTCAAGTATTATGTTCAAATATTATTTCAAGAAATTACTGTTTGTAGCCAGTAACGTGATTTTATATATATGTGCAAAGATGGTAGAACAGATTCTGAATATAGCAAATGTAAATGTTCTACAGATTGACAGATTGGGATCTACTGGTAGAATGCTACTGATTTGCAATATAGCTTTTAAAGTGTCTGACTCCCACTTAATCAAAACTGCAACATTTTTTCCCTTTCTAACTTCAGCTAGATATGGTTGAGGAAATATTAGGATAATAAAGACTAATTTTTGGTGTGATAGAGCTATAGTCTAAGTTATGGTACAAACAGATCAGTTTTGGGGCAGTCCATGTATTCAGAGACACTTCACTAGCCCTGTCTTGTGGTTGATCGCAGCTGGTGAGCATTTGAGGTTAAAAAATTGAGGGATTCATTCACTGCCTAAAGCAGGGTTTCTCAACCAGGGTTCCATGGAACTCTAGGGTTCTGCGGTAGGTCACTATGGGTTCCCTGGGAGATCACGATTTATTAAAAAAATTATTTCAAATTTGGGCAACTTCACATTATTATTATTATTTTTTTTTAAATTTTACAAAATTTGATAAATGGGGACCAAAACGGATTTCTACCAAATAGACAAATTAAAGATAATTTAAGAACAGTAATAAATTTAATAGAATATGCTAACACACATAATGAAAAACAGATAATGTTACTATTCTTGGACGCAGAAAAAGCTTTTGATAACGTGAATTGGGATTTTATATTTAAAATTTTAGAATACAGAAATTTTGGAAAGAATTTTATAAATGCAATTAAAGAAATTTATAATGTACAAAAAGCCAATATAATAGTGAATGAAGAAGAAAGAAAAGAAATAAATATAGAAAAGGGAACACGCCAGGGCTGTCCAATGTCGCCACTGATATTCATATTGGTATTAGAAACTATATTGGAAGAAATTAGAAAAGATGATAATATTGAAGGAATAAAAATTAAAGGAGAAATATATAAATTAAAAGCATTTGCGGACGATTTAGTAATGACAATTCAAAATCCATTGAACTCAATAGAAAATCTAAATGAAAACTTAAAGGAATTTGGAGAACTGGCAGGCTTCAAAATTAATAAGCAAAAGACAAAAATGATAAATTTAAATATGAATAAAGAGGATAAGATGAAATTGGAAGAAAAAACTGGATTTCAAAACGTTAAACAAATTAAATACTTGGGAATACAAATAACAGGTAAAAACATAGACCTATTTAAAAACAACTATAGTAAAGTATGGAACGATATTAAAAAAGATTTAGAAAAGTGGAAAAATTTACAATTATCATTATTAGGGAAGATTGCCACGGTAAAAATGAATGTACTGCCCAAAATCTTATACCTGTTCCAAACGATACCTATAGAAATTACAGATCAAACATTTTCAAAATGGCAAAAAGATATTACAAAATTTATATGGAATGGAAAAAAACCCAGAATAAAAGTAAGATATCTACAAGATTTAAAGGAAAGAGGAGGATTGGGTCTACCAAATTTAAAATTATATTATGAATCATCTGTTTTGGTCTGGTTAAAAGATTGGATAAAACTAGATAATTGGAACATATTAAATTTAGAGGGTCATGATAACAGATTCGGATGGCATGGATATTTGTATTATAATAAAAGCAAAAGCAATAAGGCATTTAAAGGTAAAGGTAAAGGTTCCCCCCGCACATCTGTGCAGTCGTGTCCGACTCTAGGGGCCGGTGCTCATCTCCGTTTGTTAGCCGAAGAGCCAGCATTGTCCGAAGACACTTCTGCGGTCATGTGGCCGGCATGACGTGCGCGGAACGCTGTTACCTTCCCACCGAAGTGGTACCTATTCATCTACTTGCATTTGCATGCTTTCGAATTGCTAGGTTGGCAAGAGCTGGGGCTAGTGCGGGAGCTCACTCCGTCACGCGGGGCTGGGGATTCGAACCTCCGAACTTGCAACCTTCTGATCGACAAGCCTGGCGTCTTACCCGCTGAGCCACCACGCCCCCTAATATAAAAATAAAAAATAAGGCATTTACGAATCATAAAATTAGAAAATCAATTTTAAGAATTTGGAACAGATATAAAAAATATTTATTGCCGGTATTACCATTGTGGATATCTCCTCAGGAGGCAAATGCCAAAATAGAAACTCCAAAAGATAAAAAATGGATAAGGTATAAGAACCTATTGAAATTTAATGGGAATAATTATGAAATTAAAACGAGAGAAGAATTAGAAAGAGAAGGATTTGAGTGCTATTGGTTTAAATATTTACAACTAAAAGAACAATTCAAATTAGACCAAAAGATGTTCAAATTCACGGAATCAACAGAAAATTGGGATAGTATATTATGGAAAGAGAAAGATCATTTAATATCTAAATTATATAAAAAATTATTGGAATTGAAAAATAAAGATATAAAAATTAAAAAGTATATGACAAAGTGGGAAGAAAATTTGAATAGAGAAATTAAATACGAAGACTGGCAAAGAATTTGGATGAAAAATATTAAATTTTCTTTAAGTAACAATCTAAGAGAAAACAATTATAAAATGATATTTAGATGGTATTTGCCTCCTGAGAGATTATATAAAATGAAATGTTCAAGATCAAATATATGTTGGAAATGCAAAATAAATGTGGGAACCTTTTATCATATCTGGTGGACATGTCAAAAGACTAAAAAATATTGGGGTAAAATTCATGGTAATATATGTAAAATATTCAAAATTGATATGGAAAAAAAATCAGAAACCTATTTACTGGGAATTATCGACATGAAGATGAACAAGGAACAAAAAAGACTATTATACCATTTGACTACAGCGGCGAGGATCAATTTTGCAAAACATTGGAAAGAAGAAGCCACCCCCTCAATAGAAGATTGGATAATCAAAACAATGGAAATAGCTCAGATGGACAGATTGACAATTCTAATAAAACAAAAAGAACTGGGAGATTATGAACTTAACTTGGAATCCATTTATAGAATTTTTGCAAAAAGAATATAAAATAAAATTATTGTAACGGAAAAATATTAGAAGAGATAAATAGGATAATATATTAGAATATATGTACTAGAATATAAAAAGGGGCGTGGTGGCTCAGCGGGTAAGACGCCAGGCTTGTTGATCGGAAGATCGCAAGTTCGGAGGTTCGAATCCCTAGCCCCGCGTGCGGAGTGAGCTCCCGCACTAGCTCCAGCTCTTGCCAACCTAGCAATTCGAAAGCATGCAAATGCAAGTAGATGAATAGGTACCACTTCGGTGGGAAGGTAACAGCGTTCCGCGGCGTCATGCGGCCACATGACCGTGGAAGTGTCTTCGGACAACGCTGGCTCTTCGGCTAACAAACGGAGATGAGCACCGGCCCCTAGAGTCGGACACAACTGCACAAATGTGCGGGGGGTACCTTTACCTTTACCTTACTAGAATATAAGAACAAATGAAAGGTTTAAAATATAATAAGAATTAAGATATCTATATATTTATATATTAAAGAAATATTAATAAAAGGAAGGAATAAAATAAAAGAGGAATACAACAGTAATATAGTAAAAATTAAAAGTAAGAAGCTATCTTCAAGAAAGAAACAGGAAGTCGTTTTAAACTAATTGTTCTACGTGATGTAATGTTATAAGGATTTTGATATGTAGGATTATTTAGTTTTGAATGTAAGTTTATTAAGTTTGTTATGTATTTTGTCATTTATCTTTATGTCATTGATGTTGTTGATGTCTTTGTTTTTTTTGTGTTTTTTTAATAATAAAATTATATTAAAAAAAAGGCAACTTCACATTAAAGATGTAAGTTTCATTCTTTATTTTCAGTTTCAGAACACTGTTAATGCATATATACAGGCCTACACATGAAACAAATGCAATAACTTTGTAACTTCTGGCCTATATTTGAGCCTGAATGTGCACGGGTTCCCCGAGGCCTGAAAAATATTTCAAGGGTTCCTCCAGGGTCAAAAAGTTGAGAAAGGCTGGTGTAAAGTCTGATCACTCCTGGTCTTTTGTCTCTGATGAAAGATATAACTGTTTTCCTTTACTCTTTTTCAGTGATGCCTGATATAATGTTTGTCATGGGGGCGGGGAGTTTAAGGGGAAAATCTGTATAGTGGGACTACCACTACACAATCTGAACTTCGATGTTTGTGATACTCCTTTTTTTTAAAAAAAATACATAATGGGGAACTCCCTTCTATGGATTCTGATGGGAGGAGATATAGGGTATTCACAAACAGGCTTGAGCAAACTACAACATGTGAATCATGATTCTTGCCCAATTTCTGCAGCCCAGAGAGAACCCACAGGCTGTAATTTTGGTGCTGGGTTTGGGTTTTGCGTTTTGGGGTTGTTGGTTTTTTTGTCCCTTTTGGCTGACAAAAAGTGAAAAATGGGTACCATTAGCCTCTGCAGGTTTATTGTATGTACTGTATGTTGCATCTTAAAGCTTTCCAGCTGCCTGAAAAATGGGAAAACAGAGTTGGCAATTTTGTCCCAATTATCCTAGTGATGTCACTGCATTTCCAGGTATGCTACATAATGACCTCCAAGGTTGGGAGAAAAATGTGTGCCCAATGGTGGAAAATAGTTGCCAATATTTGTTCTAGACTAACCATAATCTAACTGTAATCTGACCATTTCTAATTTATTCTAAGGTGTGGCCCCTGGGTGTAATATCTTACAGAAGAGTTAAGTTGTATCTTTGTTTTAAAAGTTAATTAATAATAATTTAATCCTTAGCATATTCCTCAGGGTTTCAGGCCCATGGATCTGGACCTCATTGGACTGGATTAGATTGTATCCATCTGTAGCAGTGTGTGGGTGCACGTGTAGAAACGAATCTGTTTGGAGTTTTATGTTGGCAAATAAATTGGACTCAAACAACATTTGGCTGTCCTGTTGCCATGTATAACAAAAGCTATAGTTAAATGTCATACATTACCCATCAGATGCGTTTTTCTGACATCATTGTTTAACTTTTTAATGTGCTGTGCCTCATATGCTTGTGTTCTAGAATCACCATGCTAAGATTGAAGATAGCATTTTTTTACAAGATTAGTTGACTTCAACATTTAACGGGTTCCTATAATAATGCTGTCTGTCTGTCTGTTTATCTCACACATCCCCTCTGCCATTTACCCCCCTAAACCTATGAAATAGGTTGGGCTGAGAGAGAATGACTTGTCCAAAGTCATTCAGTGAGCTTCAGCAGTGTACTTAAGTCTGGGTCTCTCAGCCCTAGTTGAAACACCTTAACTATTATGTCAGCTGGCTCTCCATATTGTAGTTTTATTCTGCTATAGACTGACAATCTGTGTTGGTATGTTAGTGCATTAGAATTTATTCTTTATTCCTTTGCGAACAGAAATTCTTATTAGGTGAGCTTCATGGCTGGCATAATTTCCTTAGTCCAGTCCAAGAATAAAAACCAGTGTTTCTGGAAAAAGACTTTTCCTTCCCTTAAAGTTAAGTTAAAACTGCAAAACATGCTCTGGAGAGTTCTCAGTTCTCTGAAGCAGATTTTGAAACCTTGTGAAGTTACCTTCTCCCTGTTCTCCTGACAGAAACATGTCTTTCAGAGGGATGAGTTAATCAGATACTATCCCAAGATACTATCTACTATATCATATCACTTTCAGAATAAAATACTAGGAATTTTGTACAGAATATAAGAAAGCCATCTCTATGATATGCTAATATTTTGAAATCTCAATGTAAAGACATTATTTAAATAAAAAATAATGCAGTTCTTAAATCAGTCCTATAGCATTTGAAAAATTAAAAGAGGAGACTCATTCACATTTGTGATGGCTTATGGTATGGGAGAAGGAGAATGTTGTTCCCACAACCATGACTTCTCCATTAATAGTTTGGCTTGGAATTATAGAGACATTCTGTGTGGGATTCTGCAGATGATCAATGAAGCTGCTGGGGCTGCTTTAGAACAGGAACTGTGGTTGCTGTGCTTTTGTTGACTGTATTATTGTTAACATGGGGTAATAGATCATACAGGTATTGTGCGTATACTGTTTTATCCCACTTCCTGAAATAGAAAAGGATTGTCTGATTTTTCAGAACATTTTATTATAGGTATTAACGGGAGAAGTTAAAGGATAGGCACACAACGATATTGGTTGGCACCAAATAATGTTCCAGTGCTGGAATGGTAAACATGAGTGAGACATCACGTATCAATACATTTCAATTCCATTCCATTCCATTCCATTCCATTCCATTCCAATTCCAATTCCAATTCCAATTCCAATTCCAATTCCAATTCAATACAATTCAATACAATTCAATACAATTCAAGGCAGCGAACATACCTTATACTCCTTCCTCCTCCTATTTTCCCCACAACAGCAACACTGTGAGGTGAGTTGGGCTGAGAGAGAGTGACTGGCACAAGGTCACCCAGCCGGCTTTCATGCCTAAGGCGGGACTAGAACTCACGGTCTCCTGTTTTCTAGCCCAGCACCTTAACCACTAGACCAAACTGGCTCTCTTATTAGTATCTTCATTCAATGTCACATTTTGTCATAACCTTGTCTAAACTGACTGGGGCTTTATTATTTATGATGATTTATCATTTATATTTTAGTTTTTCACTGTAAAAACAGTCCTGAAGGATTCATAAGGTATGAATGAATTTACCCTAAAAATATAGTTTTTTAAAAAAATCCTAACTTGTTTTCTTGCAACTAAGTCTGCCCATTTCGAGCATCTCTCCAATCTTCAATTAAAAGAAGGAAAAAAGGAAAACAATTTTCCTGTGAAATCTCTGAATAAGAACAATTTTTGCTCACAGGGCTAAAACACCAGCATTGTCTAAGCTTCAGCAGCAAAGTTCCAACAACCTGTATGTGGTCTTCTCTTGTTTTTCTTTGTTTTACAACAATTCTTTTTAATGCATTTTTAATAAACAAGATGCTTTAGAGAGAATCTTGAAATAATGCTACAGATATCAGACAGTATGCTTGTCCTGAAACACTTTCTCTTATCATGTAGATTTTATCAGATATAAACATCTGTGCTTTGGGCATTGTATGCTTTACTCTATATATTACATGCATATAGATAATAAAGAAAAATGCCTCTCTATACATTGCAATGCAAATACAACCTAAAAAAGAGATAAATTGGTAGTTTATTCATTTTTACTCCTTGCTTGCCACTAGCTGTTTTTAAATACAGATCGCCTTTGGGATCAGGATAATCGTTTGTTTGAAGTGGAACTTAGCTCTTAGTTAACAGTGAAAGTGATAAGTTTTCTAAAGCCCTGTTTAGACAGATAGAGCTTATTTGGCATCCACATTAAGCTGTTTGACAAAATGTTTTGAATGTAATTAGTTCACATCAAAGGTACACCATCTTCAGTGAAGAGTAAAATTGATGAGAACTAAAGGGACTCAGATCAGCATGACCTAAATGGAGGCCTTGGTTTTCAATATTTTTGTGTTGTTGCATTTGAAAAAAAAATCCTGCTTCTCTTTTCCATTAGAATTTTTGTCTAATTACTGAAGAAATTCTGGTTTTATATTAAAAACTTTGTATTTATCTGTCTCTTCAGACTTGCAAGGCAGCTGTGCTATGTCCTCAAAAAAGTATGGTTTTTGGCATGATTAGGAATCATTAGCTGGTCTTTTTGTTTATGCTATAATTATAGCTGTTGAAAGTATTGCTACTTTTATCTTTTTCTTTTCCTTTAAAACATCCAAGATTGATAACTTAGTGGTGTTCTAGATGACATTGTTCTGTTTTCAAAACAGATTTCTTTTTGTAATGAATCTTCAATTCATCCCCCTGTCCCCCACTGTCCCCTTGGTGTGCAAGCACATGTGCTACAAAGTTGAATTTGGGGTATGAAGGAAGGTAGTGCAGAGTGAATCTTTCTTACCTGTAAATATTGCTCTTTCAGCAGATGGATACCAGTGGAATCAACTAATCAAATCTGATTGTTATTGAATGAAAATAAAATGAGGGTTTTAAAATCTTTATTTGCTTTAATTTTATCTCCCCAAGGAAAAAAAGTGTTGGTGTATGTGAGAGAGAGAGAGTGATTCTTGCCTGTACCCTAATTCTATGGCATAGCTTTCCAAAGTGTGTGTTGCGACACACTACTATGTCGCCTGCAGTGTCCTGGTGTGTCGCGCGCAAACCCAGAAGCACTGATGGGGAGAACCGGGAACCAGCGGCACTGATTGGCCGGGGTGCCGCTTCTTCTGGTTACCCCCATCAGTGCTTCCGGGTTTGCGGGCAATAAACCAGGACACCACAGGCCGCGCTGCCCCTGCCCCCGCCATTGGTGTGTGTCGCCAACATGAAAAGTTTGGAAAGCTCTGTTCTATGGTGATGGAAATTGCATATCCTATAATTAATTGTCTATAGCTTTCCTGAATTCCCACATTTAAGTTAAATGTTAACAGAAGACATCGTGAAATAACTTACTACATTTCCAGATTAGGAAGGATAGGTGGTTAGGAAAGCTAGAATAATAGAGATGAATTTGAAAAAAAATAATTTGTAATATTTAAAAAAATGGGAAAAAGTAGCAAGACAATCAGGACTTGCCACCTTTTTGTAACAATAACGTGAGTGCCAAAATATCTTGAAAAGAAACTCTAAAATACCTTCTGAAGGTAGTAGAACACCAGAAGCCCCTTTCATAGGAGAAGAAAACTTTAGGGAAATTGGAAGGCCAATTTCAGCAAAGTTTTAGCTGTATTATACGAAAATATTGCATACTTTTAAGATATAACTATGGGAAACCTCTTATACAAAGGAAGAAGAGGAAGAAAAACATTCTGTTGAAGCTTCCTCCATTTGTAAATAGAAGAGCCCCATTTTCCCCAGGAAAGCATCTATAATCATCTTGGCAAATCCTCAAAATTTAATCAACATGGGATTCTTGGGGTTTTCCAATGAGGTTTTCCTTTCCGTTTTGTTTTCAGCAAATCTTTTTGAAGTTGTTTTTGTTATTGTTTTTTTATGTTGAAAAAAATGCAAGCAAATAAAAAATGAATTCTATTTTTAACTCATATCACAGGAATAATGGGAATGCCCACCCACCTATTCAGAACTGGGTATTTTTAGATGAATCATTCCTATAAATAACATAGTCACAAATAACTGGCAATATCTTAGTTCTCAATCTGTATTACATTGATAATATTTACAAAATGAATGCTGTAGCACACCTTCTCATTGGCTTTAAGCAGATGAATGAAGTCTCCCATAAATGCTTTTTGCTGCTTTGCAACCGTCAACAAATCTGTCTTCGTAATTAAAAAAAAACACCTGACCTTACTTTACCTCTGTTTCTTCCAATAGCTACATCTTCCTTCTATCAGTCACAACAAATTTGTTTGTATTATCATTTGTGATAGTCAAAGTCATAACCACTGTGCCCGCACATATCCAAACACCATACAAAATATTGATGGGGGGAAGAATATATGTGTGTGTATTTTGTGACATACTGGCATCCCATTTCCACTACCAGTATCACATTGATAATTCCAAAGAATTTCCATTTATTGTTCAATACATCTGTGATCGTTTGTGTTGTATCCTCTTTATTCCTAGTTCCAGCACTGTGTGAAAAATAACATTGCTCTTTCCATCTCTCCATTATTCTGTGTATTTGAGTCCTTGGTAACAATAGTAAGCAGTTGTATAGTTTTAGAATTACATGAGAGAAATTAAGCTTCTGGCAATTGTTACCATTTTTAAGCAGTTGATTCAGAAGGACCTACCACCTGAGGTGGGAGAATGACTCATTGATTCTTCCCATGCAACCACATAGCCTCCAGCCAGTCAATTGGACTGCCACCTTTCTCAGAACACTGCCTCTATAGCGGTTGTCCATGAAACCATATTGGTCTGGAGACCCATAAACAGTAAGCACAAGGAAGCAGATCTTCTTGGTGACAGGTCGGTTTGGTGGTAGGGATGGGGATTTGGGCCCAGGTCACCATACATCCTGTTTTGCCACTGAAATAAACTGCTTTGTTCTGTAGACTGGCTCTCTTTTTGGAACAGACAAGCCAAAGCTATGTTATCATCCTCTTACAGGATTTTTTCCCCCTCACTTTTATCCATGAAAGGATCTAAGCCAGGTTGAATGGAGGAGCTCTCAATGAACATACAAAGAGCATTTTCCCATTCTGGCAGGCTATTAAAAAATACCAGTTCTATCATTAGATACTTTTGGAACTTGGGACTTACCAGCCTGAGCAGCCTTTCAGTTTAGAAGGCCATGTATAATACTAATATGAGAAAGAATAATATATTTAAAAGTAGAAATAATGAAACGGCCATATATAAATGATAACATCCAAAGAGCAGCAAATGATACAGATAATGCCTGCGTCAGAACTTGGGGTTGTGTGTCCACCCAGATATTGATGCCAGAATGTTTTCTATCTCTTGCCACTCAGGACAGGAGTGGGCTGTCTTGGTTCTGTCCCAACGTTTGAGAAAAAGTTCTGCAAGACAAGGCTGCATAATTCCCACAACTGCCTTCCCCATTCTTTCAATATGTAAGAATTTTATGAACTTCCTTCAGACTTTCATAATGAAAAAATAGTGATGTAAAATCTGATGTAGATTTTTTTCTGCCATGGCGGTCAGTTAGTATATATAGCTGATCTATCTTTATCTGTATAACACGAGCTGAGACAGAATATGTTCACATATGGCGTTCTTTCTTACAATAAAGTAGAAAGAAACATAATTACTGAAATCTTGGACTGTATGTGTAACAGACCCTTTCCTAACTCTAGAAACTGGGTTTACAACATAGGCATAAGAATATGATGCTTTGCTTGGAAACAGGAATCTCATAGGATGAAAAACACTGCTAATTTCTGTTAAATAATTGAAAGTAATGTCAATATCCCACCACTCCCTAGACGTAGAATGACAAGCCTTTTCAAATTAGTAGCCCTGAAGAAAATATTCAGGAAACACTTTTATCTCAGGAAAGACAGAATTCAATGGAGAGCCATAATTTTTTTAAGTGGGTGTTTGATGACTGATCTGAAATCTGCATGTGACAAATTATTCAATGCAAAAGCCATTACAGATTAAAGGGAATCAATATTTTTTTATCTCATTTTATACTCGGTTATTAAAACCATCCGTTATATCTATTCTAGAATATGAATTTATATTGTGACTGAATTTATATTAAACGTAGTTTTACATATAGTAGAGGATTACTTAAAATGTTTCTTTTTTAAAAAAATACTATATTAAAATATTCTGGGGAAATTCAAGTTACTGCTAGTTTACACTGTCAAAATCAAACTTTTAATTTTATCTCTCAAATTAAATAGTGAAAACGCTAATCAGCTGTGCTCCATGTGCACTTCCCTGAGAGGGAACTATAAGATTACTTTGTAAATCAAGTGGTTTATTGGTCTATGAGGACAGGGCTATATCATAGCCAAAATTCTAGATAGCCTAAGTCAAGGGTCAGCAAACTTCTTTATGCCAGGAGCCATTTTGACAGTTATAACATCACTCGAGGGCCAGGGGATGGGGCTTGCGGGCGGGAGCCAATCGCGTGGAAGGGGGCGGGGTTTGCGGGCGGGAGCCAATCGCGTGGAAGGGGGCGGGGTTTGCGGGTGGGAGCCAATCGCGCACACTTAGGGCCTGCTGGTTCCCTCAGCGCGTCACTCTCTTCGACGGGGCGGGCGGCCCTCTCCCCGGGGTCCAAGTAAGCCGCGACGGGCGGGCGGCAAGCGAAGCGTCGCCCTGCCTCCTCCTGCCATTGCCTCGCGCCCTCCGCTCCTCTGTTCCTTTCCTCCTAGCGAGGCGCCTCTGCCGTCGCGGGAAAGCCCAGCGGCGGCCGGCGAAGGAGGTGCTCCGAGCCACCTCCGCTGGGAGGGTGCGGCTGCCTGGGCGCTCCCGCCCTGCCTGGCCTCCCCTGCTGGGCCCTGGAGGGGCTCCCAAGCACCGGCAGCTCCTGCCCGCGGCCCCTCTGGACGCGCCTCCTCTGGAAGGGCCCGCGCTCTCTGCCTCGCACGCTCCCAGCAGGGCAAAGGCGGCGGGCAGGCGGCCGGTGGCCCGCTCGAGCCAGGCGCTTTCCAAGGGACGCGCCGCGCCACCGTGGCCGGCTGGAGAACCCCCGCCCTGGGCTGCGGGAGGGCGATTTGCCTGTTGCGACTGCGGGTGGCTTCTTCCAGGCTGGGCGAAGGCTGTGCCCTGCTCTCGGGTGGCCCCTTTGGGAGAAGGGGGAGTCGGACCGCTTCGGCGCCTGGCAGCCCATAGGGACCCACCTTATTTAGGGTCCCACCAACTTCTTTTTGCCAGGGCACAACTAATTGGCAGGGTTTGGGTTCCAAAGGTGAAGATTAGACTTAGAACGGAATGAAGCCGATGCAGTTCCTATGATTCCTCCCTTCTGGAGAAGCCCCGGGCGCCGCACCGGCGTTCGGGGGCAGTCTGGGGCAGTGGTTGCGCTTCCCTGGCTGATGCTTTCAAGTGACCTCCAAGTGGTCACGAAAGATTGAGCTCCGCCCGTCCCTGAGCTGACGGCAGCAGCCGAACCGTGGCCGGCCCCCCTCCTGCCTCTGCAGCCTCATCTGGCTGGCGTCTCCCGCCCTCCCCCTTTCGGGCACCCCTGGGGGGTGCAGGAGGCTCCTATCAGTCCCGCCACAGCCTCCCTGCCGCAGCCAGCTGACCGCTGCCCACCTTGCCAATCAGCTGGCGGGGGAGGGTCCAGGCCTCCGCGCGCTGCCGGCAAGATGCGGCTGCACCCGAAGGAGCGCAGGGACGGCGCGCCTCC
The DNA here is from genome assembly GCA_023362775.1 of Charina bottae. Lineage (NCBI taxonomy): Eukaryota > Metazoa > Chordata > Lepidosauria > Squamata > Charinaidae > Charina > Charina bottae. Next base: position 51,318,231 of record JALMGJ010000005.1, read on the forward strand.
CGAGCGGAGCGGGAGAACCTGCAGCGACGGGATGCCGCAGCCCTCGCCTGCTCCGGCCGCGGAAGGGGTAGCCCCACCTCGCTCCCGCAGCCCCTGCCGGCCTTTCCGCTTCCCATCTGGCGGCTCCCCGGCCTCCGCTTGCACCTCCTGCGCTGCGGCCCCACGTGCTTTCCTCAGACGAGGTCCAGGGCAGCGAGGCTCGGGGCTGGCGAAGGCGGAGCATCCCCGCGAATGGGAGCTGGGGGACGCCCGACCCGCGGCCCCCACGGCATTCAGGGGGCCCGGCTACGTCCCTCCGGCTGGCGGGTGGCCAAACACGGGCGCGCGCACGCACAAACGCGCGCGGGGCAGCCGCAGGCAGACGAGATGCCCCGGACTAGAGAGGTTGGAAGAGCCACACTCAAGGGGCCAAAGAGCCTCATGTGGCTTGCGAGCCACAGTTTCCGACCCTTGGCCTAAGTGATTTAATAGTAGACCTTTCTCTGTGCAGTTATTTGCCCTGATGGGATAGTTTTCCTAGTTTCTGTTTGTTTCCCTTTTCCACCCTGGAAGACAGAACAGTATTCAATCAAAACAAAGAAGCACCAGTAGCAAGGAAGTTGCAACCATTACAAATTGGCTTGGAATGTCACACATAGTTATCTTTATTCATGAGGCTGCTTTATTCACAAACTTCCTCAAGGTTATACTGTACTTATGTAGCTCTCACAATCTTTGTGTACATTTGAACTGTCTTATTGAATTGCCCAGCAATAATTTCCTCAAGTAAGATTTTTGAGTAGGACAGTGTAAGTAGTTTTCAAAGACCTAAAGAAAGTTTACAGAAACTCCTCCATCATGTGATGAAAGCATAGATGGTTTGCAGGCCCAAGTAGACTAGATCCAGACATTGATTACCATTTCTCCAAGCTAATGTACTTTGGCATTCTTGAGACTCAAGTATGTACAAATCCATGCATATAAATCAGTTCCACTCAAGGAGGGAACCAACTCAAGTTGAGGAAGCAACCTAAGTACACCTTTCCATATGTGGAGGATGCTTCTCAAATATGCAATGGCTGTTCAGCTGAGTATAGGAAAGAAGTGTGCCATTTCCACAATAGTCAGAGATGCTCCTCATAAACATGTCTTTGTATCCATAAAATATGGAGAAATTTGTAGCTACTTGTCTAGTAATTATAGATCAGGATGAAGAAATTGGATGGAACAGCACTGGAAAATACAGATGAAATGCTTGGTAAAGAACAAATTTGGTAGGATAGGGTGAACTGCAAGAAATAAATGTTACCATTTCAGTATTATGATCCTTCTTTTTAAAGTATGTGTTCATAAGATGTTTGAGTGTTTATTTCTTGGCTTTTAAAGGACATTTTTGCTTGTGTCATGAGATCCTGACAAAGCAATCTGTTGAAATTCTTCTGTAAGCTGCTAACACCTCTAATGGTGAAGCTGATTAATTTTTGTTCTTGCAAAATCACAGGGACGAATCCACTCTTGAAATGGATGTATAATTGCAGTTAAGGAAACTACAAATGAAGGATTGCATACTGCAGGCCAAGCCAAACAGAGCTCTTGAAATTTGGCAAGCAAATGCAAGCTGCTTGCACATGTTATAGAGCTAAATATTTTAACTTTTATTTAAACTGTATATCCCTACAAAGAACTCAATCAAATGGAAGAAAAAAGAAAAATATCTTCATGTATTCTGCCCTTTTAAAGCATAGAAGGTGGAGTTTAGCTTTACTCAAAGTAGGCCCACTAAAATAAATCAAACTTAATCATGATTTCAGTATAAATAAAGCCATATCCTTGACCTTGTTCAGACAGCATACTTAACTGGTTGGGGGTGGTAACGTCTTAGTAAAGAAAGAATTGGAGACGTATTGTCAGAAAATGGACAAGAGAATTGATGGGAATTTCATCTGATTGCCATAACAGGGATGAAGTTCTAGAAGCTCTTGCCTCCAAAATTAGGCTTCTCTAGATACACCATTTCTCTCCCTGTTAAAGTTTTTGGCTCCCTTCTATAGGATGAAGGATAGATGAGGGGCAACACCAATGAGGGTCACCACAGATTTGTAAAATTTTCACTATCAAGAAGGACATGACAGCATCCTAATCTCCCTTGCAGTGGTTGGGAGGAACTAGGAAATAGCGACTACCCCTGACTGAGATATTAGCAATTATAAGTTATCACAATAAGTCATTTGCCTGTGGAGATTTTTGAATTAATCAGTTGTGTTGTGCAAACATGACCACTGTACTTTAAAGGATCACAAAGGCATAAATAAGAATTGATTTTTTGCCTTTTTGTGACATTTAGTAATAATCAGTAGTAGAGAAAAATCCATATTGAGGTAATACTCTCTTAAGTCTTAAGTTGCACTGCTTCAACCTTCCAAGAATTCTTCATTGGTCCCAGCAGTCAAAAATTCAAAAAAAGTTGGAAGAGGTTGGAGAGAATAAATATGGCTGGGGTCCAATCCATATTATTCCAAAGTTTCAAACATGAAACAGACTGATTTGGCAATTGATCTTCTGATTTCAAGGAAATCATAGAAGAATGTTGAACGTTAAAAATAATAGTATATATTCCTCTAGCTAACCTCAGTTACCTGTTACAATGCAGACCATTGTTTCATAGATAAAATTAAGGATTATATATGAAGGTGGTGTTTATTAACAAAAAGCAATTATGCTTATGTAAAGTGAGCCCTTGAATCTGCTCTGGATAGAAGAATTTTCTTATATCTCCCATGAATTTGCAAAATATTTTTAGAAGACTGTTTATGAAGTTCAGGTCTGTAAGCCAAGAACTCTACAAATCTATTCAGTTTGTATCATTTCAGTCTGCAAACAAGGACTGGCTAATAAAATTTTACTGGTGGGGGGGGGGGATTCTCCTTTCCCACTGGCATTCTGAAATGGACATGAATATGACAACTAGGGCTAAATAAAACCTCCAGATTCTAAAAATCACTGTTAAAACAGCAACAACACCTTTTTCTTGAGTCTATTGTTTTCTTGACAACAATGGCAAACAGCATGGTTTGCCTTTGCCTTCTAGAACTTTCTTTTTTTAAAACTTTCCAATCTAACCTATAGCTCTGGGATTTCCTGGTGATCTATTTTCCAGGTACTAGCTCAGTGGGGTCCTGCTTTGCTTTTTCAAGATCAGAGAGGTCATCTGGGTGCTGCCAAAAGAGCAAAATTTGAAGGTATTCAATACATCCATAATGCAGCAGTTTAAAATCTGCAAGTGGCTGGTAGAAACCATGACAATGGGAAAATGGCAAAAAAGTGTTTCACAACATCATGAAAACACAGCCTGGCCTTTTGTAGTTGCACCCTGGCATCTGACACAAGTATATAAGTTATGTTTCATCAATAGTTTGCCACTCCCACCCCTGCAAATGTGGAGATATAAATCAGAGCATTTAAATTTATTGTAATTTTATTAAGATGTCAGTTGTAAAGTCCATCCGGGTGTAAACAGAAGGGTTTGTACAGATCAGTTGTGTGACACTAGGATATCTGTCACATTCTCTTGTGTCTGCTTTCTGTGAAGCAGCCCTCTGACAATTGGTCATAGGTCAGTTTTTCGGCACAAAGGTAGAAGATAAGAAGAAGACAGCAACCAGATGAAGCTGTGGCCATAAGTTTAATCCTTTGGATAGCAGAATAACAGCACCCTGCCTCCACCCCACAGAAACCTTCCATAAAGATTTGCTTTATCCCTGGTATAAAAATTTAGGATTTTTGTGGTTATAGTTTTATATTGTTTTCTCTCAAAATAGATTCTTTCTTCCTCCCCCACCTCCCAATGTGCACACAGACAGATAGTAAATTAGACTCTCTCACTACCTTGCATTAAGGGGGGAGGGGGAGGAGATCTCCAGAGTACACATTACTAAGTAAGTAAATATCATAGAAAACGGATCATTCACTTCCTTTTGTTTAGTTATAGCAAACCACCCTAAGCAATGGTGTTTAGGTCATTAAACATAGCTTAATAATGACAGTAACAGGGTGTGTACTCAGGCAAAAGGCAAAGCCATGCCCATATAATTGCTCAAAGAGCAAGGTTGTTGCTGATAGCAAAGCAGCTCATTCTGTCTCATTAGGATTAGTCGAGAGAGGTCAGATTAAAACATTGTTTTTCACTTCTTTTTCCAGTCAAATGCTTCAGTTCCCTATTTGACTTTTGATGGCTCTTCGGATTAGAAATCCCTCATCATGTTAGCCATTCCCCATACCATGCTGCTGCATTGAAGGTTCCATAGATTATCTTATTCTATTCAGTTGTGATGGGATCCAGATATCTTTCCCACCATTAACACATCTGTTTTCCCATTAGAAGGAAAGTAATAATGCTGTTACTGGGAAAATGGATCTGATTCCCACCATCACTGACTGTTCCATTGTTTATTTGGGAATAACTTGTTCTGCAAATTTTGAATGAAGCAATACGAATCCTTTATATTATATATACATGTCATATTCAGTAATGACAAATCTTGATAAAATAGTTAAGAGCAGAGACATCACACTGACAACAAAGATCCGCAGAGTCAAAGCAATGGTATTCCCCGTAGGAACCTATGGCTGCGAGAGCTGGACCATAAGGAAGGCTGAGCGAAGGAAGATAGATGCTTTTGAACTGTGGTGTTGAAGGAAAATTCTGAGAGTGCCTTGGACTGCAAGAAACTCAAACCAGTCCGTACTCTAGGAAATAAAGCCAGACTGCTCACTTGAGGGAATGATATTAAAGGCAAAACTGAAGTACTTTGGCCACATAATGAGAAGACAGGATACCCTGGAGAAGATGCTGATGCTAGGGAAAGTGGAAGGCAAAAGGAAGAGGTGTCGATCAAGGGCAAGGTGGATGGATGATATTCTGGAGCTGATGGACTCGACCTTGGGGGAGCTGGTGGTGGCGACGGCCGACAGGAAGCTCTGGCGTGGGCTGGTGCATGAAGTCACAAAGAGTCGGAAGCGACTGAATGAATAAGCAACAACATATTCAGTAACTTTTTAATAGAAAACATTCACTTTGAGGCCTAGATCATACAATATTTTAAGTCATAATGAGCTGTTGCTTTGGGTTTACCATACTATATAAAGTATTATGCTTTGTAAACCGTGATTAACGTAGGGATGCAGAACTTTTCTAATCTGAGTCTTCACTTGGCCTTGGATTGGCATGTTGGACTCAGCACTTCTAAACATACATAGGTGAGTCAGTGTGGGCTAGGGTAAAAACTAAATCTGATTAAATTTACATTTATATACAGCAAAATTAATACTATTAATATAGTTATTCCCATGTATTTAATACAAAGATAATTTTGCCACATTAATGGTTACTTTTTTGGAAAGGCTATGGGGATTGTGTTCAAGATTTTGGGGCTGTATGCATAATATAGTCAATAAAACATGGTTAAACAGGTGTTCTCTAACTATGGGTTATCCCCTTAAGGGATAGTGAGCAACTTTGAGGGAATCTCAGATTTAGCAGGATTCGCATGTGCAAAGTTGGAGGACTGTCTGAACTTGCCAGCTTGCCCCATAAAAGCAGAGGCGAAAGATGAGAGCGCTGCTCCTGCGAGTCAGCAGGCTGTGAAGGCAGGGGACCTGTCTCCCACTCACTCTACTGGCAGCAGCTAAGGAAAAGTTACAAGTATCAGGATAGGCTGGCTGAGAGGTGTCCACAGCTAGTGTCTACATTGCAGGCAAATCAAACATAGTAGCAAGAACAACACAGATTTCTGCAAGATATCCTTAGTGCTAGGAGAGAGTAAAAACAGAATCTTGAAAACAGCTAAGAATAAATTCCCAGACAGAATCATAGGGCATTAACTAAGGCAGGGTCTGTTAGAAAAACCTTCTTTCCACATTCTCTCATATCTAGACTCTGTTGCCTCTTCTTACATAAACCAAACTCCTCATCCCCCACTCTCTTCCCACAGTCTCTCACACCAGGCCATCCTGAGGAAGTGTGTATTGTGACATCATGACACAAGCTCTACTCTTTTGTACTCGTGACAAGATATCTGTAAGGGGCAACGTTTGTGTCATAATATTTGGGTGCACATTTTGTCACTTTGTCATCTTGGAATAGCCAAGTATGAGCTTTAGGCCAAGCTGCTGCAGGAGTGTAATGGTATGTGGGAAAGATGCTTTCAAGGAAACGGTCAGATAACAGACAGTGTAGGCTGAAACTGGATAGTGGGAAGAGCAAGAGGCTCAGCAGAGACCCTCCCTAGCTTGTTGGGCTGTAAAGGAGATGGAGGGGAGAATTGTTCTTTCAGACTTGCAAGATTCTGTCAATGTAGCTTTGCAATAAAGTAGAATTAGCTCATCTGGTTGTGATTCCCATCTGGTTTCGAGGCCGACATCAATCTTGCAAGTCTGAAAGTACAGAGTGTATATTTATATTTCTGGCACTGATTAAGCTGGGGTCTGAACTTAAGAGGTCAAATAAATTCTCCTGCACATAAGAATTTATAAAACTATTTGCATCACCATTGCATTAAAGAGGTTATATGATTTTTAAGGCTGGAATAGGTAGAACTGTTATCATTTCATGCCTATATTAACATATGTGATGAATATGAATTTAATGACCATGAGAAATTACTGTTGTATTTTGCCTGCATGTTTAGCTAAAGCTAGGATCTAAGCGGTAGTATTAAGTAGATGGTGCACATTTTGACCATTGAGTTTGGCTAATTCATTTAATAAACTGCTTTGAGTATATGATTTTTAACAATCTATCTGACTGATTTATCAGTAGGTTCAATATAATTTCTTGCTTGCGTGATTTTGTGCAACAAGGTTTTTGGAAATATTTTCTGTTTAACTATCAAAGCTAACGAAACCACATTTACAACCATGGCTATATATGCAGCTAAGCATTGCAGTGTCTTCTACTGTATGTAGAAATTGGTTTCAATATAACTTTCCTGATGTATTAGAAATTATTTTATATCTTAAAGTGAATTACAAATAAAATTATACTTCCTTCCTTCTTGGTAAACTAGGAAATAATTCAATAATTTATTTATTTTAAAAGAAAATAATTTAGGTCCCTTTTTCACCTTCAACCCTTTCCTTTGGTGTGATTTTTCTGTTGCAGTAGAAGCCCCTTGTAATCTTTTTCAGAATGTTTATTTGAAGTTTAAAAAGTTGCTGAAAAAAGAATGAGCTCCAGAGATTAGCATTGAATATCAATAGTTGCCTTAAAGCTCTACTTCTAACATTTTTTCCAAGAGTTTTTCCAGACCCATAACTCTCCACCAAGTCATTGCCTCTTAGTAAAACACATTGGCAGGGAGATAATGTTAGGTTTAGCGTGAGCTACAGAAATGAGGTCAAAGGTGATCACAAGGGCCTTCAATCAGTAGACATTTATTTTAGTGTGTCATCAGTACCAGTAGTTTTCGTATCAGGGTCACATTTACAACATGCTGAAGTGACAGGTAAGAAGCCTGATTTTAAGAGCATATCGAAACGTGTAAGTTAGGAGGTGCCAGATTTTTTTTTAATGCTACCTGAAGAATGTGTTGAGTCAGTTTTCAGTATTTGCTGTGAAGGGACACAGGACATTTTTTTTCCTGTTTCCTTTTTCTATCAATCCAGCTATCTTAAAACAACAATAGCGACTCTGCCAGCTGTTCCAAACCAGTTGCCCTCAGATGTATTAAGAGTACAGTTTTTCAGCAGTGCAGGCCAAGCATAATGGAAGTCCATATCCAGTGCCTCTGGAGGGCATCAGGTTGTGGAAGGCTTTTCTGTATAATGGAATCAGTAGACTCTTGGATCCTATAGCTTAGTAATAAGGGTCATTCTTTGAATGCGAAAGTTTCCCAATTCAAGCCCTAACATTCTTGGGGAGCAGGAAAGATTAAAATTTTGAACTCTGCTGCTGTCATTGTAAACTGGCTCAGGATTCTGCATTTTAAACACTCCATGATCACTTACTTTTGCTCCAGATTGACCTTTTCTGGCCAAGTTCAGGACCTGTAGAATCTTCTGAATGAGAAAGCCATTGGGAGGTGGCTGTGGGGCGGTGTGCCTATTAGTGTGTCAAGGGGGTGCATATCACCTACCCGCCATCCAGCTTTGCATTTCACCCTTGGTATCTTGTTCCTCTTGATGCAAACAGTAGTGCATTATATTGATTTTTATTTTTATTTTTTATAAAGCAGCTGATATGATTCATTCGGTGAAGTGCCCTCTGCAAACAAGTGGCTTGTTCAGATACAGTCCTGATGAAGCACTGTGGTATTGCCACCACCTTCTTTGTATCATCTCCTGATACCTCTCAAATTTTATTTTTTTCTAGTAAGCAGTTACTGTATGTGGCAACTTGTGTGTCTGGGTTGATAAGAGGATTCTGGCCCTGGAGTTGCACCAAAAGACCTCCAAGCTCCCTTCCAACCCAGTGATTCTATGATACTGACTTTCAGCCTTGTTTAAATGTATATTTATTACTGGCAATGTATGCTTCTGATAACAGAAGCTTAAAACGAAAAACCTTCTATGAAGTTGGTCAGAGTCCCATAACAACACAAACATCCATTCATGATAAGTCTCTGCCAAGTGGCAATTTGAGTGTATTTCCACACACAGACTAATTTAGTACATTCATGAAATTAATGAATTTAATTCATTCATAAATACTGGTTGTATTTAAAAAAGAGTATTTGGTAAAGAATTAGGAAACTATACAAATTCCACTTAGTTGCCAAATCACCGCTGCAAGAGCTAACACATGGTGGAGTCAGTAGTCTAACCTTGAAATATTCCCATCCATAAGATAGGGCAGCTGGTCAAAAATAGCATAGTACTCTTCATATCCAACTTTATTATTCATAATTAAGTGAAATCCTTTGAATTTTCTTTATTTGTAATTGATAATTAATCTATTATCCCAGCTTTTCTCTGGAATATGGCAGAATATGGTCATTTGCAACAACTTTTCCATCTCTTTATATGCTTTTTCTAACTCCACCAATATCTGTTTTATAATTAGGACTTTTAGAAACTATATACTGGTCCAAATATTTGGGGATGGATAGTCTAATCCACCTGCTACCCTCTCTCTCTTTTAATAGATTCATATGGTGGGTGGAGGAGATATATCAAACTCTGTAACCTTTGGATACTTTTTCAGTGAATTATTTCCTATGTAGAAATAGCTGTTACTTAATTTGTTGAAACTTGATGCACAAATCTGCTCTGTATGTCATAGATATACACATCATACCTCTGCAAAATGACCCATTATTCTAACACACACACACACACAAACTGGAGTTCTTACAATTTTATTCAAACAAATATTATTGGTTTTTGTCTCCATTCCTCCTGGCAGGCACAGCTGTGGAAAAATTTGGTTCCTGTGTAAAACGCAGTATTTCTTCAAGATATTCTTTAAAAAAAACACTAATGAAGTAGTGTTAACTTTTAAGAATGCTGTTTAGCACTTTGTCCTTATCTATAAAGTAAAGCATATGCAGGCCACCATAATTAGTGACAGAGTCTTGCAACAATTGAATTCTCATTTATATACCTCAGCTGCCATAAACATTGCTCAAGTATGTGATTGCAGCCCCATGCATATAAATTTAGTGTATCCTTATTCTTTCCCCTGTAATCTTTCCTCTATTGTTGTAGACCAGAGCTTTCCAAACTTTTCATGTTGGTGACACACTTTTTAGACATTCATCATTTCACGACACACTCTTACAGCAGGGCATCATTTCGTGACACACTCTTACGGCAAGGCACAAGGCAGGCACTAGGACCTGTGCGGAATCACAGCAGGTTTGGAGGCATCCAGGCACAAGGCAGGCACTAGGACCTGCGCGGAATCCTGGCAGGGCTCGGAGGCAGCAGCAGCCGCGACACACCCAGACACTGCAGCCGACACACTGACGTGTCCCGACACACAGTTTGGAAAGCTCTGTTGTAGACATTGTAGAAATAAAAACATGTTAGTCTGTAGTAGTCCAAAATGAAAAGGAGTCTGGTAGCACTTTTCTAGCTAAAACATTTTATTAAAAGTCACGAGCGTTCATGAGCCTCAGCTCACTTCATTAGAGCCACAGAGTGGCTAAACTGATGTAGGGTTTTAAATTGGGTTGAGGCAGCTTGGGTGGGGGAGGAGACAGTGGAAGACAGATTGGTTAAGCAGATGCAGGTTACATGTGAGACACAGACTAAAGCAGCCTTTCTCAACCTTTTGACCCTGGAGGAACCCTTGAAATATTTTTCAGGCTTTGGGGAACCTCTGCACATTCAGGCTCAAATATAGACCAGAAGTTACAAAATTATTATATTTGTTTCATGTGTAGGCCTGTATATATGCATTAACAGTGTTCTTAAACTAAAAATAAAGAATGTAACTTACCTATTTGTGGAGTCCATGGTGCTCTCTGAGTCTTGTTGTTTTCTTGCAGACGTTTCATTGCCAGGCTAGGCAACATCTTCAGTGCGAAGATTCAGGTATATAAACAGAGAGCAAGTCCCACTCCCTTTTCACACTGAACATGTTGCCTAGACTGGCAATGAAACATCTGCAAAAAAACAACAAGGCTCAGAGAGCACCATGGACTCGACAGTTCAACCCTGAGCTACAAATATTCTCTTTGATTGGTACTTACCTATTTAATGTGAAGTTGCCCAAATCTGAAATAATTTTTTAAAATAAATTGTGATCTCCCAGGGAACCCCTAGTGACCTCTAATGGAACCCTAAAGTTCTATGGAATCCTGGTTGAGAAACCCTGGACTAAAGGTACTTCAAATGCTCTTCCTCTAAAATAATATGTTCCGTAATTTGCTAGCAATGCTATTTGGATTCTACATAGGCAAACAGGCCAAACTTTGTACAAAAGAATTAACGGGCACAAGTTTGACATCAGGACTCAAAACAAGAACAAAGTAATACCAGCCTCCTAGGACATTCTATTGCAGATCTCCAATTTTGGGAAAAAAGGAACTTTAACAGTATAAATTGAGCAAGAGAATGCTGAATTCACATCAAAACGTTTCAGGCTATGTCAGAAGGTCTCCACAAACAGAATGGGTTTTTAACATATTACAATTGTTAATTGATAAGGTACTTGTAGTCTGTCTCACGTGTAACCTGCATCTGCACAACCATACTGTGTCTTTGCCTCCCTTCTCTCTCTCCCCCCGCACCCCCACACCCTGCCCCGGCCTGATCCCAATTTAAATTCTACATTAGTTTAGCCACTTCATGAATTTAATGAAGTGAGGTGTAGCTTACAAAAGCTCATGCTTTTAATTAAATGTATTAGTCAGAATAGATCCTACCAGACTCTTTCTGGTTTTGTAAACAGTTGGTAATTTGCCATCCTACACAACTAATCATGTGGAAAGCACTGACTTGTGACTTAAGATTCCACTTTGCTTTCCCTTACCTTACACAAATTTCTGTATCCACATTTGATTGATTATGTGCCATTGAGTCATTTTCGACTCCTAGCAACCACATAGATAGATTTTCTCCATGACAATCTATCCCTAACCTGGTATTTCAGGTTGTCTAATGGTGCACCCATTGCCCCTGCAACTGAGTCTATCCACCTTGCTGCTGGTTGTCCTCTTCTTCTCTTTCCTTCCACCTTTCCCAGCATTAGAGCCGTTTCCAGAGAGTATTCACATCTACAAATCCTTTATTTATTTTTAGGGGCCAGCCTATGACTTAGTTATGGTATATGTGCAGATAAAGCCAGAGGTTGCAAAATACAGAGGCCAGTTTTTTATCTAGAGCATTAAACTGTCACAAAGTACTTTGGTCTTACAACATCTACATTTGTTTTTAGTGTCAGCGAATTCCAGACTTATTTAAAAGTGCTGGCCTCAATCTCTTAAGATCTGAAAGACTTGGGGAAGCACCCAGGACTCTGCCCATTCCTACATGTGTGTGCCTGCTTGCTACACCTGCATTAGAGAACTGGTCTTGGTCACTTGTCTTTGAGGTCTTTTTAGTGGTCATACCAATATTGTAAAACAGTATTGGGGATTTTCCATACTCCTCCTTTCAAACATTTTCTGACTGAATAAGCTTTTTAATTATATAGTTCACAGCTTTCCAAACAGTGTGTCACGACACTTTAGTGTGTCGCAACACACAGTCTGGTGTGTCGCCACACAACCCGGAAGCGGCAGCAGGGGCGTGCACGACGGCGGTGGCAGCGGTGCACCATCAGCGCTTCTGCGTTTTAGCGGAGGCCGCCGCCATGCACACCCCCACCCCCGCACGCTCACCCGCACCGCCACCGCTGCCGCCGCCGCCACTGCTGTGTCGCCAATGGCGGCACTTTAGAAAGCACTGATATAGTTCTTTAACTTGCCTACATTTAGTAATTTAGTAATGTTACTAAATAAGCATTTAAAAATGTATTGTTTATCAGCTATCCAACACTGGGGGAGGGAATGAAAGGCTTTAAGGATGGAAATGCACCTCAGAAGCCTCCCATTTCCATTTCCACCATTATCTTGTCGGAAAAAAACTCTGAAAATTCTTACTCCTGAAAGTCAGCCATTTTCCTGCCAGATTCCAGTGGTGGGAAATTAGGTGCTTAGGGATTGTATGCAGGCCAGGGGTTGGCCAACACTGTTTTCAGCAGATATGTGGGTTTTCCAGAATGTTTTTCATATGCAGTTTTGCATTGTTCCTGTTGCTTAATTCATCTCATTATCCATAATCTGCACAAGTATTTAGGCAATTTTATTATGATGAAGGGGATGGAGAGCCATAACATCCTTGCTTCCTAGTTTTTTTAACAATCACCCCAAAAGCAAATATCATACAACTTTGAAACTGCAAAATTTGCCTGATGTGGAATATTCTAGCTTGTCTGCCCATGCATTTATTGTGTGTGCTATATGGAACAATGTGTATTGACCACAAGTAGACCTGTTGGCAGCTTGCTTCTTTGCATGTTTCAATTCTGTTTGTTAGTGCATTCATGCTAATGATAATGGAGGGAAGTGGAATCACTTCAGGGTTTCTGAAGTGTCACACAGCATCTATAGCTACAAGGGCACTGATGCTTAAAAGACTATAACTATTACCTTTCTTCCAAAATTATCATATTAGAGACTGGTAAATTGACAATGTCAAAAGTGCAAGGACTTCTTTATGACTAATCATGTATTTAGCAAAACATTGGACCACCTGTCCTCATGAAGAATTCATTGTAGGAACATAAAGGCCATGGCCACCCATTATATTCCTATTTTTTTCACAAAGATAGGATTCAAATGTACATAATTTGTAGCACTTGGTAGAGTCCTCTCGCAGGACTGTTCAATCTCAGGTTTCACATGGGGAAGCTTGAGAAGTGACCTTATGTGCCAGCTATCCAAATTTCAAACTTCAAAGTTTGAAACTTCAGAGTTATACAAAAGTTGTGTTCTGCACCACTATGTATATTTAAATTGACTCAGTCTGAGAATGCTGGGATTCCCATAGTCTCTGGGATTTGCACGTGTCATGTGCCAATATACTACTTTTTATGATAGAATGTCACAGCTTGCCTCATGAGGAATTGTTAACAAAAATATTTATTTATTTATTTACTTACTTACTTACTTACTTACTTACTTACTTATTTACTTACTTACTTACTTACTTACTTACTATAGCCGCCCACCTCAACAAGTGACTGACTCTGGGAAGCTTACAATCATAAACATAATAAAACAGTTGAAATAATTAAAACAATTAAAATACAAAATAAATATACATGGCTGCCAAGTAAGCAATGCATGGATGTTAATATTTATTTATTTATTTATTTTCTATCCCACCTTTATTATTTTTATAAATAACTCAAGGCGGCCAACATACCTAATACTCCTTCCTCCTCCTATTTTCCCAACAACAACAACCCTGTGAGGTGAGTTGGGCTGAGAGAGAGTGACTGTCCCAAGGTCACCCAGCTGGCTTTCATACCTAAAGCGGGACTAGAACTCTCAGTCTCCTGGTTTCTAGCCCGTTGCCTTAAGCACTAGACCAAACTGGCTCTCTCTATATAGCCAAGAAACGGGGCCATTAACGCACTGCTTCTGTCCTTTAGGGAAAGTTAGTATTGTTTGTCCATAGTTATAAGCCACCATTGATGCAGCTTCAATAATAGGTTTATGAATGAGATGCAACTGAGTTTTTCATAACTTAACCCAAAGTTTTAACAATTTCCTTTGCAAACTTCTTACTGCATTTGCCTTGGATCAGAACTTTTCATAACAGGAGATGATGTGGCTATATCCTTGCTATAGAAATCCTTTTCTCTCCCAGATGCATCAGTGTTTATAATTAGCCAGCCATGAAAAAAACAAATATGTATGCTCAGACGTAATTCTTTTTATTTTTTCCAAGTAGCCATGACACTAAAAACAGCTTTCTGAGCCCAGTCCCTTCTTCAGCTTAACTACTAGACACATACTGACTGCCCGCACAGTTTGTCCAAAGAGATAATGTGACCTGGTTGGTTTTGGTTTACTATGTTGTATGAACCAAGCCTACGAGAGTTTCTTCAAATCAAATCATGATTTAGCAAATCATAGCTTAATAGAATGTATGAACCCAATTAGTGATTAGATATAGTTTCAAAAGAAAAGGTGGATAAGAGTGATTTAATTATCTTAGTAGAAGATTCATGTGGATATTACCTTTCATGAGACTCACTTTTGATGCTATTAAGTTCTGAAATAAAATGCCTTTTATAATGGAAAAAGAAAAAATAATTGGGAAAAAATAAAAAGAAGCTGCTATTGTTTGTACCCGCCATATTCATCTCTCTCTCTCTCTCTCTCTCTCTCTCTCTCTCTCTCTCTCTCTCTCTCTCTCTCTCTCTCTCTCTCTCTCTCTCTCTCGTAACTAGACTGCAGTTTCTCCATTTATAAATCCAATACTGTCCTGAAATGCTGCACAATATGGCTGTCAGAATGTTCCCACGAGGACCTGTGCACAGCAAGTGTTTCAAAACAAAACAGCCAAAGTTTTGGTGACCTGCTGACACTTGTTCCTGTTGTATGCCCTAGAAAAAAGAGAGGAGTTTCTTGGGCAGTTGTCTTTCTCCTCCCTCCCTCCCTCCCTCCCTTGAAACAGGGCCGAGCAAGTAAACAGCCAACAGGTGATGAGGTAGTTGAGAATAGGTCCCTTGATAATTTAAGACACTTAGAAATTCTCACTGTCAAAATGTTGTGAGTTAGGTTGCCTGGCGGAAGACGGACCTGGCACACTTTTAAATAAGACTAGATGGTGCAAACTGCTTTATATTTCTCTTTTAAAAATAGGACTGTTCATTACTTTTAATTTTCTATTTTGCCTAATATAATTTTGTACTTGAATGACAGCATGATTGTTAGTATTGTGTGAACTGAAAATCCCAGTATTCTGTTTCCATGAATAATCATGAGTTGGTGATAAAAAATTATTTCATTCCCTAACAAGTGGTCATCATATTTAATAGCCACTAAATTGAAAACAGTTATTTCTTTTGCTGCCCCAGATATATGTAAGAGAGTTTCTGTGCATGTAAAAAGAGAGAGTTCAGGATTTTATACAGTGGGGCAAAAAAGTATTTAGTCAGCCACCAATTGTGCAAGTTCTCCCACTTAAAAAGATGAGAGAGGCCTGTAATTGACATCATAGGTAGACCTCAACTATGAGAGACAAAATGAGAAAACAAATCCAGACAATCACATTGTCTGATTCAGAAAGAATTTATTTGCAAATTATGGTGGAAAATAAGTATTTGGTCAATATCAAAAGTTCATCTCAATACTTTGTTATATATCCTTTGTTGGCAATGACAGAGGTCAAACGTTTTCTGTAAGTCTTCATAAGGTTGGCCCATTCTTCCATGCAGATCTCCTCTAGAGCAGTGATGTTTTGGGGCTGTCGCTGGGCAACACGGATTTTCAACTCCCTCCAAAGGTTTTCTATGGGGTTGAGATCTGGAGACTGGCTAGGCCACTCCAGGACCTTGAAATGCTTCTTACGAAGCCACTCCTTCGTTGCCCGGGCGGTGTGTTTGGGATCATTGTCATGCTGAAAGACCCAGCCACGTTTCATCTTCAATGCCCTTGCTGATGGAAGGAGGTTTGCACTCAAAATCTCATGATACATGGCCCCATTCATTCTTTCCTGTACACGGAACAGTCGTCCTGGTCCCTTTGCAGAGAAACAGCCCCAAAGCATGATGTTGCCACCCCCATGCTTCACAGTAGGTATGGTGTTCTTTGGATGCAACTCAGCATTCTCTCTCCTCCAAAAACGACGAGTTGTGTTTCTACCAAACAGTTCTACTTTGGTTTCATCTGACCATATGACATTCTCCCAATCCTCTTCTGGATCATCCAAATGCTCTCTAGCAAACTTCAGACGGGCCCGGACATGTACTGGCTTAAGCAGGGGGACACGTCTGGCACTGCAGGATCTGAGTCCCTGGCGGCGTAGTGTGTTACTGATGGTAGCCTTTCTTACGTTGGTCCCAGCTCTCTGCAGGTCATTCACTATGTCCCCCCGTGTGGTTCTGGGATTTTTGCTCACCATTCTTGTGATCATTTTGACCCCACGGGGTGAGATCTTGCGCGGGGCCCCAGATCGAGGGAGATTATCAGTGGTCTTGTATGTCTTCCATTTTCTAATTATTGCTCCCACAGTTGATTTCTTCACACCAAGCTGCTTGCCTATTGCAGATTCAGTCTTCCCAGCCTGGTGCAGGTCTACAATTTTGTTTCTGGTGTCCTTCGACAGCTCTTTGGTCTTCACCATAGTGGAGTTTGGAGTGTGACTGTTTGAGGTTGTGGACAGGTGTCTTTTATACTGCTAACAAGTTCAAACAGGTGCCATTACTACAGGTAATGAGTGGAGGACAGAGGAGCCTCTTAAAGAAGAAGTTACAGGTCTGTGAGAGCCAGACATCTTGCTTGTTTGTAGGTGACCAAATACTTATTTTCCACCATAATTTGCAAATAAATTCTTTCCGAATCAGACAATGTGATTGTCTGGATTTGTTTTCTCATTTTGTCTCTCATAGTTGAGGTCTACCTATGATGTCAATTACAGGCCTCTCTCATCTTTTTAAGTGGGAGAACTTGCACAATTGGTGTCTGACTAAATACTTTTTTGCCCCACTGTAGTAGTGTTGAATATTATCTGATTTCAATGAAATCATTGTCAGTCAGTCAGTCAGTCAGTCAGTCAGTCATTCTGTCTATCTGTCTATCTATCTTTCTATCTTTCTATCTTTCTATCTATCTGCTTGTGGATAGATAGCTTGTTAAGTACCAGAAGATTAAAATTCTGAATAATAATTTTAGAAAGCCAAAGCAATAGGTGGTCTGATTCTTATAACTTTCTTTCTCCTTTATAACTTTCTTTCTACAATTCTTTCTACTTTAATATATTAGTAGCTTCTGGGGTACATTAATAACCCTCTCCCAATTTTTATAGTAATGATTCAGTAAATTAAATAGCCTACACACTCTGTAACTGTGTATAGAGTTACATACAAGGTTTAACTTACTTTTTAAGGAATACTGTCTGTGAACCCTGCATTTAACTATCTGTACCTCAGGTATGACATTCAACATTCTTATTTACCTATTCATAAAGAAGTAAAGCCTAGTTACTAGTAGAAATGTTCAGAGATAGTACCCAATTCATTTGGAAACTTGGTTCAGAGGTCCAAAGGTGATGGTCTTGAAAAATAGGTTGCTCTGGAAATGGTCAAATCTAATTCTGGGTCCAGGGTGAGAACTGGAAAAACAGAGCTGTGTTCTCCTATAGATTACCATGGGGGGGGGGGATTACAGATGGCTATGACATTTTGTTTTCATTTGAATGGCATGGAATTTACAGGCAAACACACATGTCTGAGAGGATGAATTGTTTCACATTTAAGAGGAATGGGTACAAGGATTTTCAATCCATATTCCTTTATTTTATTTTTTAAGAAAGTGTATAACTTAGTTGATTTGGAACAAAATGTGATGAAATTTACAATAGAAGTCCCATGGGAAAAATACCTGCCAAATGTCAGATTATTAGGATGAAGTCAAGGGGGGGGGGGGGTTGATTGTACAAAAAGAAATGGTGTTCATCAGGAATGAAGTTGCCTATTTCTGAATGTGCGATAATTGATAGTTCAAACCTGTGATGGAGTCATAAGATAATAACTGGCCTATTCCATCAAATATATCAAGTGAGTGACTTTGGCCAGTCACTCATTCTCAGTCCTTCTACCTCACAAAGATGTTGTTAGGGAAAAAACAGGGCAGGGTGCACTGTGATCTTTAACTGCCTTGAGCTCCTGAATGAAAGGTGGTAAAACTATCAAACAAACAAATAAATAAATAACACAGCTTATTGAATATTATAACAAACGGTGAGAGATTGGAGAACAATGAGGTAGAGCAAAACTCAGAATTTCTCTGAATAACCAAGATCACTCCATTCACTGCAGAAAAGTCTATGATAGGATCACAAAGTATAGAGGGCAGACATTTTAGTGAATCCAATGCTTCTACTCCCTTTCCTCCTCTGCATTATTCTTTACTTTTTGTTTGTTCTTTGTGTGTTCATGTGTGCATGCCATGTTGCTGCATTTTCAATGCAATACAGGAAAAACATGATTATGATTAAAACTTTGTGAAGCTCCAGAATCAGAACAGATTGGATTCAAACTCATGTTTTCCTCCACATGGACAGGAAAAACAGTTCCAGTTTCCAAATTCATTTTGCCTTGGTTTAAGCTTTAGCTAATCTGTTCTTATTTCTAGCTTGTAGATCATAAGAATATTGTAGATATTGGATTTATTCATTTAAAAAAAATACTTTCAGCGAGGTACTCAATGATATTTCAGTTGACAAGTTGGTAAAATGTTGGGTTGATGATGCTGTTGTGTATGTGTGTTTGTGTGCGTGCCAGTTGATTGACCATGCCCCAAAAGCACTTCAGACTGGTGATAAATAGAGTGCCACCATATTCTATCCTGCCTCAATTTTATTCATATATTTTAATAAATTAATTTAATAAAGAAGAACAGAGATGGGATTTGCATGTAATGTTCAAGATACTCACCTTTCTCAGAAAATAATTCCACAATCCATGAGCAGCAAAGCCTTTGGAGAACAACTAAGGATGTAACATTTTATTAAACTTTTGAAGGATCTGTTTCTTGTGGAGTCCTTGGTGCTCTCTGAGCCTTGTTGTTTTCTTGCAGACATTTTATTGCCAGGCTAGGCAACATCTTCAGTGCCTGAAGGGTACTGGGTACCAGAAGGGTACACCAAGGACTCCACAGTTCAGACCTGAGCTACAAATATTCTCCTCGATTGATCTGTTTCTTGTTCATAATTAGCATTTTCCTTGCTTTTTTAATTTTTTTTAAAAAAACAGCAATTGTCAACTGGACTGCTAAAAATAGCACATTGAAATGTAGAAAATAAATTCATGATTTTTTTTGCTGAAATTCCTGTTTGCAAGTGGAAATAATTCTTTTCTTCTGAGCTTCAGACTCTTCTAGTTTTCTCTCAAAAAGTACATACAGAGGACCAAATCTAGATTGAGATTCTAGAACAGAAAGTAAAGGAAATAGCACTTTGTCCACTGCTTTATGTGTGTGTGTGTGTGTGTCTCCCTGTGTGTGTGTGTGTGTGTATATATACTGTATATATACACACATACACACTGTGCATAACAAACACTCTCTTCCAGCAACCTAAAAGACGACTTTATACATGGACTTCACCAGATGGTCGACACCGAAATCAGATTGACTACATCCTTTGCAGCCAAAGGTGGCAGACATCTATACAGTCGGTAAAAACAAGACCTGGAGCTGACTGTAGTTCAGATCACAAACTTCTTATTGCAAAATTTAGAATCAGACTAAAGAGAATAGGGAAGACCCACAGATCAGTTAGATATGAGCTCACTAACATTCCTAATGAATATGCAGTGGAAGTGAAGAATAGATTTAAGGGACTAGATTTAGTTGATAGGGTCCCGGAAGAGCTATGGACAGAAGTTCGCAACATTGTTCAGGAGGCGGCATCAAAAAACGTCCCAAAGAAAAAGAAAACCAACATGGCTGTCTGCCGAGACACTGGAAGTAGCCCAAGAAAGAGGGAAAGCAAAAGGCGACAGTGATAGGGGGAGATATGCCCAATTAAATGCAAAATTCCAGAGGTTAGCCAGAAGAGATAAGGAATTATTTTTAAATGAGCAATGTGCGGAAGTGGAAGAAGATAATAAAATAGGAAGGACAAGAGACCTCTTCCAGAAAATTAGAAACATCGGAGGCAAATTCCAGGCAAACATGGGTATGATCAAAAACAAAGATGGCAAAGACCTAACAGAAGCAGAAGAGATCAAGAAAAGGTGGCAAGAATATACGGAAGATCTGTAGAGGAAGATTAATAATATCAGAGATAGTTTTGATGGTGTGGTCAGTGAGTTAGAGCCAGACATCCTGAAGAGTGAGGTTGAATGGGCCTTAAGAAGCATTGCTAATAACAAGGCAGCGGGAGACGACGGTATCCCAGCTGAACTGTTTAAAATCTTGCAAGATGATGCTGTCAAGGTGATGCATGCCATATGCCAGCAAATTTGGAAAACACAAGAATGGCCATCAGATTGGAAAAAATCAACTTATATCCCCATACCAAAAAAGGGAAACACTAAAGAATGTTCAAACTATCGAACAGTGGCACTTATTTCACATGCCAGTAAGGTAATGCTCAAGATCTTGCAAGGTAGACTCCAGCAATTCATGGAGCGAGAATTGCCAGATGTACAAGCTGGGTTTAGAAAAGGCAGAGGAACTAGAGACCAAATTGCCAATATCCGCTGGATAATGGAGAAAGCCAGGGAGTTTCAGAAAAACATCTATTTTTGTTTTATTGACTATTCTAAAGCCTTTGACTGTGTGGATCATAACAAATTGTGGCAAGTTCTTGGTGTATGGGGATACCAAGTCATCTTGTCTGCCTCCCAAGGAATCTGTATAATGACCAAGTAGCAACAGTAAGAACAGATCACGGAACAACGGACTGGTTTAAGATTGGGAAAGGAGTACGACAGGGCTATATACTCTCACCCTACCTATTCAACCTGTACGCAGAACACATCATGCGACGTGCTGGACCTGATGAATCCAAGGCTGGAGTTAAAATCGCTGGAAGAAACATTAACAATCTTAGATATGCAGATGATACCACTTTGATGGCTGAAAGTGAGGAGGAGCTGAGGAGCCTTATGATGAAGGTAAAAGAAGAAAGTGCAAAAGCTGGGTTGCAGTTAAGCCTCAAAAAAACCAAGATTATGGCAACCAGCTTGATTGATGACTGGCAAATAGAGAGAGAAAAAGTGGAGGCAGTGACAGACTTTGTATTTCTAGGCGCAAAGATTACTGCAGACGCTGACTGCAGCCAGGAAATCAGAAGACGTCTACTTCTTGGGAGGAGAGCAATGACAAATCTCAATAAAATAGTTAAGAGCAGAGACATCACACTGACAACAGGGTACCCTGGAGAAGATCCTGATGTTAGGGAAAGTGGAAGGCAAAAGGAAGAGGGGCCGACCAAGGGCAAGATGGATGGATGGTATTCTGGAGGTGACGGACTCAACCATGGGGGAGCTGGGGATGGTGACGGCCGACAGGAAGTTCTGGCGTGGGCTGGTCCATGAAGTCACGAAGAGTCAGAAGCGACTGAACGAATAAACAACAACAAAAAAAAAACACTGCTGTAATCCCAATTTTTGTATGAATCATTTGTCACCTCAGTCTTAATAGATGTGGTAGACACCCACATCAGCTTTCTATGCAGTTTCTAGGTCATGAACTTTTGAAAACTTTCCTTCCTTCCTTCCTTCCTTCCTTCCTTCCTTCCTTCCTCCCTCCCTCCCTCCCTCCCTCCCTCCCTCCCTCCCCACATTCTGTTATTCCCTTGCAGAATCACTTTCACCACTTTGTGTGTCTTCTTCTAGCCATAAGTCTTGCCTTCTATAATCTGTTGCATGGCAAAAATTGAGAAGCCACAGGGAATTTGTACCAAGGCTGAATAGTATTACTTATGGATATTGCTTAAGAAATAAAACCTCCTTTGACACAAGCTCAACTCCTGGTGATTTCATGGACGTGCCCTTGTAGATTTTGAAGTGTTTACCATTGCTTTCTTCAAGAATGTTTTTTTAAACTTCCAGACTTATCCTACAGACTTGGAGTTTCCTCCTAGTCTCCCTACAGCTGCCAATCACACCTGGCCCTTTTAAAATGTTGAAATCAGTTGAAGTTGGCTAAGTGCTGCCACCTAGCAGGGCAGAGCTATTGCTTATGTAAAGTATTCAATGCTCCCAATAGAATGCATTGTTTCAAAATATTGTTTAAAAATTACATAAATAAAAATATGGAACCTTATGGGGACTAATAATTGTGCTTTCAATATTTGAGTAATGTTGGAATGTATCCTATTTAATATTAACAGCACAGATCCTGTGCAGATGCATGTTAGTTAGATAGGATGCAAATGAACTCTCCTGTCTTTTTTTTTTTGGCTTCAAAATTCACAATTAGTTAATGCTCTCATATTGAAACATATTAAATCTCCTCTACTGGCAAGATGAGACTCCCATAATTTAAATATTAATATCTCTTCTCTTTTTTTCCCTTTTCCTTCCTTTTCCTTTTCTTTCTGTTTGTTGGCATCAATGAAGGTTTTTCTTTTTTCTGTTAAACTACAGCAGAAGAGGGACCTCAATTCAATCTGAGAAATAATTGATCAATAAGAAAGCAAATAGCTACAAACATGCCAAAATGTAGAAATTATTTTTGTCATATTATAATATGCCAATATAATATGTATAGGAAAGACAAAATGCATTTTGGGTTTATAAGAACCAAAGATCACCTGCCTATATTTGGATACATTTAAAAGTAAGATAAAAAAGTGTATTTTGAACATGTTTATTTATTTATTTGCTTGCTTGTTTGTTTATATATTATACCTCCTGTTGACTATAGCAATATTATTAGCAAAGAATTCAGAGCAGAGCCAGGAGATAGCTATTGGACTGTACTGCAAACTTGTCCTGCTCTACTATCAGCCTGTGCTATTTTTTAGGATTGAGATTTACTATCTCATTCCCAATGGTTTTGCTATATAACATGGTTATTATTAATGTTGAAATTCATTTGTATTTCCTATTTTTTTCAATGTTTATACATTTGAAGAAAATAATGTATTTTCCATGAAATTAAATCTGAATTAGAAAAGTATGAGCTCCTTCTCTTTTCTGATGTCTTTTTGATTGGACCTACCAAATATGTTAAAATGCCAGGTTTTTCAGTTGTTTGAGAAATCATTTCTCCAGAACATGTGACTAAGTTTTCTCTCTGGTAGTAGATTCCTTAAATGTCAGTCACAAATGTTTATTGCCTGGAGCTCCTGCCAGCTTTGGATCTTCTACAGCATCTCTACTTACAGCCTCTATCTCAGCAGGCCTGTTTTGAGGAAGGAAAATCTGAGTTTGCCATTCTCAAAATCCTGAGATAGTTCTACATTCCATTATTGTCAAGAAACATGCTGAGAAAGTAGTCTTTCAGTTTTAACCAAACCATGCTTGCAAATTCAGTTTCAGAGTTTTGTGGTATTGAAAATTAAGGTGAAATTGTGACTTGACTGTGAGTAATACATTCTAAAGCAACTTTAGAGAAAATACTCCTTGTAGTATATTTTTCTGGTTTTAATTTTGTTAAAAATACAGACTTGAACACTGCACATAGTGGGTGAAACAAAGCGAGCAACAGGGCACAAATTAAAGCCACTATATTATGGCTTACTAAAGTACCTCTGTTTTTTGTTTTGTTTGTTTCAAATCCATCTGTAACTTTCACGTTCCTTTGAAACCCTGTGGATGCATTGCTTTAATATTAATTGTATACTTCACTTCTCCAGTCTCTCCTTTCACACATAAACTTCTACCACCCTTTCCCTTTATACTAATACTGTAAAATAAAATACATTGAAACCTCTGTTAATGGTTATTTTTAACCAAAATTTTAACCCATGATTTAAAGCTGGTTTTCAAATTCTGTGTCAAAGTACACTAAAATTAGTAGTAAGTAAGCCATACCTAAATTTATGTGATCACTAGGAGTAGACAACTACTTGATGGCACATAATTTATTTATTGGCTAAATGGAGTAGACCAAAAGAATCAATCAATCAATCAATCAATCTATCTATCTATCTATCTATCTATCTATCTATCTATCTATCATCTATGCCACAATACCCATAAGAATTCCTCTACATGGAACAGACAATATAGTACCTCACACTTTGTTCTTTGCTGCATCTTTTTTTTAAAGATCATGCTAATGTTTAAAACTATTACATGAGAACCTGATACGTGCCAGCTTCTAACATCAACTTTATAAACAAGAATGCTTCTGGGTTCCTCTAAGCAAGGGGTACCCAACCTTTTTGGCACCAGGGACCGGTCATGGAAGACAATTTTTCCACAGACCAGGGGGCGGGGTTTTCAGGCAGGAGCCAATCGTGTGGACGACCACCGCTCACCTGCTGTGCGGCCCACTTCCTAACAGGCCACGGCCCACAGGTTGGGGACCCCTGCTCTAAGCCTCATAGCTTTTCTTATAAGTTAAAAGGAATGGGAACTCCTGCCCAACATGGGAAGTATGTTGAACTAGGTAAAAGTGACAAAAGTAAGATAGGGTTTACAGATCAGTCTGAATTTTGCCTTCTACTAACTGTGTATTTGTAGTGTAATACTACAAATACTAAATACTATTATTAAATACTATTATTAAATTATTATTTAATTTAATTTAATAAATTATTTAATAATTTAATAATAAATTATTGTTTATTTATTTAATAATAAATTATTATTATTAAATACTATTATTAAATACTAAATGTGTATTTATAGTGGGGCCCGATGGCTCAGTGGTTAAGATGCCAGGCTTGTCGATCGGAAGGTCGGCAGTTCGGGACCCGAGCACCGCATGACGGAGTGAGCTCCCGCACTCGCCCCAGCTCTTGCCAACCTAGCAATTTGAAAGCATGCAAATGCAAGTAGATAAATAGGTACCACTTTGGTGGGATGGTAACAGAGTTATGCGCACATCATGTCGGCCACATGACCGTGGAAGCGTCTTCGGACAGTTCTGGCTCTTCGGCTAAGAAACCGAGATGAGCACTGCCCCCTAGAGTCAGACACGACTGTGCAGGGGAAAACCTTTACCTTTACTTTACCTAAATGTGTATTGTGACTGGCGACATCTACCTGTGCCTTCATTCTGTTACAGAGAAAAGGACTATCATGGCAACTGTTTTGAGACGATTTTGAGACGGCTCACGACATGCTGTCACAATTCCAAATGTGTCCCCAAACCTCAAAAGCAGAATTTTATCTAAGCGGGCTGTTGCTGTCAGTACAGTCCTTGCCTAGCAACCACAATTGGGATCGACAACTCTGTTGCTAAGTGCTGCTGTCACTGAGCAAAAATTGTGTGACCATGACAGGCTTATGACCTCTCTTCCCATTCAGTCATTAAGCGAGTCACCATGGCTGTTAAGTGAGACATCATGTGATCACAACTTACAATTTCACGTCTGCTTTCTCTATTAACTCTGCTTGTCACAAGCCAGTTGGGAAGCACGTGAATGACAATTACATGACTGCGGGACACTGCGATGGTTGTAAATGCGTGCCAGTTGCAAAGTGCCCGAATGGCGATCACATGATCACGGGATGCTGCAATGGTCATAAATGCGAGTATTGGTCGCAAAGCTTTTTCTTACACCATCATAACTTTGAATGGTTGCTAAATGAGGCAGTCAGTAAGTGAGGACTACCTGTATGGCATTTATTTTGCTTCCATGAAGAATTGCTAAAAAGAACTCTTAATGCTTCCACTGTCTATGGAGTGAGTCATGAAATTGGGTGGGAAAATTTCAGATCTAATTGTTCTCTGCTTGGCAAACGATCAAGGTAATAGAAAATAACATTAATAACTCAGTTCAGATTAATCCATTAAAATTTTACTTGGATGATAGATGGCTAGCTAATTGCTTCCAACCTCAAGGGTTACAGCGGCATGTGGTTTTGAACCAAAATTTTGGGCATTTTTAAAAATCATTAAGGGTGGTACAGGAATAGGTGGCTTAAGCCTCTCACTGTTAAAAATGGTGGATTTGCTGCTGAATTTCAGTAGCGTGATTCTGAGGTGTGCCAGGTTGCCACAGACTGCCAGCTCTGGGATAACTTTTTTGCCGTCTAATATGCAAATATAATTGCAATATAGATACGTTTCTTTTCTGTAACAACTTATTTTTTTCTGACATAAACCTCCTGCAACAGAATTGGTTACAATTGCAATAAAATACTTGTAAAAAGGGGTGGCACGGTGGCGTAATGGTTAAGACTGCTGACTGTCGAACGAAAGGTCGGCAGTTCGAGACCCAGAAGCACCGTGTAACGGGGTGAGCTCCCGTTCTTGCCCAGCTCCTGCCAACCTAGCAGTTCAAAAGCACGTAAAAAATGCAAGTAGATAAATAGGTACCACTCCGGTGGGAAGGTAACAGCGTTCCGTGCGCCTTGGCATTCAGTCACGCTGGCCACATGACCATGGAAGGGTCTATGGACAATGCTGGCTCCCTCGGCCGAGAATCGGAGATGAGCGCCACCCCCTAGAGTCGAATACGACTGGAAGGGGAAACCTTACCTTACCTTACTTGTAAAAAGAGCAAGGATAAATCATTCAGAAAACAGCTATGGAAAAACACTGGTTCATACAACTGTAATATATTTAGCAAGCAGATTCTGTACTGGAAGCAGAATAGTGTAATATTCAAGCTCCTTAATGAAACACTAATTAATTTCTTAAAAGGAACTATCAGAAACAATACAGAAGCATGGAGTACAAATCTCATCTGCTTAACTTTGAGGTTAAATTAAATCGTCATTCCAAAACTTAGACACTTCTTTGTGCTTCTGGACTAGTGATCCTTTGGCTGGTACAAGAAGTTGAACAGGGACATCTAGAGCATGAAAAAATTATTCCGCAGATGTATTTGAAAGCAGGTGAGCGCACACATTGCACGCACACACACACACTCTGTATGCGTATGCTACAGTATTCATTCTGAGCAGGAGGACATAATTCCAGTGTTTCTGATTCCATATCCTGCACTTTAGAGAGCTGATTATTACTGTCTCTCAAGCCTACCTAATATGGAGAGGGGGGAT
Source organism: Charina bottae (assembly GCA_023362775.1). Classification (NCBI taxonomy): domain Eukaryota; kingdom Metazoa; phylum Chordata; class Lepidosauria; order Squamata; family Charinaidae; genus Charina; species Charina bottae. Next base: position 51,345,562 of record JALMGJ010000005.1, read on the forward strand.
TAGCAGCAACCACAGTGCTTTTAATTGTCGGTCTGTTCTAATCATAGGTTGATTCTGGCGTGTTATCGTTGTCATTTAAAGCATGAAGCATGGGAGAGCAGGTTTTGTAAACCACTTCTGTTTCTCCCCCTTCCATTATTTTTTTAGGTCATAATCCAAGCTGTCCATGGCATGATATAATAGTGTAACCTATTACCCATTTTTAAAATCTTTATAGCTTTGTTATTTAAAACACCTGTAAAGCATGTTTGGGGCTACCAGATATGGTCTGCAAAAAACTGGATGACCAATAGATGGCAGCAAAATATTGAGCTACTTTTCCTAGGCTCTATTCCATTTTAACTGGTTTGGCTCTGCTCTGTGAGGGTTGAAAGGGCTGTATCACACTAAGGCATTCCGATCTTCAATTGTATTCAACTCCTCACTATGACTTCAGGTGATCAATAACTTTGTATTTGTACCCATTTGTACCCATGTGAGGCAAGACACACATTCCTTGGTTTTTTTAAATAATAAAAGTTTTGTTAACATCATATCATCCTCAGCAAGCAAATAGTTTTTCTTCTCATTGTGCTAGGCTGAGGGAACATGCCAATCTTCAACTCCTCAAGGCCCATCATGGCCCACAATTAAAAGAACGATGAGGACTTGCTTGTTCCATAACCTAAGTTCGATAATTTTGCATCTACTCTTGTCACACCTTTAAAAAGTACAACATTAAGAAATTTAAAACAATTTATATACTGCTATAGAATTATTATTAATAAAAAGCAAAGTTGGAAGGGGAAAAAAAGTCTGTAGTCCTCTCTCCAGTCCTTAGAATTTGGAATGAAGGCTTAAGCTTCATTAGACAAGAGAAGTAGCATATTATTTCTCTGCATATGAAATTAAATGGAGGCTTCTAAACCAAAAACTTTGTGTTAGTGGATGTGTAGAAAAGTTCCTGAAAGTGGATCACCAATTTTGTGTTATCTATGGTAAAAAAATTTGCAAAAAACATATAGTTTTGACTTCAAAGAAGAATATGCCAAATATTATTAAAGATTCCAAAAATTGGCTTACATACAAAGGAAATTTCAGAAAGCTACAGACAAATTCTTCTTGTACTTGGACTAATTCTAAATGTGATAATTGTACTTTTTGGTACATATTATTACTGTCAGACTATTCTTAAAATACTTCTTTCATACATGTTATATATAAATTATTCATATATTTTCTGCAGAAAATAGAACTTCCAAATCACACAAATGTGGGTATTTTGTTTTGTTTGTTTGCTTGTTTGTTTGCTGTAGTGGCTAAGAAGTTGCCATAAATTGAGGAACTTTGGGCCAGCCACTGTTTTTCAGCCCAACCTATCTCACAGGATGATCTGAGACTAAAATAAGGGAAGCTCCCTTCTCACTCATATTACTTTTGTCTCTTTCAGTGATGGAGGCTGCACCCCTCCACCCTCCAAAAAAGGGCTCAGAACAAAAAGTAGTCAGAATCAGGACAAAATGACATATTTGATTTAATGTAAATATAATGGAATTGAATACATTAATGTAAAAATTACCTATATATTTATACATTTTCCCTTCTATCCTGTTAAAAATTGAAATTTGATGGCAACCTTTGAGGGTTGTATGCAAGATTATCAAGGACCATATTTAGCTCTAGAATAGGGTTGTCATCCTTTTTGCAGCAGTGGTCATAATTGGAATTTTGAGAATATATAACAGGCAGCAAAAATTGTCTAATAAAATTGCATTTCTTTGATACTTTCAGCATTTTATCCTCTCCCCCTCCTTTTTCTTTTTCATTCTTTAAGTTCCTTTTTAGTTGGCATTATGTAGAATTTTATTCATATATACATATATGTACATATGCTGGTTACAGCCCGTAATAACCGCCAAGAGTCATTGTTGAGATGGGCGGTGGAAAAATGTGATAAATAAATAATAAAGTTTATCTACCAGGTATTCCCAGAAAAATAGCCCCAGAGAGGCTATTGGAAATACAATTGATATCTATCTATCTATCTATCTATCTATCTATCTATCTATCTATCTATCTATCTATCTATCTATCTATCTCAAGGCGGCGAACATAGCTAATACTCCTGCCTCCTCCTATTTTCCCCACAACAACAACCCTGTGAGGTGAGTTGGGCTGAGAGAGAGTGACTGACCCAAGGTCACCCAGCTGGCTTTCATGCCTCAGGTGGGATTAGAACTCACTGGCTCCTGGTTTCTAGCCCGTTGCCTTAACCACTAGACCAAACTGGCTCTTATTATATTGTATTGAGTTACTAATTACAGTATATTGAGGGTGATGCTCTGCAGCTTTCTAACTTCCTATTTTGTTATTCTTAAGTAAACAAATCTTTAAGAAAACTGGTGGGGCAGAGAGCCAGGCAGGTGGTAAGGGCTTCCAGTGCTACACAGTGGAGTAGGAACTAGATCCTTTGATCAGTCATTCCTACTCCAGAGGTCAGACCATATATATGTAAGCAAAAATAATTGGAAAAATAACTTGCCTATGCTTTTTTTTATTTTTGGCCTTTGAGTCAGAGCTGACTCATGGCAAGTGCCTGGACAAGTCCCTGCTGTTTTCTTGGCAAGATTTTGGAAGTACTTTGCCATTGCCTCCTTCCTAGGACTTAGAGAGAGTGACCGGCCCAAAGTCACCCAGCTAGCTTTGTGCCTCAGGCAGGACTAGAATTTATGGTCTCCCAGTTTCTAGCCTTAACCACTGCACCAAACTGACTCGTATGCTAAAATTATCTGTTATAATAAGGTGAATGCATTATCCACAGAAATACATTGGAAATATCTATAATTAATTATAGTTCCAGGCATCAGTCAGTATGGTATTCTGATAATAGTAGTTAAAAACATTAAAAATGTTAATTCATTTTAATTAATATTCTTACTAGATCATACTGGTTATGTCATTTGTGAATTGCTGAATCCACTTTGATGAAGTTCTGTTCATGTAATTAAACCATTGCCTTGGATCCAAAGATACCAGTGTATTTTTAAGCACTTGACAATTGGCTCAAGAAGTTCAAGGGACACTTCAAAGTGGTTTTGGAATGGCATGGAGTATGCCATGAAAGTTATAGCTCCATATCTGTAACCTTGAGCTAGGCCAGGTCAGGGAACAGACAATGCAAGGACTCTATTGTTTTAATTTAGTAACGGAATCTTGAAAGTCTGTCAGAATTTTCATCTGCCCCCTTTTATACCAAATAGAATCAAGGAAGGGTTATCATTGACTTTTGGAACACTATCCTCCCAAGGTACATCTGCCCCCCCCCCCTTATTATCTTGTAGTGGTTGCTTTTCTTCTGGCATTTGTGTATTGTATAGTATGATTTTTTTACTGCATGCCTCCCAGAGTCATTTAGAGTTGAGTGGCCTCATAAATTTGTAAAATAAATAAATGTTTATGTTTGAGTTTCTTTCTCATCTCACTCTTCCTTCCCAGGACTAAGGTGACATTTACTTAATGGTTCTTGCATTCCTTCTTCAAAGCTATCTCTGTGCTCCTCTAAAGTGTAAATCTCAATGTTCTCATTCAACAAACTGTGTTAAATAAATCACAGTTTAGTATGATAAGTAAACCCAGTTCTTAATTAAATCCTTTCACTAAAGCTACAGTTCAGCACAAATCTCTTCGGGAGTAAGACTCACCAAATAAAATGGGTCTAATTCAGAGCAACTCCATATCCTTGGGCTGCACAATAGCTTAACTTTAGTTATATAGTATTTTTTATTTCTTTTCAGGTATGGGTATTTGTTAGGATCATCTACCAATGTAAATACAAATGAAAATATACCATTCTCTTTATTACAACTTTCAAAGTGATATTAGTTTAGCGGTAGCGAGAGAGAGTTTGGTGTAGTGGTTAAGGCACTGGGCTAGAAACCGGGAGACCGGGAGTCCTAGTCCCGCCTTAGGTACAAAACCAGCTGGGTGACCTTGGGCCAGTCACTCACTCTCAGCCCTAGGAAGAAGGCAATGACAAACCGCTTCCGAAATCTTGCCAAGAAAACTGCAGGGACTTGTCCAGGCAGTCTCCGAGAATCGGACACGATTGAACAGATTAAAAAAAAGTAGCAGTAGAGCTAGAAATATGTTTTACTAGATCCTGGTGAAATTAATGTAACTTAGAAGTGCTAGAATTTAGTGGATCATGGCCTGAGCACACTAGTTTTTAGGAGGCCAGTAAACATGGTAGTCAGTCGTGCTTTTAATAATATGATAAACTATGGTCATCCTTACCATGGTTATTCTTTATTATAGAAGTTTATTGCCCAGTCATGAAATGCTTTATCAACTTCAAAAGAAATATTAAATTTCCAAGGAATCTACTCTTCTGTATATGAATGCGATACCATTATCACATCATAAATGTGATCATTAAATGGTGGATGATTTTACTAACAATACAAAACCATAATCTGTTTGTTGACATAGACATTACTGCAAGTAAAATGTATGCAGAATAATAAATATAATACAGTTCACCCATACTTCCTACAAAATACAATTTTATGCCATTTAACTCCAAATCTCTTTAGGAGCCATACCAGCCAAATGCATTATGGATAGCTGATAATGATGATCTGTTTAATAGACAATACTGGGAATACCAAAAAGTAAAGAGGACAGGTACAGAACTGGTTTTTTAGATGTGGATGATACATGCTGTGTATTTGTTCAATATTAGCTTAGATGAATAAATACACAATCCTTTAAAAAATCAAAAATTCAATTAATTAAAAAAAATTAAAGTAATAAGTTGTGAAAAAGAAAATTGAATAACAAGTTTAATTTTGTGTTCTTTCTAAATGCAAATAGCTGTATGTTTTCTTATTCCACTCTAGGCAAACATAAAGGCAGGAAGGCATTCAGTATGGAAATATTCATTTGATTTTTTTTTCTCACAGATACCAGCTTGCACAATCAAGTACATCTCTCCTACAAACACAGCTTTTAATCATTTCATTTAGGCACTCTAGAAACTATGATTAACTATAATTCTGAGAATTGGGTGGATTAGAGTTCGCCATGAAAATTCAAGTCAACCACTTGGCCTTTAATGACATGTTTATGTTATGTTAACAGTATGCCTTACTGTTCTTAACCTCCAAACCTTCACTTTTCCTTAATATATTTGCCTACTGAATCACTGCCTTTCACTAGAAATGGTACTTAATACAGCTGGAGTTATATCTCGTGTGATTTACAGTCCATAAGTAGGGCAATACTGAATTTGGCTCGTATTCTTTTGTACCTATGAAATGAGCAATAATATTATATATACCCACTGCAATGTACTTAATTACAGTGGGGCAAAAAAGTATTTAGTCAGCCACCAATTGTGCGAGTTCTCCCACTTAAAAAGATGAGAGAGGCCTGTAATTGACATCATAGGTAGACCTCAACTATGAGAGACAAAATGAGAAAACAAATCCAGACAATCACATTGTCTGATTCGGAAAGAATTTATTTGCAAATTATGGTGGAAAATAAGTATTTGGTCAATATCAAAAGTTCATCTCAATACTTTGTTATATATCCTTTGTTGGCAATGACAGAGGTCAAACATTTTCTGTAAGTCTTCACAAGGTTGGCACACACTGTTGCTGGTATGTTGGCCCATTCCTCCATGCAGATCTCCTCTAGAGCAGTGATGTTGTGGGGCTGTCGCTGGGCAACATGGACTTTCAACTCCCTCCAAAGGTTTTCTATGGGGTTGAGATCTGGAGACTGGCTAGGCCACTCCAGGACCTTGAAATGCTTCTTACGAAGCCACTCCTTCGTTGCCCGGGCGGTGTGTTTGGGATCATTGTCATGCTGAAAGACCCAGCCACGTTTCATCTTCAATGCCCTTGCTGATGGAAGGAGGTGTGCACTCAAAATCGCACGATACATGGCCCCATTCATTCTTTCCTGTACACGGATCAGTCGTCCTGGTCCCTTTGCAGAGAAACAGCCCCAAAGCATGATGTTGCCACCCCCATGCTTCACAGTAGGTATGGTGTTCTTTGGATGCAACTCAGCATTCTCTCTCCTCCAAACACGACGAGTTGTGTTTCTACCAAACAGTTCTACTTTGGTTTCATCTGACCATATGACATTCTCCCAATCCTCTTCTGGATCATCCAAATGCTCTCTAGCAAAATTCAGACGGGCCCGGACATGTACTGGCTTAAGCAGGGGGACACGTCTGGCACTGCAGGATCTGAGTCCCTGGCGGCGTAGTGTGTTACTGATGGTAGCCTTTGTTACGTTGGTCCCAGCTCTCTGCAGGTCATTCACTAGGTCCCCCCGTGTGGTTCTGGGATTTTTGCTCACCGTTCTTGTGATCATTTTGACCCCACGGGGTGAGATCTTGCATGGAGCCCCAGATCGAGGGAGATTATCAGTGTTCTTGTATGTCTTCCATTTTCTAATTATTGCTCCCACAGTTGATTTCTTCACACCAAGCTGCTTGCCTATTGCAGATTCAGTCTTCCCAGCCTGGTGCAGGTCTACAATTTTGTTTCTGGTGTCCTTCAACAGCTCTTTGGTCTTCACCATAGTGGAGTTTGGAGTGTGACTGTTTGAGGTTGTGGACAGGTGTCTTTTATACTGATAACAAGTTCAAACAGGTGCTATTACTACAGGTAATGAGTGGAGGACAGAGGAGCCTCTTAAAGAAGAAGTTACAGGTCTGTGAGAGCCAGAAATCTTGCTTGTTTGTAGGTGACCAAATACTTATTTTCCACCATAATTTGCAAATAAATTCTTTCCGAATCAGACAATGTGATTGTCTGGATTTGTTTTCTCATTTTGTCTCTCATAGTTGAGGTCTACCTATGATGTCAATTACAGGCCTCACTCATCTTTTTAAGTGGGAGAACTTGCACAATTGGTGGCTGACTAAATACTTTTTTGCCCCACTGTATATAGCATTGCATTTTTTTCTTTAATAGGAAATGATAAAGCAAAGATGAAGATGAGTGTACAAAACAAGGTGCTCGATATTTAAATTTAGCTAGTCTCAAACATTCCTCCAGCTTCCCTCAATCTGCTGTTCTCCACATATATTGGTACTACAATGACCATACTTCTTGAACAACATTGTGCTTAAATTATTATTATTATTATTATTAATTATTTATTTATTTATTTATTTATTTATTTATTTAATTTATATAACCGCCCATCTCCCCCAACGGGGAACTCGTTGTACAACATGTGTGGTGCTGTTGTGCAACATGATCTGTAACACAGTTCATACATTTATTATTTTTTTCTAGACATCCTAAGTAGAACAGTAAAAATAATTTGCCAAGGCACTTTGCTCATAAAAGCTCGGTGCACTGCTTTAAGGACTCCAGATAATGTGTAATTGACTATATATGCAGGATCCCAGTCTTTTTAACCCCCATGTGTAATTATCAGGAGAAACTGCCCAGAGGTTTGAAGTTAGGTGACATCAGTAGGATATATTCATCTACCACTGTCTCTCTTTTTATCTAATTTCAAAGAGGCAATGGATGGCCTAAAATCAGTGATAGATGGCTTCTGGTGGCCATTGAGACTTAATTCATAGAAGATTAAAACAAGAAATGTTTTAAACTAGAGTGAAAAAGCTACCTCAGGTACCAATATATAATCTGTTTGGGATTGCTCTACATTCCCTTACCCAGCATTGACCCTGAATTATCAGGCCTTAAGTTCTTTACTACATCCCAATTCCTGTAGAAAGCAAATGAGGTTAATGTTACCCATGCCTTAATCACAATCTTTGAAAAGTATTTGGCAATTCTAAGTAGTTCAAAATCTAAAATGTCCTAGCTGGAGTTGATTTTTTTATATGTTGTGACCCTGTTGTTCACTATGTTGATTTTAACCTTTTAAAACCCCACAGGAGGGTCAGACTATTCAAAGTAATCCTGTACTGAATGAACCTGTCTCTCTCTATAGGTCATTAGACCAAACTCTGCTTCATATCCCACTACTAATTGTTAGATACACAAGAGAGAGTTTTTCATTGTGGGATCTAGCTTCTAGAATTCCTTAGCCCTACCACTTTGGAATTTCCCTTTTCAATATGTAACAAAAAAGGAATAATTCAGTTTAATTGTTTCATCTAGTAATTGAACATTTTTGTTCTCTTTTTTATATTCATCTTTTAAATTTTATTAGATTAGATTTTATTGGATATAGGCTTATTATATTGTTGGGTCTTTTTACTCTGTTTTTTAAAAAATACTATTATCCACCTTAGAAGTTCCATTGGTAGAACAGAAAGTATGGAGTATAAATAAACAAACTGACAGCTTAATGGGCTAGCACTGTTTGATGCAAATTACGTTTGAATGATGAGAACTTCAGATAGACATTTCTTGAATATTCTGTTTGCATATATATTTGGTTTCCAAGCCTTTGCATCCACAGCTGTGGACATCAATTGGCTTACTTACATTCTTGCTTTTTCTGGAAACATGTGATTGTGCATATTTACATACCTGGATAGCTGTTTTGTGGATGTGATTCCTAATATGCAACTGAAATAATTATAGATTTTAGACGTTTCACTGTTAAAGTGCCTGATTCCTCCTTTTTTTTTAAAAAAAAAAAACACCCTAAATACTTAATATCAAGTGTAATTGGCTGGAACCATATGTTAATGTAACTGATAACACAATAGGTACCTCATTGAAATTTATATAACAAAAATAAAAATATTTGTAATAATATCAGGTGGCATTGATGACATTAAAGTGGTAAAATTACCACATTTTTGTAGAATATTATCTAAATATTATGTAAGATTCCAACATTGTATAGTCACACCTGATCTTTTTCTCAAAAGGGTTTTGCTGAAAAGCTCATTTATTATGTCAGAAATGATCATAGGAATTCATTTAATTGGGAAATATATTTAAAATAGTCTTTAATTGGCATCACAGAGTTGAAAGTTCAATTCAGAGGTGAGATCTAAGGATTCTAATTAGAATAGACTTAAATAAAAATCTTAACAATTATACTGAACTGAAGAAAAATATAATGAAAGAAATGTTTATATTACAAAGGAATTCTGTTAGAACCGTGAGTTTGTAATTAAACGCATGCTGCTATGCTTTTATTTTAAAAGCTTAAGTAATGTTATGCAACATTTGCCATCAGGTTAGCTAGCTATTTAAACTGAATAAAACTGTCATATATTTTCTGCTGATAAGGACATTCTTATTTCAGATAACCTTATTTTATATCAAATAGAAATTTCACTTGCAGAACATTGTATTATGAATTTACTTTTCCCTTTCCAGTCTCCTCCCCCTCAAGTTGTTTGATGCGTCAGAAATGGAAGGATGAAGTAGAAGTCGCCACTTAAGCAGTGAAGGGTTATTCTTTGTAAATAATAGATCAAGCGCACCGGAGCTATTTCTAATGGAGCTGTATGCAGCCTCTGTTTCAAGGACAGTGTGTGGTTGAAAAAAACATAACCACAGTTCATCCTATCTGTAACCTGTGGTCAGTTTATTGGCACTGTCAGTCAAATATTATAATCGATTAGACTTTGAGCTTTTAATATCATTAAATGTCCTCTTATACTCAAGTATATGTTTATATATTTGTATAAAAGGAATACCTGTAGTCACATTTAATTCTCCTATGGAGAGGAAAGCATACTACATTTTTCAGAGCATTTTCTACAAATCGGAGAGATTAAATACTGTTACTGAATCAGCCAGATTTCTGCCTCTTTGTACTTTTATTGTGTAATAAGAATGTTAAATGCAAGTATAATTTATATTTGGTTTTATTTTATCAGTGATAGTTTTTCATACTCTTGCCCTTGTTTATGCTCCATTCAACAGGTTCCTTTCAAAATGCATATAAGGCTTGTTTCTACAGATGTTTTGGAGCTAATCTGACTCAAGGATATACAAACTTGTTTTAAACGTTAGGGCATAATCCACAAGGAGAGTTTTCCTATGCAGGTTGCACGGAAATAATTGTGAATAGCACAAGAGTAGATTCATTTCACTAGAACTGATGCAAAAAACGTTTGGGTGAAGCTTCCTGTTAGATTCAAAATAACACTTTTGATTTAAACAGAAATTTAGAGAAAGAAAATTGTAATCAGTGGAATAAAATATTTTATGTTTAGAACAATATGAAGCTGGTGATACCTATTTTGTTTAATGTGTTTCTTAATTATTTCAACTAATGCTTATACTTTACTGAAAAATAAAAGATAAAGTAAAAACGAATAATTTTAAGAACAGTTACATAAAGTTTATATTGTTTGTATCATACTGTGGCTCAAATTTTATCTGGAAGCATTCTATTGTATATTGAGAAAATGCATAGGATTGTGTTATAAGGAACATTTTTCTTCATAATTTTCCTCATTAATCAGATTATTATTTACAAATAGTATTTATATAAATAGTAATTAAAATGATAATCAATTATGCTTCAGAAAATTTTCTTGACCTTTAATATCAGTTCGTTAGTACTACTTATCAACTTCTAAATATTTTAAACTATTCTTTTGTTTTATAAATGCAATCTATACTGTAAAGAAAACAAAAGATCTGGACATATAAATCAGACTGAAGTACTTGCATTAAGCACTATATTCCTGGGTTGTGTGTGCCTGTGGGTCTCTTTTCATTCCAAATTTCCTGCTCCAACTTCTTCCCAGCAAGGTTTTACTTGATAAAGATGAAAAGTGAGGTCATGATGAGGTATATCTGAAAGAAACACTGTGATACATCATCATGCCGGTTCTCAGCATTCTATTTGGGAATTTGTTAGTCGGTGCCGGGAAAAAAAGGCAGGTTGACAGCTAATAGATATCCCCACCATTCATTGCTTAGGTATTTTGTCTTTTGTGACATTGAGAAAAAGACAAGGAAGGGAGTGGAAGCAACTAAAAAATGGCAAAAGATCAAAAAATCAATGGGACGAAGGAATGTGATCTGTTTATCAGGGTGTAGCTGCTCTTTCTGTTTGCATTAAGTCCGAGTGAGAGTCTTCGGTAGCCACGGAAGCTGCTTTCATTCACTCCCTAGGAGATGTAATACAAGCATGAAAGTTACGATACCTCACAAAGCGGGCACATACAAAAAAAAAATTGTTAAACCACCAGCTTGGCAACACATCACCCCCCCTCCTTCCCCAGCTGAATTAGACTACTATCTTTGTCACAGATGTATTGATGAACTCGGCAAGCATACCATTTTGTGTATAAGTGTTTAGGATGAACATATTTTTAAGTTCTTTTTCTTGAAAACATCAATAAAATGAGTTGGTATAATAGTTCAGTTAGTGGAAGTTCAAGGAGATGATTGAAGACATATGCTTTCAGGCTTTGACAGGTAGTATAAAATCTCTGAGTGGACTCCTCATTTTGCTTTAATGGATGAGAGGTTTGTTTTGCTTTATCTTTATTTTGCTTCATCTGACATGGAAAAAAAAATGCAAACTGAAGTCTTACAATGCCTATACTGTTTTAAGGACATTAGTTAGTCTAAGGTTGTGTTGCCCATGCTATCTTTATTACTGTAGATATTGGTCTGTGTCCCTTCCCTTTCTTCCTCCCACCTCATTTCTTCAGTGCTATGCCAGCCTATAAGAACTGATCAGGAGACAAGACACTGCTCCAATCTAGTGGACAATTTTTTCTTCCCTTCTAGTTTCTGTGTGATAGGAAGTATTGCAGGGGCTGCATATTTTATAAACTTTCTATTAAAGTTGTGGCATGTTATCATAAATACTTTGTATTACACTCTGGGATTGAGAGATAGACATAGGATTAAAAAAACAATTTCTAGGCATTTCTAGATGATAAATTTAATTTTCTTTGCTATTTGGAGGTCTTCTTTGAAAATGCAATTGTAATGAACGCATTCAGAACTGGAGAATAGATTTACCCTTGGCTTCAAATAGTTGACGTTATCAGGCTCTGTCATTCGTTCCTTCCTATTTTCGGGCTGCTAATTGATGTTTTTGATGTCAGCAAGAAAATTGAAGAAAATGTCATGTGTGAACCAGTGCGGAAGTTAATAAGATTGACTTCGTTGACAGAATTTACAATGAGCGCAGAGACCGCATAATGGGACCACTGCGAATTCGTGAGCTCTCTTTGGAGTCAAAATTGACACCTCACGCTAGGCCAGTGGTCGATAGGAAAGATGGAACATTTGGGAAGGTTCTTAATCTCATTTTTCTCTTCTTTTTTTCCCCTTCCTTTTTAACCTTTTGGAGCTTATTTAGTTGCACAAGCAGCTGTTTATCAAGAGGGCTAATGCTTTGGACCAAGCCAAAGTCTTAGTTGAATCTTTGAGCGCCCCTCAACAATGCCAATTTTTATGCTGTTTTGAGTTTGAAAGAAAAGGAGTATTGAAAAATTTTAAACATGTTTTTTAGGGAACAATATACTAATATCACACAATATTTTGACTAATAAAGCTGAAACGTACATCTCTTTGAAATAAAGGCATTCACACAGTCTTAAGCAAAATAAATAATTCCATCTACAGAAAAATCTCATTCTAAGGACACTATTCCAAAAAACTGTATGCTTAACCAAAATTTCCTGGAATTAAATTCATACCACTAGATGACCTCACTATAGTAAGGTTTTTGCTATAAGAGTTTAAATTTCTAATAATGTGACCATGTTTATTGGATTTTGCGTATATAATTATGGAATGGATTAGCTGAGTTTGGTTCAGTGCATCTGATTTTTTCTCCCTCGCCTTTAGTGAAATGCGCTAACCCCCAATATGCCCACTACCCCCAAGCAGTCTTTTTTTTTTTTTTTTTTTTGAACGCACCGAACAAAATGTGCTCAGCCTCCAAGGATCTTCAGTAAGAGACATTATTCTTGGAATATCCAATTAATTCCATGGGTAGTGATCAGTTAGCGCTTCTTCTTACTTTCTCGCCATTTGAAATGCTAACACAATGAATATTATCTCATTGGTCTACGTCCCTCGGCTAAGCTGTTGCCGCGGGCTGAGAATTTCATCGACTGATGAGACCAGAGGCTGCACCGATAAAAGGTTACAGTACGTGATTTGCATGCTAATTGGGGGTTGCTTACATGAACCTGAAAGTTCTTTAACTTTTATTTGACTTTTTTCTTTGTATTCAGATGATTTTTGTTGGTTAAAAAAACTTTTAAATTGAATACATTGCACATTATTACTATTTTTGTCTTGTTTTAGATGCCTTTCAGTACACAGATACTAAATGTTTTATCTTTTGAACAAAATTAATTATATAGATGATTCCACATAGAAGTTCTGATTAATAAAAGTTCTATGTTTGTATACAGCATCTTAAAGAAAACCCTTCCCCCCCCCCCAGATTGGGGAACATGTTTCTGTTCTATAAGGAAATGTTGCCTTTTGTGTTCAACCAAACCATAATTAGTGCATCAATGTCACTTACATCACATTACACTGTATATGAGCCACCTATAATATATACATGGTCCCTTAATTATAAAAGTCCAAATCACAGGTTTATACATTTCTTGAAAACAGCCTATTCCAACCTGATGTATTCCATATGTTTTGGACTACAATTTCCACCATCCCCAAATAGTACGACAATCAACTCTGATAACTGAAATTCAACAGGGATTGTAGTCAGTCACAACAGGTAGATACTGGGATGAAAAAGCTCTTCTGAAATGATTAAAGCAGAGTTGGAGCCTTTTTGTGGGGAAATTAGCAGAACACCCATCAGATGTTTGTTATGTTGCCTGAAACACAAAATGTTTGCTTTGGTTTTATATAATAGAAATCATACTTAAAAACTGAAAGATGCCAACCATGTCAAGTTTGTCCATAAATGCAAATAGCATAGAAGTCTAAAAACAAACTATTTAAAAAATGTGATGGATTCTGAACAGAAAGGATGCAAATACAAAACTATGTGTAGTATAAAATACAGCATGTCTGTTGAGGGCACAAGAAAGGAGTCTCCGTTTTTTTAAGGCAGGCATTCTAAGGTATCAATGGATGTGATTGCTGTAGACTCAGTTATAACAAAAATCGTTTCTGATCTGAGAAGATTTGGGATAGTGAAGGTAACACTATGGTTCTATCCTTTTTTTAAAAAGGAAGTAGATGTATGCGAGAGAGAAAGAAAAAGGAGGAGGAGGAGAAGAAGAAGAGGGAGAAGAGGTGAATTTCAGCCTTCCTATAGCTGTAATCTTAGAGGCTGGGTAATACATTTGGAGACATATCCTACTGAATCAAAATCAGAAGACCTTTTCCAAAATTGCTAGTAAAAGGGTCTAGTGAAGCTAGGAATGAAAGGCTCCCCCTTCCTTTTCCTAGCTGTCTACGAGCAGTAAAGCAGGTGGCTCCCCGTGGCTGACTTTTCATGACAACATGCCATTAGAAATTGTGGTCCTGTTGATCAATCCACTCGACATGACAGCTTTGCCGCAAGGCCTAGCTCTTTGAGCACCAGCGCTGTGGCTTTTCCCTCCTTTTTTCCTGCACTAATTGGTGAAAGTTTTTACTGTGCTTGTGGCATAGGAAATTCTTTTGAACAGTGTCACAATCAAGTGTTGACTTCTTTAGAATTGCAAGTAGGTTAAGTGAGTATCAACATAGCAATATCTTTTAAGAGTTCTTTCTTTCCCCCCCCCCCCCAAAAAAAAGATTAAATCTTTAATCAAAATTTTGTTAGAGAAGAATTCTAAAAAACAGTCTGAATGTTTAGAAGTAGTATTTTGGTAATGAGTATTAAATGACCATATTGTACATTTATACATATAATCCTACCTTTTTCTTTTGTGTGTGTGATAAATATACTAATGCTCTTATCAAAAATATCAAAGTAAAATTAGAATAATCATAAAAGGATTTTTTTAAAAAAAAATAGTTATTATGAAGTTGCTTGTATAGTTCATTTTATTCAAATAACTTTTCTCAGGTTTTCCCCAGAAACCTGACCTAATATTAATATTATGCTGTCGGTTAAGTATTAAAGAATGCTGCTCTTTGCAATGCAGAAAAGTAATTTACTGAATAATAGGTGTCTTTGTGAGAAAGGAAATATTATTGATACAAATATTTGCTGCATGTATAAAAATGCTTAAAAATATATTAGTGAATTAAAATATTTTATATCATGTGGTGAAACTCTGTGTAAGAAAAGTTGTAAGTTTCTGTATCTGTAGTACTTAGATATTTATGCTCTAAGATTCAACCATCAAGCTACTGTGTATTTTTTCATGCAATATTGTCTTTTCATCTCATTAGCTTTCATAACTGCTGCAAATCCTTGTGTTGTGCGTAATAAATATACATCCCAAGGACTGTATGTATTCTATAAAACTGATACCATTTACTGTAATTATATAGCATGTATACATAGAATTTCATAGTAAGGGCTCAGCATTGAGGCAAGTAGCAAATATAAAGGGGAAAAAAGGAAATGCAGAGATCACAAATAGCTGTTAGTTCTCAATGCATATCCAGCTATAGAAAGCTGAAATTATTGCATAACTTTTACCACCGAACCTGGCTGAATATGCAGGAAGTAACAGATACTTCAGTCTGACTTAGCCAATGCAAGTGTAAAAACAGTTACAGTTTTATTTTAAAAGTAGAGCATTACCAGGGTTTATTTGTATCATTTCCCCTCCTGTAAATGCTGCCGTAATTCTTTTTGCTGTCCTATTTTATATAGCCAAATTGAAAGGGGCATAAATTCATATCCTTAATTTTGCCCAGAAAAAAAATGCTAAAATTTGCATTATTAACATTATCAAGTCACTGGTTGGTAAGACATCAGACATGACGAGCAAGAAGGGCAGCTTAGGGAGAATTGGGCTTTAAACCCTCAGCAGATCGGAGTTAGGATCAAAGGGGCTTGTTTTATGTGGCTGTGTGAGACTTTGAAGTCTTGACTGCACCTACAGCACTCATTTCATCAGGTTCACTGGTGTCTTAATAGCAGATCAATAAGTTTCAAAGTCGGAGAGTTAATTTGATACTAGTGCTGATGCAGTCGTGCTGGGGACGCAGAGAGAGGCAGGAGAAAGCAACCCATTAAGATCCGGGATGCGGAGTGGTGCCTGACGATGTTGATTCTATCCACAAAATCCCAAACTGTAAATGTGGAAGCTGAGAATTTCCAAGCTCTTAACATATTAAGAGGAAAATTAGATGTTTGCTTTGTTGAAGGAGATGATAAATTAGTGGTTCTCTGTTATGCCAAGATTGGGTCCAGAAATACAGGCAACATTTTAATGTGTTTAATGTAAAATAAAAGACATGAACAAAGGACAAAGTTTTATATCTCTCAAAGATAATATATCTCTTATTGCTCCCAAAATAGGCAGGCACATGAGAGAAGGTATGCTCTGTTGCGTAGAAAATGCTTTAAGGCAAAGGAATAGTCAGAGGAAATGTTGTGTGTTTTTAATTCTACCTTGTCACGATTCTGAATATGTACAATTAATATTTCATCCTCAATTTCATCATTATCCTGTACTGCAATACCTTCTTAAGGGCAAAGCCAACTTAAATATTGTTTATTCTGCATGAGTTTCATTTTAGACTGCAAAGGAAACAAATTAGTTTCAGTAAGTATGCAATATTATTTATATAAAAATAAAAATTATACTGATGTAAAACGTTAACTTATGATAATTATTTATTCTTGTGCGAGTGCTACACTCACCCAGGCATAGCTGATGGCAACCCGAACAGTTTTCACAAACTGAGACACACAGACATGCGTAAATACATAATCCCTCTTAAAAAGAAATTTCTTTTTTAGAAATCATAGGAACTTTTCCATCTGTATGTATGGTAGAGGTTTCCTTGCACCAGAGGTCAACTTCACACCCTTTCGGAACAAAACTCTAATTTAGAATGTTCATCTAAGGGTTGATAATGGCATTAGGGGGCCAGGAGGCTGGTCAGTGGGAGCCGTAGATTAGCGCACTAGCCACAGCAGCTTTACTTAGACCCCCATGATTCATTGGACAGATTAACTATCACATCTGTCATTTTTATTCCTTTTAACTCTTCCCCTTTTGCCACATTTAAAATAATAAAAGTTTTTCCCTCGAAAAAAAGGCGGAAGGGGAGGATTAATAAAAATTACCAAAAAGCAAGTTCTATGAAAGAAGCCACCAAAGGTATGTTCCAAAATGCCTCTGTAAAAATTACATTATTAAGCAGTTGATTGGTTGATATTTGCGCAAGAGGGGGCATGTTTGCGTGCACATATATATCAACTGAAGAGTTTAGACCTTGGTTAGAAATTGGTTAGAAAAGGTAAGAGCCAAGTTCTAAAACATTTAATTTCTTTAAAAGCAATGATTGTTCAAGTGGTTAGTAACTGAGCTCTGTATGAAAATAATGTATATCCCCAGTATTGGTTTCTTTTGGAATTTGTTTCTTTTGATTTCATGATTCTATTAATTAGAATTTATCATAAAGATTGACTCCATGTTCAAAAATCCAGACCTGATTGAATGAAAATTAATGTTTGATCTCTTCCAAGCCCAAGGGGAGACTACTGTCTGGTTGCTGATTGCTTAATAATTATTGTTTGGGTTCCACAAGTGTAGTTTCCAATGTGTTTATTACAGAAAGATGTCAGTATTAAAAGGGAATTTAAGAGTTTCTATATATGGAATCATTGATAAAGTGAGTGAGACAGTTCTTGGGAACTGGGGAATTGGTGCAGAAGGAATTGTAGGAGATGAAGGTGTCTCTTGTCAAATTTGGGTAGGAATTGTTTACTGTGCTGGCTTTTCTGAGCTGCTGAAGTGAAAGCGAAGACATGGAAAATTACTCAAGATGGTATGAATTGATCCTCTGTTCTTTTCTTTAAAATAAGAAGAAAAGATTTAAGAAAAGATCACATTTTTCTTAAAATACTATGAATAAAAAGCTGTCAACATGGTTGGTATTTTTAATTTTTAAAAAATTCTTACAATAACCATAACTAAGTATCATGGATAGTATATCCCCACCCAATAATGATCTGCACTTCATTAAAAGAGTATTAATTTGGCTCCTGATCTCTTGGGAAGCACCTTAAGATGATGTTGTGGGTGGGTGGGGGGTTCCCCCCGAATTGTTTTTTAAAAAAATTCTAGCAGATTTGGTCCCTGTCAGTCAGAAATAATTGTGTTCTTAATCTTGTCCCTGATGGATGACTCGGAGTTCAGCAACGGGCCAGCTCCAATGACAAATACAATATTAATATTCATTAACTGCTTTGACAATGCTAATTTTGATGCAGTAGTAAAGGGCCTTCCAAAGTTAGCGGCCAAAGCATCAGAGCTACGCAAGGTGGCAAGATAATTTGTGCTGGTTTGCTGAGCTGAAGCCTTTTAAAGTCTATGGCAAAAAGCTAGGTACCACAAACAAAAAAGAGAAAGGGAAAAAGTTCTGAAGCATTGGAAAGCAGGGCGGCGGAAGTAATACGATCACACTCCGCTCAAAAATTTGACACCTCTGATGCAGTTTCTTTGAGTGAAATTTCTACAAAGTTGCAACAAAAAAAAGCATAGCATGGTAAGTCAGCACATTCGTGATTTTGTTTAATCTTTTTGATCTTTTCAATTATCACTATTTGAAGATCAATAGTCATTTTTCCTATTCTGCTTAGAAGACACGCAGCGGTGGTTTAATATGTGTTAGGACCATTCGCTTTATAGGCAGGCATCTGCAACTTTGTGTGATTTTTCTATTTAAGCTATGAGAAAATCTATATATGAAATTATTCTGATTTTGGGGGGGGTTGGGTCCCATTTTTAGGGTCCCATGTTAATTTTTTAATGGTCTTTATAAAATAATATATAATTCACATTTTCCTGTTGATAAGAATTTGGGAATGGGGGAATTTTTTCAAGGAAGAAGAAAAAGAGCGGAACGATCTTCCATCTTTTACTGAAATCGAATCCCCCCCCCCCATTTGACTGGCATCAAATAGCCATTAAAGCTTCATTTCCCTGATGAGCAGTGAAGCAGGGCTTTCACCAAGTAAGGTGAACTTTGGAGAGCTGAGATTTCCATTATATTTGCCAAGTCGGCAAACAAAATATCAGCTTTTGTTCTTTTGACTGACTATATGGGGGTTTGAGAGGAGGTGGAGAGAGAGAGAAATGAGAACTTTTCCCCCCACTTTTTGTGTGGTTTGGTATTGAATCAGGGGGAGAAGCAGGCATTGTTCATTTTCCTACCAAGCGAAATAATTCTATGAATGGAACTGGACTTGAGCATCTTTTCTGAAGAGCTGGCATTGCAGAGCTGTTCCCGTGTGTTTGTCTGTTCAGTGCAGCTCCGTGGTGAATGGCTTAGGTAGGGTGCTGCCCTCCAGTGGATCAACCAACTGCAGTCTTAATACACATCATGTAGGTATGTTAATATAACAAGCGGCAGCATGCTTGAAACCAGGCAGCGTGAAGCATCCTGATTAAAACTGTTGTAAATGGTAAGCTATACCTTTTCCTCCTTTCACACAGGGGCTAGCAGAATGAGATTTTGCATTTCATGTATCAGCACTGATAGTTGCATTTTGTTGCATGTTTTTGTTGCATGTTAATTTTTGGTCCGTTCAGAGAATTTTAGGAGACTTTTGCCGGGAGTTTGGAAACTTTTTATTAGATTGGCTTCTACCATCATTACTGAAGAATCCTTTTGTGTTTTGTTTTCACTGAAGGTGTACATTATTCCTTATGGCTTATTCTCAGCTCCTGAAGGTTAGGTTAAGTAAGGCCATTGCCTTCCTTTCATCAACATAAAGTTGAATTAGGGAAGCAGATTGTTTGGGAGTTTTTCTTCCTTTGTAGAAAATCTGATAGCACCTTTTTCCTCCAAGTTCTATAAATAATAAAGTTTTCTGTAACACCTGTATACTGGACCTAAGAAGAATCTGTGACTGAACAGCAGTTCAATTTCCCCTATCCCATGTATAAGTGTAACTTCACCTCAATGTGAGAAGGGTTCCAAAACTTCATGGAGATACTTAATACAGTTGCCTTTTTTTTAACTTTCAAATATTCAGTTCTTAAATAGTAGAATTTCCATTCCTTTTTCCTGATGTTTCCTCTCCCTAATCCCAGCCCAAAAGTATTTGGACAATTTTATTGCATTAAGTAAATGACATCTCTCTGCAATGAGTTCAGAACAGTTCTCCTGGGTAGGTAGGTCGGTCGGTAGAGAGAAGGAAAGACAGACAGACAGACAGACAGACAGACAGACAGACAGACAGACAGACAGACAGACAAAGAAAGTTGGTAGGTTTACATGGTTCTCTTAAAAAAAAAATTACAGAACAAAATATTGTCTGTCTTTCGCGCCTCCTATTTTTGGGACAGCCAAGAAGGAAACCTTCTGTTTAAGGCAGTCCATCCTGTTTGCTGTACTTTATAAGTTATTGTTGCTAAATGATTGGGAACTGTCCATCACCAGCCAGAGAACTTGCAGTTTATTTAAGAAATTGCACGTGGGACAAAAGCAACTGATGGAGTGTGGTGGCCGCTGTGAATAGAGGGAGGGAATGCAATTAGTTGCCGTGCTGTTGGAGCTTTTTACTTGTCAAACTGGAGCCTCATTGCTTTTGTTATTACCATGTAAAGGGAAATTGCAGGGTTTTGTTTTGGTATTAAGGGCCTTAACGGTTGCTGGCTGACACTTTATTTGCAAAGGCTGGATAAGTGCGGGAAAAGGATGGTGGTGAGAAAAGCAAACAGGAGAACTCTTTCTCTCTTTGGGAGAAGTTATTCCAGATGCTTAGGATTTTATATCCACTTCTGAATATAATGCAGCCAATGCACCTGTAAAACAAGGGTAATAAATGCATGATAACAGTTGCAGAGATTTTTGCTGTATGTTTTGCCTAAAAAGTTTTTCCTTTTTAGCAAAAAATTATTCTGTGGGTTAATTTACTACATACATATATAAAAACATGGGTGACAGGTCTTTATGGATTTAATAAGATTTCAGAATTGATCTTTATTGGGAACATTCAAGAACTTTCTTCCTTTGTAAAATATATTTCACTTTTGTGTATGAACTTGACTTGCGCTGCTTTTGTATTGATAACTGATAATGCTCTTTTGTGCTAGCAGTTGCTCAGCCATCATATTGGTGTTTTCTTCTGCACTGGTTATTTTGAGATTTGCAGTGAATTTGACTGTAGGAATTAGACCGCTGTCTTTGCAACTTTTCTCTCTTAAATCAGTAATGATCAAGAAAAGTAGCTGACATGGATAACTTGTAAGACATGGACAAAATAAGTTAGCATTGTTCAGATCACTGAGCAAACTGAAGCAATATTCTTCTTTACCTTTCACTTATGGAAACTTTTAATAAAAGTTGCTGCAGCAGAATATACCTTGGGCAGAAAAAAATCTTGCAAACATGCTAAGGTGATCTTGTCTTGCTTTTGTACAAAAATATCAGATTTTACCCAAAGGGACCACTTTTTATGCTGGCAAAAGTTAAGACATGGAACATTGACCTAAAAGCAGAAGACCTGCTAAAGATTGTTATTTGTGTCAGAGTGACAAGAAAATCAACTTCTTCCTGCAGATCTATCACTAAAAAAATGGTTTGGTGGTATCCGACAGTTGCTCATATGATTGCTTGCTTCACTTAGGTGCTCATGTTCCCTCGTGGCTCTCTGTTGTTGCCTTGCTTCACAGCTAAATGTTACCCGTGTTATCTGAATTGTTGTAGTGTTGTCATTGATTTCCAAGGTAACTGTTTTTTAAAGTTATCCTTAACCGACAGACAAAGGGGTGGGGGTGAGAATTTGGGTATTGGAAACTAGAAATGATTACTCTGAGTTTTGATATCCACAGCCGAACTCTTAGAAAACAAGACACTTCTCTCAGCCAACATCCGATGTCACAATGGATACTGAACATTCAGAGAACTCCAGGCCTCAAAACTGGAAACATCTTGATATTTTAGAACCATACTTTAAGTGAAAACATGGGTAGAGGAATGGGAGGGAAACAGAAAGGGAAAAGCAGACAGTGAAAATAACATAGAGAACAATTGGCATTTTGGTTGTGAAGAAAAAAAAATCTTTTATGATCAAGAGTGGGGAAAACAAAGCTGTTATGTACCCAAGAGATGCACTTTTAATGGGAATGGAAGATTTGAGTGGTAAAGGAGGAACACTCGCCTCTGGCTTCTCTCTGTTCCAGCATTTTGGCTGCTGGCATCTCAATTTGAATTGCTGGGTGAGTAGCATTTGTGTGTGTATGTATGTGAGTATGAATTTTTGTGCATGTAGTGTGCATGTGCAGCTTTCTAGTAATGACCACTGAACTAGTTGTGTAACTTGTTTTCATTAGTGCCGGAGGTATCATTTAAAAAAAGAAAAGAAGATAGAATAATCAATTCAAGCTGTGACCTTTATTCAATGCTTTTTTTAAAAAAAGAAAGTGAGAATCACTTTTGAGGAGGGGGATAGGGATAGAATGATTTATCACTGACAGCTCTTAAAACGTTTAATATTGCATAACAACACAAACCTATATTTTTGCCACATGAAAAGACCTGGAACTATTTAAAAATTGATTTTTCTTGTTTTTGGAGAGAAGTCCTTTTCTTTTTGTAGTGTTGTCATAGAAAAGGGGATTTCATAATTTGCAGCTGGTTCCATTTATTGAACGAAAGCTGCTGAGTAAAGCTTGCCAATGAAAACAAATGTGTTTGGATGGGAGCATATATTTATTGTGTAAAATATCTCCAAAAAGGCATAATGCATACTGAAATATTACTTTTTTCATTTATTTTATGCTTCAACATCTTTTGTTGTGCAGATATTTCACCTTTCCCTATTTTAGAACAAATTATTTAGAACATAATAATTGATATTAATGAAATAAATTCTATGCGTGGCTTCTCAGAAGTAAATTCCATCGATTTCAGGCATCCTTATTTGGGTAACATGGATATGGGACTTCGGTTTTAATATTTTTTAAAACTAATTTGCCCATCTAAGACTTCAGTCCTTTGCATGCTTACATGGTAGTAAGCTATATGGATTTCAGTGGAACTATTTTTAAGTTTATATATCCTAAGTATACTTCAGATTCTTTACATTGCATTATTTGTCTACTGTGTTATCTTTATATACATTACATTTAATAGGTTCTTCTCTCTCCCTTGAAACAATTTCTATAGGATTATTATAGTATGCATTTCGCATTTTGAATGGCTAAAGGTTTCATCTGTAAATAATTCTCTTTAGGGGGAAATGTTTATTTGTTGCATCAAAAAATAATTCAGTGATGATATATATTTCAAAGAAATCCTTCAAATTATTTGGTTAATAATATCATTAAAATACATCATTTTAAATGAGAATAGATATGTATTTAAGATCCTACAAGCCACATCTAGAGGCTTGCAAAACATACTTCATGATATGTAATTACCAAGATATCTCTTGCTGAAGTTTAGGCCTGCTTATGGATTGCCTTCTTTCATTCTATGCTTTTAAACTTTGTTGAAAAATTAGTATTTATTTCATTCAAATGTAATTTTAAAAAATAATGAGTTGTGTGTGACTGCAAACCTAAGCATATTTTCCCAGAAATAAACTCCATGGAACTGTATGAAGCTAACTCTGTAATAATTACGCTTAGGTGTGTAGCTGCTGTCTCTGGATTTTACCCTCAAAGGGATTCTACAGTATTGAAAAATTAAAGTCATTGAACTCAGTGGAAGTTATTATGAGAATAGTTCGGAGACAATTATTCCGTTACATCTTTTCCCCCCAAATTTGATAAGCAAAACAAATGCCATTGGGGAGTGACATTCAGTCATTACTTGATGGTTCTGTTCATATCTATAGCTACAGTATTACTTTTAGACCATTATGTAATATACGTTTTAAGCAAAATAGGGCAGGTTCTGTTATAAAATTCATTCTGTATATTTTACCAAGATATTAGAAAATTTGTAATAATGGTTCTTTAATTTGTAGTTCTTGATAATACCTTATAGAAAGTAAAACTTTATATGATAAGCCTAGTCCTTTAATTTCACTCTGTCCTTTTTACAAAGCTTCCATTCAGCCTTAGATACTAGTAATTTAATCAACTTTGATTCCAAATACCCTGTTATTGGAAATCATTCTATTTTTTTCTACTGCAAATAGACTGGGAGGGAGTGTTATTCAGTCCAGTTCATATATAAATACATGAACTGCTGTACTGCAATGGTTTTGAAAAAATAAAAAACAATATTTTTGGAGTAATGCAACGGGTGACTTCTTTCTGACTTTGCAAAGCATAGCTATTTGTATCCTTGACTTCTGGAAATATTGGTTGTGATTTTTTTAGACCATTCTCCTTCACTTTCAGACATTATATTCTTTATTAGTATTAAATTCAAACTCTGCAATGTGTAACACCAAAGTATTTGCATGTTTTAGGGAAAATATAAATATTAAAAAGAGTGCTTGACTTTGAGGATTTCTACTATTTTCTTGCAAAAAGTATTGATTTGCCATCAAAACTTCCTATGTCAGACATGTACCTTTGAACATAAATGGTTAATCTTTTATAATGCTAGCAAAACAAAATGTGGCTGGTGACTTATATGAAGTTCAATAATAGTTCAAGGCAGTATTTACTTATTAATAATGAAAATTTAACTTTTCAAACAAAATATCAATTGCTACAAAAAATCTCTTGCCTAACCATTTGAACATTATCATAAAAAAAATTACATAAATTTTAGCAGTCAATCATAGATCTTTCACATACTATTATTATGTGAAATTTTGCTTGTAAGTCACTTTTTGTGAGATGGGCAGCTATATAAATTTCATAAATAGATAAACAAATTATAAAAAGTGTAATCCATTTAAAGTGTACGCTTAATTTTTTTCCCCTTTGGAATTGTGCAATTTTCTGGGCTTCCTCCTCCTCTTCCTCCAAGAGCAATGAATACTCATGATTTCACCTTCACCATTCCTAGTTAGTTTCCCTGAGTTTATTCAAACTCGTGTTCGCTTCGGCAGCACACATACGAAACTTTATTCAAACTCATTTGTTGCTAATTATGATTAGAAAAAAACTGACAAGGCAATAGTTTGTTTTTGTTCCTGCGAATCAATTAAGTAAAAATATATTTGAATCATCAAAAATAGTTTTATCCAATATGTTAATTTATCAGGCATTTAAAAGAACCTGGATATAAGGATATGGGATCTGAGTGAACATTTCCCAAGGTTTATTTAAATGAATGTCATATTCCAAAGTTCTGAAGCGAGAAGCTGGCACTGTTTTATCTTATTAACCCTTCAGATAATAATTTGGAGTTTGATTAGCTTTTGAGGAAGCTTGTAGCCCCTATTTAATGGGAACAATTCTCCAGTCAGGAAATAGCCAGTGAAAGAAAAACAGAAGTGAAGTATTCAGGTCACCCCCTCTTTTAAGGGGTTTGTGGGTATAGCGGGTTAGTTTTTTGTGAAAGTCTGGCTAGGACAGTATTGTCCGTACACATGGCTGTCAGTGCTCCTACCGTCATTTACGTGAGGGAAGAAAATGAGTCCTTTTCACATAAGGAGCTATGTTTATCAATGGAAGCCTTGTCCTCAGCTACAATAGGGAGTGAGCTTAGGGCAGGACCTTAGGCAGAAATGAGCTACATTAAAGTTTGAAAGGGTTCAGAGCACTGTATCAGTAACAATAAGCTAAGGAGAAGTAGATTCCTGGAAAAAATGCTTAGTCAGGTGTGAAAGTATTCTTTATGTCAATAAAATGTATGTTGAGTCAGTAAATATAATGGTCCTTAATTCCCTCAGGAATAACACAGAGAAGGCACCAAAGAGTTTGTATTTGTTGTCTGAAAAAATTCAAGTTTGACATTTAAAAAAAATCTGATTATGTTCATATATAACTATGACATTAAAATACATATGTTAATGTGTTTTTCTAAAATAGTAGAAAAATAACTGTTAATAACTCCAAAATGCTTTTGTTGATCTAGTCCTTTTTATTTAACTATGCTGGAATAAATAATTAATATCTGTGAGAGTAAACAATTGATATCAGTTTTAAAAGAGAAACATGTTATACCTTGGAAGGCTTAGTTATTGAAAATTACTAATGCAGATGGTATAATGCAGAGTTCTGGCACAAAATATAGAAAGCCTACAAGACCCACTAATATATTTGGTCTTTGTGTATCAGGTTTATAAAGACAGCTTAAAGTTTATAATCCAATTTTTGTTCTATAGTATTTTACATTGGAAGAGTACTGAAGAGGAGGGCATGGCAGGAAAAATAGAGATGGAGAGGCAGAGATGTAGTTTCATTTGTGTTCCAGTTTTAGAGATGAATTGTGAGCTTCTGTTTCTCTTACAATTTTGGCCCCCATCTCGGAGAAAGAATTAAAACACATAGGTCTAAGACACAGTGCCTAGTAACATGCCTAAAGATAACAAAAGTGATCAGTGTGGGTTGGAAATCCAGGATGCTAACAAAACATGATAAATGTGATAGCTCAAATTTATGCTAAAGGTAGGTATGCAATATGAGAATTTCATTCCTGGCTGTGGCCTAATGGAATATATATCATAGACCCAACTTATTCCTATGTGTCCTTATTCCTTTCTGTCATGTAACCTTCTAGTACTAAGTCCATTT
Source organism: Charina bottae (assembly GCA_023362775.1). NCBI lineage: Eukaryota > Metazoa > Chordata > Lepidosauria > Squamata > Charinaidae > Charina > Charina bottae. The sequence continues at coordinate 51,372,233 of JALMGJ010000005.1, forward strand.
ATTGCTGTTGCATTTAAGTATTATTGATATTACTCCGCCACATACATAATAATCTAGATCAAATCCCAACATTGTGCAAACAAACTTGTACAATTGGATGTTTTCCTGTTTTGTTCCCTTTAGTCACCACCTTCCAGAGTAGATTTTGAGAGTGAGGACATTCTGCTGGTGAGCTGGAGAAAGAGGAAGTTACTTCTCCTACCCCCTTGTTGTTGTTCAGAAGTTGTTCCATCAGCAGAGGGAGTTAATTGTATACAGCCCCTAAGATTTTTTCACTTTTCTCTTGGAGTAATTTATAGGAATTTACTCAAGACACAGCTGCATTTTTAATACACTGTGGCTGAAATTTCCAATAGGAAGGGCTTGTCCATGGTTTATGTTATCTTCATTTATACATGTGCTAAGCCATTCTTAATTTTTGTTCAGTAACTTTATTGATTTCATGACTGTAATGTAATCTGCTTTGCTTCAGGCATAGACCATCAAGGAAAAGTGGAAAAAATGCCAAACTTTTAATTTGCTTTTTCATCAAGCCAGAAATTAATTACCAAGTTTACCAAAAGTAGGGCCCTCCATATGTTCACATTTTCATCCATCTTCTATTTGTATTTGTTTGTATTCAAATTCTATTGACTAGAGTAAGAAAAATCCTGTTCTGTTATTCATTAATGGCATTTTGAAAGGTATACTTCCAGAAAATTTCAATGTTGTTAGACAGTGATTTGGTTTTATTATAAAGTAAGCAAGTAATAGGGAAATATACTCTAGAAAACAATAATATATGTGGAAGAGGGAAGGAGCTAAGATAATATAACAGTGCTTTTAATCTAATTTCTGTGTTTAACCTTTTGTAGTCATTTGATTGTGCTGGAGACTGCTTTTGGGCGGGGTGTGTGTCAGGCAATCCCCCTGTTCACTTCAAAGACCGAAGGAAATAGAGTATTAATTCTCAACACCCACATTGCTAATAGTTTCCCCCTGAGCTTCCCCACCCAGAAAGTTATTTAATATAATTCCATAATCCTACTTGCAAAATCAACTCCCTTTGATACAAACCAGAAGTACCTCCAAAATTACGTTTGCCTTTTTGTTTGAATTGTTGGCCATCTTTGCCCTAACCCCTTTTCAGTAAATGTGCCTAATGTATTGGTACCATTATATATTTAACAAAAAACTAAATTGCAGTGGACAAGCAATGTTCAATTTTATCTGTCTAGATATAGTATAAAAGTATCTGCTAGCCTTTTTCCATAGCATAAACTATATTTTAGCATTCATATTTGTACAAAATTGAAATTGCACAAACTGTAGCAAAAGACATTCATATGACTCCCACCCTGATGATATTCCAGTGTGTGGAATGGGGCTGGGACTAGGGTGGTTGTTCAGCCCCAGTCTTTTTGTGATATTGTATGTTTTCCGGATGTGCATGGTTCCTTTTTGCATGGTTTTATGCCTTTATTTCTAATTATAAGCCACCCAGACCTGTCTGGAGTTAGAGCGCCTCTAAATTGTAATATCATCATCATCATCATCATCATCATCATCATCATATGATCTTTAACATTTATATAATGGAGGGCTCAATGAGATCTTTAACTTGATGAAAAAGGAGGAATCATTGAGAGTTTGGAATGAGAATGTAGTAAGCCATAGAGAAAACCTTCAGAAATGTTAAGTCTGTATCAAATCTTCTATTAAGCATTGAAAGTGGACTCGCAGAACACAAAATAGCAAAATGTAAAAGGAAGGTAGGGATCTCCTTCATAATATGCAATGCAAGTCTGATGATAATTCAGAAACTCGGGCCCTCCGAATGTCAGCAACGGAATGCTACACTTGGATGCTGAATGAGTGTGCAAAAGATGAACAAAATATGTCAACAAATAAACTAGATTCATCTGGCATAGAACAATGAATAAACTGATAGGTTTAAATTGTCAAATTGTTTGTTTGTTTATGTCCTCCTCAGTGATTATTCATAGAAGCCATCAGTATATATTGTCTCTGGCTGGAATAATATTTGAGAAAATCAGAATTGTGTTTGATTTCTAAGGACAAGCATGAATGAACTCTGAATGATTGCTTCATCTTAGGTCATTCTGCCAGGGGGAGCAGCAAAACAAATTCTATTACAACAACAACAATTTTACAAACTTTTACTATTTTATAACTTAGTGAATTAAATTAATTTATTTTTATTACCATTTATCTTCATTATCATAGAGTGTGATTATTCCAGGGTTAGGGTTACATAATTCTAAACATGTTTACTAAGTCCCTATGCATTCAGTGAGTCTGTCTAGTTATGTTTTTAATAATTGTAGCATTATGGAGGAGTCCTGCAGAGTTATACTCAGAAATAAGTCTTGTAGCAGTTTTAAAAACCACTTCCCTTTAAAAAAGGGTATAAGCAGTAAATAAATAGCTATGGTAGAATTTTAATTTTCATCAAGTACAAGTTACTGTGTTTTTCCAATCCAACTGAAAAATTGCAAAGCAAGCAAACTAGATTGATACGGTATAATGAAATATGCTTTGAAAGACTGAAGTATTTCAAAGGAAATTTGGAATTTATTTACTTTTAAAAAGAAGAAATCTAGGTTTCCTTGAAAGAGTCCATCCATCTCTTTTTGGAATGACAATTGCTAATCTAGATTGAGGATAATAGCAAAGACTCTGACAACTCCTGGACTAAGGTGGCGCTTGTAGGCACTACTTACTGTCCCTATTTTTTTTAATGTAATTCCTTTTACTTGATGTTAATGCAAATTGTTCCTTACTGAAAGTAATAAAAGGAAATGAAGACACATTTGAAAATGAAAGTTGACGCTAATCCATTCTTCATCTAATACTAGACTCTTTATCTTTGCTGCTACCTAATCTGGTTAAATGTCCCTGTTGTAGGATTTTAGTGTAAATCCTCTATAGGGAATAGGGTTCCCCCCCCTTCTCCTTCTCTCTGGTGAGTGTGTATGAATGTGTATGAATTGCAATTGGATTATTTGCAGAAAAAAATGGCTCAGCAGTCTGCTTGTTTCATCTTTTTGTGTGTGTGCAATTCACTGTGCAATAAAAACAAAAACAGATTCCCCCCTCCCCATTTTAGTTTTTTCTTCTTTATTCCCTTTCTGTTTTCCCTGTGGAGGAATTTAACTATAGTACAACATTTGATATTTTATTTTTGAGAGTGATATGGTTTTAAGCATCTCCTTTCCACCTCCCTCCTCCAAGTTATATTCACTGCCAATGAGAAATTGCATATTAATATGCTCTGTTTATTTGAAAATTGGGACCCTTGCCTAGATGTCTATTCAGAAAAAGAGTCCCCTGGAATTCAATAAGTTCCATTCAGTTCACTGACATTTACCTTGCAGGTAAGCATGTATAGGTTTTGCCATCTTTGAGACAATCGGATAGTCTTTGCTTGCTTGCTTGTTTTTTGTTTAATGAACTAAAACTCGAAATTAATTAATTTATTTCTTTAGGACATACTTATAAAATTAAAAGAAATGGATGATGGGTCAGTAGTTAATTTTAGTTTAAGGAAGACATGGAGCTGAATGTGGACGTATCTTGAGGATGAAGTTTTAAAAGTATATGGGGAAAAGTTTGTTATAGTGTGAGAATTGCATTTGAAAAACCCAGTCTACCTTTACTTTTAAATATTCTAGGGCCAATGCCAATTTGTTTCTAGGTGGATCAGCTGCATGATTGGCTCTGGTTGGTTCATGTCCACTAACAACACAGCTTTTGAATTGCTGACACATGGATTTTATTTGTGACCAGAACTACAGTATGTGTCCTGAAATGAACTCAGCAGCAAACACATCTGACTGTAAGATCTGTGTGTCAGCAATTTTAGGGTTACATTATTTGGCAGAGGGTGAAAAGTATTTCTTATACCTGGTAGAGATCAGCAAACAACTGCTCCCTGAGACTTCCATATTTTGTGACACCCTCAAAATTCCATAGTGCAAACATCATGTCTTAATCTAAACAAAGGAAACAGACAAACAAAAAACCCTTAGTACTGCAATAGCAGCTTTCCTCCAAATGGTGAGATGTTCCTTTATATATCCTGAAAATCTTTAAAATATGTTACAGTAGAAAGAGTTCAATTAAAATGAAGTCTAGGATCTTCCATGTATGGCATTTGCTGTGTGCCCTCACCATGTCAAACCTCTTCTAGCTCAGTTACAATGGAGAAGCAAAGACTGCAAACACAGTTTGCTGTATGAAAGCTGGAACTTCAGCATGGGCAGTTTCCCATTGGTTGGAACCCTTAGCTTGCCCCACCTCCTTGGCTTTCCATCCCCCTTGAAGACGAGTCACCACGACACCTCATCATTTCACTGTGCTTTTGAAATTGAATAACTGATTCCCACTTTGCAGCAAAAACAAGTGTATGAGGTTACAGTGGGGTTAGGGGCAGGGTGAACTGGAAGCCAATTTCTTTATTGGTCTGCTGGAGGGAACACTGGCCAGTTCATGACTTGTGCTGAGTGCTTTGTGATAGCCATGGTAAGGACATGACAGGTCACCGAGAAAACATTTTTGACCATTTAAAAAGTGGCTTTAAAGAGTGGCTATGAAGAAGTCCCTAAAAGAGAGTCAAGAGGCTTCAGTTTACAGGTCAGGAATTTCATTCTAAAGAGTGAAGGCTTAACAACATTGAGTTTATTTTAGTTCACTTCCTAGTAAAGAAACTAAGAATCCCAAAGCATTGGAAAAAGGGGGAAGAAAGAGCACTATTGAAGATATTCTCACATTCTGAACAAGAAGAGCCATAAATGCTAAAAACATCTGTAGCTGTGTATATATGTGCATGATTGTGTGTGTGTGTCTGTGTGTGCGTGCATATGTCTATAGCTTCCTTAATGTATCTTAATGCAGCATCTTCCCTACACTTTTTATTTTCTATTTTTGCAGTCTAACAAAGTCCCAGTTGTGCAGCACCCACACCATGTACATCCTCTTACACCGCTTATTACGTACAGCAATGAGCACTTCACACCAGGGAATCCTCCTCCACACTTACCAGCCGATGTAGATCCAAAAACAGGTAGGTTGCAAGAGTTATTGTGGAGGGATGTTTGAGAAGGGGTTAAGCTTTAAAGAAGTTATTTAAATATGGTAGTGTCAGATCAACTAAGGAAGAAAAATATTGCCAAAATATAACAAAAGGAACAGTTTCAAAATGATGAAAAATGAGCAAATTAACTTTAAGTGATGACAGTTTGCAAGATAGGTAAGTTGTAGTTTCCTGCATACATGACTTTGAAATGAAGTGTCCTATCATTCAGTGCATTCTAATGATAATGCAGTCCATTTCTGATGTCTGTTTTTAGGTGGCATACATTAATACCAACCAGAAACTAAACCTTATGGTTTAAAGAAAAATACCAAGATAATATTCAACTGTTCCTAAAAGCTGTTAATAGAGGTCTACTTTAATAAAAATGATAAAGAATTACCTTATATAGCATTGTTTCTAGAAAGAGAAAGGAAATTTCCATTGCAGGATAAAATGATTCAAATGAATATTATCAGGGATAGTTATTATCAGGATAGATATAGATATAAATGATATAGAGATAGAGATATAAAATAGAGATTAGATATTGTTTTTAAAAGTTTTATCACCATTTCCAAGCCTTGCAATTAACTAAATTTAAATTAAATTATTATTTTAAATTAATTTAATTTAATTAAATAAATTAAATTAATGTATAGTCGAAGGCTTTCACGGCCGGAATCCGATGGTTGTTGTGGGTTTTCCGGGCTGTGTGGCCGTGTTCTGGCAGTTCTGGTTCCTAACGTTTCATCAGTCCCTGTGGCTGGCATCTTCAGAGGACAGGAGCACAGCTAGAAGATTCTGTCTCAGAATCTTCTAGCTGTGCTCCTGTCCTCTGAAGATGCCAGCCACAGCGACTGACGAAACGTTAGGAACCAGAACTGCCAGAACACGGCCTCACAGCCCGGAAAACCCACAACAACCAAATTAAATTAAATTAATAAATCTACCACAATAAAATATATGCACTTTTAACAATTCTTTAAAAAGAAAGCAATATAAAATTTGTGTTCAGTTGTAAATTCGTTTTCTTGGACTAATGCCCTGACTTCATTGGGATTATTCCAGAGTTGTGGCATATTGATTTCAACCAGCTAGGCCTATGCTTAACTTTTAATCCTTTGTTAAGTGAATTTCCAAAGTTAAATTGTCCTCATATCACAGAATTGGACACTTCGTTTCAATTTTAAATGTTTTATTGCAATAATGTACAGAAAAAAGGGGGAAAATAAATATAAAACATAAAAATGAACAAATAGAAAAACAATCATAACTTTATACCACATGGAATAATATTGTTCAGTCTTTTCATAATGTCAGTTTAGAGTCAGGTTCTAAGCAGAGGATGAATATATATCTATATTCCAAGACTGTATATCTGGATGATACTGGCTTTCCATCTCAAAATAATAATATTTTACCCCATGCTCCATAAGTTTATAACTCTTCATATATTGGTACATCCCAAATTTTGGCAATATAATTCAAAATAATACAAATAAAGAACATTATCCTTCCCAAAGCCATATGTATTTATGTATATCAAAACAAAACAATATTGGAACAAGCCAAAGCTCATATGTGTAAATGTTTCCTCTGTGATTTTACATAATCTGACAACAAACCCTTTTTAAACATTTAATATGAAAAAATATTTTGTTGAACCAATATCCTCTTAAGATCATAAGACACATATTTAATATTCTAGAAGTCCATTGATCTTTCATTTGTTAATGCATTATTTATTTATAAGTTCTATTCAGTCAATTCTAGTAGTTTATCAGTTTTACATCAGTAAAACTAGTTAACAACAAAACCCTTTGTTTCAAAATTATTGTAGATAATTAATGTCTTATCTTATTAAAGAGGGCTGTGGATTTAGAATCATCCAATACACTTTTCAAGTCTGATAATAATGCATCTGGATGAAATTGCAAAATGTGATTATGTGCCATAATTTTAGACAATTTAAATACTTCTTACATCAACAGGGATGGTTAAAAACATAATTAGCAATAAGCTGATATAAAGTATTAATACTCCTATTAGACCATGCATACCTGCTCCAAATAGGGGAGGATTACTTGAAATTTTCTAACTGGGATTATCCCAAAGTATAAGCATATAATGCAAATAAGGGTAAAAATCATGCTTCTGTTCCAGTAACTTCAAAAGGTATCTTGCTGCCCTTATTGTTGGACACACAGTATGACTGTATTTTTTTTAAAAAAAATCAAAGACTTAATACTGAAAGCAGTCATAAAATAAGTTTCCAATTGTGCCAATAGTGGTTTTTGAATTGGATCACTTGAATTCTAGAAGGAAATAGAAATTAAAATATAGGCCAAGTGATAAAGTTGAAAATTAGTTAAGTTAAACTCCCCTTCATTGTAAGATAACTGTCATTTGATTAAAGATATCTAGATATATCTTTCCTGTAAAAAAAGTCTTAATAACTTACAAATCTATATAAAATACCCTATGGGTATTAAAATAGGAGTGCCTCTAAATATATATAAATCTGAGGAAATGTTCACTTTTACAATGTTTATATTTTCCCACTGAAATTTTTAACCATATATTTATATCAGTATTACTATAGCATAAACAATTTGATATTATTTAGGTCTACAGAAAGAAAGTATTATTGAAGTAATTATTCCCAGATATTTAAAAGTATCCAAACACCAGGTAAAATCCCAGTTTATACAAATTTCAGTAGCTACATTGGAACCTACAGGAAGAATATGAAAGTAGGTAAAATTTAATCATCTGATACTTTATCATATTGTTGTACTATATCTATACATTGTCTTGTAGAACATTCATAATTATCCATAAAACATAATAATAGTTTTGTGTTCAGCTGCATTTAGACCCACAGTGTCTAAACCTTACAAAACAGACCAATTGTGCTAGTATTAAATTAAATTACAGGTAGTACTTGTTTAGCGACTGCCTCGTTTAGCGACTATTCAGAGTTATGATGGTGATGAAAAAGTAACTTTATGACCAATCCTAGCAATTACGACCTTCACAGGTCTGTAAAGCAAAGGATAGTTGAAGTAAGATAATAAGCACAGTTGCGGTTTCACTTAGTGACCGCTTCACTTAATAACCAAGTTGCAGGTCCCAATTGTGGTTGCTAAATGAGAACTACCAGTAAATATTGGAGTTCATAAAGGATGTTCTTGATAATTTCCATGAGACATATAGATGGGTGAATAAACAATTCCTTTTCAAATACTCCTGCCGAAAGGATTAAAGAACCACATTTTAAACAAAGTATTTAAAAAAGAAGGAAACCCATATTTGATTTAAACTTGTTCCAGAAAGTTCCATTGTAGCATTTCAAGGCATTCTCATTGTCAAATCAGGTTTTTCTGAAGTGCTCAAGACCATTTTGATTCAAGATTGAGCAGGATGAGCCCTAGTATTGTCATGGTAGTTTTTTGTATTTTTTTGCATCAACATTTAACAAAGAAGTGGAGCAGAAACAATCAGCCTTTACCAGCCTTCAAAACTAATTTACATTAGCCTCATTATTATTTTAATTTAAAAATTACTTTACAAAATAATAATTTTCAAGCACTATGGGGTAAGAAAGAGCATTTTTTTTAAAAAAAATGTTGGTACTATGTCCAGTATGTGCCTTAGTCCATTTTAAAGGATGATTAGTGTATATGCATTGTATTCTGTACATGGTTTAGATTTATTGGTATTAAGGAGTAGACCTGGTTTATTTTGTTAACTAAAATATATATTTTGGTAACCTGCTGCAGTAGTGGTCTTAGTCTTTGCTCTTCAGGTTACATAAAGAATTTAAGAGGACTTGGGGGTGGAGTTGTTAGTCCACACTCCTGAAAATTAATTAAAAAGTAACATTGATAATGTGAATATATGTCAGACATTGTTAAAGATTAAAGATTTACCAGAGCTGTAAATAACATATTTAGATAATATGTCCATCCAGAAATGAATGGATGGTTGCATCCACAATTTTGCATCCACGTGCCACAATTGTCTGCTCTTGGAGTTCACTTAATTCTAACTTTAAAAGGAATATCATGCATCCAGCTGTGAATATTGCAAATACCCAGCAGTTAGTTTGCTACGATTTAAAAAATGGTTATATAGGGAATAATTTTTAAACATGATTAATATCCCTAGACTGTGTACTTTTCTCTGGGAACATTATTTCAAGGGTGTAAACTGCTCACTAAATCTTTAAATCCCAGTTAATCTGTTCAGGTAATGAAGAAGAAAAAAAATGCCTCTGTCTGAAAATATCCCACAGGAAGATTTAATTTAGAGTTAAAAGCTTTCTGAGTGACTTAAACATAGTTTTAGAGCTGTGAATACTGTGTTCATTTTAATGTTTTCTCTTCTGAATCTTGCTTTTTCTCTATTGTAAAGGATTAAACCACTTTAAAATACTAACCCAGACTGTTATTCCCCTGAGAAAGTTAGCATGGCAGGCCATACATTTATAAACCATCTTTCTTCAGTCTACTCTCTATAGCAGTGTTTCTCAACCATGGCAACTTTAAGATGTGTGGACTTTAACTCCCAGCAAATCTGGCTGGGGAATTCTGGGAGTTGAAGTCCACACATCTTAAAGTTGCTAAGGTTGAGAAACACTGCTCTATAGACATGTTGGAAATTCCCTAGTCTGAATACCAGGAACATTGGGGACTATGGCCAAGGAGTTGCAGTCATAACACATTTGAAGGACACAAGTTTTGGAAAGATTATGAGCAGCCACATAGAATGTTTTGGAACAATTCCAAATAAACTCTTTCAAGACATTCATTAATCTTAGCTAAAAAGTTTTTTAAAAATTAATCAGCAACACAAAGCTGAGAAGTGGGGAAATTCTTTTGTTCCAAGTTAATCATGTGTTTAAAAAAGAGTCAGTTAAATTCAAATATGGTAAAATACATAGTTCATATATATTTACTCATCAAAAAACAGGATTAGTTGCTGTTCTCTATTACATATACTTTAGTGCAGCGGTCCCCAACCTTTTTGGCACCAGGGACCAGTCATGGAAGAAAACTTTTCCATGGACCGTGGGGGCGAGGTTTGCAGGCGGGAGCCAATCACGTGCACCGGGGGGCGGGGTTTGCAGGAGGGAACCCCACAGCCCTCTTCCTAACAGGCCACGGCCCACAGGTTGGGGACCCCTGCTTTAGTGGTAAATCTGGATTTGTTACAGCATGCAAGTTATTAGAAATCAAGCTGCACCTAGCCAATCTATCCAAATCTATCCAAAATCAGTATTAGTCAGTGTGCCCAATTCTCATAATATAAAGGCCAAACTACATATTAACTTTATCATGTTGCATGCAATATATCTGTTCCTTTTTCCCTTTCAAAAATAAAAGATGGGATTCTGATCCAGATTATGCTAAAATAGGTATACCTACCTACCTCTCTTTGGTATCTTAATCTGGATAGTCCTTCCTCTTGTCCTGTAATCTGCATAGAGGAAAAAAGCTTCCAATTAAATGAATGGCAGATTTTGTTCTGTGTAAAAACTATATAAAATTTAGCCTTATCCTAGTTTGACTTTTATTCTAATATGGCTTAATACAGATTAACTAGAAATCCTATAGCTATTTCTGATTTAAGTGAATTACATCATTTTTTATAAGTTTTAGGTCTAGGTTCTAGATGTTGTTTTAAGGTTTCGGTTATTTGAATATAATGGTTGAACAATATAAAATGAATCTAGGGTTCAATGTTGAATCTTGTAGTACTTCCCAAAACTGCTTGCTCATAGCAACTATAACAGGAGATAGGAGGCATCTCTTTTCTTTGGTTTTTATTATTTGATTTATAGAGGAACGGAACAGCTTCAAGTTCAATGGATCATAGCTGGCTACTCCCACCCCTAAATACCTTCTTTTTTGGCTTTCTATCAGGTTCTGCCAATGGCAGAGCTACTGGATAGTTTTTTGTTTGTTTGTTTAGACAATTTCTATAGCTGCCCATCTCGCAATTGTAACTCTGGGTAGCAAACTTAAGATTAAAAGCCAACAGAAATAATACAAGCATAGCATAGTAATAATAACACAGTAATAACATAATGGTACCTGAGGACAATCTAATCCAATCCATACAACAGCCATACTAAGAAAAATCACATTGATGGTCAAATCGAACCTCCAAATCCCATGCCTAAGCAACATCCAGGTCTTCAGGGACTTAGGAAATGCCAGCAGGGTTGAGGCCAAGTGAATCTCAAGGGTCTGGTGTTCCAAGACTGCTGTGACAGAGAAGGCACGCTTCTTGGGTCCCCCCAGATGGCACTGTTTGATGGACAAGATTTGGACCATGCCTACCCTGTGAGGTCTAGTAGAATAGGCAGAACCAATTGGAAAAATGTACCATCCATTTGGGCACAGTGGAAGACTGTACTACCAACCCTGGTTGCATTTCTCTTTGCTGCCAATTCATTATTTGTACTCACGCTGTCCAACCAAGTGTATGGGGAAAGAGATATAAATGCATCAAGTAGTTCCTTAATTAATATTGTAGTAAACTTTGTAGTTCTTAAATTTGTTTCACACATTTCAAAGCATTGTTTTATAGTGTACAGAAAAAGTACTCAAGTCATTGAAAGGAAGTATTAGTGTGCATGAGTTTATGGATGACAATATCCCATCTCCTTGAAGACAGTTGAAGATTGGTTCATCCCCTTATCATCAAGGTTGTAAAGTTTAAAAACAAACAAAACTGGAACAAATGTATCTATGTAAGATCAGAAAGAAACTCTTGGGGAAAGGGAGGGAGGGAGGGAGGGAGGGAGGGAGGGAGGGAAGGAAGGAAGGAAGGAAGGAAGGAAGGAAGGAAGGAAGGAAGGAAGGAAGGAAGGAGACACCACATCATAACATGATTTTATTCTAGAAAAATACCTCTTCAGTGACTTAAAAGTGTGGATAAAGGGAGGCAACAAACATGATAGCACAAAATGTAGGTAGAGTGGGAACTCTCTCCTTCTAAGGTTTGGAGAACAAAGTCCTGCATGGTCTTTGAGTGTGGAGAAGAAGACAGATCAAATGTCCTACTTTTCTAGTACTGTACTAAGTAGGTTGTTCTAGGAAAGAAGTCAAGCCAGTAGGCCTTGCATTGAAAATGGGAAATAAAGGCAGAAAGGATAGTACTCATGGCATAGAAATTAGTATTACTTACCTGCCTCCACTTTTCTCTTTTTGTGCTCTGCCCTGACCCAGTTTTATGATGCTTCCTTTTCCTCTTCCCTAGGAATTCCACGGCCTCCACACCCTCCAGATATATCTCCTTATTATCCACTATCACCGGGCACTGTAGGGCAAATTCCCCATCCGCTAGGATGGTTAGTACCACAGTAAGGAGTTCCATTTTTTAATTTATTTTTTATTTGTCATTTTTTATGTATAAGTATATTTGTGCATATATGTAGGGGGAAGTTTATCATGGTTATTTCCTTTGCCTGAAATGTGTATTTTGAAATAAACATGTTTGCCAGCTGCCAGTTTATGATGCTGGGAAATCAATAACTTAGTCAATAAAGATTAAATGATGGATCATAGAATATTAAATAAGAATGGAAGTTGTGTGCAGCTTTTAATTTGTTTTAATTTCTGATGATCCATGAAACATTTATTTCAAGTGTTAGTACAAAGTATTGGAAATAAAATTTTCAGGATGATATAATGTTAGTAGTTTGCTAATTTTGATGGTTATTTTTATGATTCTTGGTACTTGTTTGTAAAACATCACATTTGTATGCATCTCTAAAAATAATTTATTTTCATGTCTTGGAATGTTTTTCCTTTTTATGAAACAAACATTAAGAGGGAGCTAAGTGATGAAGTGATGAAGAAAACTAAACTGATTTTAAGAATGTGTAATAATATGAAGATTAATCAAGGATTCCAATTTTAATCAAAATGTTTATTTCATTTATAAAGCTATGTAATAACATTACAGTAGTTCATTGAACCTAAGATGACTCAGGACATGAACATTACACTAGCATTATTCAAGAAGTCTCACATGTCTTACTTAGCAGAAAACAATACAAAGAAGGGGGAAGTCTCAAACATGATTTATAAAAATGAAACAAAAAATGTATTTGATATGTAAATTGCCCAATACATTTTGACTAAAGGTCTCAGAAGTGAGTAAATGCCTGTTCCATTCTACTTACAACAACATGCTCAAAATAAGTAATTGTAACTAAACAAAGAGAGAAGGCTGAATAAAATGTGCAATGTCTTCACATAGTTAGCTGGTCAAATGCTGGTCAAATGCACCAGGCATTTTAGGCACTATAATATTTCAACATTTTTAGCATGTTTGGCTTTTGGCTCATTATTTTCTTGATTTTTGACTTTTCTAATTTTTAGCTTTAAATTATCTTCTATGAGTCATAAAGTCTATATGACAAGCCTATATGGCACATCTATATGGCACATTCCTTTGTATATTAATAATGTGCTGATTTTGAATAAGGTAGAAAGTTGTTAACTATTTTGCACAACTGGAACAAATGGCTTTCACCATGCATACCCCTATACATTTATTTATTACTATATGTAGAGCTCTGTGGAAGCCTGCTTCCTGACATTATGCAAGTTATTTTTTATTTTATAGATGAAAAGTATGGTTCAGAGACTGAAGAAAATTAATGACTTTTTTTTTGCTAGACAAAGTTAATACTTGAATGAAAAAAGTAACATATTTCTATACAGTAGCAAGACTTTTACAATGTGTTACTTCATTAGCTACCTCTGTAGCATATATCTTCATGTATCACTTCTGAAGAAAAAAAGAAATAAATTAATAGTTAACAGTTTTACCTCTGGTTCTATTTACATAAACCACTTTATTGTACTTCTACAACATTCATTGTCAAATATCCTCAATATCAAATACTTTAAAGATATGATTACTCAACTTTTCTCTTTATACCTTTTTGACCAATTTACATTTAACAAACATAGGATCCATACCAAAACAGATTGGATGTATTTAGGATAATGCTAATACCAACAACAATAACTATATACACCAGACAAAATATCCCATTCAGTTCAAACATTTGAAAGACAGATTAAAAAAACCTAGCACAGACAGACAAACCTCAGTCAGAAAAACCTATGGAGCTTTCATAAGAATGCTGTTTGGTATGTTGCTGTATTTTTTAATTATTGTAATGAGGTATGATTGTCTATTGGTTACCCACAATACTTCTTGGGGACTCTCCCCTGGTAACTCTTGTCAACACTTGTTAATCTGACAAAAGGCTACAAATTAAGCTCTGTTAATTTAATGTTTTCTCACCGAGATCTAAATACCAAAAGAGGCCCAAAGCGCAACTGAAGTCCTTTGATTCACTGTACTTTATTTTGGTATAAATTTACATTCATTATTGTTTTCCTTTGGATGTGTAGCCCTCAATTAGTGTGATGGCTCCATTAAAGCAAGCAAGACTTCGCCTTTAATTATTACAACAAAACACCTAGTTTCAGCTTGGGGAGAGGGTCTCTATTGACATAAGCAGAGGTTATAAAATTTAATTAGCCATTCGTATCAGATTTATGGCATTCAAATTGTTCTGTGTTTCTTTCCTTTGATCTGTTGCTGTACAATCCCCAAGATTTTTGTTCCAATCAAATGAGAATAAAACTTACTGGGCAGAGAACTTTAAAAAAATTAAAAAAATTAAAAAACCCTACAATTGTTATTTTTTATTCATTTTCTCCCCTATCTTTCTAGGCAAGGTCAGCCAGTCTATCCAATCACAACAGGAGGATTCCGACATCCCTACCCCACTGCTTTGACTGTCAATGCTTCCATGTCAAGGTGAGTTCAAAATACCTAGGTCCAAAATAAGGGTCAACTCCTAGTTCCATTTATTATTCTTTTTGAGTGACAAAGCTCTGCTAAATCATATGCCTTAATTATACACTGATCTCCCATTTAGTATGAAAGAATACCATCCATTGTTTTCCATAACAAAACCCTATCATATGTTAAGTATTGAAATTCAGTGTTTTGGAAGTTTATTTGTTTTAATTGATAGCTAACTGGAGGAAAGCAGTTTAATAACCTTGTGATACTAAGAAGCCGGGAGCTTATGCTCTTACAGGTTTTGTTTTCCCCATGGCTCTTCCTCCCAGCATTAGTTTCTTGTGAAGTATAGAAGCAATCTACTTACTATGCTGGTAGAGGGATGTTGAAATTTCTCCTCATTCCCAAACTCAAATATTTTTACTTCACCTAAAGAGACCCACCTGATCCTTTAATGATGAAGAGATATATATTTATTTTATTTTCCCCAACCTCCAATTAATTCCACCTAATTTTCCAAGAGATGCTAGTTTATTTACAAACTGCTTGGCAGTACTATGTTTAAGTAATTACTAATTGCTCCTAATGATAGTTTTATTCTCTGTTCATCTGATTTTCAGTTCAGTTAATTAAATCGGTGGAGGTTTAGACTTTCCTGATGGGCTGAAACAGCTAATCCATTTTGATGATGGCACATAATTGAATTAGCATGCATTACATAGCAAGGTTCCACTTTCAGCCTCATCGCCCTCCTCCCTACCTGTTTCAATCTCTGCAGTTTCTAATGAAGGCTAGACAGAAGCGGAAGGGTCTTAAAGATAGCAAGGGTTTGAAGAAGCTGAAAGGAAATTTCTTGGCCAACAGATATTCTCAAAAGATTTCAAACTGAAAAAGCCAAATAAACAAATTCTACTTGCACACATATTATTAGAAACCAGATTCCCTGTTTTTATTTTGTTGTTAATATTGTACATGTGAAAAAGATAGGAAAGGTCTGAAAAGATGTTTAAATGTCATCAACTTCAGTTTAATTGTTATCAGTGAGGTTGTTCTATTTTTATTTTGTTTCGTTTTTCACAAGAGAGGGGAATGCGAGAGGAAGGGGGACAATGTATTCCTCAGCTACGCCTTTATGAAAGAGAGCTAGTTAGAAAGGGTACACAGCAAACTAAATACATTATTGTGATAAGGGGATGACAGAGGTACAAGTCTATTATACTTACAACAGTTATAAGAATTGTATGCTCCTTGCCCTGCTCTGGCACATCCTTTGATATTCATTCTATTCAGCAGCAGGGCCAGGACTTCTCAGAATTAAGTGATGGGTCATTATACTTTAAACACCATGGAGAAGCCTAGATTGGCAATTAAACAGCACTTGCTGACATTCGCTTGTGCCACTCCGTGACCCCCTTTAGATTGAGATGTTGAAGCTCGGGGCCCTCAGCCTGCTAAATTGGTAGTAGGCACTTCTCCTGACGAGGGCTGGCTCTGAAATCTGCCGGCTTCAAAGGGAGCAAGATCATGTATAAACCATAATGTGGGTGCACTGTGGTTCAAAAAATAAAATAAAATAAAATGAGGCAGGAATAGATGAAATGTTACAAGTGCAAGGGGAAAATGAGAGAATAATGACAAACCTAATGCAACTCAAAGCAGAATAGTTGCATGGAAAAATGCATCCCACTGCTTGTGCATAAAATCAAGGCAGGCAGATGACATCCAGTTAACAGAAACATGTCAACAGTGAAATAAAGTGAGAGTGAATAAGAGAGATAAGCCCCTGAGACAGCCAGGAACAAAAAATTAGTTGTCCTTAACAAGTTACAGCTCATCATTATATTCTGGCTTGGAGCCATAAAAGCAGACAGGGTATATAATGAGCTACTTAGAATTTTTAGAGTGTTTATTGCAATTTGGATAGATGCTGGTCTGCAGGAAGATATTTTGCAGTCAAAGCCATAGGATCTCTCTCTGTTTTATGTTCTTATATAATGTACTATGAGGAACTCACACACTCTCAAAGAGACATAAAACAAAAATACATATGTACATAGTAGCACACACAGAGAAGACATTTAATAAATAACTTTTAGCACTTTTATTTCATATGTGAATTTTTCAAAACCATAACCCAGTCGCACAAAAGGCATGATAAACGTGGCTTTTATTATTTTGCCATATTAAATTGAATAATTGTGCTGTGAGGGATCATTAGTATTTAATAGTTTTGACTCTGTGCCCTCTCTGCCCTTATTTCTGTGTAAATAAGAAAGTAGAGTATAGCTTCCTTTCCTGACATTTTCACACATATGCGTACATCTTTCAAGCTCAGCTCTTTTTTTTTTTTCCTCTGAAGCAAAACCATCCTTGGGGAATTGACCCATTTTGGCTACTTCTGTGTTCGAACTTAACAGCTGTGCTTACTTTTTATATCATCCCAGAGCCTTAAGAAATGAAACATTAAGAAATGAAGAGTAACAACTTTTTTGACAATCAGACATAACACAAAACTCAGAAGCCCTATGAAACTTTTTAAAGTCAGACAGATTTGAGCTTTGAAAGTGGAGATTCTTTGTCATCTGTTCTTCATAACATTAGAAAATATTTTCTCTTCTTTCTTCACTTCAGCCTTCTTTGCTTTATCAATGATCTTTACTATTCTTCCCATCCTTTAGTCATTTTGCTTCAACTAATTTTAGCTGAAATATTATAGTAAGTAGATTTTCTTCCAGAGCTTTAAGTATATTATTTTTCCAAAGTTATGTTTCAGGTTGTTTTATTACAAGGTTTACTTTTATCATGTCATGACGTTGCCCATGATTTTCCCAGGGTGAACTTGGAAAGAAATTATAGGTGGGAAATAAATAGCAATTGTGTGAATTTTCCCGTTCTTCCACATGGGAAAGAACTGCTTCCCACAAATCCTCTTCAAATGACGCTAAGATAAAGATTTTAATGCTTTATTACAGTATTGCCCAATCAGGAGCACTCTCTGTATGCTGAAAGTTCAGCTCCCAAATTCCCAAAGGCCATGTTCCTTGGGAACAAAGATTCCAGGTTGGAGAAGGGTGCATTTCCACATTTAAAAATATATATAATGTAAAATTTCCCCTTAGATAGCATAACTTAATTGCAGTATCAACTGTTTTTAGCAATTGTTCAGCTGGTTTCCTTTTTCCCACTCTTATCAAAAATCAGGAATAAGTCAATGAAATAGCTACTTTTTTGTTGTCATCTTGTTTTAGGAAGCCTTTAGATAATGACTTTATCACCTTTTGATTTGCTTCCTTGTTCACCCAGTTTGCCATATTAAGACTTTCCAAAGTCAACACACCTTCTTGCTTATCCTTTTGTCTACTAGCTTTTTAAAAAATTAGGAAACATTTAAGATAACACACCTTTCATAAAAAGTAGTTTTCTAGTCTAGGTTTGGTACTCTGTTTTTCATTGTATGTCCCTTAGGTTTTGGCATTCAAGACAATAATGCAATTGTTTAAAAACAAGCAAGTATTTTTATAATGTATAAAATAAAACTGCACCCAATTTGGCTTAATTAAACCATGATCCAAAATAGTCTTTAAGTGGAATTGAAAGTTTTTTCTTTCCATTTTCTGTCCTCTGTCCCCTTTCAATCTCTTCTTCCCATCCTGTTTGTTCTTATATATGTCACAGAATGTGAATCCTTTGTGAGAAAGTGGCTGAGTTAGGCAAAGAGGTATACTCATTCACTGAGACAAGGTCTTAGGTATTCTTCAGTATTTTCCACAAGATCTTTACCTGTGCAAAATGGACTTTCCATTTTCAGGGATGGAGATAGTTTTTGCTCCATTCAGCGGTATTGCCAAAGTCAGTGCTTTGTTTTTTCTATAGAACAGCAGTCCCCAAACTGTCCAGCTCATTGACCCCTTTATGAAGTTTCGGATTGTTCATTGACCCCCCCCCCCATACTACTTGAATAGTACTATGGATGATGATGATGATGATGATATTGTATAATCCCATTGATCTTTGGGGATCAGCATTGACCCCTTTGGGGAACCCTGCCATAGAAGTAAAAGAACAGTAATGCTAGATACTCTGTGACATAAGAGTACAGGAGATATTTCTCTTTTCCACACAAGTCAGGATGATCCAGTGTGTAAGACCAAAACAGCCTTTATATCTCCCACCATCCCAACCATGATAGAGGCAAACCACAGATGCAGAGCACGATCCCTACACTTTCAAATGCCATCCATGTTGTTGTTTTGTATTTTGATTCTGATTTTAAAAATAAATATCAATAGATGGAATTGGCTTTTGTAATTTAAAGCTATGAAGTTTAATGAGCTTTTGGGCAAGAGCTCGATCGTTGTCTTTTCTGTTTGCTCTGAGAGCCATTCTTTCTTGGTCAGGGAGAGAAGGCATTGCTTAAGTAAGGTAGATAATTTGTTCTATTTTGATTGGTACTATCTTAATTGATCTATTTCTCTTAGGCCCAAGTATTTAGAAATTGGCATGTCCAAATAGCTTATTTATTAATATAGCCATTCATATTCATATTCATATTCATATTCATATTCTCATTCTCTCTCTCTCTCTCTCTCTCTCTCTCTCTCTCTCTCTCTCTCTCTCTCTCTTTCACACACACACCACCACCACCACCTTTTTGGATATAGATCTTTACTAGGATTATAACTAATCTTAATGATTAACACTAATCAGTTATATTCTTGCAGTTATTTATTTTGAATACTTTAAACACAAGGTATTAATTTGGGGTTTCCAGGGGTGATGACTACAATACCCATCATCCCCAATAATCTTGAGAATGATGTATAAAAGATATATTCCAATATTCTGGACTCCCCCAAATTCTTGCTTAGTTTAAAAAGAAAGATAATTGTTCTATATGACTTCACACATCTCACATATCCTATTTCCCACCTATTCAAAGCTGTCCTGCATTCATTCTTCATTTAAGACTTGGTTGTACTAACCCTGTAATATTAGAGGGCCAATGGTAAATAATGAGATTTATAATAAAATATATCAGAAGGATATAGATTTATTCATATATTGTGAACTTCAGAACATATGCTTTATCTTTGTGATGCTTATTCAATTGTTGTTACTTAGAAATGATACTAAGTCACCTTTTAAATCAAATGGCCCAAATTTTATTTTCCCTATGCTGATAAGTATTAATAGAGCAGAAGCTAAACAAATTTCCTTATACCATGTTTAAAATAAATACATGCATATGTAAGATAATATAAATAATTGCACATCAGTGGTGGTACTATTAACATTTTATTATCTGTTAATATATATCAACAAAACAGACACCTTTAATCTTCAATTTGATTTAATATTCTGACTGGAGCTTTAAATATCTAATGCTTTATTTTTCATAATTTGCTGCAAATTAAGATCTGTGTTTTATATTCACGTGAATGTGCAGAAATGTCATTGTGTTTTCATGAACTGAATTGCTATTTATAGGTGTTTGAAAAAATCCTAGTGATTAATAATAAATGAGTTCTTAGATTTAATGATCATAGATACATCATTTTTAAAAATATAGTTTGAATAATGGATACCAGTTTTCATATGCTTGCATAGATTTTATATCCTTGTAATGTGGCTTTTATTATATGTGTGTACACCTGTCCCCATTCATTCATTATTATTCTGACGATTTACACAGCTTTATCTCCTCTAGGTTCCCTCCTCACATGGTCCCTCCACATCATAGTTTACATACAACTGGGATTCCTCATCCAGCAATAGTCACCCCAACAGTCAAACAAGAATCTTCCCAGAATGATGTTGGCTCACTCCATAGCTCGTAAGTTGTTGTTATTGTTGTTTACATTTAAATATAGTTTCAGTGGTGGTCTAATTTGTGGCTAGCAATGTTTGAAAGCCTTTCTTTATACAATTGGGGTTGAAGGTATAGAACATAAGGAGCTGCCTTACACTGAGTTTGATCATTGGACTAGTTAGCTCAATAATTTACAATGATTTTCCAGGATGAGTCTTTCAATATCCTATTGGAAGCTGACAGGGATCAAAGCATCAACCTTCAGCCTGTAAGGTTATGCTCAACCACTAACCTATTATCCATTTGTTTTAGATTTGTTTATATGAGCGTTTAGGCCAGGGCTTTCCAAAGTTTTCCCGTGGCGACACACCAACCGCCGTTGGTGTGTCACCGCGGGAAAACCCGGAAGTGCCGCCGTTGCGGCAGCGCGCAAAAACCCGGAAGCGCTGCTGCCGCTTCCGGGTTTTTGCGCGCCGCCATTGGTGTGTCGCCGCGGGAAAACCCAGAAGCTCTGATGATGATCAGCGCTTCCGAGTTGTGTGGCAACACACCAGACTGTGTGTGGCGACACACTTTTGTGTCGTGACACACAGTTTGGAAAGCTCTGGTTTAGGCTCTCATTAAGTTCTCTTGACTCATATCAATCTCTGATTTGTTCATAGTGAATGGATGTCAAATTCATTTAGAGAATTTGTAACTATCTGGACTCCTTGCTTGGAGACTACCTGTGAATAGCATATTTATGTTTGGACATGTGAAATTATATATCAAATCTGCATAGTGTTTGAGCCAAGATCATGAACAGTGCAGTTGGAGCAGTCTGGAATGTCTTATTATTAAGATTATTGCTATGTGGATGCTTTTTTGTTTTTGTTTTGTTAACTAATTTATGACAATTACATGTTGGCTTTCTATTCAGAAAGAAGAATGGTAAATTAGCCATGTAAGGGACAGATTTAATAGCTTCTTCTGTTTCTTCTGTTGCCACTGATCACGGCAACAAAGATAAGAGCAAAGTAGTTTCCTATATGGTCAGGCCATTATTGTTGATTGTCAAGATGAAGAGAGCAGCTTTTTATCAGCATGAGTATCCAATTTCTCCATATATTATATAGACAAGTTAAATTGAAACCTATCATTTTAGAGCAAGAAACCAATGAGTAGCCATTGTGAAAATCAATAGTATAAGAGGATCACAATGCATTACAAACCAAATATGTTCCATAAATTCATAACTGAATTATATGTTGTATTCAAGTTAACAGCACTCCAGTTTGTATTTATCTCTAATCTGCAAACATTTATTTTACATACCTTATGCTTCAAATTTAAGAACCAGGCTCAAAAATCTAATCTTTAGAGCAGTTTTTAGTTTCCATCCTGTATGACTGGGGATTTTCTCTTCAGTTACTGATCCCTGCGACCATCCCTATGATGCCTTTTATTTAAACTGTTTATACCACCTTAAAAAAATATTTCTCTGCTCTCAGCCATTAATGTTACTGCAACACTTACACCACCCATTATTCTGAAATAAGTGAAAAGGCAACAATGTAGTATACCATTCTTGTCTATAATCTTGTGAAGCAGTAGTACCATACTATCTTGTAAATACCCTATTTATTATGTATATATTTATATTTATATATATTCCCTTCTCACCCCTATGGGTGGTATGTGTCTTCCTTAACCTTGGGTCCTCTACCAGAGGCCTGGGAGTTTGAGGGTTCTATGCAGTATCTTAGCTGTTCCTAGCATTGCACTCTTCTGGACAGAGAGCTCTGATGTTGCTCCTGGGATCTGTTGGAGCCACTCTCCCAGCTTAGGAGTCACAGCTAGCTAGCGAAAGAAAAGAAAAGAAAAGATTAGCTTTAAGCAGATTTTAACACAATGGGATATAAATTACTGGACATGAAATCATCTTGCATTTTATAAAGATGTCCCACTTTTATACCTTGCTGGAAGATTCTCAACTGTAAGATAAGTAAAAAATTCCTTTAGTCCTTGCTATGGTTTAATGTGAGAGGAGGATAAAGTATAATATAGAATATATAATGACATGCAAGTTCTGTTTTTCTATTTCTTGTCAACCATCTAGAAAACATCAGGACTCCAAAAAAGAAGAGGAGAAAAAGAAACCACACATAAAGAAACCTCTTAATGCATTTATGTTGTATATGAAGGAAATGAGAGCAAAAGTTGTAGCAGAATGCACACTGAAAGAGAGTGCTGCCATCAATCAGATTCTTGGTCGAAGGGTAGGTAACTAGTCAGGGTATGTATAGAAGCCTTTAAAGTGTTGGATGAAACAAGCAAGATGTCTAAAATGAAAAGATACAATCCATAAATGTCCTTCAGGGAAGATTATACTATCCAGTGGAACTTGTAGCCTTTCTTCTGATCTTGTTGCTCTAACGTGATGTGCTTTTGACATTTCCTTGGGTTTTGGGGTAACATATAGATGATTATTACATCTACATGTAGGTACACTTCTACAGCATAACTAAATGCTACCTAATGTCAGTATATGCATTTCCCTGTTTCCGTTGATTTTTAGGTTTGAATTTTTAGTTTCCCCTTGATTTTTAGGTTTGAAATCACTGCCTTTTCATCTTCATTTGCCAACCACATCTGGTGCCTGCATACTCAAATATTTGGTGTGCTTTTTTATTTCTGTTGGTTTTTAAACATACCCTAGTGGTTGGAATCAATTTCTGATCCATATTTGTAGCCTCTTGGAACAAGAATACCCTTTCCACAAAGCTTTAGACCAGTGCTTTCCAAAGTGCCGCCGTTGGCGACACACCAACGGCGGCGGCGCA
Source organism: Charina bottae (assembly GCA_023362775.1). NCBI lineage: Eukaryota > Metazoa > Chordata > Lepidosauria > Squamata > Charinaidae > Charina > Charina bottae. Next base: position 51,395,784 of record JALMGJ010000005.1, read on the forward strand.
GCGGTGCGCACGGAGGCGTGCACGGCGGTGGTGTGGGGGGCGCGTGTGGGCGGGGGGCGGGGGCGTGCATGGCGGCGGCCTCCGCTAAAACACGGAAGCACTGATGACGCACCACTGCCGCCGCCGTGCACGCCCCCGCTGCCGCTTCCGGGTTGTGTGGCGACACACCAGACTGGGTTACAACACACTAAAGTGTCGCGACACACAATTTGGAAAGCTGTGCTTTAATCATTGATGCTGGAATCCCCATTCTCTATATGCAAGAACCCTAAATCTGATGAGATGCCCAAGAGCCATCTTTTAGCAACAGGACTAATAACAATAACAATAATACTAACACAGCAATTACTACTAGTAGTAGTATTTTTGTGCCTTTCAGTTTTGACTCCTAGTGACTACAGGACAAGACCATGCAGTCTTATTGGCCAACTTTTTGTAAGTGGCTGGCCACTGCCTTCTTTCTAGGGTTGAGACTGACTGTCCCAAAGTTATGTTTACCACGTTGAAGGTTAAACAGTTTGCCATGTAGGCCAGCCATCCAGGCACATATGTGCTACATTTTTTGTTTCTTCTTGTTGTTTTGTCTTAGGGAGGTATTTTAGAATGATATGAAAGGAAGTGCATAGTAATTTAAAGTGTGAGCTGTTTGAGGGACACTTCCTGCATGTCTCACTCAAATATAGCTTAGTACAAACTGAACCCTGCTCGGGGTATTACACCTTTCTTTTTTCATAAATGGTGATTAATTGAATCTTGGCTGAAGTTACAGTGAAATAGACTTTATCAATGACAAATAATGTGCCATCCGTGTCTGTTGATACGTTTTATTGGATGCAGCTTTCTAAGATGTATTATATGGGTACTGTATTACTGAATACTCTTGTGACTGTGGCTGTCTTTCCTTTCTCTTTACAGTGGCATGCACTATCTAGAGAAGAACAAGCAAAATATTATGAACTAGCCAGAAAGGAACGACAACTTCACATGCAACTTTACCCCGGCTGGTCCGCACGGGATAACTATGTAGGTGGCTATGTAGGTAGAATTTTTTTCAGTAGTAGAGCTTGTAGACAAGTACTGCTGTAATCTGCTGAAGTACGCCCACACACAAAAGACAAGCACTACCAATCCGGTAATTATAGCGGATGTTTCCATTCTGTCACCAACCCAATTGGATACAATTGGCACCCATTCAATAGAGGTGTGTCAGTAAAGATCTATGAGAACAAATTTCTTACAGAATATATATCCCATTAGAACTTCAACTTTTTTGCACTTTACCAAAATAATAATAATAACAACAACAACAACAATAATTACAGTTCTCTTTCTATTCTCACCTACATCTCTTTCTCCAACCCCCAAAATTGAGTGCCTTGTTGCATACCTGTGTGAGAGTATGGTGGAAAGTGGAAGAATGGCTTACCCTAGCTTCAGAGAAGGCAAAGATTTGTTGGAAGTCTTGCTCTCAAGTGGGGCTAAATAAATTATTCCACCCTCTACTGTTTTATATTTTACTTCATTGTACAATTGTCTGTCATGATCACAGTTTGTTTGAAAATGATATTGGCTTACCAGCTATCTTATACTGGCTCTTTGTTATCTAGCCCCTTTTTTTCTCCTTTGAAAGATGCTGAATTGGGAGCTTGGTTGAAGAGATCAGTGCACCGTTTTGCATCATACCCTGACCCTGTCTGTGTGTTATCTTTGCAGATACATTGTGAATTAGCATTTCACACTGTAGCATTCATTTAAGCTCTGTTGAAATGGCTGGATGTATATTTTGATGTAGAGGGAGGGCATGAAGTTCTGTATCTGATCCACCAGTTGATATTCATGATTGTTTATTTCCATATGTTTGTGACTGAAATATAAATTTACTACACAACAAGTACAATAGGTATCTTCCAGGGAAGGTACTGCATCAGTATGAAGCATTTCCAGTATGAACCATATTATCTAATCACTTAAACACTCCAATCAGTGTAAAGTAAATTTCAAATAGAACCCAAATATGTTCACTAGCAATTTGTAGATTACAAGTGGAAAGTTGGGAACAATGAGTTTATTCTGTTTATATAAAACTCTGTCCTGTTTTTATCACAACAATTTGCTAAACTGTGTGGTAGAATTTGTATCTGTGTTGGGCAGCTATATAAATTATTTTAAATAAAAAACAAATGAATAAATTACCTTGTAAAGGCAGTAAAAATAAAATGCAAATCTGCATAAGTGCTGAAACCAAAGAAATAAAAATGTAGGGTAAATGTCCTGTAGCTCCACATATCTAACCTGCTTAAACAAAGCATCTTGCACATGTTCTGGAAATTAGTAGACTTAGAGTTTGATAGCCCGTTTAAGCGACTGGGTATTCAAAAAGACATAATTGAGGAGATTCTGGTTCCTATCTCTTAGGATAGCCAGCTGCCAAAAAGGGAGCAAGAGGGATTTTAGCAGTGCCATGCTATTCAAACATGAGAAATTACATAACTTAAATTATTCTGTCTATGCCTTTGCAATAAGTAGAGGATGCCTGATTTCCTTGGAATTTGATAAGTTTTTAGTTTCACCTCCCTTATAGGAGACACTTTGTTTACATGTCGATGAAGGTTCTCAGTCATCCAGGTGGAATTGTCTGTATCTTGAATCATGTCAACTGGATTTCTATTTTCTCAGTGGAAACGTTTCGCTCCTTATCCAAGAAGCTTCTTCAGTCTGAGCAAAATGCTCAGCAAAAAAATTTTTTGCTCAGACTGAAGAAGCTTCTTGGATAAGGAGCGAAACGTTTCCACTGAGAAAATAGAAATCCAGTTGACATGATTCAAGCTACAGACTTTGTTTACATGTTACACTAAGCCATTCTGCAGAGTCAAACTCACTCATTCTTACTTCAGTAAGTTAACAATATTGCTTTACCAGTTTTTGGTAAATTAATTCTTATGAATCTGTTGAAGACTGTGTCTCTACTTAGGTCTATATTAGCAGGTTACTCTCTATACAGAAGCACATAGATTGTTTATTTATTTAAAACATTTATATGGCCACCCAACCATATCAAGCAGGTTATCAAGCAACATACAAGGAATTCTGTTTCTATGAGGCTGGCACAGATGAAGGTCCTCTTTTAAATGCTAGTAACTCATGTTTGGTATCAAAATGTTCACATTATCCTTTTCAAATCCATGCCTTTCCCCTTGGTTAAAGTTTGTTCCTCTTCCCTCCAGTATTTCCCCTGCTTCTAAGCAAATGGCAGTGCTTGTGCACCTTTTTTAAGGTAATTTTCTTTGCAACCCAAGGAAATATTTCTGTTTATTCTTGTCATCCCCAAATTCATAGCTCAAAGTGGTTACCAGGAGTTAAACTGAAATTCATTCTGCTATTGCACAGTGTGATTTCCTCTTGGGAATTCACAGGGCCATGCTGCAAGACTTGATAGATTTTCAGGAAACATATTCCCCCCTACCTCCTCTTTCTCCCCTATCATATTGACAGATGGGCATGTTCAGTGTCTTAAACATTAGGACCCTTACAGTTGTCCTTAGTGTGGAACCATTGAAAATCTCTTTCTGCTCAAGCTAAAAAGGACAGGCCAAGAAAGCTGAGGCATTTCCCAGCAGCTTCAAGTTCTATCCTCACCTGACATTCAGGGGGAACTTTCCTGAATGTTATGGGTAGGAGAGCTCAGTAGCTCAGTACAACCATAAGATCTATAAGGGGTTTAATCCTTTTGCCATGTTAGTTGGAATTTATTCACTTTCACAGGCTTTCTTTGGAGAGAAGCTTTCCCATGGATGGAGAAAGATAAATGTAGGATGTGTTCTCTGTGTGGTAAATAAATGGGCAGCTACATCTCATTCACCTATTTATACATTGTTCACATAATGGCATTGGCAATATGTAGCATTGAAAGGTTTTTCTTATAAACTTAATTTGTTTACAAGTCTAGGCAAAATCAAACTTTAGGAACCAAGTGTTCTAGATACTAACTTTTGCCAACTGAAATAAGAATTATATAAACACTGGAATAGGTATTCTTGGTTTATTTTACAAAAAAAGTCAGTTTCAGTTCAATTCCAAGACACCTTAAATTTCCAATATATTTATGTCATTACCAATTTTTATTTGTCTAATGCAGGGCTTTCCAAAGTGCCACCGCTGGCAACATGCCAGCGGCGGCGGCACGGGGGCGGCGCGCGTGCACGGGGGCGCCACAAGGGGGCATGCGGTGGCGCACGCGCGGCGGCGACACAGGAGAGCGTGCGGCGGCGCGGGGGGTGTGCGGCGGCGCGGGGGGGGCGTGCGGCAGCGCGGGGGGTGTGCGGCAGCGCGGGGGGGGCGTGCGGCGGCGCAGGGGTGTGTGCGGTGGCATGCGCGTGCACGCGCGTGCCGCCGCTTCCGGGTGGTGTGGCGACACACCATGCTGTGTGTCGCGACACACAGTTTGGAAAGCTCTGGTCTAATGAAATGCGTTAACAAATACATAAAATTCAGTGAAATTCACATTGAGATGACAATTCATTTCCCCCAGAATCAGATTGCTTGCACAGGTATTATGTGCCTGAAGCCTCATAAAATGTAAGGACATTTGTATATTCCAAATAAAAGTAAGACATTTAAAATTAATGGAACAGCATAGTAGACATGTTATGGAATTACCAGTGTATAACAAATTGGGCCAGTCAGTCTCTCTCAGCCCAACTCACCTCACAGGGTTGTTGTGCGGAAAATAGGAGGAGGAAGGAGTATTAGGTATGTTCACCGCCTTGCGTTATTTTTAAAAATAATAAAGGCGGGATTTGTTGTTTATTCTGTTATTCGTTCATTCATTTCCAACTCTTCGTGACTTCATGGACCAGCCCATGCCAGAGCTTCCTGTCGGCCGTCGCCATCCCCAGCTCCCCCACGATCGAGTCCGTCACCTCCAGAATATCATCCATCCATCTTGCCCTTGGTCAGCCCCTCTTCCTTTTGCCTTCCACTTTCCCTCATCAGCATCTTCTCCAGGGTATCCTGTCTTCTCATTATGTGGCCAAAGTACTTCAGTTTTGCCTTTAATATCATTCCCTCAAGTGAGCAGTCTGGCTTTATTTCCCGGAGTATGGACTGGTTTGATCTTCTTGCAGTCCAAGGCACTCTCAGAATTTTCCTCCAACACCACAGTTCAAAAGCATCTATCTTCCTTCGCTCAGCCTTCCTTATGGTCCAGCTCTCACAGCCATAGGTTACTACAGGGAATACCATTGCTTTAAGTATGCGGACCTTTGTTGTCAGTGTGATGTCTCTGCTCTTAACTATTTTATCGAGATTTGCTCTCCTCCCAAGAAGTAGACGTCTTCTGATTTCCTGGCTGCAGTCAGGGTCTGTTTTCTCCCTCTATTTGCCAGTTATCAATCAAGCTGGTTGCCATAATCTTGGTTTTTTTGAGGTTTAACTGCAACCCAGCTTTTGCACTTTCTTCTTTCACCTTTGTCATAAGGCTCCTCAGCTCCTCCTCACTTTCAGCCACCAGTGGTATCATCTGCATATCTGAGATTGTTAATGTTTCTTCCAGCGATTTTAACTCCAACCTTGGATTCATCAAGCCCAGCACGTCACATGATGTGTTCTGCATACAGGTTGAATAGGTAGGGTGAGAGTATACAACCCTGCCGTACTCTTTTCCCAATCTTAAACCAGTCCGTTGTTCTGTGGTCCGTTCTTACCATTGATACTTGGTCATTATACAGATTCCTCAGGAGGCAGACAAGATGACTTGGTATCTCCATACCACCAAGAACTTGACACAATTTGTTATGATCCACACAGTCAAAGGCTTTAGAATAGTCAATAAAACAGAAATAGATGTTTTTCTGAAACTCCCTGGCTTTCTCCATTATCCAGCGGATATTGGCAATTTGGTCTCTAGTTTCTCTGCCTTTTCTAAACCCAGCTTGTACATCTGGCAATTCTCACTCCATGAATTGCTGGAGTCTATCTTGCAAGATCTTGAGCATTACCTTACTAGCATGTGAAATAAGTGCCACTGTTCGATAGTTTGAACATTCTTTAGTGCTCCCCTTTTTTGGTATGGGGATATAAGTTGATTTTTTCCAATCCGATGGCCATTCTTGTGTTTTTCAAATTTGCTGGCATATGGTATGCATCACCTTGACAGCATCATCTTGCAAGATTTTAAACAGTTCAGCTGGGATACCGTCATCTCCTGCTGCCTTGTTATTAGCAATGCTGCTTAAGGCCCGTTCAACCTCACTCTTCAGGATGTCTGGCTCTAACTCACTGACCACACCATCAAAACTATCTCTGATATTATTAATCTTCCTCTACAGATCTTCCGTATATTCTTGCCACCTTTTCTTGATCTCTTCTGCTTCTGTTAGGTCCTTGCCATCTTTGTTTTTGATCATACCCATTTTTGCCTGGAATTTACCTCCGATGTTTCTAATTTTCTGGAAGAGGTCTCTTGTCCTTCCTATTCTATTGTCTTCTTCCACTTCCGCGCATTGCTTGTTTAAAAATAATTCCTTATCTCTTCTGGCTAACCTCTGGAATTTTGCATTTAATTGGGCATATCTCCCCCTGTCACTGTTGCCTTTTGCTTTCCTTCTTTCTTGGGCTACTTCCAGTGTCTCAGCAGACAGCCATCTTGCCTTCTTGGTTTTCTTTTTCTTTGGGACGTTTTTTGTTGCCGCTCCTGAACAATGTTGCGAACTTCTGTCCATAGTTCTTCCGGGACCCTATCTACTAAATCTAGTCCCTTAAATCTATTCTTCACCTCCACTGCATATTCCTTAGGAATATTAGTGAGCTCATATCTAACTGATCTGTGGGTCTTCCCTATTCTCTTTAGTCTGATTCTAAATTGTGCAATAAGAAGTTTGTGATCTGAACTACAGTCAGCTCCAGGTCTTGTTTTTACCGACTGTATAGATGTCCACCACCTTTGGCTGCAAAGGATGTAGTCAATCTGATTTCGGTGTCGAAGGCGGGATAAAAATAAATAAATGAAAATGAAAATGAAAATGAATGAATGAATGAAAATGAATTTAAATGCTTAAAGAAATCATGGGTTTAAGGTGAAGTACTCGCTAAAAATGACTGCTTGGTAATTATATTAGTAAAAATAATAATAATAGATGTGAAGAAATATGAATAAGTGACATAAGATAAAAATTTAAAAAATGAATGCCAGTATTTGTTTCTGGTTTCCTGTTTTGTAAAGGACCCTAGAAACTAGAAAAAAGGAACCTAAAATGATCAAAGGATGTTACATAGTCTTTACAAAATATGTTAAGGAGGCTATGATTTTTTGTTAAGAAATATAAGAAAAGGATGAATAAGAAAGGGATTTATAAAATTATGATAGGTATTAACAATGGAAGGAGAAGAAAAAGAGAACCTTATCCTTATAATTCAGTTTAATTAAATAATGAAAAATATTGGCAGCATGTTTGGATACAAAAGGGATATTTACAGTAGAATATTAACACATATCATTTGTTCTGTACTAGTTAATACAGTAAAACTTTGATTTAGCAGCCCTCAATTTAATGGGTTTTAAATTTACTGGACAAATTTTAGCTCTTACTTCACCACTGTTTAGCAGACAATCACCACAGTTTAATGGATAAATCCAAATTCTGTCTGGACAATTTACATAAAATATGTGGTTATGCAAATTATGTAAATTGCTGATTTAATGGACGTTTGATTCTAGCAGATTCCCTTTTCCTCCAAATGGGCCATTAAAGAGAGGATATACTGTACTGCTTTTTTGAATTGGTCGATATTTTGGATAATAGATTAATGGCTGCCATATTTGTTTATTTATTTGTCATATTTATATCCCACCCATCTCATACCTCTGAACACTGGAAAGCAATAGGACAAAAATTAGAAAAATCCCCTCCATTGTAATTATGAATTGGTGGACTATTATTGTACAGAAAATGTAGAAAATAGAGATTCATCTAATCATGTAAAACAGTTCTTCTAAGTTACATATTTTTTTTAAATTTCCAGCATATATCATCATGCAACATAGAAATGTGTCCTTTATTTTCAAGGTTCCATGAGCCTCTCAGTGTAATATATTCCATACTATATTATATTAATTTAAGTGTATTAAAGTATGTTACACTATATACAATAATAAACTTAGAAATGCCTAAATGCTAGGTGAGCAAAAGATAACCTACATTAATTTTTATGAGTTTATAGATGTAAATTAAAGATTTGTTTTTAAGTTGGCATCTTTAAATTCCTACCCTGACTTCCTACCTTCAGAGGGAAAAGCCCACAGCATTCCTTTTCATATTTGCCTGTGTGAAATGAGATAAGTTGAAATGATGGGACATTTATGTATTTATATCAACACTGTCATTTTTATGGAGATCGCCATCTCATATATGTTATGCCTATTTTAATGAAAATGTCAAGGTTGGATGATGATTTTAGAGTCCTCCTCTCAGATCAGGATGCAGCCGTTTCTGATACCATGACCAAACCTTGCACAACTGCTATTATAGAGTATCAGCATTTGGCCAAACTGAGTGTTAATGGTGTTACTTTTGCTATTTTGATTTATAATGGATATAAATGACTTAGTGTATTTTGTTTTATGATTGCCTTTCAAAAAAGTCAGTCAGTCCAATTTTATTCATTAGATCTTGCAGGTTAAGAATTGCAACAAAATGTAGCCGTCTGCACATTTCATCCTGTTCTGGGTCCTGTGTACTTTTGTTTCTCTCTCTACTTGATTTTTCATTTGTCCCTCCAAATAGACAGTTTTATACCCAACCATATGGGTCATGACCTCTGTTTTTGGCCCTCCTTCATCTAGGATTTCCCCCCTTAAATACTGTATGACTTATATTTTGCAAACCATGGAAATCTTCCAAACTACTATCTTATTTTGTGTGATGCTATTTTAGATAATATAAACCAGAACAATTTAACAGTGATAAGGATGTGTAAGAGCTTTTGATTCAGTGAAAAATATAACAGAAACAGAATTTCTTAGTATAACTTTTCCTTCCCCCAACATTTCTGTGAAGTTATGAATGATTTGGTTTAAAAGAGAACAAAACTTTTTGGGATAAAGAAAACGATCTTGTTGAGTATTTTTATGGTTTATTTCAAGAAAACTGTTCTTTTTCATTGCTTACTTAGAGTGTCTAATTAGGTGCTCTAAATTTTCTTCTCAACAAGCTCTTTTATTATATGATCGTGATGGAGGAAGTTACTCCAGTAAGAAATATGTTTCTGTGGTTTCTCCTCTAGAGATTTGTTATATTTCATCCTATCCTATTCCTCCAAACTAGTAAATCATATATTATGCATCAATGAATGTTTGGTATAAAATCCAGTCTTGTTTTAGAGACACATTGTCCTATTTTGTATTTTATATTCCAAAACACTTAAACTATTTCCCTAATATTGATGTAGGTATAGTCAAAATTTAGCTTGCTACCAACACAACTGAGTTTTTAGCACAAGAACCTCTGAGACATTAGTCTCCAGGGATGCTGTGGTTGAAAGTGTAACTAAGATCCCGGTTCCACTCCACAAACCACTCCATGAAAGGTATAAGTGAAATTGGGCCTTTGTTAGAGTCAGTCCTTATTCAGTTGTTACAGTATTCCCAGTAGTGCATTAAATTTTAACAAAACATGGAGCCAAATACACAACCTTCCTTCTGTCACCAAAAATTCTCCTGAACAAGACTTTGCCTGTCACATCCAAAACAGCAGGGTAGCAGTTTATCACCTGAATGAGCAAAGAGGAACAAGTTCAAAGGCCTTGTGCCTGGATACCTGTAGGAGGTGTACCTTCAAAAGGAACATTCACATCTCCTGTTCTTGCTAGTACATTCCAGGTAGCATAAATATCATAGTGGACATGCTGAGTAGAAACCCAAAATGAATTGCTGAAGTGGTAACTAGACCAAAGCTATTGAAAAGCAGACATGACAGATATAGGAAAGCCCCTGCCCCCCCCCATTATCATACTTTCCTTATGTTTATAGCCATATTTTCATTAAGCACAAACTCTCATCCTGACAGTATAATTTCCATTCACAAGTGAAAGGACAGAGTATTTGATCTGTACCACTTTCTTGTAAATTTCCATTATTATTTTGTTGTTGAACCAAAAGTCTAATGCGCCATCATGTTGCTTCTAGCCTAGGCCAATAAAAGATGAAATTGAGTAGTTCTTATTTATTTGCTATTTGGGGAGGAAAAGTTATTTATTGCCAAAGCTACAAAATGTTCCCTTTCAAACACACTGAAACCTTTTTGGTTCATTTTATAAAGTTACAGAAATACAAATGCTATTTCCTAAAGTCCTACAGCAAAAATGTAATTTATTATCTAGAGCACTTCCATCTTTTTCTATCCAATTAATAATGTTTTGGAAAAGGACCCATGTTTAGCACAATTTTGAAATTCATTTTTATTTTGATTCATGATATTTTACAAGCATTTTAGAGTGTCTATTGGGTAGACATGGGTGAGAGTTTCACTTCCTTCATATATTTTTTATGAGAACTTTCCAAAATCCCAAATTCCCTGCAAATTGGGCTATAGAAATAAAGGTTAAAAAGAAGAGCTGAATGTGGAAGAAATTGAAAGTTTAAGGAGAAAAGTAAATTATAGCTATGTCCATTCATACTCTTGAGTGCCATCTTTTTCCTCATTCTTTACTGACATCAATTACTCTATTACTTGTTACTCATTCTAGTTTTCTAAACAATTATAGTGAGAAATGGTCTATGTTCAATATGCTTCACTGGTTAATTTCTTTTGACCCTTTAACCCTTTTTGAAAGACCAGTTTGAGTTTACACTTTCTAGATTGTGAGTATTTGTGTATCGCAGTTGCTTCATCAATCCTAATCCATGCATCTTTTCTTAGTATATATCAGTCATTGAGTTAAGCTATCAGTTTTGGGTATGATTACATTATCCTTATGAGTGGAATGAAATGTTCAGAAGAAGGAGTATAATTTAAAATTATTAATATAACATTTAAATATGTGTGCTTTTAGAGGTTTACAGCATTGTTATAAGCATTGCAAAATAATTATTTCCCCTTGTCTCCTTTTGTAAGATACTTTTGTAACAATCTTTTCATGTATTTATGTTTCATTCAGGGCAAGAAGAAGAAGAGGAAAAGGGACAAGCAGCCAGGAGAAACCAATGGTAAGTAAAAATTGTATTTCTTCCTTAGAAAAACAAGGAAGGCCATAATTTCCTAATTAGAAAGTTAGAAAGTTTGTAGCCTTATTTCTTAGAAGTCCATTAGTCCATCCAGCTTTTTCCTGCTGGGTTTTTAATGCCACTAAAATAGATTTCATATTGCTTGCCTTTTAAAACTTGTAGCCAAATAAGTGCATGGATACTACTGCAATGGTAGTCATGTTTTCCTTTAATAACTGCAAAGCCATTCACCATAGCGCCATAGTTTGTTAATGCATATGGCATTTTTATCCCAGATATCTGCTCTGTGTGTACGTGCGTGCGTGCGCATCTGTGAGTTTGACATTAATCTGGGCTGTACCTGTGTGTTCTGATGCATGCCTTTACAGTGGTAAATTGCAGCCATTGTTTTTAAAAAAAATTAAGGAGGTTTGCCATTCTCTCTAGAAAATTAGAAATACTGCATAGGCAATCTCATAGTCAATTTTGGAAAAGCCCTGATTAATTTTTTTTTCTTTGAAGCCTTTGTATAATTTGTTCTTTTTTTTCAGAACACAGCGAATGTTTCCTAAATCCTTGCCTTTCACTTCCTCCGATTACAGGTGCTAATGTCATTTTCAGCCATTTAAAAGTAGTTTTGTAAATTGCTTTATATTTTTTTCCTCCTGCCATTTTAGATTTTATTAACATTTAAACACTGACATAATAATCATTCACACATTTGTAGCATATATGTATATTTATAATGTGCTATGATTGATAGTCTTGGTTTTGTTTTGTTTCTGATTTGTTATTCATTACAATGGCAATTAAACAGTAATGCAGTAAAAGTAACTCAGTTGTACTAACTGTGCAAATTGAATATGCAGTATTTCTTTAAAGAGACTGATCTAAACTGAAAAACCCTTGATAACGAACCTCCTTAATCTAATGGCATTTCACGCGGCACCCACTAAGTCTTCTCATGCCAGCATGCAACCACGACATTTTTAAAAGATTATTTTATTTTCCATTTCTACTCCAACATATTCATGGCTATTCTCTGCTTTACTTGCATACTGCTTGCTTCCATGCTTCTGATCATTTTATTTCTGGCTGAAACTAACATATCCATTTTGCTGTCTGCTTATTCTGAACCATTTTTTAAAACAAAAGAACAACAAATGGAATGTTTACTTCAAAGCTGCATTATCCCCTCTTTCCCCCTCCAAAAAAAAGTTTTCTTTTATTCCATTTTGTTTCAGTTTAAAGAAGAAAGCATGTTATAGATCTCCATGTTGAGCTCCTCCTCCTCCCCTTTTTGTGTGTGTGTAAGTGTTAAATATCTACCCCAACTGCGCAGTCCGTCAAGCCTTGTTCTCTCATAAATCCCTTTGCATCTGGGGCTTATGAAGGAACAGCTGATGGGTGCCTTTTCATTGCCTCTTAACTGAATAAAGTTTATTTTTTATAGACAGTCCTTTCCAAAGGGATACTGCAGCTTTAATTGCAACAGCTAATTTCAATAGTTTGATAAATGCAGTAATCACTATTTTTTTAAAAAAAAAGATGAAACAATCAAAAGTTGGTATTTTACAGTTAATAATGAGGTCATTGATTTTATTTCCTTTTTATTTTTATTTTTTATTTCTTATTTTTTTTCTTCTTTCTCCTTCCTTCCTTCCTTCCTTCCTTCCTTCCTTCCTTCCTTCCTTCCTTCCTTCCTTCCTTCCCTCCCTCCCTCCCTCCCTCCCTCTCTCTCTCTCTCTCTCTCTCTCTCTCTCTCTCTCTCCTCGCTTCTTTCTTGACCTCATTCAGACCTGAGCGCTCCTAAGAAATGCCGAGCGCGCTTTGGCCTTGATCAACAGAATAACTGGTGCGGTCCCTGCAGGTGTGTATAGTCTTCCCCCCCAACTTGCAATGGCTGGTTTTGCAGCTGGTTTATTTGGTACTTTCCCCTGCCCTTCCCTCTTCTCCTGCTTTGTTGCTTTGTAGCTCTGTGTTGTGATCTAGAAGACACAAGGGAGTGGAATGCTGCTGTGAATTATCCTCTCTTTCTGTTTAAAGGATTTTGCTCTCCCCCACCCGTTTTTCCCCCTCCCCTCTTTGTCACTGCTGCTAGCTGAAAAAATTCCCACTGTAAGACAGCATCAGCCTAGACTTGTGCACACAATTCCATCATCCTCTCTGGAAAGCTGCATACATTGTTAGAAAACATTGCCAAACATCCTTTGATATCACAGTGCAGCAGCTCAGCAGAGAAGACACAGGGCTAAGTCAAGGAAATGCACAGCAGGTGTAGGCATTGTAGGTGTGTGTCACCTTGCAGAGATCTTCTTTCTTTCATGCCCTTTGGTCTGAGAGATTGCCAATGAACTGAGAGAAATGTTAGCTGTAGTTGAGATTTCACATCCAACTGAGCTCTATCCACCATTGTGTTGTGTTTTTTTTATGTTTACCTTGTGCTAACAGATGCAAATACTCCAAAGAAGTGTCGGGCATTGTTCGGGCTTGACCGACAGACTTTATGGTGCAAACCGTGCAGGTATATAACCCATTAGGCCTTGGGGGAAGTAAATGAATTTTGTCATCTTAGTGTTACATGTGTGGTTTATTTTTAACCCTTTCCTCTTCCTGCTTTCTTCCTTGCTTCTGTGAGATCAGATTGCTAATAAATTTAGATCTTCAACATTCTTTGCTGATTCAATGCAAATTGAATTTTCTTCCTTGAACAATAATCTCTCTTTTGGTAGCTGAACTGGAATGGGTATGCACACATACACATCCATGGAGAAGTAACTCGCATTTCTTATTCAAGAAAGAAACTTTAGTATTTCTCGTGTTAAGTAAACCTTTACCTAAAGATCTCTGTGTATGCCTGCAGTCTCCAAAGGATATTAAAAGGCTTTATCATTTGCAACATGATATTCTCAACCTGAGCAAAGAAGATGCAATTTGGAATTTTACAACTCATAATGTTGAATCATTCAAATGATGAATGGCCTTCTACTGGTGGAACAATTTTATGCCTCCTCCTTCTCCAGTGCTCTGCACTCCTTTTGGCATGTCATTTATGCAGTAAAAAGGGGGCACAACTATGGGAAAGGAATTCATCACTCTATCGGATATTCATCTTATTACTAAAATGTATAGTTGGCACATGCAGAAGTCATCTAGAAGAAATCTTTATATTGGTACATTTGTTAATTCTCTTAGATAAGATACTTTCACATTGGTCATGTTGGGCATTAAAGGCACCAAAAACAACAGTTGAAACAACCTCCTGCACGTTTAAGCAGCCCTGGATAAACTCTGTAGGCACTTGGTGAAGGGAAGCAAGCTATCTTTCTTTTTGCATTTTCCCCTAATATGGTTAAATTTGTTATTTCTCTGTTCTGATCCAAGCAGTCTTTGAATTTGGACTATTATGATGGTAGGTATTTCAATCTGACACACACTCTTTTCTGTATGTAGTGCTTCCCTCTTCACCTTCCCTTCTGATTCACACCCTTGCCATATGCTTCATTCCTTTTTTTAGAAAGTAGAGCAGTTATTCATATTATATGCATGCCAATTCTATTAGTTTTGTGATGTTGAGCTATATACATGGATTGAAAATGATACATCTAATTATTAGATAAAGTTCATGCATAGTCCTTCGGGGGTTGAATTCCACCTAATACCCTGTAACTTCCCATCAGATGCATGCTTAAGATCTGTGATGTATGTGAGAGAGGCAATAATAAAAGCAAATGCTGTTGTCAATTCATATATTAAATTCCTAAATTTTAAAGATAAAATTTATGTGGCCAAAGGTGTCTATTTTTATATTAATCTAACATAGTATATTGAGGTAGTGTTCCAAATTTGTACTCGGTAAGACCACATATTTTGAGCTGGGAAAGGCCAACAGTGTTGACTCCACCCATTTGGCTTGTAGCCACAAAAACAACACAGAGAAAAAGATTCACTTATCTGAGTAATAGAGTATGTATGGTAATAAAGATTTTGGCATAGGCATTTACTTTAGGCATTAAAGCTGTGCATTGCCATATTTACTATATCCTGGCTTGCAAAAAGGATATGGATAAAAGGATATAGCTCCTGATCTAGTGCAAGGCCTTTAGAAAACCATTTGTGTAGGCCATATCTTGAGAGAAGAGCAGTAAGGGATTGCATTGATTATCAGATTTAATTTCCGCCTTACTATCATTACTCTAAGTTACAGTAGCATCTTTCATTAAGCATGTATTGTAACTGGAATTTCGAATGTTAAAATTCCTTATTATTGATGTGTAATGATTTTAGTAAACTATCCATGAATTGTGTACATTAAAAAGGAAATGTTTCTTTTAGCTTGTTGACCTGAACATAATTTCAGCTGAGTGAAAAATCATTGTTCAGACTAGGACCTGGAAGCTATAATATGTTTAAACTAAGTCTGATAGATTAAAGAAATGGAATAAATATTAGTTTATTAGTTTATATCAGTTTGGTGTAGTGGTTAAGGCATCAAGCTAGAAACCGGGAGACCGGGAGTTCTAGTCCCGCCTTAGGCACAAAGCCAGCTGGGTGACCTTGGGCCAGTCACTTTCTCTCAGCCCTAGGAAGGAGGCAATGGCAAACCACTTCTGAAAAACCTTGCCAAGAAAACTGCAGGGACTTGACCAAGCAGCGTCTGAGAATCGGACACAATTGGAACAGATTAAAAAAGAAAGTCTGATAGATTTTTAAAATGCAATAAATATTAGTAGATTACAGCCCTGAAACACAATGTGGCTTTATTAATACAGTATACTGCAAGTTCATTAATGGAGCAGATCTCAAACAGTGAGTTCTGACAAATAATAGTATTATTTTTGAAGAAACAGTTTCAAGATTCATGTTAGCAATAAGTAAGACCAAGCAGCTACTCTCAAATCACTATTTATAGAGAATTTAGTAGTCCAGCTCTGTATTGATTTCTTACATTAAGAGGACATAGTGGTCTATTATTCATAGTCCCATTTGGTTTCAACATGAAATTAAAGGGTTTTTTGAATTTTATTTTTTATACCACTTGTACCATATATAAGCAAGTAATTGTAGAATAATTACAAAGTGCCCTCAGTTTTCAGTTGTAGATTTTGCTTCATATTAAGTTTTCTATGCTGAATGAAATAGCATTTATTGAACATTAAGTACTTTGTTCAAAGACATAATGATTGCTTAATTAAACATGATTTTAAGTTAAATATATTGTCCATGCTCCACTAACTCAGAAATGAAAAAAGGCATAGCTGCATTATCTTACTGCAAAAACTGATCGTATATATTCAGTGAAACATCCTAAGTATGTTTGTATATGTTTTTAAATTAAACAAGTTACAAGTACTTGAATATATGAATAAAATATTGGAGACAATGCATACATTCTGAATAATTAAATACTGAGATGGCCTGATTGGAATATCCAGTGGCCAGACATCTTTTTTTCTCTATAGCACTGGGTCAAATAGAATAAATTAGAAAATAAGCAAATACATGTTTTATAATTTGGCATATCATAGCACAGGGTTTTCTAAAGAGCAGTCCTACTTACAATCTAAGTTTACCACTTGTTCTGGAAATGTGTATGGGTAGAGAAAGTATACAGATGCTTTAAAGAAATAAAATAATAAAGGAACAGTGTCTCTCATTGATGACATGGCAGCCCACAGAATCCCTTTAAGAATTCAAGGCCAGCTCATCAATCCAATTGTAAATGTATTGCTAATGTATTTCACTGGGGTATGCAACAGTAATTGCACATGTCCTAAGGCACATTAGTACCTGCTGTCTTTTAGTCTGTAGAAACAAGTTTGCTCTGATTAGACTGGATAAGAGACTGAATTTTAAGTTAGAAGTGATTTTTAGAAACAGTTGGCAGCAACCAAACTCACAACCTCAACAACAGAATACTGCAATAAGGTTTCTGGATTACACTACATTTTGCCTCAGTATGTTTTATATTTCCTTGGCTAAGTATTGCAATAGAATTAGATTGTACAAGGAAAAGTTGGGTGGTAGAGAGGTGGAGGAAACTGAATTTTTAGCATCGATCCCAACCTTATGACACACGAAATGTTCAATGTAGAAATAGATTGTTATCGTTACCATCTCAGGACAAGTATCTGTCCACTCTTGTTGCTTTTCCTGTTCACTGATCCTTGTAGGTTATGTCTTTGAAAACCAGGAGAGGCATGTGTAATATTGATGATGGAAGGAAAGGGGCTATATTTTGAGACTGTACCCATTTACTCATAAACCTGTACATACCTATGCTTTGTGCTGCATGGCCTGCCAGAACCCTCTACCAATAGCATGGGGAGTTATCCACATGGTCCCTATTACATTTACTTGTAGGGGCTTCTGTACTACTTGGAAAACTGCTTTGTTCAGGCAAGACTTTGCATGCCAAATGCTGAATGTCTTCATAGAATGGATTGTCCAAATGTGAATAGCACTGTGTTAGCATAATATTACACATTTCCCATGGTTCGGTAAAAAAACAAAAGGCTGCTTTGAACGGTTGTTCAGTAGCATTGCCTCCTTTCTGCCTATAGGGACTAATTAAAGAATAAGGCATAAAGGACCTGATAACAGATCACTGGATTACATTAATTTCTGCCTAATATAGTTGTGATTATTACGGTACAGGAAATGTTTAGTAAGGTTCTGTTTAGAGCCCACCAAATTGCTCTTTCATTCTTTAACTTGCCTTAATAAAGCATGATTTGCTGTTGCCTGCCATCTCAAACTTTTCTGTTATTTTCTGATCTTTGTTACAACTGAGTTTTAATGGTTTCATTTTACATGCATGGCTCTCTTAGTTTCTAGCATGTATCAGTACATTAGTGTGGTTAAAATTCTCCATTCCCATAACAATTGAATGTGCTTTGGGCAGGAAATCTAACTTTTGTAGGGAAAAAATGTTTATTCGTCTACTTTCCAAATACGTATGAAAACTATATGGAGCAAATGTCCTGAGATTCCAATATTTATTTATTTAATTTTTTTTAACATGGCCTGTTAGATGAATCATTGGTCCATCTACTTCAGTACTGTCTACACCAACTGGTTGTGGTTTTCATGAGTTTGACATGGGAGGGAATATAAAGAAATGAACCTGGGTCTTCAAAACAAAAAACAAAAACACTCTCCCAAACCACGTAATCACCTGAGATCAAAGCTACAGTGACAAAGGGCTGCACGCAAGTGAACATCACTGCAGTGAAAGGAAAGCTGTGAAATAAAAAGCAGCAGTGGTAAACTGCACATTCCTTTATTGGATTTCTTACTAGTAACTTTCTGGTAACAGAACCTATCTTCTATACAGTTGTCTTCTCAGAATACTGCTTAACTGCAACCTAGGGCAGTATCCACTGGCTTGGGAAGTTTTACTCTTTTTAACTTTTTGTTGTTGTTGCAAATATTAGCTAATATTCTCATCATGATCGCAAATGTGCAAGTTATCTTGACTTGGTTAGTTTATTATACCCTCATGAATACTTTTGGCAAAGAAAAACCAGTGTTTGCTATGGCTGGTTTATATTTGGTCTACAAGCTACATCCATTGTTAGCCTCCTATTTTTGTTCTCCCAGTAGACATGTGTTCTGAATATGATGCTGCAGGTGCATTGGACAGGTGTCATCTTTATATAAGTTTGATAAGTGGGGCATGGAATATTGCTTGGCATAATAGGGCTGATTTACTATTTTAAGATGATACTGTTGCTTAATGTGTGCAGTGCACCAACCATTTAGACTTTCTTTAAAGTTGCCAGAATGAATTCTAATGACATTCCTATACATTGAGGTAGAAACTAAATCCTTCTCCCACCCCATCCTTACAAAAAAAGAGAAAAAGATTTGATAACCCAAACCCTGCAGGTTATACAACCAGTTATTCTTGTTAACTTGGATGATACTTCTGTTAATCTTTCTTTTTCTTCATTCCCCACTTTTATTCTTCCTGCTACTTTCTCTTTTCCTTTTTTGTCTCTGACACTGATGTTTTTTCCACTCAATATGGTGTGGTTCTAAACAGAAACATCCAGCAGTGTAGATCTTCAGCTACATTTCATTCATGAGAGGAAGGAGTCACTGAAAGGAGACTCCAGAGTTAGTCTAACAGAACTGTATTTATTTCATTTGTATCTTGGTTTCCACCAAACATTGGCCTTGTGGCAATTAAAAATAATAGAAGTAAAATTTTAAATGAAACTATCAACTGACAGACAGTATCTGTAATAGTTGTATAGTGGAGTGAGAATATACAAAGTAAAGAATTAAGCAATAAAATGCATTCATTTAATGCAAAAAGAACACGAAACTTTTTGTTGCTATTATTGCTAAAACAGTTTAAAGAGCAATTTGCTGTAGTTAGCAGAGACAGACTTCTGAAATAATGATTGTCCACTGGTAACTAGTACTGTGTTGGTAAGCCCATTGGTTGTGATTAGGAATCCAGAATCATTTGTTGGTCTGTTTTTAAATTCTCATTCTTATTATTATAATCCAATAGCATATTTGCCTTGTACTTACAGGAGACTTTTTCCCCTGTTTCTAGGAGAAAAAAAAAGTGCGTTCGCTACATACAAGGTGAAGGCAGCTGCGTCAGCCCACCCTCTTCAGATGGAAGCCTACTAGATTCTCCTCCATCTTCTCCTAACATGCTAGCCTCCCCGACAAGAGACTCAAAACCACAGACTGAACAGACCCAGCCTCTCTCACTTACATTGAAACCTGATCCATTGGCACACCTTTCAATGATGCCACCTCAGCCATCCTCCATAATCCTGACTGAAAGCTCTACTGGCAAATCCAATGGTCTGCCTGCTAGTAATTGTCAGAATGGGGCCCTGGACCATCAGTCAGCCACTCTACAGCAATCAGCACCGGCCTCTTCTTCGTTAGCTCAACCATCAACATCCTCCTTGCATTCCCATAATTCTTTGGCTGGAACACAACCTCAGCCACTGTCACTTGTAACCAAGTCTTTAGAATAGCTTTAGCTTCTGAGTGTTCTTTTTATTTTAATTTTTGTGTCAGGATATTTTTTTTCCTTTCATTGGTATTTTTTTTAAAAAAATTGTGCCATATGGCTGGCTACATTAGTTAATGTCAATCAAGTTCATTGGTCAATATTTGACCCATTGTTATTTCATTTTTTTTCTTTTTAAATATGTAGATGGAAAAAAAAGCCTCATGATTCTGCCAAAATTTTTATCAACAGCTGTTTAAAGTCTTTGTAGCGTTTAAAATATTATATATATATATATATATATACATATAAATATATATATACATAACTGTTATGTAGTTCCAATAGCTTAGTTTCAAAGAACTGATTTTAAAAATGAAAAAAAGCAATTTTGAAGCAGCCTTTGTTGAAGGCGTTGGTTCTTTATTATTTGTATTAAATACGAGCTTGCGAACCAATCATTTTACATCTGGTTTTTAAAACTTTTTAAAGGCACAATGAATGCAGTGCCGCTAATTTTCCCCCATTTTTTTCTTTGTGCGATACAACTTTTCTTGTGATGTTACTTGTTATTGTTTAAATGTACAGAAACAAAGGTTAAAATGTGTTAATATGCATTGTTCCATGGTGTTGTTCTTTTTGGGGGAGGGAATGCTACTCAATTAAAAAGTATCACAACGCTAATGGACCAGTAGTATTTATTGCTTTAGAAATTGCTTGTTGTACCTGTATGTTGTCCCTTTTTTAAATGTTTTCCTTTCCCCCTTCAGATGTTTTGTAAAGGTTTTTTTCCCCTTTAGTGTACACACCATATATATAACAACTCATTTGTACAAGGTTTTTAAGTTTATGTATAAATGTTATATATATTTTTGTTGATTTCTTTTTGTTTTATTTGCTTTAATTTTTTATTTTTTTCTGTCACACAGTTGCCACCAAATGGACATTTACAGATGGATCAATAGTGTGTGTATGTATGTGTGTGTGTGTGTTTATATATATATATATATATATATATATATATATATATATATATATCATATATATATATATATATATATATATATATATCATATATATATATATATATATATATATATATATATATATATATATCATATATATATATATATATATATATATATATATATATCATATATATATATATATATATATATATATATATATCATATATATATATATATATATATATATATATCATATATATATCATATATATATATATATATATATCTTTAAAGCCATTACATGAAATAAGACTTGACTTGAAAATTTAGCACAGAACTTTTTTGTGATGCTGGTGGAAATGCAGCAGTGTCTCCTTTTGGAATACAGATGAATTTCCCTGACAGTTGTAGGCTGTGAGAAAAACTTTATGTGCCAAAATTCTCAGTGATTTTTCTCTTTCCACAACGACTTTTTTACACTGTATTTTTTTTCTTCATCCTGTTTTGCTGTGATGTTACATAGGTAGATATGTATGTAGTTTTTAATGTCACCTATTACAGATGTGTTTGGTAGCAGATTGTCCAGAAAGCATTTAAAAACGAAGAGGTATAAACCCTAAAGGGCCAAATTCTGTATATTAGACTGTTCATAAAAGGAAAAATCAGACTGCCACTTCTATGTACACTTACTACATACAGGTAGGTAGCAACGTTTTAAAAAAAAAATCCTAGGCATGTTGATGTTGCAAAAAAAACTTTTTTAAAGATAAAATGCTGTATAAAGCTGAAAAAAATGTTCATCTGTTCATCCAGTGCCATTGTAGTTGACATGAAGCTATTGTAAAACTGTCTCCAGTTTTCTTCTCTGGTTTATTAAGATGCTAACTATGACATAATTTTTTTTTTGGGGAGGGGGAGGGATCCTTTGAATGTTTTCTAACAGTTGTGATGTTACTGTTCCGTTTTATTGCTCTTATTCCAATTTTTCATTTTAATGGTTTGGAAGCCATTTTTGTAATGAATAAATGTCCATGCTGTACAGTATCTGTAGCATGCAGTTCTGGATTAATAAAAGCAACTTAGTATGTGCAGATGAAGTTTCAGCTCATTTACCCATAGGCTTCCTTTAACCCTTGTCCTACACCACAAGCCAAAACGTCTTTCAACAAGGTCCCTTTTTGCATCCATCTTACATAATAGCTACTTAATCTATGTATTCATAGATTGCAGAATAAATTGCCAAAGGCTTAGGGTAGTTATTCAATATTTATTAATTGCCTAACCTGAAGGATATGTTGAAAGGTTTCAACTCAGAACAATATGAGATTGACCCAGGATCAGTAAGAGACCAGATAGGTAATTGTTGCTAGGAATTGCCCAAGTGCACAGTGTGTACTAAGTTCGAACCTCATGATCTAACTACCTTAGACAATCCTTGGGACAATCGTATTTTGAAAAATACAGGGCTTCCTTTAAAGGAGCTGAGAAATTCTAGTAGTATCAAGAAACAACTAAAAGAAAAAGCAAACGAACACCTGTGCTTCTGCTTTCCATAACTTCTTGTAGTAAGCAAAAAGGATGTTTTCCTCATTCTATATTATTTATTTGTTAGATTTATATCCCACTCTTCCTCCAGGAGCCCAAGATGTCTTAGGTGGGGATCCCCCTTCAATATTGGAAGATTATAGACTTAAATTGTATGTAGATCATATAATCCTCCTTTCCATACCTAATCCTATTCTGACTGAAGCTTGTTATAAAAGTCCCATGTCAAATGTTGGAAAGAGGAATAATTTCTCCTTTACGTTAAACCCTTACTCTTGTCTCAAGGCCTTCATTCTGGATTTGAAATAAGCCAAACATATTGCTTCCTATACTGGTGAACAGATGCAACATCTCCATTTGACTACAATGATAAAATGCATCTGTAACACACAAAATGCTAAAAAGATGATTACAGCCAAACATTTGCAATTACTTATTTCTTAAATTCAGTTTTATGCATTTTGGCTTTACTGGCCCATGGTAAAATCTATGTGACTAATCAGTTCCAAGACTTTTGCAGCTTCAGACACTGCACATCGTAGATAAACACTTATTCCACTGATGTATGCACCCTATATTCGGCAGCAAGTTTTGTATTTGTTTTCCTTATTGATATTTCATCTGTACTATGTTATTTTCTCACAACAGGGATTTACCATACTTTTAGGGAGTGATATAAATGTATGTGGCTACAATTGATGCAACTACCCAAGAAAAAGTGTCTTTGGAACATTTGATTTAGAATGTATGCAGAAAAGGTTTTCTGTAGAAGGGGAATTTGTACACTTTGGACTGGTTGAGGGAGATTTTGTTTGTGAAGATTCTTTCAGGGCAATCATATGCTGAGTTTAATGAACATTCTGCACATAGAAATGAATATGAGGTAACAATTACAATACATACATATTGTATGTATATCTCGAAGAATGTAGATTGATAGAGCCTAATCCCATGTACATGGACATAGTCTTGCAGCATCATTCCACTTGCATCTATACTAGAGATCATAAAGCATAATTTTCTAGATGGTACAATGGATAAAATGAAAAATTAGGAATAAGCAAAATATTGCTCAAATTTTTTCTCTGTAAGGTATGGGAATATTTAAACCAGAATGGATCACATCCTGTATTTCTTTTTCTACTGTCATATATTGAAGCTAAAGATAAGATATATAGGTAATACTTAAAAAAAATCCTGTGAGTTTTAAAGTATGCACCCAAAAAGTGATATTAAATAATCCTGTATAATTTGGAGGTGGTACTAGGTACACCATTTTATTTCTATTCAGTTTGAGCCATCTAATATTTATAATGTCAGGAATTATAGGTCAAAAATTTCGGCTTGCATTATCTACACTGGAAATGAGAAATTATGTTGTGACCCGGCACAGTTTTTAATTACATTATCCAATTCTAAGACCTTTGGGTGTGCAATGATATTGTGATGACACCAGGGTGAAGTCTCAATACATCTATTTGCCCCATTATTTAAAGGTAAAAATCACACCTCCAAAATTGGTGACTTGCCACTGCATTTCAGCAGGATGACCTTGCAGGACACCCAAGTGACATAAAAATAAGGCTGGCTGGCCATTTTTCAGTTGTTTCTTCCCCACTCCTATCCTACATACTTAAAAAAAAGGATCCTTGCAGCCATAAGAGCTAATCCACCTTGAACCCCTGAAGGAAAGGTGGAATATAAAGCTAAGAAATACTGTTAAAATCCAAAAACAGTTTTTCTTGGGAATCTAGTATATCTGTAAGATAGGTATTCAAGCAGATAAAACCCCAACCTATTTGGAATGAGGCTATAGTAGCATGACTAGCTGCTACCAGAATGTAAGAAAGCAGATTTCTCATTCCTGTGTCTCTGGAGGTGCGCATGCACCCTCAGTTGACAGACCTACCTTGGGTGAAATTCTGTTCCTGACAATTCTTAAAAGGACAGGAGCACTACTGAGAAATATATGCAGCCATTCCATTGTGGTTTATTTGGGTTATTAGTTCAATATAGTTACTGTAGGTATCATCTTCTAATATCAGAGACAGTGCTATTGTACTCATTTCCTGTGGGTGGATTCCTTCTAGGCCTGTCTGACCACTGAAGGAGAGAATGCATCACTGCAGTAGCAGAAACCACAAAGGACAGAATTCAATGGATGTGGTCCCAACTGGTTCCTGGGACCACTGTCCCAATCTTCCAATAATTTATTTTTTTTCTTCTTGTCTCTTGCTCCAACATCCAGTGAGAGCTTTTAATTCAGCACTATACTTTCCTTGGTTGCCTTCCCCCCCCCCTTTTTTTTTTTGTCCCAATATTTAGGAGACGGATTAGGGGAAGTATTTGTTTTGCTGCTTGTTTAGTTCTGCTTTCATCTCTCTTGATAGTTGCTAAGTTCGGCTTTCATTCCAGCACATAGTGAAATATGCTGGGGCCCTTTGTCTTCTCTGTGCTCTTCTCTTTTCTCACATTTCCTTCATCTATCTTTTCTTCTGATTCCTGTTGCTCAGTTTATCACTTTCTATCAGCAATTTTGCCTTTAGCTTATTTTTAGTTCACACAACTCTCACAAAGCTAGTTGGTCTTGCTTGATTGTTGTTGTTGTTGTTCAGTCGTTTCGTCGTGTCCGACTCTTCGTGACCTCATGGACCATAGCACGCCAGGCCTTCCTGTCCTCCACTGTCTCTCGGAGTTTACTCAAATTCATGTTCATTACATCAGTGATGCTATCTAACCATCTCATCCTCTGCCGTCCCCTTCTCCTTTTGCCTTCAGTCTTTCCCAGCATCAGGGTCTTTTCCAGTGACTCCTCTCTTCGCATTAGGTGGCCAAAGTATTTGAGCTTCAGCTTCAGCATCTGTCCTTCTAATGAGCAGTCAGGGTTGATTTCCTTTAGGATTGACTGGTTTGACCTCCTTGCAGTCCAAGGGACTCTCAAGAGTCTTCTCCAGCACCACAGTTCGAAAGCATCAATTCTTCGGCGCTCAGCCTTCCTTATGGTCCAACTCTCACAGCCATACATTACTACTGGAAAAACCATAGCTTTAACTATACGGACCTTTGTCGGCAAGGTGATGTCTCTGCTTTTTAATATGCTGTCTAGGTTTGCCATAGCTTTCCTCCCAAAGAGCAAGCGTCTTTTAATTTCATGGCTGCAGTCACCGTCTGCGGTGATCTTGGAGCCCAAGAAAATAAAATCTGTCACTGCTTCCATTTCTTCCCCTTCTATTTGCCAGGAAGTGATGGGACCAGATGCCATGATCTGGGTTTTTTTAATGTTGAGTTTCAAGCCAGCTTTTGCACTCTCCTCTTTCACCCTCATCAAGAGGCTCTTTAGTTCCTCTTCACTTTCTGCCATTAGGGTGGTATCGTCTGCATATCTGAGGTTGTTGATATTTCTCCTGGCAATCTTAACTCCGGCTTGTGATTCATCCAGCCCGACATTTCTCATGATGTACTCTGCATATAAGTTAAATAAGCAGGGTGATAATATACAGCCTTGTCGTACTCCTTTCCCAATTTTGAACCAGTCGGTTGTTCCATGTCCGGTTCTAACTGTTGCTTCTTGACCCACATACAGGTTTCTCAGGAGACAGGTAAGGTGGTCTGGTACTCCCATCTCTTTAAGACTTTGCCACAGTTTGCCACAGCCTCATCAGTCAGCCACTTTGCTTTCTTGCATTTCTTTTTCTTTGGGATGGTTTTAGTTGCTGCCTCCTGTACAATCTTACGAACCTCCATCCATAGTTCTTCAGGCACTCTACCAGATCTAATCCTTTAAATCTATTCCTCACCTCCACTGTATATTCATAAGGGATATGATTTAGGTCATACCTGAGTGGTCTAGTGGTTTTCTCTACGTTCTTCAATTTAAGCCTAAATTTTGCGATAAGAAGCTCATGATCTGAGCCACAGTCAGCTCCAGGTCTTGTTTTTGCTGATTGTATAGAGCTTCTCCATCTTTGGCTGCAAAGTATATAATCAATCTGATTTCGGTATTGACCATCTGGTGATGTCCATGTGTAGAGTCGTCTCTTGTGTTGTTGGAAAAGAGTGTTTGCTATGACCAGCGTGTTCTCTTGACAAAACTCTATTAGCCTTTGCCCTGCTTCATTTTGTACTCGGAGGCCGAACTTGCCTGTTATTCCAGTTATTTTTTGACTTCCTACTTTAGCATTCCAGTCCCCTATGATGAAAAGGACATCTTTTTTTGGTGTTAGTTCTAGAAGGTGTTGTAGGTCTTTATAGAACTGGTAAACTTCAGCTTCTTCAGCATCAGTGGTTGGGGCATAGACTTGGATCACTGTGATGTTGAATGGTTTGCCTTGGATTCGAACTGAAAGCATTCTGTCGTTTTTGAGGTTGTACCCCAGTACTGCCTTTCCCACTCTTTTATTGACTATGAGAGCTACTCCATTTCTTCTAAGGGATTCTTGCCCACAGTAGTATATATAATGGTCTCCTGAATTAAATTCGCCCATTCCTGTCCATTTTTAGTTCGCTGATTCCCAAGATGTCGATGTTCAATCTTGTCATCTCATGTTTGACCACATCCAGCTTACCTTGATTCATAGATCTTACATTCCAGGTTCCTATGCAATATTGTTCTTTACAGCATCGGACTTTCCTTCCACTTCCAGACACATCCACAACTGAGCGTCCTTTCGGCTTTGGCCCAGCCGTTTCACTCTTTCTGGAGCTACTCAGAATTGTCCTCCGCTCTTCCCCAGTAGCATTTTGGACACCTTCCGACCTGAGGGGCTCATCTTCCGGCATCATATCTTTTAGCCTTTTGATACTGTCCATGGGTTTTCTTGGCAAGGATACTGGAGTGGTTTGCCATTCCCTCCTCCAGTTTTGGACCACGTTTTGTCAGAACGCTCCGTCATGACCTGTTCTTCTTGACCTGACTTCATTGAGTTACACAAGCCCCTTCGCCACGACAAGGCAGTGATCCATGAAGAGGCTTGCTTGATACCAGTTGCAAATATTCCTCCTTCCTGGGAATTTAGAATGCTCAAGAACACTGCATGCCATGACATCAGAACAGCCATGTCAGACAGTTGTCAGTGCCATGTCACTCTCAGATGCCACACCTACCTCCTTTCCTACTCTCAGAATATTCAGTTTAACAACATTTTCATCTCAGGAATCATCCAGTATATTCTAAATATATAATATTTAATTCAGTTAAGAACTTCCTCTCCAGTTTCTTTGTGTTCAAACATAAACAAAAGAATTGATCTCAAATGTACAACAATTGCATGAGTAATGATTTAACAATTTCCTTAATTCCCAATCGTACTGTTTCAAAATCTACAGAATAATATAAATTTGCATTTTGGTGCTGAATTAGCAAACAGGTAAGGAGGGGGATATTGCTTATCTGTATTGAATCGGTCTACTTTAGGAATGGGATGTTTTAAATAGGTTCAGTATGGTGGTAGGAATTGTTTTATGATGGCTTGATATATTCATTATCTAAAACATTCACTCTACTTTCAAAATATTGTCTTATCCATATGTACTACATTCATGCAAATTTAATTGACTAAAACTCACTTAAAGTCTCCTAATATCAGCATGTGTTTACCGATTGTAATATATCATCATGTTTTCTTTTAATGTGTTTGATACAGTGGATTCTGAAAGTGGGCTATAACTCGGGCAATGTGTGAAAGACAACAGTTCAGTTTTAAATATAATTTTATTAGGCTTTTTCATCAATTGCTAATCATGGAGGAAAGAAATGGAGCTACACAATTTAGCCTTCCTGTGTTTTTGTTTAACTAAGAATGGTGGCAGCACCTAGTTGATACTAGCTGGATTTGAAAAACCTCTGCAGGGTCAAGCTTCATTAGTACTTGGATGGGAGGGCACTAATAAATCTCAAAGCTATAGACTAGACTGGAAAGTCCTCCCAAAAGGGCTGAAAGCCATAGCAACAATTTCCATACTGTTGCATCCCACCTCCAAAAACAAAAAAAATTATATGGCCATGTCTATGTAGTCATATAGTTCCGCGCGCGTCATGCCGGCCACATGACCGTGGATGCATCTTCGGACAGCGCTGGCTCTTAGGCTAAGAAATGGAGATGAGCACCACCCCCTAGAGTCAGATATGACTGTGCAGGGGAAAACCTTTACCTTTACTATGTAGTCACAGAGATCAAGTTCAAATCAAGCAAATCTTTGTCTCAGGAGGTGGTAGCATCTGGTCAAACTTGCCTGGATTCAGAAACTAAGGAAGGTCACATCCTTGGCTAGGGCTTCATGGGAGGCTACAAAGACATTCCCAAATTGTAGGCTAGAGTTGAAAAACTGCCTGCAAGAAGGCAATGGCAAACAACAATTGTTGCCAAGCCAAGTTCATGGTTATATCTGAGATCACCAGGAGTTCAGCTCATAGTTGTCTTTACCTTTTATGAATGTACATAGTTTATGTTGAACAGGACCATCTGAGCCATGATACAAGCAGCAGGAAAGGGTTTCTTATCCTCTGCCTGGAAGAAATAGAAAGGGAAAGGAAAGAAGATAAAATGTGCTGACAGGCCCTTGAGAGGCCCTGACGAGATCCTTTCCCCATCTCTGGCATCATTTACAAGTGCAACCCTTACAGAAATGTAATTGAACAACAGAATATATTGGTTGCTTTAATCTAGGCAGCTGTATGAATCATGGACAGACACTGTGGCCAAGTGTTAAAATGGTAACACTCCCTCCAAGCAGGTTTCAGTCATGAAGGAAGCCCACGCATCTGATTTTTGGCAGATAGCAAAACCAAGGGGGCTTTAGAACAGGAAGTGTGTGTGTGTGTGTGTGTGTGTTTGTTTGTTTGTTTGCATTGTTCTGTATGTCATGTTGGGTTGGTGAAAGGAAGCACTGTCCAAAACAGCTTCTCATAGCACACCAGTTGGAAGGGAGCAAAAGGTTCCTTTAGGGTGCCCATAGGGTCCCTTGATTTCTAAATGTCTCTTACTGACACCTCCTCCTTTCTGGCATTCACTTCTCTCATTCTCAAGTGCCCTGATCCCAATAAAAGAAAAGGGAGTCTGAAGAACAGAATGAAGAGTAGGACTAAAACTTAAAATTCAGAAGTGGCAAGGTTTTCCAACATTTTGAGATGGAAAGCAGCTGGAAAGAGGGGAGTAACCCTTACAAAAGGTTTATGTGTTTTTTAAAAAACAAAAGAATGTGGGAAAGGAAATAAAACAATAACCCTCCTCAAGGATATGAGATTACTATAGTTGTTTGACATCAGGTACCCACTCACTGCAGTTTTCATCCCCACCATATTGGGGAAGTATAACCTCAACTACCAAAAGGTTGTCCATACCTGCAATACATATTGGAGAACAATCTTTAAGTTGTTGTTGTTACAAAATGTTTACACAGGCTACAACTGTAGTCTTACAATGGTTTACAACAGAGCTTTCCAAACTCTGTGTCGCGACACAAAAGTGTGTCGCCACACAAAGCGTGGTGTGTCGCCACACCACCTGGAAGTGGCGGCGCGCACGTGCACGGAAGCGGCGCAGCATCAGTGCTTCCGCGTTTTAGCGGAGGCTGCCGCCGCTGCTGCTGCCACTGTACATGCACGCGCCTGCGCCGCCGCCGCGCTGCCGCTGCTGCCACCACTGGTGTGTCACCAGCGGCGGCACTTTGGAAAGCCCTGGTTTACAATATACCATACAACAAGATTAATAAAATAATTAAAATAATAAACATTAAGATAAAAATATAGTAAGTCTGCATGTGTGTATGTGTGTGCACATGTGTCTCTGTGTTTATGTATATAAAGAAGGGGGAGAAATCCCATTTCCAAAAAGCCCAAATATGAAAAAGTTAAATGTAAACCTGTCCATTTAGAAACCAACAGAGCCTGAGAAATTCTGATCAACCAGCCAGGAGCAGGAAGGGTTCCCTCTCAGATGAGTTTTTAAGAAACGGAAGGACAGAAAAACTTATAGGTTGATCTGAGCTGTTCCTTTCTATCCTTAGTCCTCTTTTGTTCCACCTGTCTTACACTGGGTGGATATGTATTCCTTCAGAAGACTCCCCATGAGTTAAGCCTGCAGAAGTCAAGATACTTTTCTTTACCCTTTCTCCTCTTGTCTTGGCTTCTCAGCTCCTTAACCTTCATCTAGATGAAAAACAACCGGTATCTTCTTTGAAATCTGTTGTCTCCTCCTGACAGAAAACTTAGCCTGCTATGCATCCCAGCAATGCTGCTAGCTGCAGAAAAAGAAAAAAGAAAAAACAGAACAGGAAATTTTCCACACATTTTCTCCTAAGTAAAGATGCAAGAGGAATATTCTCTGTAAAATAGTGGATGGTCGCAGCTCTTTTCAGGAGCGTGCTGAGATGCAACAGTATGGTTTGGGTGTGGGAAGAAGGGTGCTGTGAACCCAGCAAGGAAGCCTATTCCTTCAGTTCAACAGGGAATGCATTCCAGAGCCTAGAAATACATACAGTTTGGATCTAAACTTACTAATCCTTACGGTAGATTAGTCCTAAAATTAAAATCCTATACATTTCAGTATAATTACAAAGCTGAGAAATTGGCAGCAGCAAATGCAAATGAAGATCAGTGGTTTGTGTGTATAATTTTACACACACACTCACATGCACACACACTCACTCAAATATTTATACATACACATGCATACATGTAGAGACAAATATTTCTATAAGCTAAAAGATCATAAGGTCCACCACTGACTCATGAAGTTACAAGAATTTGCCTTCATACCTAGTTATCGTTTCTCAAAATGAAATGCAGAACCCAACAAATGTTCATAGATAATGTTATCATTTTTAAAAAAAATGTTTTCAACCCTGCTCACAACAGCTAAAAAGGATTTTTTTTTATTCAAAGGGGGAAAAAAACTTTGGTAATATTCTTGTGCAAGGCTGCCAGGTTCTTAAGTATAAAGGTGGGGGAGGGTTGAATGACCTGCTTTTCGTTGTACAGTCTTCTCTTCAGCACTCTTTATCTCTGTGGCTTCCCATGCTTCAGTTAAATCCCAAGGGACAACATCATTAGGAACCTCCTCTGGAGGGTGCTTTTTTTCCCCTTCCAAATAAGGAAGCAGGAGCAGCCAGGAAGCTTGCAGAGTGATGGAGGGATGTGTAACTGGAAACAGTGCTGGCTCCTTTGTACATCTCTCAATAATAAAATTTTTCAAAACTCAAAACCATTGAGAGTGAGGTGGGAAAACAAGTTTGGTTTTTTCCCCCCACACAGTTTAGGGGATTGGAAGCAGATTTGAGCATAGCATTTATTCAGACTGATGCTACAGTTGACTACAGGAAGGAACCTGTGGAGCACTACAATTCAAAAGCCAGTGATTGATGAGAATGGAGATACTTTTTATCAGACAAAGATAAATCATGCTATTAGGGATAACAAACTGAAATTTGCTATAGTACACTATTTTTGACAGTGAGATATGTATGAACGCATCAAGATGCAGTTTTTTTTAAAAAAATGCAAAAATATTTTAAAGAGATTTTAATGATAGAAACACAGATGTTCGATGAGAAAATACATGAAGGGGAACACTCTGGAAGAATATTAGTAGAAATTTAAAAGTACACTAGCCATCCTGAGATCACTTGTAACTTGAACTGCATTGTGTTAGATGAAGTGGTGACACCAGCTTACTGACTTCCTATTAGCATCAGGAAAAAGGATGCTTGGCTATCCTGCCCTTTAGCCTGGTCCAGCACAGGTTTTATTATACTGTATACTTAGGAGTTATTTTACTAAAGAACAACTAATATTCCACAGTTAAGACATAGGATCTGCAATGTTCCCTTTGGCTTGCATATACTGATTCCACATGAATAGATGGTTCTGAGTATTGAGGATAAAGTACTTTATAGGTTAAAAACAGGATTTTAAATTGGATTTGCACATCTACTGGTAACCCAGGCAATGACATTTTGTACCAACTGCAGTTTCTGGGTTGTCTTCAAAGGCAGCACCACATAGAATGCAATAATACTCTTAAGAGGATGGTGGTGTGAGGTGTAAGCAGGGATGGAACTAGGGTCTGTGTCACCCGGGACAAACATGGATTCTGCGCCCCCACCCATGGGTTATTTTGTCATTTTGGTGCCCCCAGGGTGTCATTTTGGTGCCCCCCCCAGTTGCGGCCCTGGGTGTAAATCACTGTTGCCAAAGCTTCTCAGTGCAGGAAGGGCCACAACTGGCACCCCAGCCCTTGGCCATGGCCGCGTCTGCTGTTCTAGCAGGAGCTATGGGGCCAGAAGGACCTTTACTTCATGGACCTGCTCCTTCAGGATAGTGCATATCTAATCATAGCTATTGCCAGAAACAACACAAAGTTTTTCTGAATAAATACTAACTCTGTCTTGTTAGAATTCAGTTTAAGTTTGTTATGTCCCATCCAGTCCCTCACAGGCTCCAGACACTGGGTAAGTAATTCTATAACATCTCTGACCTGGCCTGGCAATGTATCTATTTATCTATCAGCATATTGATGATACTCCAATTCAAACCAATATATGGCCTCTTCCAGTGTCTAGCTAGGAAACTAATCATCATAAAATTGTGCCTTCTATACCCAGCCCTCAGAAATGGTTGGAAGGCAGTCCAGCAGATCCACAGCATTACCATTTTGACAAGTTTCAGTTCCCCATCTGATTTCTAAAGGAACCAATAACATCATAGGGCTTCCTGCAGGAAGCAAAGTCAGTTCTCTGATTCTTGTTTAGACTCAGTTCTGGTCCAGACTGATTATAAATAAACTTCATTTGACCCATCTCTTTTACAAGAAGTCAGGAAGATGATTAGGAGAAAGATGTGTTATTTCTGCCAATCGCTGAAACCTCCTTGTATAATCTTTGCTCCCGCTGAAATACATCACTATAATGCTACTGGTTTATTATTGGATCTTTAAAAATCAGAAATGTTATGCTTTTTCACAGGAGCAAATCTTAGCAGAACTCATCCTTTGCTATGGCAACAGAAAGAATGGGCATAATGATGAATTTCCCTCTCTTTGATACCTTCTGTGTTTTTTTGTTGGCCGTGTTTTATGGGGTGGAAAAAAAGTCTGAAAAGGCATAGCCTTGGGTTGAGACAAGACAGTGTCATGGGAAGAAGAGAAAACTGGGGCTGTCAAGCCATTCCAGTGACTCTGTAAATAACTAATGAAGAACAGCTTTTTAGCTCAAGGTAGCCATATTGATCACTGTGTTTACAAGAATTTTACCCATCAATAAGTGCAGTACATTCCCATTCCATAGCATTATGATCATATAAAATGTGTATTTTTTATTAGTATCAGGTTGATCAAAGGCAATCATCAGAAGACTGATACAACATACTGTACACCAAGAAAATCAAACAACTATATTTCTTAAATCAGATAAAATATAGGCACTGACCTTGACTAGGGAAAGGCAAATTGCCTTCAGGCCATGAAAGTCCCCAAATCTACTCTTATATGATAAAAATGCATTTGTCACAGAAATCCAACAAAGTAATGTTCAAGATTATTTCTGGCTTTTTATGCTATCACATGCTACTTTTGTAGTGATTTGGCTTTATTCAACCATTTTGTTTCAGAATAAACATTTAGTAACATCTGGGTTTTGTTCTTCTGAGAAGGAGAGGTTGTTCCGAAAATGGCATCAGCCCACCCCTAAATCTAAGTACATGTACATCCTATCTCCTAAGTAGACACTAAAAATAATAGTGTGTATTGATATCTTTCTTCTGCAGTCAAATGTAATAACAAGCAAAGTTTTGTGTTGCATTAAGTGAGCTTATGCTTGGGGTGACTCTGACATTAAAACCCCACTAAAAGATGCGCTGGCAGGAACAACCAGGAATACATTTGAAGTGAAAAGAAATGGGAAAGTACAAGCTGGAAGACTCTGAGACAGAATGTTCTTGTGTTAAAACAAAATATTTTTATCAACATACTCGTTTTCCACTCTTGCTTTTTAATACAAAGAACAATGAACTACAACATGATGGAGGGAGGAAAGGTTCAGATGATCCCTTTCCAGAATTGAAAGACTACAGTATGTGAGGAGGCTATGAATTCCTGTAGCTGGACACGCTCTCCCCTTCAAACCCTGAGCTTCACCCTTCCTGAGGGCTGTTCTACACTGGTACTCACACAGAGGCCATTCCTGCATTCCTGAAGGCTATAACCCAGAGCTTTCCAAACTGTGTGTCGCCACACAACCCGGAAGTGCTGATCATCATCAGCGCTTCTGGGTTTTCCCGCGGCGACACACCAACGGCGGCCCGCAAAAACCTGAAAGCGGCAGCAGCGCTTCCGGGTTTTTGTGCGCTGCCGCAATAGCGGCACTTCCAGGTTTTCCCGCAGCGACACACCAACAGCGGTTGGTGTGTCGCCGCGGGAAAACTTTGGAAAGCCCTGCTATAACCTTTGATGCATCCTTTCAATATTTGTAGGCACCTGAATCCCCCATCCCAATACACAGGTCTTAAGAGTAAGGGCATAATAGAACAATGTAGTGATTCCAAAGCAAGATTTAATCCATATTTGCTCCAAGGGATCCATATTAGTATGAACCCCCTTTAAAAGTCCACCTAGTGCAAAGTTGTTGGGCAGATTAATTCACTGATTTGGAAGAAGTGTTTCAGACCTTGCACGAGTGCAAATGCACCAACTCTCTGCTCTTCATTGAAAGAACACAACGAGGTTTTCCTAGGAGGCAGAAAAAAAAGTTGCCACTGGTTTGACGCATTAAAACAGAGGCATGTTTTTTCAGGCTCACATGGAAGGCTGAACGAAGTCAGGCTGCTTTAATGAATAGCAGGGAGGTGCTGGGCTCTCACTGCCACAAGATCTAAAAGGTTTCTTCCTTTTGCTGCAGTGGTTCCATAGCAACCCACTTACGGAGCAGTAGAGAGCAGCAAGTAATTCTGCCCAGCTACATGCAATGAGCAGCTGTTCAGGAGAACAGTGAGTAAAGGCTTGGCCTTACCTGTCATTCTCCCAGTTTACCACCTGAAATAATTGCTTTGTTCTGCCTAATGGTTAGGGCCATTCCTTGTAAGGTCCTATGTCTACCAAGTAAAAGGGTCCACTAAATTACTACATTAGAAAACTGTTATATTATATTGCAGGCAAATTGTAGCATAATTAATTTTAAACTGGACATTTTGGCACAAGCAAATGTGATTACTGAGCGTGAGGTAACTGTTACAGAGGAAACCCAGTTTTAAGTACAAAAGAAAAGTAATTCCACCTGTGGGCATCTATGAACTGGAAGTTAAAGTGGAAAACATTCAAAATCAAAACATATGGAAATGATTTATAATTGTATCTTATATTGAGCTGCTTATCTTAGGATTTAAACTAAAAGGAATACTGGATTTAGTAAAGAAGACAACCTACAATAATAGACTATTATTTTACTCAAGTGAATGAGTAAATTTAACACGGAATATTATCTAAAATTATTTACAATGAATAGGATAATAGTTTAAATGGGATAGATCGCTATGACTGCCAGTAGTTGAAAATAATGATAAATTCATTATTTCACTACTCATTGATACCAGCCCCCCACCCAAAAAGATAGCCTTCATTTATGCCTAGGCTCTAAATAGTTAACTTCATTTGAAAAAGGAAAAAAAAATATTACTATTCTCAGTAGGAAAGAAATTGAGTGAGTTGGCAAGGACTAAATATTTCAATACTTTGGATGCCTCATATGGATTTTGGCAGATGCATCTCACAAAACTCAATGCATGATTATGCACTTCTAACATATCTTTGGGAAGGTAATTTTTCTTTTTAGTTTGCTATTAGGTTTTGAAGTTCTTAAAGTTTTCCTATGAAACTGCAAAGAATAGTTGAGGGCACCGAAAACAGAAGATTTAATGATTTACAGGGCCAGTTCTGTAATCCTTGCTTCAGGGCTGTAGTGGTTTGAGGGCAATTCCCCTCAGAGATAGGCATCAGGCACCCCAGAGAATCTTTCCACCACTTTTCCAGCCCAATGCCTCACTCTACATGATCTTTTCTCCGAGGAAGCACTGAAGACAAAGACACTGGAAGAAGAGAGAATAGTTTTGCCAGTGCAGCCACTTCAGGGAGAATATAAACAGAAACTTCCATGGTCCCAGAAAAAGTTCCTGCTGAAAATCTTAAGTACACAGAAGTCTAAATTCTAAATATAAATAATGACATGTTATTATAGCAAAAGCTTTTTCAGTCTGCTTCCTTTTGGTACAAGTTTGTAAAAGGTAACATAATGAGAAAATAAACTATGGAGACTTTTGAAAGTGAGAAGTAGATGTTGCGCTGCTGGTGGAAACAAATAGGAAGATGATGGTGATAAATAGCATAGGTGAACTTCTGGAAAGAGGTAAGAAAATTTGGATATAATAATAGAAGAAGAGAGCTGAAACTGGAGTTGGAATTGGGTTATTTTTAGCAAAAGAGGTAGGGAAAAAATAATCTCTTGATGGGCAGTCTACAAATATTGTCAATAAATGAACAAAAGGTGGCAGTTGGGGGAAATTAATCCAAAAATATACCTTTTAGTTTAGCACACTGTACCCATCCTCTTACTTGCATTTTCCAGCAAAAACAGGATTTGCAAACTGAATAGTATATTCTTCATTTTGTACAGCAGACTACATCCAACCTCACAGGCTTGCTATTGAGATATAAGGAAGGGAGATTCCCATGTAAGTTACTTTGAACTCTTGGGGGGTATGAGAGATCTAAACCTAAAAAATAAATATATAAATATTTCAGGTTCATTCATTGGTTCCCAGTTTCTTCATTTTCACTCTGTGTGCCTTTTTCTGAAGGATATGAATAACTTTCAATATTCTCACTTTTTTTACTGTGACTCAATATTCTTTTTTTTTTTACTGTGTGAGTCCCAGCTTTTACCACACAGTCAGGTCCCCATAGCTTAGCTCTCACTGTAAGATCAATACTGGGTTGTTGCTATGTATTTTGGAGTTTTGTTTATTTTTCAGAAACAAATATAATACAACATAAATGTATTGACAGTTTGAGATTGCCTGCACATCTGATCAATGCTCTTCCATCTCTCTTCCATCTTTAATGCTGTTTATTGTAGCTGTTTTACAGCATGACTTCCCAGAACCATTACTACAAACTGAGAACCTATTTTGTCTGATTCCATAGAAATGCATATACCATACCAAACTGTAGTTTAATTTGACTTCTTTTAAAAATGAGATCTATTACAACTTTTTATGCATTTACTTTGACCTTTCTGATGTGAATAA
Organism: Charina bottae; assembly: GCA_023362775.1. Lineage (NCBI taxonomy): Eukaryota > Metazoa > Chordata > Lepidosauria > Squamata > Charinaidae > Charina > Charina bottae. The sequence continues at coordinate 51,433,765 of JALMGJ010000005.1, forward strand.
AATGTGCTCTTTGATTATAGTAATTGGCATGCAATATAGTTGAATTCATCAGAGTGTCAGCTATGGCCTAAGTCACTTTGCCATTTCAAAACATGAAAAATGAAGATTGCTGCAGAACTATTATATCATCTCTCTGTAGTTCAATGAAGCTGTAGTGTACTGAAAGATTAAAGTGGTCCCCCCGCCCCGCCCCCTGCAAAAGTTGCATTGTCCCCCTTGCAGTTGCTCTGTGGACCATTGCTGGATTACCAACTGCTTCTGGCTGACCTATGTCAAACATGTGAGTTTAAGAACTTCCTACTGATGATGTCAAGACATTTAAGACATCACAGGAGATAAAGATACACATTTAACACACAGTATGTTACCTGGGATTAATGAGATAGCTTGAAGATTAATAGCCAAAAATAAACCAACCCTCCACAAATGTTTCTAGCTTCTTTTTAAATTAGTAGTCATCACCATATCTGATGGCAACGAATCCTATCATTTATGAATTATATCAAGAAATATCTCCTTGAATTTCTCTTCATTTAATATCAGTGGATGGTCCCAAATTGTTACATAGTGAGTCAACAAGGAAAAACTCTGTGTTCACATTTTGTACATCAGCCAGTTTGGTGTAGTGGTTAAGGCACCACGCTAGAACCCGGGAGACCTGGAGTTCTAGCCCTGCTTTAGGCTCAAAGCCAGCTGGGTGACCTTGGGCCAGTCACTCTCTCTCAGCCCTAGGAAGCAGGCAATGGCAAACCACTTCTGTCTTGCCAAGGGACTTTTCCAGACATTCGCCAGAAGTCAAGGCGTGCATACCCCCTCCCCCATGGTTTTATATACCAGGTCTCCTCTTACCTGCCTTCATGCTACATGAAGGATCTCCAAACTATTTTGATGTTTAAATTTTATAGAACAGCATGTACTTACAGTACATGCTGCGGATATCTGGCACATGTAGATAAATAACATACAATCAAATACAATTAAAATAGAGACCATATGGAAAACATAGTGTGTGTGTGTGTTTCAGACAACACTGTTTAATTACCCTTGAACCTTAACTTTTCAAAATTCCTGGCTAATATATTTAGGGTCTTGGGGCAGCAAATTATTACATGTGGAGCAAACCCAACTTTTCTTTGCAGTAAAGCCCCAAGACTCTTCACAGTTCTACAGCAAAGTCAATAACTCTCCTTGAGGTCCTCCACATAAGCCCAAGCAACTTGAACTGAAATAACACACTCTCCTGTGTGGTGTAATGTAGAGAGGCCATTCATATTTGTGGAATACTGAATACTTACAACATGCAGCTCTGTGTGTGTTATGTCTTGCTTGGCTGCAATCCTTTTTCATATATTCTGGTATATGGGTGAGGGAGGAAAGCATGGAAAAAATATTGCAATCATATTTGCAAACAAGCCCATTTATTGCTGCCAGATGCCAGATTTCTCCAGAACCCTTCATGATCTTCTGTGACCAGGTAGCTGCTTTCCCCTTGATTCCCAGCTGTGTGTTTCTTGTCACTTTCAAAAATGTCAAATATAAAAGAGCCAAGCAGGTGGTCGTTTGAAAACACAGTGAGTTGGCATTTTTAGGTAGGTGGGGACTAAATTTGGAGTGGAAACACACAGCTTCTGAGCCTCTCGCTGCTGCTCTCAATGAATAGCAGCCGTTGTTTTCTGCTGCCTTAGCACAGTTTCAGGACCACCTCCAGCCAATCAGCCCTCTGGTATTTAATTATAACAACATTCTTAGCCTTTTCTGCTGCTGATGCTTCTGCATGGGTGAGGAGGGTGGGGGTGGGGGTGCTGGATCAACTTTTGGAGCCAGGCAGGCCTGCCAACAATAATTTGTCTTATCCCAGAGGGTCTACGAAGCCTGGAGCAGGTTCCAAGTTCCTCCTAAACTGGCTGTTCAATTTAGCTTCTCTACCAGAGGGCTTGAAAAGAGTTATAGAAAGGCAGATAAATACATGTCTTGTTGCAAGCTTCCCTGACAAACCAGGCCCTGAACAGCAGTGATCTCATTTCTGTCTCATTATTAGTGAGGCCAGATTTTTTTCCATTCACAGGTCATTGAGTATGAACTAAAATAAGCAAAGTTGGTTTTATTCAGATCATTTTTTAACCCGCATACAAATGTAACACTTTGTAGAAGAATTTGTTCAGAGAAACTATTTCTTTTCTTCACAATTCATCTTTTCTGGCGTGCAATTAATCAGATGTAAGAATTTGATTTCTTGCTTAGATGTTGATGCCTTGAACAAACTGTTCTTCCATAAACTAATCAAATTGTGCTTATGACATGAGCCTTTCTATTTTCCATTCAGTGTGCACTCACACACACAAACACACACACACACATATGCACACATGGCATTGTAATGAATGAATTATTTTTATGATTCAGAAGAATCAAATCCATAAACAATTTGAGTACTCCTGCAAATTCCAAAAGGAAGGTGCTGAAAGATGAGGTTAAAACTTACTGCGAGTCTAACTAGGTTGTGCAGGAGTTTTAAGGATTCATGGTGGGGTAACATCACTTGCTCTCTCAAAGAATTGGAGCCTGGGATCCAATACTGTGGTAATGCCTTTGACTGGATCCATTCACTTCTGTGCAGTTAAATATAAAGACTCTCCAAAAGCTATACTACAGCAAAGGTAGGACAGGACTTGGTTCTTCCAATGTAGTACTTGGCACTGATTTCAAATATTGATGTGGTCCTAAAAATAATTTCCAAGATAACTACCTGAAGCAAATGAGCAACCAGGTATGAATATACCTTCAGTTCCTTTATTATAACCATATGAATCTGATCAGCTGAAAATAGAGAAGTTATCAAACTTATCTACTTTATCACCATATATACTGTACTTCCTGAATACCTAGATACTACTATTGCCTGAGCCAGACTATTCTTTCAGCAAAGTAGCTGTATTCACCCAATACCATTATCTTAGCAGATGCATTCACACAATGTACTAAGCGTGATAAGGTTTAACCCTTGTTATTTTTTATGGCATAATGTGTTGTATTGTCTGTTTTTGGCACCATAGAGCCCCAAAACTGGGTTGAATCAGTAATGGAATTAAACACTTTATATGAGCATAGGTGGTAAGTGTGCTTTTAAAGCCAGGTCCTGTCTTTTTGTCCAACCTCAACTGAACAGGGGTTCTCTGCAACAGAAATGCTGATAGCAAGTTTAAATTAGACAGATTTGGACTGGATATTTTGTTTAAAGGAAGGTACTGCTAAATCCACCAGTTTTTTATATGTATATACACACACACACAAATAAATTTCCAGTTGAATCAGCAGGCATCTTTCCTGAAAACCCTGCTTCTAAATTCTAGGTAGTTAGGGGCTAGATGTAGTATGGGATAGACACTCTAAAGTTGATTAAAGACCTTTCATTTACTCCTAGAGTAAACTAGAGATGACAGTGAAATGTCAATAAAATTGAGATATCCCTTACAAAGACCAATGTCAGTTCCCCACTCAGATATGGCTGAAATGGGGTCAATCATTCTTTCACACTATAGGGTTGTTTTGAAGATAACAAGGGAGAATCAAGCATTAGGTATGCTATATTGAGGAAAGATAAATATAATATCGAAGATAATATTTGTAGCTCAGGGTTGAACTGTGGAGTCCTTGGTGCTCTCTGAGCCTTGTTGTTTTCTTGCAGACGTTTCATTGCCAGGCTAGGCAACATCTTCAGTGCGAAAAGGGAGTGGAACTTGCTCTCTGTTTATATACCCTGGCTTGTCCTGCCTGTGTTGGTGGGGGTGTTGTACTCTCCTTGGTAGTACCTTGATTGGGTTGTTGTTTGCTGCTTAGTTGATTGACTGAGTTAATAGTTCCTTGATTGGGGTCTATTGTGTTGTTTGATTGCTCCTCTGGTGCTAATCTTGCTGTTAATCTTTGCCTATCTGGTTGTTGATTGCTGGCAAGGAGGTGTTCTGGTCTTCTGGCTTTTCTATTGTCTCTTATGAATGGTATGTAAATGTTGTTTACCTCTATGTGTCTGTTGATGGCTGCTTTGTCTGAATGCCAAGCTTCTAGGAATTCTCTAGCATTTTTGGATTTGGCTTGGTTTAAGGTGCTCACAGTTTCCCAGCTGAAAGTATGGTTAAGTCTGTCCATGTGTTGTGAGATTAAGGAGTTTTCATCATGTCTTCTGACTGCTAGTTGGCGTTCGTGGATGCGTTCTGCTAGTCTTCTGCCAGTCTGTCCTACATAGTGGCTGTTACAGTCCTTACACTGTATGTTGTAGATAACTCCTGTTTTTTCTTCTTGGGCTACTGGGTCTTTTGGTTTCCTTACAATGTTCTGAAGGGTTTTGGTTGGTTTGTGTGCTACGGTGATGCCGTGTAGTTGTAACAGTCTATTAGTAGTTTCTGAGATGTTTCTGATGTATGGCAGTGTAATCCTTTTCATAGCTTCTGTTGGTTTTGCTGTAGTGGGTTGAGTGGTCAGGCACTTTTTGATAAAGTTGCGTGGGTATCCATTTTGCTGGAAGATGCTATATAAGTGGTCTATTTCCTTTTTCTGGTGTTCTGGGTTGCTGCAGTGCATTTGTGCTCGTCTGAATAGTGTTCTTACACAGCTCCTCTTGTGGGAGGTAAGGTTATTGCTTTGGTAGTGGAGCACTTGGTTAGTGTGGGTAGATTTCCAGTAGACTTGTGTTTCTAGAATGCCATCATTTCCTCTACTGATGAGGATGTCCAAGAGAGGTAGTGTGTTGTTGTTTTCTTCTTCCCTTGTGAATTTTATTCCTTTGAAGATGTTGTTGATGGTTCTTGTGTTTCCTCCAGTTGATCCTTTTTTATTATGATGAAAGTGTCATCTATATACCAGATCCATACTTTGGGTTGTATGCGTGGGAGTGCTATCCTTTCTAGACGATGCATTACGATCTCTGCTATGAGTCCTGAGAGTGGTGATCCCCTAGGTGTTCCTTTGATTTGTTGACAAATCAACCTCTGCCCCACCACCTACTTTCAGTTTGATGGACAAATATACCAGTTGACTATGCATCTTTTTACACTAAATAATTTTGTCCCACAGGTCCTGCAAAATTTCAAGACTATCTTGGTTAGCAACTAATTGTGGATATGAAAAACTGTAATGAGCTACTACATCAATAGCATAGAACTATCATCAGAGCTTAAATTAAGATTGTGGTTCTCCATCAGTGTGGCCAGGAGTACATAAGCTAGAATGAGAAGGCATCCTGGTGCCCTCCAGATGTTGCTCTTCTATTCCCACAATCCCTTCTATCATTGACCATTGTCAGTTTGCTGGTTCTCTCAGGGTGCTGTCACTGGATAGTTGTTCAGAAGGAGCAACACTTGGGTTGAACAAATTGGTGATTGGGAAGAAGACAGAGGACAGATCTCCTGTTGACAAATAGGGTGGATAGTGTCCTGAGTCTGGAATGATTCCATAGGGGAAGTTTTACGGGTAGAGCAATTAAGGCTAGATTGGGGATCAGAGTTAGAGAACTGATTATGTTCAGGGTTCCTGTGGAGATAATTGATTTGCAGGGAAGAATGGCAAGTTGTAGGAGCAACCATTGGATGAATAGAATCAGGGTCCATATAGGGAAGAACCAGTGCAGATGGAGCTGTAGTCTGACTAGTCTGTTCTTTAGAGTCCAGTTGTAAGGGATTATCACCTGTGGATTGATCATCCGGAGGATTATAGAGGGACTGTGTTACATTGATCAACTTGGTGTTCCCTTCATTTGTCAGAGTGAGTTTTGGACTGGAGCGCCTTCTTTTTTTATTTTTTGGAGATGTTTAGCACTGAGGATGAACTTGTCAGCATTTCAACAGGAGGACAACTGGAGGGCAATAGAGTGTTGAGGGATTAAGTTGCAGCAGTCACTGACTGAAACATTGATTTAACTGCCTCAAGTTTTCTTATAATTGTTTGTTGTTCTTCTGTAGGAAGGGTGCCAAACAACTGAGCTAATTCTTCCTCATCCTCCATAGGGTCGACTGATGTCTGGATCTTCTCTTCAATTAAATCAATAGTATTATGCCTCCTTTGCTTATCTGGTCCTAACATTGGAGTTGGTGGAGTGCTCTGCTGTGTGGGTAGTTGCTGGCTGAGATTATGAACTCTGGTGCTTATACCATCCTCCCTTGTGGTCTTGACTCTCCTCCAGGAGTTAGCAGTGGCCGTACACTGCTATTGTGAAAGACACATATAGGCATAATTTGAAACACCCTTAGAAGATGTTTACGTTTGAAAATCATTTTTTTTGTAATAAGAATTTTATTAAGTTTAAAGCAAAGATAAAAACTACAAAAAACAAAAAACCCTACAAAATAGAAAAAACAAAAAAAGTGAAAAAACAAAAAATAAAAAAAGATTTTTGGAGAGATTACAAGATGACTTCCAACTTTCAACAACAAAAATATTCAGCAATTTCCATAATTAATCCCTTACTCTAACTTTAACCCAAATCACATTATTTCTATAAATCATTCCATAAACACATAATAAAAATCTCTTAAAACAATTGCTCTTTCCCCTTATATATAAAGAGAAATAAACAAATATATAAACCTCTAAATCAACTTCCCCCCCAAAGGAACCTATTTATTAAATATTTCCTTCCTGTCACTATTCTATATATTTCTGGCCACTATAATAAAAATCAAATTATAAAAACATTTAAATTATCAACTTTTATATTTAATAATACTATAGCAATCTTATCCCTATTGAACCTAAAACAAAACACTTATTCTTATACCTTATTAATCTTTAAAAAATCAAGCAAACTTTTAACCATTAAAAAAAATCATACAAGCCTTAATGTCAACCCAAATTAATAAAAATCAAATTATAAAAACATTTAAATTATCTACTTTTATACTTAATTATAGCAGTCTTAACCCTATTAAACCTAAAACCAAACACTTATTCTTATATCTTATAAATGTTTAAAAAATCAAGCAAACTTTAAACCATTAAAGAAAAATAAAACCATACAAGCCTTAATGTCAATCCAAATACATATTCTTAATTTGTGTAAAAAAAATCAAGCAAACTTTAAATAATTAAAGAAAAATTGAATCATACAAGCCTTAATATCAATCCAAATGCATATTCTTAATTTCTTATCCTACATCAAAATATACCAGAGCATTTACTTGTCTCCATCTTGCGCCTAAGGCATTTTTCATAATAATATTAAAGTTAAACAGTCCAACTGCCCCCCTTAAAAGAAAATCAAATTCCTCGGTAGAAATCTTCCCATACAACATAGCTCCATTCTCATAACAATCCTTCAGGAAAACAACTTGGACAGTATCTTGCAAGTTAAAGTTAACTCCTTCTTCACCAAAGTATGTCCATCGCCTGGCATTTCTTGAAAGAGATTATTCTCCCTGTCAGGAAAGAAATCCCCCTCTTGATAAACTTCTTCATCCCTTCGCAGAACATCTTCAGCCCGTTGACACATTTTAGCACTGATATTTTCTACAATATCCTGAATATCTATCTTGTATAATGGCTTGGCGAGAGTCATAAAAAATCTCTTTGAAATCCGAACGGAACCCAGAGCGCAGCTCTGCAAAGATTTCTTTAAGGTCATCCATCTCAGTAGATTATGGCACCCTCTGGAGACTTAACTGAAGCAGATCAGAGCTAATGAGTTAATTCAAGGCTTGCAAAGTTATTAAATGAAATTGCCAATATATATACTGTATATATATGCTAACCAGCAACTACAAAAAATGAACAGAAAAATGGAAAATCAAAACAACAACGTGTAGGAAAAACTTAAGTCCTTCAAGTTAAATACAAAAATAGTAACGGGGAGATGATTAATTATTCTAAGTCCACCTTAAAATTGAACAGGAAGTAAGCCAAAGACTAAACAAAAGGTTTTTTTAAAGTTAGTCCAGAAATAACGATGAGCACCAAGAGAATCAGCTTTTTCTTGTTGTAGAAAGCCTCTCTTAGGGGAAGAAAACTTAAAAATATAAATTGGGTGGTTTAGAATTGGGGGGGGGGCTCAACCTAATGTCTGTTAAGGCTACAAATGCGGGCTGGACATGATGGCTTCCCAGCCTCCTGTCGTATTTTACCAGGTCTTCGCTGTTGCGATTTTCAGGCTGCAAGCGACGTTTTGGAGGATGAAATGGGATGATTCTGAGCTTTTTCTTTGCTCATGAAAAAGCTCTGGGCTTCAGGTAAAAAAGCCTGACCCCCCCCCCAAAAAAAAAAATACATTGTCAGTTCTGTCCACTGGACAAGGCTCGTGTACAAGGCTGTTCAGTCGGCCATGATCCCCACCGGAAGTCCAAGTCTGAAAATCATTGAAGGGAGTGCAAAATGCTTAAAAGTCAATATTATTCTTTCAAGTCTATGCCATCTGGGAAGCCAGGAGATTCCTGTAAGCTCACTGGAATATGCTCAACAATGAAGAAGTTGTGAGAGGGAGTGAAGTACTGCTTATCTATTGTGCCACCTGCCTTCATTAAAAGGGTTAATTGCAACCTGGAGTAGAATCCTGTGTCGCTGCAACACTAGCTCGTCCCTGGCAGTTTCCATACATGTGGGATCTTGTGCAGCATGTGGGTTTTGAGTAAGTTCTGGAGCAACTGAGTTGGTGGCTGACTCCATAACAGGTTTAGTTATATGCTTTTCCATTATAGGCTTAAGTTCATCAATTTTATGACTGGCATCTAGCAGCTGATCAAAAATTGCAATGACCGTTTTGGCAGTTAAAAGGCAATTCTTAGCAACCAAGTCTACATCGATGTTTAACTTACTTGTGGCTTCAGAAGTGTCCTCCCCTCTGTCTCCTACTGAAGCCTCATCATCGGCGGAAGGGAAACCATCCATTTCCCAGTCAAATAGGGCATAGGATTTATTAGCAGAGATTGCGAGGGGGGAAGGGGAAGGGGAAGGAGAAGAGGACTTACATGCTGGGTCCTTATGTTGGAACAGATCCTTCAGTTTTAGCTGTCTGGAGGTTGCCGCAGCCTTGGAGTGTTCGGTATGCTTGGAAGTTTCTCTTTTTGAAATCTCAGGCTTGTTCTTCCCTTTGGTCTTTCCCTTTGAATTCTCTTTTGTTCCTGTCTTGTAGCCATTACTGCCTCACTTCATCGGCAGGTGTCCGAAGCTGTTGGGTTCCAAACTTTAAAATCCTAATCCTATCTAATCCTAATCCTAAAATTCTAAAATTATTAATCCTAATACAGGAAACTAAAATTACTAATTGATATTAAATAAAATCACTAAATAAACTATGTTAAAACTAAATAAAAGAGTGACTAAAATAGAAGAGTTAAGAGCTCACTAAAAATGCTGTCACTCTGTGGCCATCTCATTGGCACCATACTTGTACAAAAGAACTTTGCAGTATTGGCCTCTCTCCTGAATATTTAGGCCAACTATCTCTGGACAAGGCCAAATCAATAGTAAAAGAAAGAATTAGGGACATTATGTCTATGAAGGTTCTCAGTCATCCAGGTGGAATTGTCTGTAGCTTGAATCATGTCAACTGGATTTCTATTTTCTTAGTGGAAACGTTTCGCTCCTTATCCAAGGAGCTTCTTCAGTCTGAGCAAAGTTGGTAAGGGAATCCTAAATATGTTTTTATACATATTTAGGATTCCCTTACCAACTTTGCTCAGACTGAAGAAGCTCCTTGGATAAGGAGCCAAATGTTTCCACTAAGAAAATAGAAATCCAGTTGACATGATTCAAGCTACAGACAATTAGGGACATTGATCGCCAAAATGATATTACCAGTGCTCCCGAATTCTCTCGCCAAATTCTAGATCCTGTAGCTGCAAACCCTCTACTGCAGGGTATCTATACAATCTCTCCTTAAGCAAATATACAGTATACATGCCCTCCCTTCAGCACTTCTGGCAGGAAGATTTCATGGGACTCCTTATTCATAGAGACTTTGCCCTTGTGGATCCAGGGAGGTAGGAACTCTTGCCCATGTCCTCATCCTTTTTATGATGCCCCAAGACGTGCTCTGATCTCCCCAATTATTTCTAAATTTGTGGGTCATACTGATAGATTTTACATTTATTTCATTTTAAGGGATGCTGATTCTACACTCACACACCTGGTGACCAAATATTTTTATCAAGCTATACAATTATGTAAAATTTTTAATTAGATATATTGTTTTACTATTTTATCGTTTTCCTTTTTCCTGACAATGAATTGTTGAATTAAACTATTTTCTTTTATTCTAAAGGCTGGTCAAAGACTGTAATAAAGTCATTCATTTCATTTCATTTCATTTCATTTCATTTCAATTCAATTCAATTCAATTCAATTCAATTCAATTCAATTCAATTCAATTCAATTCAATTCAATTCAATTCATTCATCATTGACCATATTGGCTGTGGCAACATGGACGATATCCAAAATATCTGGAGGGCACCAGGTTGCCTACTTGTAATCTAAAAAATATTAACTCCCTTTTGTCTATGCTGAATCATCTCTCAGATTATATCCTAAATTCTTGACAATTTGGTTCCTTATACTGTGATACTTGCTTATGACTTCATATCAAAATGACTCTTACTTTGCCAGGCTTTTTTCCACAGCACAAAACAGAGCATGTGTTAATGATGGCAACTGCACTCTCAGTTGACTCCTGGGAATATCCATTAGGCTACAGAGCAGAGGAACCGAAGAGAACTAGGGATAACGTCTGCTGAGAAACCAGCTGCTCTGATCTCTGCTAAGAGATGAGCTGCTTTGTCAAAAAATTGTATTGGAATGTAATTTCTTGCCCAAAATGCATGTTCTGAGCTGAGAAATGTATGGCAAAAAATAAGGAGTTCAGTATTTGAATAATAGTTTTGGGTTGCTTCCATGGAGGTTTTTAATATACACTACTTTAGCATTTATTGTCAAGAAGAAAATCTGTGTGGTCACCAAGAGTCGACAATGACTTGATGGCACATAATCAATCAATCAATCAGTTTCAATACTTTATAGAACATTTGGATGACATTATTTTCCCTTAAGTCATCAGCTATTTTCTCATTAGTGCTTTTGTTTTCTTCTTTTGTGAACAGGATTAATCCATTGTATTGGAAAGATCCAGAGCAGACATGTGATTGCTTCCCAGTACTTCACTCGTGCAACCTTGGGATGGGGTGGGGGGCTGGCTTCAGTGTTTTCAGTCTTGCTCATTACTTATCCCCTGTTCAGCTATGGCATGCTACACCCCAGTTCTGATTCTTCATGCACATGTTTCAAACACCTGCATATATACTTAAAAAAAATTATCTCAGAATGCGAGAATACTATAAATTTGTCAGCTTTCCAGTTCAGAGGAGAAGAGACATTTTCCCACATACAGCATGTGGTCAATCAATCTGCAAACAAGTTCTTTTTAAAAAAATGTTAAAGAATGGTCTTGTATTCCTTTATAATAACACTGATTCTGTAGAGAGGAAAAAATTGCAAAAAGCAATCACAATTCTTTTTGTAGTTAATGCCTAAAGTATTCTTCTCCAGGGACACTTCTTCTGCACACTAATCTGCCTGAGCTGATCTCATGAACATGTGATTAAAGATTTCATTGCAAATCATGGCTTCTTTCACTGGCTTGTAACATGGGAATACTGATATTATGACATTATGAGAAGATAATTCAGCAAGGGATGCTGAATAGCTTGAGTATTTTGAAATTCTGGAAATCTGTTTCTTTTTTTTTCTTCTTCTACTATTTTTTTAAAAAAATAGTAATTCATAAAAATGAATTATTACCTATGTGCATGCTCAAACTACCATTGCATTTGGGGGATTAAATAAGAGAAGGGGAATTAAGAATCCAAGAACTTCCCATCATTGTCTGTTGGGAATGTCTATGTTTTTTACAGTTACAGAAACGGTGTGACATACTGCAATGTCACAAATGGAAAAGGAGCTGAAAGAAGAACCCTCAAACGGATCAAGCAAATGATTTATTTATTTATTATTACTTTTTTAATGGATGAAAGGAAGCATGCTTCAAGGAATCTGGAAAACTGCCCATTAACAATAAGCATTTTATTAGTTACATGAGAAACAATAGGAAACATGGAAGAAATTATGTACTTATGAATCAAAGAAATGGATAAGGGGATAGGAAGTATATGGGGCTGATAATATCTTGGAGAACTTTTCTTCAGAAGCCATATGAAACAAAAGCAACGGGGGAATATGACCCAAGGCAAACACTTGCAGAGGGGCAAAACAAACTGATTCCACCACTCCTGACATCATGCAATGTTAGATATCTCAAATAATCTGCAATTAGAAAAGAATTCTTAGTACCATTTGATGAGTATGGTAGGAATAGAAGAATCTGTAATGTAGCAAAAAAAGTGACAAGATTTAGATTGTAGAAAGATAAATTAGAAATATATATATATTTATTTGATCGAGCAGAATAAAACAGAATCTAGAAAGAGCATTCTGACTTTTATTTTATTGTTCGATTCTTCCAATATTTCTATTTTACATGTCTGACTATATTTAATCTTCATCTATAGTCGCAGATGAAGATTCTTAGCAGTGTCAAATTTAGGTTTAACAATACACCTCTTCTTAGTCCCTTCTTAGTCCCTTAGTCTCTTCTCTTCGATTGACACCTCTTCTTAGTCCCCACTTTGATTACTGAGGACCAAGGTATTCCATGGATAAATCACATAGCAGATAATATGCTTCAAGGCAGAGATTCCTGTGGGACTTGATGGGCTTTGCTTTCTACTTTTATACATGTATGGTAGAGTTGATCATATTTAGAGCAAAAGTCATGAGACAAAGTTCATTACAGAGCAGAAATTGTTTTACTACTTTTTCAGTGAGAACCACACAAAAAGAATTATAAATACCCTAAGAAAGTAAAATAAAGTAATAATGGAAAATATAGAAGTTAGCAAGCTTGATACTGTTGGAGTGTGTGTTTTCTTGCACACGCAGAGTATCAGAAAGTGTTTAGCTTCAGAGACCAATAAATGATGCCAGTCATTGTAGTAACTTAGTTGCAGTTGTGTTAGTTCCTGATATAAACAGATACTATTTACAGTTTCCTTCCAGATCCCTGGAAGTGTTACAAAATCCACATACCAAGTAGTAGAAACAAACAGAAGTACAGTCGTAATCAAAATTATTCAACCCCCATTGCAAATCAGGTTTATTGTCAAAATTTAGACTTTCAGCTGTTTGCAGTGAACAAATCAAACACAAGCAATTGAAATAGCTCAACACAATGCTTCAAGTGGTGTACCCAAATTCAACTGAAAATGCAACTTATAATGACTTCTCCAGTCTCAAAATTATTCAACCCCCTGAATAGAATCCATCACAACAGCACACATACAGTACAGTATGCAAAACAGGTGTTGTCTCAAGCACACCTGATGCAACTAATCAAGGGCTTCATTAGTTGCACCAGGTGTGCTTGAGCTGGAACACATGAAATACCTGAACTGGCTAGGGGTTTGTTGGGTGTCAGATTTGACTGCATGTTAGAAATATGGCTAAGTCAAAAGAATGGTCTGAAAATGTAAGAGAAGAGATCATCGCCCTTCACAAACAAGGAACAGGATACAAGAAGATCGCGAAGGCACTGAATATACCTAGAGACACCGTTGGAAGCATAGTTCGCAAGTTCAAAGTTAAAGGAACAGTGGTTACACTACCTGGACGGGGCAGAAAAAGGAAGCTGTCAGTGGCTGCAACCAGATTTCTGAGAAGGCAGGTTGAGAGAAACTCTTGAGTGACTGCAAAAGACCTGCAGCAAGACTTGGTGGCAACAGGCACTGAGGTTTCAGTGAGCACAGTAAGGCACGTACTAAACACAGAAGGTTTCCATGCCAGAACTCCAAGACGTACACCACTACTGACCCAAAAGCACAAGAAAAGTCAGCTCCAATATGCTCACAATCATATAAATAAGCCACAAAAGTTTTGGGATTCTGTTCTGTGGAGCAATGAAACAAAACTGGAACTTTTCAGCCCGATGGAACAGTGGTATGTCTGGAGGAAGAAGAATGGAGCATACGCTGAAAAGAACACTCTGCCTACAGTTAAGCATGGTGGTGGCTTGGTGGTGCTGTGGGGTTGCTTTGCATCCTTTGGCACTGGAAACCTGCAGCGTGTGGAAGGCAAGATGGATTCATTGAAGTATCAGGAAATCCTAGGAGTAAACGCCATGCTGTCTGTAAGGAAGCTGAAGTTTGGGTGTCATTGGACCTTCCAACAGGACAATGATCCCAAGAATACCTCAAATTCCACTAAGGCTTGGATGCAGAAGAAGTCCTGGAAGATTCTACAGTGGCCATCACAGTCACCTGACTTGAACCCCATAGAAAAACTCTGGTGGGATTTGAAGAAGGCAGTTGCAGCATGCAAACCCAAGAATATTACTGAACTGGAGGCCATTGCTCATGAGTCTATTAGTTTTAGACAGTGAAAAAAAGGAAGTTTTACAATTTGATAAATGACAATTAGCACCAGAATCTAACACCCAGAAATCAGAATCATGTTTTTCATGAACTTGTGCAATATGTGTTGTTTGAAGAGCCTTCTTTCACTTTGCCATATTGTTCTTCTTTCCTGTCTTTTGCTCTTTGGGCAATAAATTACAGTTTTTCTGTAAATGTCCAGCTGAGCCACAATTGAAACACTGGCAGCTTGGTAGGGCTGTGGCCTCAGCCTGACTGCTCTTCCCTTCTCTCGCTTTTGCACGCTGTAGCTTATCAGAAGAAATGGGTGGAGCCGAGTGCCATTCTTGTTGCTTCTCCCACTCAGCAAGCAGTCTTCCAGAAACATATGAAGGAGTAAGTTCAGCCTCGGGCATTGCTTATAGGGTGCAAATTAACGTGTCCCACGTTTCATTCAGTGAGGATAAAATAATGTATGCTTTTGTTAGTGGTATAAACTCCATTCCTCTCTCTTGCAATTCTACAAACAGCTGCTTTATGTAGTTTAAATGTTCAGGCAGGATGCCATCCTCTGACAGATAAGCTTTATAAAATTTTCTAGTCAGAGAAACCTTACTTCCAGCTGTTGCTTTTATATGCAAATCTCTTAGTGCCTCCCACAGTTGTTTTGCAGACTGTAAACCATGTACATTCACTAGCTGATTATCTTCAACTCCCAAAATAATGGACGCTCTGGCACGTTCATCCAGCCTAAGCCATGCATTGGAGGGATTTGCTGGAGTTGGCTCAGCTATCGGGGACCATAAATCTTCCCTCCAAAGATACATTTCCATTTTTAAACTCCAGTTTATGTAGTTAGTATCTGATAAACACTCTAACAGCATTCCTAAGTACTGATAAACATCCATGGCTTCTATCTTTACAAAGCACCTCGTAAATACCTCAGCAAGGCTTTTCTGCAAACAGATAACTGCTAGAAGCCTCCCGGTAACTTCAAAGAGAAAAACACTTCACTTGCCTTGTTTACTTGTCTTCTGATTCAAACAAGCTGCTGCTGAGATGGTCTCTCTTTGTGCTTTCTGGGCCCATAACCTGTTGGAGTGTGTGTTTTCTTGCACATGCAGAGTATCAGAAAGTGTTTAGCTTCAGAGACCAATAAACGACACCAGTCATTGTAGTAACTTAGTTGCAGTTGTATTAGTTACTCATATAAACAGATACTATTTACAGTTTTCTTCCAGATCCCTGGAAGTATTACAAAATCCACATACCAAGTAGTAGAAACAAACAGAAGTATGAGCAAGTAGAAACAGGAGTAGAAGCAGTAAGTAGCAAACAGCAAGGGGCAGGCAGGTTCTTTTATACTCTTCAGCCTGGATCATGTGCTGCCTGACCTTTTAAAGTTTGCAGGTGTTTACCTAATAAGGCTTTATTGCTTTTGAGGACTTACTCCTCAAAAGAATAATACACCAACAGATACCACATACCAACTTATAAATTTTAAGCCTTAAGTTTTAATATATAATATAATAATATAATATATAATCCCATACCATTTTATGCATAGTCTTACCCACTTTAGAGCACAGCCAGGGGAGGAGGGGAAGAGGAAAATGTTACATTCTCTCTGTGGTCACCTTTCCTGGTTTGAGGTTGATGATTTTCATGTGTGAACGTATCAGATTTTATGTGCTTAAGGGAGTCTATTGTAAGAATACTCCCTGTTATTCAGAAATAACTGTGAAAAACATCTTTGGGGCATTACCATAAGGGTGTTGTCCAAGTGTTATTCACCTTTTGAACTCTTGGCTTGAGCCAGTTGATTCCTCCAGGACTTCTCCCTGTCTGCTATCTACAGTATGTTCTATCCCTAAGTTGGGGCTTTGCCTATTAATGGTTAGTTTATCAGCAAACTTCACAGGAATTGTGACTAAATCAGCAGACAGCCTACATCAATCTTTCCTGGAAAACTAACATGCAGGGCTGGCTGGATGATCAACAACAAAATGGCTGATTAATTTTTTAAAATCTGATCTACTGACAATGGCAGGAGCTAGTAAGACAAAGGCTGATTTTGTAGCTGCGTGGAAGAAAGGTGTCAGAGCTTCTGCTTACTCCAATGCTCTCCCTGTTTTAATATCTGACAACAACAGGACTATAAGAGTGCAAAAGATTTGTTTTGTTGTTTATTCATTCAGTCGCTTCCGACTCTTCGTGACTTCATGGGCCAGCCCACGCCAGAGCTTCCTGTCGGCCGTCACCATCCCCAGCTCCCCCAAGGTTGAGTCCGTTACCTCCAGAATATCATCCATCCATCTTGCCCTTGGTCGGCCCCTCTTCCTTTTGCCTTCCACTTTCCCTAGCATCAGCATCTTCTCCAGGGTATTCTGTCTTCTCATTATGTGGCCAAAGTACTTCAGTTTTGCCTTTAATATCATTCCCTCAAGTGAGCAGTCTGGCTTTATTTCCTGGAGTATGGACTGGCACTCTCAGAATTTTCTTCCAACACCACAGTACAAAAGCATCTATCTTCCTTCGCTCAGCCTTCCTTATGGTTCAGCTCTTGCAGCCATAGGTTACTACGGGGAATACCATTGCTTTAACTATGCAGATCTTTGTTGTCAGTGTGATGTCTCTGCTCTTAACTATATTATCAAGATTTGTCATTGCTCTCCTCCCAAGAAATAGACGTCTTCTGATTTTCTGGCTGCAGTCAGCGCCTGCAGTAATCTTTGTGCCTAGAAATACAAAGTCTGTCACTGCCCCCACGTTTTCTCCCTCTATTTGTCAGTTATCAATCAAGCTGGTTGCCATAATCTTGGTTTTTTTGAGGTTTAACTGCAACCCAGCTTTTGCACTTTCTTCTTTCACCTTCATCATAAGGCTCCTCAACTCCTCCTCGCTTTCAGCCATCAAAGTGGTATCATGTGCATATCTGAGGTTGTTAATGTTTCTTCCAGCAATTTTAACTCCAGCCTTGGATTCATCAAGCCCAGCACATCGCATGATGTGTTCTGCATACAGATTGAATAGGTAGGGTGAGAGTATACAACCCTGCCGTACTCCTTTCCCTATCTTAAACCAGTCCGTTGTTCCGTGTTCTGTTCTTACCGTTGCTACTTGGTCGTTATACAGATTCCTCAGGAGGCAGACAAGATGACTTGGTATCCCCAGATATTGGCAATTTGGTCTCTAGTTCCTCTGCCTTTTCTAAACCCAACTTGTACATCTGGCAATTCTCGCTCGGTTTAGAAAAGGCAGAGGAACTAGAAATCAAATTGCCAATATCCGCTGGATAATGGAGAAAGCCAGGGAGTTTCAGAAAAACATCTACTTCTGCAAAAGATATAAACAAAATATTTGATTAATTGCTTGAAGCTGATTGTATGAAGTAGGAGATGTGGAACCATTTTTCATGGCTTGTACTCTTACTTGGCTGGCCTTGTCCAGAGGGTGGTAATTGAGGATTAGAGCTATACTGTATGATACTAGTATCACAGGCTCCATCAGGGCTTAGTTTTATTCATCATACTATTTAACACCAACATAAAGCTCCCAGGAGAGATTCAAGTTGTTGCTAATATCTAGATGCTATCCAGCCCTGAGTCACTATTTTGTATTTGTCCCCATTTAGTAGAATTTGAAGTTCTAGCAAAATATAACCTACAATATAATATAGTATTTCGATCTGTAATAGAATATTATTACATATAAAATATTGCATTATTTTAAGGTTGTCTGTGTGTTTCCACATATATTTCACACTATTGTCCTTATAAGAGTCTGTAAAGTGGTCTATAGTATTACCGTCATGTTACAGTTGCTTAGTTATAATAAGACCTCCTTGTGGACTCTTTATGAGCTGAAATTTGAACCAGGGAGTACTCAGATCATTAGCTAATTATTCCATGCCACTTCTCTTTCATTAGTCTTTCTGTCCCCATTTGCCTATATTATTTATAATTTATAGCATTATCATTGTCCAGACATACAGTAGTAGTTCTTAAGCATTGCCTTATCTCTTTGCAATCTTGCTACTTCTAAACAAATCCAGTTGGTTCATTTTTCTTTGTATTTTACTGACATTGTCCTGAGTGTGTGTGTATGTATATGCAGCTTTCTGAGCATCCTTCCTTTGACAACACTGATCAGTTAACATAGATGACATCTTTAAACTTTAATACATTTCCTCTCTATAAAACACCAGTCAGCTTCCATGTAGGTAGGCTTCCATTGTTAGTTGTCAAAGTCTACTTGAGTGGATTTCCCACTGTGTCACTTTTGTGTGAGTCAAATCAAGATTATAGGTAACAGAGAAGAAAAAGAAAAAGAAGAGAAGGTTAGACCCTCATTTTAGAGTTTAAGAAAAATCTGCCAGCAGGTTGCAGTTCGAGTTGGTAATATACATGAAAGGAAGAGTCCAAGCTGTGTCACTAGTGTCACTATATTAAGCTTCCAGGAAAAAGCATACAAAACACATTTTGTAGTGGTCACACACAGAGACATAAATTTAGGAACATGATCTGCCTTAGCTTGAACGTAGCTTGCTCTGATAATAAGGAACAATGAGCAGAGGCTATTATGAAATGAAATCCAGGTGCTTGAACAGACTCAGCTTTGAGTTGAGTTCTCCCTGTAAAGAAAACACACACCCCCCATTCAATCCCTTTTTTTTGTAGGTAGGATCTTGTCCTCATTTCCTCTGTTCATTTACCTACCTCTAGATTTAAAAGGTTGTAGGCTCTACTGATGGATCAGTTTTGTGTTAAGTGAAAAAGTGCTCTGGGGAAAAATATAACTTGCTAGTTGGTTAGGTGGGATTTATTTTCATCATTGGATTGTGTGATGCTATTTATTTCCTATTAAAAGTGTCCCTATGTGTAAACATTATTACCTCTATTAAAATATAAGTGGGCAGGTTTGGATAAAAGGATTGACATTCTCCTTTGCAGTGTGAGTGAGGATTGCCATCACATTGTTAAAACATGTAGGAAAGTAACCTTAAGCAACTTCCAGCAAGGAATGCTTTTATTGATTAATCAATGAATACATAAAATAAGCACCTAGTTGCTTTAAACTTAAATTCTCACATCAGCCAAAATGCTAAATAATGCAGCAGAAATGATTTGGTGTATCCTTGTAAACTGAGCCATGCAATGAAGAGAATTCTGCTTTCTTCTACATAGCACAGAATATTCTTAGCAGCTAAACTTAATACTAAATTGTGGAAAACATGCAATATTACATATGCCGCAGTTTAGGAGGGCAGTATTTTATATAATTTAGTACAACATTACAATTAAAATTCTACAGTTATAGCTATCGGTTGGGTATCCACTCAACAGATAGTTGGCATTGTCAGCGTTGACCATTGCTGCATTGCGCAGGATGCAGTAATCCAGCCATGGAAATTGCATGATCAGATGGTTAGGAGAACAGTATTACAAAAGATTCAGAAGCAGTAGTGAGAAAGGAATGGGGAAAGGAAAGGAACAGGGTCTAAATGAAATTTAACCAAAATAGTGCAGAGTCCCAGAAGAAGAATATCATCTGGGATGAAAGGTAGAGTTCCTTGAAGCAATAAAACCTGAAATTGATGGAGTTTATGATGAAGAACAGGAGATGAAGTTTAAGGGAAGGAGAGTGTAACAATGGAAGAGAGAGATTACTTTAACAGATGTATTCTGTTGAGAAGTGGGGAAAAATAAACAGACAAAGCTGCCACCACAATGGAGCATGTAATTAGTCTAGACAAAAAAAGGAACAAATTATGAGCAAGGTTTTCATTTCAAAACTAAACCGCATTACATTTCTGAACACAATTTGTTTTGAGATTATAAAGAGAAAGAAGCAATAGTAGGGCTTTCAGATCTGGTCTGACATAGCTGGAAGCTAATAGTTAGAATTCATGGTATTACTTTGCTGCTACCTGTTGGTTTTCTGGATTTTTGCAGCCCGGATCAAACTCTGTTTGGTCTAAGCTATATAAATGATATATGCAGTCTTATATGCAGTGTCTCCACTGCCAAAACAGTGCAAACAGATGTTGAAAATGAGGTAGGGAATTATATTTTTGTACTTTCAATGGACCAAAAGCAAACACTTAAGACACCCAGTTCTGTTGCCTTAAGATGTTGGAAAATAGATAATCCTGTTATTTCTCCACCCGCCCCCCCAGTAAGTATTTGTGAAGTGTTTGTCAAGCAGCCCCATCCAGGAGGACTAGAAAGGATCTCAGGGATGCCTATAGGGTTAGTAAGCATTTCATCAGGCTTGCAGCCATTTTACATCCTCCTCACTCTAGTTCATGTTCATTTCTCCGAGCTCATCGTGATACTATTGTGGCTCCAAACGATAATGAGATGAAGGGTAGCATTTCCACAGCAGGAGCAATGCGGGAACATCATTAGGAATGTTCTTTCAGAATTTTGCTTCTCTACAGGACATCTCCATATCTAAGACCTAGTCTCCTGCTAGATTGAGAGATTCCCAACAGGGCAAAAGCACTTAATGGAACGCCTGCTCTTTAAATTGCTCTTATTATTTAAGACTAAGGTACAAAGTATATGAGGATATATGCAGGGCACGTCTCTATGTTACCTGTAGATTAGCTGTTTCCATTTTTTAAAGTGAATGTATTGACTTGGGAAACTGGTTTTTTTGGGACAAAGCCTGAACTGATGTATAAAGTTTATATGCTCAATTATGGCATCAGAATACCCTTCTGCAGAGACCAGAGTGATCTGATATAAACAATATTTATATATATATTAAAAAATATGTGTACCAGTGACCAGATTGTGGTAGATTCCTTAGTGCTTCATTTTCAATCATGGTGCTATACAGCAGGTTGATAAATTAAGGGTATCATACCATGCAAACATTGTTTTTGAAAATTCAGTAAGAATGACAGTAGTAGTTATAACAATCCATGAAGCATTTGCATATATATAGTTTCAGCTTCTCTGCCTTCCATCAAGGGAAGCTTAGCTTGGACCTAACTGATCCTGGTTTAAATCTCATGATTCTGATTTGCCATTTTCAACCCAATTATCCCCTCTACCCTTTCTTCATACTTACCCTTCTCTTGGGTACCGTGTTTTTTTTTCACTTGTAAGAGAGAGGAAAAGGTCTTTTTAAACAACAAGGACAACAATGTAAGGTAATTTGTGATTGCCATTAGTGGACTGCTAGGACCACTGAATGGAGCAGAGCTTAGTGCAGAGGAGCAATAACCACACACAGAAAGGAGTTTTTATCAAAATAGCATTAATGAGCATGTTAGAGAAATGTAGGTTATTGACCTTAACACACTTAGCCCACCCAAGCATAAAGAATTACATGCTTAGACAAAGTAGTTTCAAAAGAGTTCTTACTTTTATTTGGTCCAGTTCAGTTACATCCAGTCTGTTAGGAGTAATTCGTCTTCTGTGTTTTCCCTAAATTATGTAGACCCCTGGCCCTCTTTGCTGCCAGGGGCTGCGTGGAGAAAGGGGAAAGCTTCTGGAGTTGACATGGCTTCTCAATGGAGAGGAGCTCAGCAGCCGCATGCTCCTTCGATGGTGGCAAAAGGCAGAGAGAGAGAGAAACAGGAAGTGGGAGGAGCAACAAACAGCTTCCTCCTGAAGCACATAAAGAGTCATCCTAGAGTGTTCATCTACATGCTAATGAGGCATGCTGATTTGCTGGGACCTCCAACAATTTGGAAGACAATATTCATGAAAATATATTTTGAATAAAATATAATGAATTGCACCATGTATGCCAGCATTAGAAAAATATAGTGATGCTTAAGAAACAATAGCCATTGAGATGGTGATATAATTTGTTTTATTTAAAAGGTGCTTGCCTGTACCAAAGGAACATCTAGTTGTACCTATCTGTTGCTGCTGCCCTACCAAAGATAGGTTGATGAAGGGTGACTGTGCAGAACTCACCACTTTGATGATTATAGGTGTGGAACATCTTTGTGCCACTTCAAGAAACAGAACATCTCCTTTAATTCACATGTTGAGGGAGAGTCTATAGAATCAATTGGAGGGAGTCAGAGAAGGAGATTCAAAGATGCTGGCTGAGCAGCATATGAAGTTAAAAGCTTATACAGGGCTGGACTTGTTCTTGGAAGGAAGGAATTATGGGAAAGCTGGGAAAATAGAAGCTCAGTAAGTGACTTTGCTTATGTATTCTTTGGCTGGTTTTGCACTCACCTTTCTCTCTCTGCCTATCTGTAGTTGCTATTTAAGCTGGTCTGGTCCTGTGCTCATGCCAGTTTGACTCCAAGCTGTCTTTAAAAAAATCCTGTCTGGATTGAGATATTTTAGCAACAGCTTTCAAGGTATTCAGTCTTGATAGGGTAGCATGTCCTCCTATTGGACAATTTCCTTGCCGCTAAGCACTCCCACATTTCTGTTCCAGGAAAACAACAGCCAATTGACTTTCTTCCTGTGTGGGGCTCTTACCAGACATATATACTTTATATGTGTGTATACAAACACACACACTCAAACTAAAATTGGATTTATCTATACAAAATCAAAGCATTGAAATGCACATACATGTCACTTATAACAAGCAATTTAAAAACTGTTTTCTTACTACCCTGTTCATTTATAACACCTTTTAGAAATAGCCTAGCCATGAATGCTGTAATAGACTATTGTCATAGCACATTCCTTATAACAGAGCTTTCCAAACTGTGTGTCGCGACACAAAAGTGTGTCGCCACACACAGTCTGGTGTGTCGCCACACAACCCGGAAGTACTGATCATCATCAGCGCTTCCGGGTTTTTGCACGCTGCCAAACTTCCGGGTTTTCCCGCGGCGACACACCAACAGCGGTTGGTGTGTCACCGCGGGAAAACTTTGGAAACCCCTGCCTTATAAGGTTGCTGGTTTAAAACCTGGCAGTGTTTTTTTTAATTATTATTTTTCTTTCCTTAGCTTCCCTTGCTTTCATTCTAAAGTAAGTCCAGCAATGCAATATTTCATGTTTTTCCTGTCATTCAAGATAGAAAGGTTTCGTCCAGCTCCTAAACTGGTCAAATAACCCATTTGGCAGCTGGGGATGAAACTGTACTGCCTTAGGTGACTGGAACAATGAAACAATGCTATGCTGGACTTTTAAAAACCAGGATAAAGAATGAAGATCAGGAGAAGAAAAATATTACCTAAAAAAACTGCCAGCAAGTGTTATAACCACTGTGCTATTAGAGCATTCATGGCAAAGGTAGCTCTAAAAGACGTTAGAGATCATATTAAGCACTCATTAAATTGTAGGAGTGTTCCTGGTAGCCAATAAACTGCTTGAGGTAGCCTGCAAAAATTTAAAGCATGTTATTTGAAATGGGCCCAAACACTCAAGGCAACATAGCATGGAATGGTATATGTCTATGAAGGTTCTCAGTCATCCAGGTGGAATTGTCTGTAGCTTGAATCATGTCAACTGGATTTCTATTTTCTCAGTGGAAACGTTTCGCTCCTTATCCAAAGAGCTTCTTCAGTCTGAGCAAAGTTGGTAAGGGAATCCTAAATATGTTTCTAGGTAGCTGTGTTGGACACTCTGAACACCACATCCATAATTCGGAAGAATTTGTTTCCAAAGCAAAGATCCTGAAACTGGATACAGATGAAACTATGGTCTCCTTTGATGTGTCCTCCCTTTTCACCAGCATCCCCACCACTCATGCTCTATCCGCTGTCAGGAAGAGACTAGAAGAGGACAGCACCCTTGAAAGGAGAAGCCATCTCAACCCAAACCAGATCTGCCATCTTCTGGACCTGTGTCTTAACACCACTTATTTCACATACAGAGGTGACTTTTACAGACAAAAACACGGCTGTGCCATGGGTTCTCCTGTGTCACCCATTGTGGCCAATTTATGCATGGAAGAAGTGGAGAAGAAAGCACTCAACACATTCCAGGGAACGGTGCCCACCCACTGCTTTAGGTATGTGGATGACACCTGGGTCAAAATCAAGACCCAGGAAGTACAGGCCTTCACGGACCATATAAACACTATAGATGCCAACATTAGCTTCACCAGAGAAGACACCAAGGACAACAGACTGGCATTCCTAGACTGTGAAGTCTTCATTGGGACCAGTGGCAAGCTAGTAATAGGGATCTACAGGAAACCCACACACACAGATCAATATCTGATGTTTGACTCCCACCATCCACTGCAGCACAAACTAGGAGTCATCAGGACATTGTCACACAGAGCAGAAACCATCCCCACCTCCATGGATTCCAAAAAGAATGAAAATCAGCACCTGAGAACAGCTCTGAAGGCCTGTGGATATCCAAATTGGGCCTTCACCAAATCTAAATCTACCAGACCTAAAACAGCGACAGATAGGGCTGAGACTCAGAGTAAACGAAAGAACCTGGTCATTCCCTACATGGCTGGTGTGTCTGAAAAGATAAAACGGATATTTGGCAAACACCACATACCTGTATATTTCAAACCCACCAACACACTGAGACAGAGGCTTGTACACCCCAAAGATCAAACTCCAAAACACAAGAAAAGCAATGTAGTTTATGCAATCCAGTGCAGTGAGGAGTGCTCTGAACTTTACATTGGAGAAACCAAACAACTTTTGTACAGGAGGATGGCCCAACACAGGAGAAGTAACACCACAGGACCAGAGTCAGCAGTTTATCTTCATTTAAAGGAAAAAGGACACTCATTTGAGGACATTAATGTTCACATTTTAGACAGAGAAGATAGGTGGTTTGAGAGAGGGGTCAAGGAATCCATTTATGCCAACTTGGAAAATCCTTCCTTGAATAGAGGTGGGGGCCTCAGGCACAATCTTTCTCCCATCTTTCTCCCGGCTCTGTCTTCTGTGCCTAGGAAGATTAAGACCATTTCACAAGCTCAACAGCAGCATGGTGATCTTAACAATCCTCCTTTAGATAATAAAAGGACTTAAAATAACATCTCAATACAACCATGCCCCCAGGTGTAAGGTCACACAGCTACCTAGAAACATATTTAGGATTCCCTTACCAACTTTGCTCAGACTGAAGAAGCTCCTTGGATAAGGAGCGAAACGTTTCCACTGAGAAAATAGAAATCCAGTTGACATGATTCAAGCTACATGGAATGGTATACTTCAGAAGTGGAGCCAAAAATGTATTCTGAGGTCACTGTAATTTGTTTATTTATTTATTTATTTATTTATTTATACTGTAACTTCTATTACCGCACCATCTCCCCCAAAGGGGACTCTGGGCGGTTTACACACATAAAAATTAAAATTACCTATAAATAATTATAAAATACAATATGTAATCGTTATTAATAATAAAATATATAAAATCCAAGAGGCTATACAATGATCTTCTAAAAGGGCTCTATGGCACCAGCCATCCCCATGAAGTACTATTCCTATTCCCCTCCCAAGCGAGGCGGCAAAACCAGGTCTTTAAGTTCTTCTGGAAGGACAGGAGCGATGGGGCCTGCCTCACCTCCGGGGGCAGAATGTTCCAAAGGGCAGGTGCCACTGCCGAGAAGGCCTGCCTTCTGGACCCCGCCAAGCGAAACCCCCTTAACGACGGGGTCCGAAGCATGCCCTCTCTACATGATCAAGTGGGACGGTTTGAAGTTATGGGGATGAGACGGTCATGGTGAGTGAAGAGTTAATACAAGGCAACATTGTCTGTTTCTGCTCTCCAGAAATGGTTCACTGACCTGTTCTGGTAATGGGACTACAGGCAGTGCAGATAAGTCAACATTCTCTCTCTCCCTCCCTCCCTCCCTCCCTCCCTCCCTCCCTCCCTCTCTCTCTCTCTCTCTCTCTCTCTCACACACACACACACACACACACACACCCCTTAATGGGCATCAATACATACTGTATCATATTTATAGCATATAACATTTTTAATATATATAGCACATATAGCACATTTATAGCATATCACATTCTTAATATTAACTCTGTCATGCTACATAGGAGATATAGAAATAGAGATATTCACTGATAGCCATTGAGATGTACTGTCTGTCTGTCTGTCTGTCTGTCTGTCTTGTTCTCCAGACATCTATTTTTTTTACTCCTACAGTAAAACATCTATTTTTTTATTCCTACAAATACTCCTATAGTGGAGTATTTGTTACATAAACGACCACTCCCAGTAGTCCTTCCACAGACCAGTCCCAGAAAACAGAGTTAGGAAGCAAAATGAATGATCTCCACTGCACAGTGCAGCAGAATAGTGTAGAAGTAGTTCAGGGGATGAGGGTGTTCTGCCATCTCTGTAGGGGAGACTCATAAAGCAGAGCTGTCTAGTTGCTTTGGGAAAGAGAACGGCCAAACCACATATGTTAAACTGTTTATTTGAAAGGTTAACAAGTTTCAACATTTATCAGAAGAAAATGAGCATGGATTATATAAACCGAACAATCCAGAAAGCCCCAGTGAAATGTCCTTGGATCTGCCACTTGCCTTTGCTTGTAACTTTCTAAGACATAGAAAAATAGATTTGCTCTTCTAATGAGTAAATGTCACATATATTTTCATGTTCCAACTAAAAATTTCATTTGTTAACATGACTGTAAACAAATATTTGAAGAAAAGGAAAGAGCTATTTATTTCTAGATTACTGAAATTAAGACCAGTGAGATGTGTAAAGAAATTTACTCATCACAATTTCCTTGTTCTTGCTAGAAACAAATCAATACAAAGAACCAGTGAAGCTCAGCAAAGGCCTTGAAATGGAGGTGAAGAAAAAAAAACGTTGAAATCACCTGCAAATCCTGCAGCCTAAATCTCTGTAAATTTACCTGAAAGTTGGCACCCTCTTCAGATGGCCTTGCTCCTAAGAAACTGTGATTAGATCAAAGGTTTTGCACTACTGGTTTAACCAAAACAAAGCAAATCCATAAAATACTAGATGCAGTTCATAGTCATCAGGAGAAATGTAAAGGTAAAGGTAAAGGTTTCCCCTGAACAGTCGTGTCCAACTCTAGGGGCCAGTGCTCATTTCCGTTTGTTAGCTGAAGAGCCAGCGTTGTCTGAAGATGCTTCCACGGTCATGTGGCCACATGACATGCGCGGAACGCTGTTACCTTCCCACCGAAGTGGTACCTATTTATCTACTTGCATTTGCGTGCTTTCGAATTTCTAGGTTGGCAAGAGCTGGGGCGAGTGTGGGAGCTCACTCCGTCACGCGGGACTAGGGATTCGAACCTCTGAACTTGTGATCTTCTGATCATCAAGCCTGGTGTCTTACCCGCTGAGCCATCGCGCAGCATAAAATAGTTACATTCTTCCAGCTATCAAGTAAAAAACATAAGTGCTAGGAAATTTTAAATTGTTTCCCAAAATCCAATCAGAATCTGCCTTCATATAACTTAACTCTATTATTTTACGCCCCGCATTCTGGAACAAAATATAACAGGTCTTGAAGTTCTAGGTAATATTTTTTAGATATTTGAACAGGGTGATTACATTCCCTCCTTCCCCAGTTGTCTATTGTCAAAGTTAAACAAAGCCAACTTATAAAATTTAGACTAACCTCATTGCCCTTCTCTGAACCTGTTCCAATTTCCCTGAATCCATTTTGAAGTGTGATGCTGAGAAGTAGGCACAGTACTCAAGATGGGATCACACCAAAAAAGAGTAAAGAGGAATTATTACTTCATTTGATTTTGAAATTTTAGTTCTGTTAATGCATACTAAAATTGTGGTTTTGCAGCTATATCACACTGCTCTGATTGTAGACAATTAGTTTTAAACAGTCTTTTTCAGAAACACCATTGTCCATCCTGTGCTTGCCCATTTGATATTTGTTTCATAAGCCAAATATTTGCATGTCACTCTGTTAAATTTCATTTTGATACTTTCAGCCCATTTCTCTAACCTATCAAGATCATCCTGAATTGTATTTCTGTCTTTTAGCTATTGCACCCAATTTAAAAACATTCTCTCCAGCTCTTCATCTAAGTAATTAATAAAAATATTGAAAAGTAAATGACCTTTGACTGATCCTAGTGGTATCATAGTCAATATCTCTTCTATCTGATGAGGAACCATTGATGAGCATTCTCTGAGTATGATTTTTTAGCTATATTATATTTAAATAATTTTCAACCTTTAATCTGAATTTTACAGATGAAATTGGGATTGGGAGCATCTTGTTATTTGTCCAAGGCAGCAAAAATGTTCTGAGGTTTTCTGTAAAGGTATATCTCTTCAGGGGAGAGGGCAACTGATTTCATTTCTCCTTGGGCATATCTGTAGCTTGAATCATGTCAACTGGATTTCTATTTTCTCAGTGGAAACGTTTCGCTCCTTATCATTATCATTATTATGGATAAGGATAAGGATAAGGAGTGAAACGTTTCCACTGAGAAAATAGAAATCCAGTTGACATGATTCAAGCTACAGACAATTCCACCTGGGTGACTGAGAACCTTCATAGACTTCTCCTTGGGCAGTTTTGTTATTTTTTGTCTATTTTCTATTGAAATGCTTCCTTGCTTGTTTTGACAGGATCTGCATTGGCTTCCATTAAGTGAGCTCCACATCATCTGCAAAGATGGCTTCTCAGTCTCATCTTTGCTTGTGACTCTTTTGGCCTTAGCTTCTTTAGTGTTTTAGTAGTCACTACTTTTCCATTTATGGATATTCCCAGGCAAACACCTCTAATATAAACTCCTTTTTGTTGATTCCTTGGCCATGTTCTTCTAGGGCAGAAAAAGGAAACTTTACCTGACAGAATCCATTTCCCTCAAACTATCTCACATATCTTTCATCCGTTGCCTTTTACACTTGGGATGGGCTTCCGCTTAAAGATATGCTCAGCCATGACCTAGTCTTTCATTCATCAAGAATAATTTATTCTGAAGTCTATACAAAGTGTCTTATGGAGCAAGGAATATCTCCCACCTTTGCAATGTCACTGTTATGTCAAGATTGAGACAAAACAACACAATTCCAGGGTTATGATATTTAAATCTCTGAGCATTAAAAATAAAACAAAGACATATGCCCATTTTCTTTCTCAGGTTGTAAGGACCCAGCATGAACTCAATGTAGTTTGCCATACAGTTCAACATGCTCACAGTGAGACCAAGTCTTTTATTCATTCTCTTAGCCCAGTTTAGTATAAAACAGTCACTGGGGCTGATTTTCATTTTGATATTGTACGCTGAGCCTATAGATCCTTAGAAACACATGCTGCAGAAAAAGAACATAGGAAATATTAGGAACAAGAAAAGGCTCTATTCACCACACTGATGCCTGTCTTGTGTAATACAGCATTTCCCCCAGGACAACATCTAATTGCTTCTTGAACAAACCCACTGCCTTTTCCTCAACAACCTTGCCCAGTAGGCTATTCCAAACATTTATTATTCTTTGAGTGACAAGGTATTTCCTTCTGTTTCCTCTGAATTTGTTTTTTGAACTTTGATTTATGCCCTAATCCTACCATCTGTCTACATGATATCAAAAGTACCAAATGTGAGTTGATTTTATGCACTCACCTATGATTTTATATACTTTTAATCCTTCTTAGAAAACTCCCTTTTTCTTCTCCCAAAGTTGACTTTTTAAAAAATTAATCAAAACTAATTCTTCTATGTTATCCTCAAAACAAGTTAAGAAAAAAAACCATGGTTGATTCTCAAGTTACAAGAAATCAGATCTGAATAAAAGTATTAAACCCACATTTGTGAGGGAGATTAAACCAACATTTGGGGACCATGAATATAAAGAAAAACAAAATAATTTGCCTTGTATAAAAACTAGCAGAATCTGAGAATATTGAGTTTAGAACTGCTAATCCTGAAGAAGTATTCCTGATGAAAAAAAATATGGATAAAATGGAATCCTGGCATACAATTCACATAGAAAATTAAGATCTTAGGGAAATCAAATGGGTACTTGTTTATGAAATGCACATTTTCTGAAAAAAGTCTAAATAAATGAATGCTATACTGTATATGTCATATATGATTATATGGCATACTGCATTAGTAGTAGTTGATTTTAGTTACAGTCAATGACCACATTCCATACATTACCCTAAAAACTATATCCAAAAAGATAGATTTCACTAAAAACTACATTAGGGACATTAAAAATTCAATAAAGTGGTGCATCATTAATGCACAATAATATACAATGAAATAACTATACAGTCCCTCACCAAGTTGCAATGGCGATTACACAGAATTTTGCAACACTCTTAGATATCATTGTTAACTTGGTGGCTAGAAGGAAGGAAACAGAATCTTTTGAATTTCTACAGTAGTTGAACAAAAATGGCAGGGTTATATCCTTATGCCAGAATGAACAGAAGGGATAGTGAAGAAGAACATGGTCAATTAATTCAACTTTGCCAAGTGAACAGAGACAGGATATCATCAAACCTTTCTTCTAATAATGCTAATGGCAACATGCTACGAACCCCATCAATTAGAGAATGTCATCTGATGGGGTCTAGGAGGCAGGCCTTCTCTGTGACAGCGCCCACTCTATGGAACATCTTGCCCCCAGAGTTGAGACAGATTTCCTCCCTTCCGACCTTTAGGAAAGAGCTGAAGACCTGGTTCTGCCGCCTGGCATGGGAAGGAGGAAGGGATAGTTCCTCATGGGGGTTGC
Source organism: Charina bottae (assembly GCA_023362775.1). Lineage (NCBI taxonomy): Eukaryota > Metazoa > Chordata > Lepidosauria > Squamata > Charinaidae > Charina > Charina bottae. The sequence continues at coordinate 51,464,820 of JALMGJ010000005.1, forward strand.
TAATCCCCTAATTTTTAATGTCCTTCTTTTAATGAACACCTTGTCCATCTGAATTTTATAATCATTTATTCTATTGTACATATTGTGGTTTTATATATTTATCGATTTTATTCTAACTTATTTATTGTGAACCGCCCAGAGTTCCCCATGGGGGGAGATGGGCGGTCATATAAATTAAACAAACAAACAAACAAACAAACATGTCATACTTAGCCAGAGTGAAAACTGGACATAGGATGTCATGGATATAGGGAACAGTTGAAAAAAAGGCTGCTAAATAACCATGCATTTTGGGGCTGGAACTTAGGTCTAAATCAAATACTGTCAGGAATGAGCCTGCCAGGAATGAACCTGCCCCCGTCGCCATGCCAGAGTCGGAGCCGGAGGAGGACGAGCGGACCACTGGAAGAAGCTGGGATGGTACGAAAGGGGAATCTGAGCCAGAGCTGCTGATTGGAGGCAGCCCAGAAGAAGAAACCCCTCCGCCTATCAGCACATGCCAAAGGAGGGCGGAAAGGCGGGCTTGGTTCTTGTCCATAAACGGTGTGAAATTTGAGGATTAAAAGAGCCAGTGCAGCTGGCGTGAGTTGCCAGAGACAACCGTTCGCACTCGAGACCAACGCTGTGCTGGAAAAGCAACTCTGCCGCCACGTGCGATCCCGTAGCCGGGCCTAGCACCACAGCTTGCCGAGGACCTGATTCTGCGCCCTACCTTGCCGCCGCCAAGGAAACCGAACCCAAGCCTGGACCTTGCTGGATAGAGACAAGGTGTCAAGGCCTGAAAGACGAACAGCACTCATCGTAGCCAAACTTTGGCGTTATAGCATTGACATTGCTGCACTCGGTGAGACCAGGCGGCAGATGAGGGTTCATTACAGGAAGCAGCAAGTGGACATCTGTTCTTTGGGAAAGGGAAAGCACAGACTGACAACAGGACTCACGGAGTAGGTCTTGCAATCAAAACTGCTCTGCTGAAGAACATCTCTACTCTACCCACGGGAATAAATGAACACATTATGAAGTTCCGCTTTCCTCTCAGCAAGTCCTGGTATATTACCATTGTCAGCTGTGATGACAAGAATTCTTTTTTATCTCTAAGCCCAGAAATATCCATGCGTCCCTTGTTTCCTTTAGACAATGAGTCAGAAACAAAAATTATTTTCAGTCAGTTACTAGAGCAACTGTGTGCCTTATTGTCTTCCAAAATGCTAACCATTATCCCATTGCATTTAAAAAGCTATCATCTTTTAAATAAAATATTGGACCTGGATCCCATTTTATATTTAAACAACCATGATCCATTTGTGTGCTTGTAGGCAAGCTACTTTCTTAAGCCTCAGTTCTTCTGAAAAATTCAATCTTAATGTTTTATTACATGAGTTACAGTGGAAGTCTGGAAGACTATTTTTCTCAGGTACTTCATAATATGCAAAGAAAAATATCTGAATTTCATAAGCTGATATATACAATGAAACATATATAAGGAATTAATGAGATCTAAATTCCTACAAAGTCATTGGGAAAATTGCATGTACTGATCCATATGTAGCATTTAGCAGAAGATTTCCCTTATATTAGTAAGTGGAAGACTCCTTTAAATAAAACATTGGAGGAAATCAGTAGCAGTGGCAACATTCTCTTGATATTATCAGCAATAGGGTATCCAATGGAATAATGGATTCATATCTCATCACACTGTTCTTTTTTGTCAATTACCAATATATGCCTTATCAAACAAAAGAGAGAAGAGAAAGCACTAATGGTGAACAGATAAAACTGGGGGGTTAAACAATGCACTGAAAATAATTCAATAGTTCAACATGCATTATCCTTAAGAAGATACGCAGTAAGCTCTCATTTGAATGGTTCAAACTGAGTATATCTGAAGAAGAAGTCATAATACTTGAATACACTGAGACTAGGGGTGTGAAACACTATCAATATGTTGTATATTCAAGTACTAATCATTCTGTCATATTTTCTGCCATTTTTAAAGCATTTAAAATAAATATGTAAAGTTTGCACTTTATATGTGTCTTTCCCTAATAATACCTATCTTTAAAATTGTTTTGCATATGCACATTTTGTATGCAACTTTCCCAATATGTATGAGTTAGAAATATTTCAAGATGAACACTAGTAAGCTACACTTCCATTCATGCCATGATAGATACTTTTTTTGTCAGATCATGCTATTTTTCTTAAAAAGAAATCCATGATATATTTCTTTTAATCCCTAACTGAGCCACTAAATTATTTTCAGTGATCCTTTGAGGCCCCCTCTTCCTTAATCAAATGGTGAGTAATTTAACAGGAAACTGTTATTTAAAAAGGACTTGGGGATGATTGGCTGTGAGGCCAACACACTTGCCTAAAGTAATTTTTAAACTTTTCCAAAAGTGTGATGGAATTTGAAGTGGTTCAACTTATAACTTTTCAGATCAGAATAGATGGTTTCTAATATACATAAAAAAGTAAAGTCACCCTCAAATTGAGCTTGACCTTTGTAGATGTATCCATGCTGTTTTCTTGGCAATAGTATGGAAGTGGTTTGCCACTGTCATCTTCCAGGACATCTTAAAATTATTATTTATTTTTTTGTCTCCCAAGATTAGTTTTCACATTTGGGATTTTGAGTACTCCCATTCAAATATTAACTAGGTTTACTTTTGACCAGCTTTTTTGACATAAGCCAAGGTCAGCTATGCACTGTTATGTGCTGTAACAGAGTGATATCTAAGTTTGTAAAATTATTCAATTGTGCTCATATTGATTATATAAATTTATTATGTAGAATAAATATCCCAACTCTGACTAATGAAACTCTCTTAGATTCACATTCTATGAACTATGAAGACAAGACTACTTTAAGGAAAATCTAGCTCTCTTATGGAATTAATACAATGGATGAATTATTCCCAGCTAAGGAAAAGTGAATGTCATAGAATCATAGACTTGGAAGGAATGTTAGAGGTCATTTAGTCCAGCTCCTTGCAAGTATAGAATCCACTAGAACATCTCTGACAAATATTCATCCAGATTCTGTTTGAAGACCTTCAGTGAAGGAGAGCTCACTGTTCCACTGGCTGACAGCTCATACAGTCAAGATGTTTTCTTCTGATGACTAGCCTGATTCTCCTCACCCATAATTTTAACTCACTGCTTCTGATACTGCCCTCTTGGGCACTAGAGGATACATCCCCTCCTCCTGTCTGCTCTCTAGATATTTGAAGATGACTATGGTATCTCCTCTAAGTAGCATTTTCTGTAGGCTAAACATATCCAGATCCTTTAACCATTCCTTAATAAGACTTGGTTCCTAGGCCATTTAGAAATCTTAGTATCCCTCCTATGAACTTGTTCCAATCTGTCTTTTTTAAACTGTGGCAGCCAGAATTTTATACAGATGACAGGAAAAGCAGACAAAGAACCACACTGAGCCTTAATTCCAACTCTAGTTATTTATTGTTCTTGCCGTACAAGACAGAATCTAGCCAGACTAAAAACACCCTAACCAACCTATGGGTAAAATACTCAGCGAGGGCTCTAAGATGGAGTGACCCTGAACCTCTTGACTTTCCCACCAGTGGAATCCTGACTGTGAAATCGTTTATCTCCCTGGAATGCACCCCCTCCCTCCGAGGAAAGAGCAGCAGCTCTGACATCCACCACAACAGCACTCCAATTTAAAATAATAATAATAATAATAATAATAATAATAATTATTATTATTATTATTATTATTATTTATTAGACAAATTTAAATGGCTGCCCAAGTCACACACGGTAAGTCTGGGTGGCTTACATAATTAAAATCCATAAAACAAAACACACACCCCATGGCAGCAACAAACACACTCAAATTAACTACTTGATTGGCTCCATAGCGACTTGGGGTCCCCAGGCCCACTGACAAAACCACGTCTTCAGGGCCTTCTGGAAAAGGAGCAAGGAGGGGGCCATTCTTATCTCTGGGGGAATTATGTACCATAGGGAGTTGTTGTTTTGCCCCATTTATAAAGGGCATCTGCACATCTACCATGACCCATGCGAATTCGGTTCAAGGTTGTCCATATCACACGGGGCTAGTCAAATCCAGGTGGTTTTTCCAAGATGCAGGGCAAGCTTCAACATTGTGGAGGGCAGTTTCCTAGCCAATGTTGTTATTGAAATCATCTTCTAGAAGAGCTTTAGCGGTAGAAATGGCTGGATGTCTTGATCTCAGCCTGTTTCGCTCCAAGCAAGCTACGTCATTTGGTATTGGTAGCTGGGGATTACCACTGATTACCACTGGGGATTAACACTGGGGAACAACGACTGTTTGCGTCCGTGACATTCCTTAAGTCACACGTGTCCCCTGGGTGGTGCTAAAGAACAGTCACTTCGAAGCAAGCACCTGAAGTGTCGAAGTTGTGGTAGCCAGTCAATCCTAGTGATCTCCTGGCCATATCACATCACACCAAATTATAATTAGAGTATTAAGGGTGCTATAGGAACTTAGCTTTTGCAGCAATCTTCTCAAGCCAATTTGAGAATGGGCTAATAAAACCATATTGTCCGAATATTAATAAATCTATTAAAGATTTTGGGCATATGTGTATTTGCTACATGCAGAAAACCTGGTAAGTCATTATCATAAAGATTAAAAAGCATAGGTGCTAATACGCAACCCTGTCTAACACTGACATTAATAGGTATACTCTTAGTCAGGGATCCATCTACACCAGTGTGAATTTTCACCTGCGTATTAGAATAAAGAGCCTGGGATCCATATTTAGATCTGCCAGTTTCTTCCACAATATATTTCTATTTATCTAGTCAAAGGACGCACTTAGGTCTATAAATGCGGTAAACAATTTCTTACCCATCTTTAAATGCTTTGATACAAGATGGTATAGGGTAAAGCAATTATCTATGCTGGAACGCTTGGGCCTAAATCCTGCTTGTTCCTCCACCAAGAGGTTATTCTCCAAAACCCAAACTTCAATTTTGTTCAACAAATGCTGTGCATACATTTTGGCAACAATTCCAATAAGGCTTATAGGTCTGTAATTGTTTGGATTACCTCTATCCCCCTTTTTATGTAAGGGGACAATAATGGCAACTTCCCAACCTGCAGGAATACAACCAGTATTATTTATAAAAGTAAATTACCCTGCTAGTAAGGGCGCCCACCAATTCATGTAAGTCTTGAATAGTTCTGGAGGCAGAAAATCTTCACCAGGTGCCTTATTAGATTTTAATGAACGAATAACAGATTTAATTTCTAAAACAGAAACAGGAGGCCAAGTGGGAAGATTATCCAAAGTTTGCTTATCTGTAAAATCTTGATTAGATTTAAAAAAAGAGATTAGAATAAAAATCCTCCCAGATTGAGGCAGGAATGGGAATATCAAAATAAAATTTATGTTCTTTCAATATGCCTGAAACAGCATTCCAGAAGAAGGCTGAATTTGACTCTTTTGCCCAAACTTCCAAATCTGACCGTAATTTGGCTCTATAGGAAGCTTTCTTAGTAGCTATCAGTTTCTTATAATCACGCTTTGCTTTCAGCATATTAGTAAGGTTTTCCGGGATGGGACACCCTCTAGCCCGGCGCATTGCAGCTGTCAAACATTTTCTACTAAGAAAACATATAGAATCAAACCAATTAGCTCTGACTTGTTGTCTATTCCTCAGCGGGGATTTAACAATAAGGAATTTTCTCAGCAAATGTCTTAAGTCGTCATAGCAAGCCAAAATTTTATCTGCGCCTAAGGGCGAATAAGAAATTAAATTTCTCCAGGTCTGGGGCTGTACATAATCCAGAAAACTGGATAGTGCTTCAGTATCAACTTTAGCCCATTTAAGTTTTCAATCCTGTCTCACTTCCAGATTTGCAAGAAACCTCTAATCACAAGGTGAATTTTTTCAAATATCAGATCTTCCTCGGAAAGAGATTAAAATTGGTTGGTGATCACTGTCTTCTCTCACCAAGACTTGTATATCTGAAAACATAACAAACTTGTCTCTTGAAACACATATAAAATCTAAAACACTACTAGAATTACCTGAATAATAAGTAAAAGGATATATAAAACCAGGGTCCCTACCACCTAAAATGTGTAAATCGCAATTATAAATCATAGAGACCAGTTGTGAACCTGCAGTATTTTTTTTTTGATCTCTAGAATGCCAAGGAGGAACAGATAGTAAGTAATCCTCGGGTATATCACCTGAGTAGACAACATTTTGTAGGGAAGCCCCCACCCTGGCATTAAAGTCACCTACCAAAACTGTAATAGCTTTTGGACATTTTACCTTTAGCTTTAAAATTGTCACTTCCAAATTTGCCCATATATTTGGTGAATAGTAAGAAGAATGAGGTGGAAGATAAACATTCAACAGTGCCAATTCATATAACTGAATATCAAGTATATAGAGGCTTATCTGGGGATTTTCCATTTAGGTATTAGTTACAGTCAACATTGCCTCTCTTCATCATAGTCTTATTCTACAGTACAGCCATCATCTATCTGCTCCGTTCCAGATATGTTGGAGCTGATAAGGATTGTTCCCTAAAAAACAAGGTATCACAGCACTGGGAATGGATGGGTTAATATATGCAATAATTTAAATATTATTACATGCCTTTTGCTCTAGGACATTTTTGTATCTATTGGACAGATAACATTGCCTTGGCTACAGTCAAAGTGATCTCACTTTGCCTCACATTGCGTTCCCTCTTCTTGGCTCTGACAGGCCTTTATTTCAATGAAACGTTTTTATGAGTATGTTGTACATTTATCTTGTGGACTAAAGCCACAGAAGAATGCTTTATTTACCCCCTTTTCAAGCTATGCACTCATTTGAATTAAGATGATCCCACACCAATCTCCTTGATTGCAATTACATCTAAAGGAAGTAAGAGAGAACTGTTCAACTTCATGTATTGGTAATGTATTTCCCTTCCTTATTTTTCCTTAGGGACAAAGTTGCATGAGAAAATTAGGCACATTAAGCCTGAGAAAATCATGAACCAAAAGACATATTTTATATTTTAACAAGAATTCTCCTGCTACCAATTACAGACATTCTTTAATTCAGGTATTTCAGCATTAACAGGCAGTTCTATATAATAGAATACAAAAACATTTTTGATAATTATTTAAGGCCATTCAGTATATGCAAAAGGTTAATACATTTTAATTTCCAATAACGCTACAGACTCCAGTTCTCAGAATGCAGCATAACCAAGAGAAAAACTGTTTGATGTTTTAATTATGCCTTAGAAAAATGCTGAATGTGTTATAAAATAAAACGGGGGGGAAGGGGGGAGGATGTCACTTCTACAGAAAAAAAGTACATAACATTAAAAATGTAAAATGGAATAATCAGAAGGTTGATAATAACACTGTTAATCAAATAGTTGTTTTATGCAAAGGAGGACAATAAAGTAATGTGTATTGATTACAAGCCTTCCATGAGGAAAAACAGGGTAGAACTTTTAAGGAAGCATAAAGCTTGAAAGAATGGAAAACAGCATTGTTTTTAAAAAGCAAAGAAAGCCATGTAATGTCTTCAAGATTATATTTAAGATTATCCAGATCACTAACAATTCTCAGCACAAAATCTCCTTGGATTTAAAACTTCCGGATTAATGCACTGACCTACTAGTCTCTGATGCAATAAGTTCAAAAGCCAGCTGGGTATTTTCACTCCAGATGAGGCTCTGGAGACTGATCCTGATGGCACAAGGACCATTTCCTCAGTGAGACTGAGAGAAGTTGTTTCGAGGGAAACAAGGAATGAGGACCTGAGTAGTTGGAATGACCTGAGCCAGATGTGTGGAGTTACAGTAATGTAAGCAAGAATAAAGATAATGGATGGAGTGGAGGAAGGGACAGATCTAATTCCCACCTGCCCGGCCTGTCCATCATACAGGGCAGAAGATAGTGAAAGGAAAGGAAAAGGAATCAGCTAAGTTTTGCAAAATTTTAGGAGGAAAAGCCTGGCCCAGAATTGTTATGGGGAACTATGCCAGACATAAAAATATTTTTCTTCTCCCAACACTATGCAAAAATAAAACAGAGATCAATGTATATTAATATCTAATAAATGTATACTATACTGTATAATATATATGCATTAGTTAAAAATTAAAGTACAGTGCTGCTGGCTCTGAGGACAAGGCCATTCTGTTAACAGTACTAGTGGAAGATGGAGATTGCTTGTTATCAATTACTCCCTCCTGCATTGCCCCATGCCAGAAGAGCACTAAACCCATGCTCAAAAATATTCTAAATGTCAGGTTACAAAGGTGGAACACCTTCATACCCGCAACCTGTTTGGGCTGGTTGACAGGTGCCTAAATTCACTGTTCCAAGCCCCTGCCTACATTTGCTCAACTCTGTCCCACTCCAGGTTGGAAAGAGGGACTGGTAGTTGTTTTTCCCACTGTCAGGTGATGCTCTGCAGGATGGGAAAGAAGGAATTCACCCATTTTTCCTTAGTGTGTCCTTCTTTAACAGAATGGCAAAAGAGGGAATGGCAATCAGGACAGAAAAAAATGATGCCATCTTATTTTTTTTCTGCTGGCTCAAGGATTGGTAGATAACACTTTAATGTCTCTGTCTGTGCCCTGGGTCAAATGTGAAGAGTCCCATATACAATTGATTACAACAATCCAATTGGAATGTTGTCAGAAAATAAATCACTGCTTACTAGTTATCCCTATCTGTGAACAGCTTTCTCTGGTAAGCCAGCCAGTGCTGGCAAAAGGCACTCTTAGCTATCAGTGCCCCTTTAGTGACAACGTTGAATCAAACTATATCCCCAAACCATAGTCTTTCTTTTCAGGGGAGAGCAACCTTTTCTGTACACCCAATACACACCCAGTGTTTACCCAGGAAAGCCATTTTGTTATGGGACCACCATCTTGCCGGGTTTCATCCAATTTATTAGACATCGTCCTGCCCATTATTGAACTTCAGCATCTGTACACTCTCAACCAATTCAGAGGAAACAAAAATACAATGGGACCTCATCAACTTATTTACTTACTTACATATCTACTTACTTGTTTGCTAACTTACTAATGTCTGTCCTACTTCTCACTCCTTGCCTCAAGAGCAGCTCACTTAATTTAAAAAAGAGAGTCCTTGCTCTCAGGTTCATAGTATAGAAAAGAGAGATGCACAAGGGTGGAAGGGAGGGGAAAGGGCCCATGAAAAATATGCTGAAGTTTATATGCAACTGAAGCTGAGCTAATATCCCCTCCCTTGAAGAACAATTTCAGTTCTTGGTCCTTTGTCCAATGAACAGGGATGACATCATCCCAGATAAAAGCTGGAGCCAGACCATGCTGCTTTTCAGTTCTCCTTTTCCTGGTATTCCTCAGCAACAACTGGGAAAGTATTCATTACAGGTCTGCCCCTGTGCCTGGTAAAAGGGTCAATATGTTCTCCCCTTACATTATGACTTTCATGGGGAAAAGGGCCATTCAGCCTTCCAGTGGCCCTTGACCCACTACCTAATTAATTTCTCCTGAGCTTGTTTTGATCACCTTGGACTACTTAGATGAGGATGAGTACAGCTCTGTAAGGCCCTTAGGATTTCTCATTGGCTTTCTCTTTTTTCACTTTCACTTTTGGGAAAGCCAATGAGAAACCCAAGAGGCCTTCAAGAGCTGTACTCATCCTCATCAAGCTCCTTGCATAAGTAGTCCAAGTTTTCTTTTTTTATATAAGAATGTTGTTGAGTTTAACCGAAGATAAAAACTACAAAAAACCAAAAAAAGAAAAAAAAAGGGAGTGAAAAAACAGAAAAAGAAAATCTTTTTAGAGATTACATAACAAGATGACTTTCGACTTTCAACAACAAGAACATACCACAATTTCCATAATCAATCCCTTACTCCATGTCTAACCAAAATCACATTATTTCTATAAGTCATTATAAAACTGAAAACAATTGCTCTTTCCCCTTATATATATAAAAAAGGAATAAACAAATATATAAACCTCCAAATCCACTCCCCCCCCAAAAAGGAACCCATTTATTTAATATATCCTTCCTACCACTATTCCACACACCTCTAACCACTGCAATAAAAATCAAATTATAATTAAATTTTCTACTTTTCTACTTAATAATACTATAACAATCTTAACCCTATTAAACCTATAAGCAAATACTAATTATTGTGTCTTATAAATCTTAAAAGATCAAACAAACTTTAAAAACAATAGAATACATCTTAATCCAAATCATTATTTTTTATATATTTTCTATCTTGTATGGTTTTAAAAATTTTAAATTTTTAAGTTTTAATTATTGTAACCCGCCCACTCATCCTCATCAAGCTCCTTGCATAAGTAGTCCAAGTTTTCCCTTGTATGGGAGATGGGCGGGGAATAAATTAAATAAATAAATAAATAAATTAAAGAAAAATAGAATCATACAAGCCTTAATATCAATCCACATACATATTCTTCATTTCTTATCCTACCTCAAAATAAACCAGAACATTTACTTGTCTCCATATTACACACAGGGCATTTTTCATATAAAAGTCAAACAGCCCAACTGTCTCCCCCCCTACAAAGCCAGATTCCTCAGCTAAAAACCTCCCACAAAAAGGAACTGCTTCCTTCCCAAAACAATCCTTCAGAGAAACAAGACCAACAATATCTTGCAGGTCAAACTGTCTTAACTCCTTCAACACCAAAATATATTAGTCTCCTGGCATTTCCTCGAAGCCTCTAATCTCGCTGTCAGTAAAAGCATCTTGCTCTTGATTAGACTCTTCTTCTTCTTCCTCTAAAGCATCCTCAACCAGTTGACACATTTTAAAACTGATATTTTGTGCAATATCCCAAATATCTTGCAGAATAGTTTGGCAGGTATCATAGAGAAGCTGTTTAAATGTGGAGTCCTTGGTGCTCTCTGAGCCTTGTTGTTTTCTTGCAGACGTTTCATTGCCAGTTTCATTGACTTTAAACAAGCTTTTTAAAGTCACAACAAAGCTCAGAATGAAACTCTGAGAGTATTTATTTAAGGTCGTCCATGTTTCAGGCAGTAAATTATGGCACCCCCTGGATACTTAGCTAGCACAGATAGGAGCTAGTGGGTTAATAGAAGGCTTCTGAAAGTTATTGAGTGAAATTGAGTGATACTGATGAAAGAAAAAGTATTCTAACCAGCAACTGCGGCAGCCAAAAAAAGTGGATAGAAAAACTAAAGTCTCAAAACAGCAAAGTCAACATGTAGGAAAATGTTAAGTCCTTCAAATTAATTACAAAAATAGTAATGGAGAGATGATTATTTATTCTCAGTCCTCCTTAAAATTTAAATGGGAAGTAAGCCAACAGTTAAATTTTTTTTAAAGATTAATCCAGAAATAACGATAAGCACCAAGAGAGTTCATTTCTTCTTGCTGTAGAAAGCCCCTCTTAGGGTAGAAAAACTTAAAGAATATATACATAGTATTAAAGAATTAATACTATCTCCCACTTGGATTTTTATTTTATTTTATATTATATTATATAAATTGTTGGTGTATATATTTTATATTTTATGCTTTATCTAATTTTATTTATTGTAAACCGCCCAGAGTTCCCCGTTGGGGGAGATGGGCGGTTATATAAATTAAATAAATAAATAAATAAAATAAATAAATACAGTGGGTGATTTAGAAATGGGAAAGGCTTGACCTATTGTCCCTTTAGGGCTGCAGCGTGGTCTGGAAAATGATGGCGTCCCTGACTCCTGTCGTCCTCTTACCAGATTAACGCTAATGCTGTTTGCGGTCCTCAGGCTACGAGGCGACGTTCTGAAGTACAAATGGGATGATTCCGAGCATTTTCTGTCCATGAAAACACTCTAGGGCACCAGGAAAAGCCTGCCTGAGCACCCCCCCCCAAACCATGCTGTCAGGTCTGCCTGCAGCACTTGCGAGCAGAACTGTTCAGTCGGCCATATTCCCACCAGAAGTCCATAAGTAGTCCATGTTTTCAACTACCTGCAGGAGCTGAGTTTTGGCATCACTGTGTTATAGCAGTTCCAGTCTTTCCTGAAGAGCATGTTAAGAAGGTGGTGCCAGCAATTAGTGTTCAACAGTGAGGTCACTAGATTTCAGACTAGATGGTCTGTAGATTTCCTCTTTGATGTTCAATATCTACATGAAACTGCTTGGAGAGACCATCTGGAGTAGTGTGACACACTATGGTTATGACACTAGGCTCTATTCCTTTTGCTTTCTAACTCTAAAGAAGCAATCAATATCCTTGTCATTCATCAACACTGGTGAACAAACTGAAGTTACATCATATGAGACCGAGGCCTTGGGATTGGCCTGCAGTCTCTTCTTGATTGAGTTGCACTCCTCTTAAAAGAGAAACTCTGCACTTAAGGAGTACCCAGAAGTCCCATTTGAGGAAAAAAAATGTGGCAGTTATGCTGCTAAAACAGGATACTGGAGTGTATTATACCTCTGGAAAATCCTAGATTAGTTGTCAGTTCCTTTCCAGATGAAAAGGATACCAGGATAGCTAAATTTATTCATGCAGTTAAGATCACATCCAGTTTGGCAAGTTTTTAAAATGTTTTAAAAAGGAAATGAGTAAGACGTTCTTATTGTGGTTTCCAATCCATCAGTTGAATCTGTTCAAATTATGAACTTGGTTCCTTTCTTGTTTATTACAATAATTCTAGCTCAGAATTTATAAGAGGGGGAAAGTGTTTCAGAACCATTTTTAAATAGAACATATAAAGAAAGTAGTAAAGGACTGCCTAACAGGAAGTAAAGCTTGAGATTTAGTATGATTTTTTTTTCTGTGAGACTTTCCTTACCTCCATCTAACTGCATTGCAAACATGCCCCAGAAACTTCTTTTTTGCTACATCCTCATGTTACTGTCACTTCATCCTTTCCCTATACTGAGACAGCCTTGAGTTATCTTTATCACGCTCATTTTATAAAGTGTATTCTTCCTTACCACATCACAGATTTTGCCAAGGAAATAATTGGGCTTGCTTTACTGGCCTTTCTGCTTTTGGTGACCCTTAGGGTGACCTATAGAGGCAGCACTATTGGCCACTTTAGAATGTGCAGGCACATCCTCTACCATTCCAATCTTTGGCCACTGTCTTCCAGAGCCATTCTATTTTGAGCAGCAGGAAAGTCCAAACTGATTCAAATTAATTAGTTCCCTGTATCCTCCAGGTCTCCAAACTGACTCCCAACTTTGAGACCCAGGTCAACTTGAACAGTAGGGTTGCATAGTGAAACGGGAGAGAGGGACTCAGTTCTTCATCTGCTCTGCAACTTTCCCCATGCCTGCTTTCAAATATAGGCTTAGCAGCCTCCTGGAATAGTGCTAACTCATGTACAAAGGAGTCTAATTATCCCCAGTAATGGGGCTCCCTTTGACTTCTCCTACACAAAACATTTGTGCAAAATTTGTGTCTACTCATTTGTCAAAGCTCACCTCTTCCCCAACCCCAACCCCATCCCATGGTAAGGAGAGCAATTGATAAGTGTTTTCTCACCAACTGGTGATGTTTGGAGGGTGGAGAAGAAAATAAAACCTGTCCTTAACATGCCTTATATACTGTAAATAAGCACAGCAACATTTGCCAGTGGCAGGGTAGGACCTGCCACTGGTAAAGCAAATGTTATGCCGGTGTAGTTTCTGCTACAGTATCTCAAGGACTGGAGGATAGCATTTAAGTTCAGTTGATTCAGCTTCTGGATTTTGTGTTTTTCTGCAGCTGTTGCACCTACATCAACTGGAGTGTCAACACAAGTGTAGTTTCATGTCTGTTTTAGTTATCATTGGCTATGGAAACAGAATTTAGTTTTTGGTCACTCGTTTCCATAGATGTATTTAAGATCCAGTTTATTGTAAGTGTTCTTCTTCTAGTCTTCTAAACATCTGACCATTTTAGACCTTGCTTTATAAGACATGAAAACTTTGGTAGTCGTAAAAACAGCTCTTCAACAACTGCAACTTGTGCAATGCATTGGTTTGGAGTAACTTGAATAAGCTATAATGGTTGCTTCATATATAACACTCATTTATATTGACATCTTAAATAAAAAGCAGCTGAGGTGATTCCATTTACAGAATGTCTTGAAGAATTACAAATTTCACTACATTTGTGATAAAACTATGTTTAAATCTCATATCCAGTTTATCGAAAAAAAGGATTCATTTTTCTTTCTCTTTTGGAGGTTGTTTTTGAATTTCTTCTCAAATGTTTTATCCTCCTCCTCCTCCTCCTCCTCCTCCTCCTCCTCCTCCTCCTCCTCCTCCTCCTTCTCAAGCTGAATTGTCACAAGATAGCAGAGGATGTTGTTGGTAATATCTATCATGTAAATTTCCACTGCTCTGCATCCTTCCTGGCTGGTCATACTTCTGAACTGAAAAAAAAAGTTGGATGGAGCAGTTCCTTCCCTTGGGATTTAACTGAAATGTGAAAATCCAGAGAAGATGCAGGCTTCTGGGGAGATGGTAAGACATACACATAAACCCATTAGCTACATTATGATTAAGATAAATGCAAGAATACCCTACCTCACCTATGAAACGTGCTCCAAAATTGTATTTTCGTATGAAAAAATAGAACAATTTTTCTTTTAAATTTAAGAAGAATGGATGAAAAAGACAAGCAGATTTTTTTTACAGCAAAGTAAATTTGACTCTCAGGGTTGCACTTTTCTGAACTTTCCAGAAGCAGAAATACAGAAGATACTGGTTTCATAAAAATGCCCATCTTCTCATATTGAATCCATACATTCTCGATCACCCTTACCTAAAAGCAGAAGACATTATTGGCTTAAAATTGATCTCATAATCTTTTAAATTTTAGCATATGTAGAATTATTTTTTTTCAAATATAACTCTTTTTTTCCTGTAAAAGCAATTTACCTCAGAGAAGCTCAAGGTTTTTACTTTGCTTGTTGCCTTAATCCTGATGACTAGGTGTTTTGTTTCCTGTGTTATTTAGTGCTCAAATCCATTACCTTGGCTTTTTCTTGCTTCAGCCAAGATGTTGCTTACAACCTCTCACTTAAGTTATTCATGTAGCAGTTCATTCTTTTCTTTCCCAAGACAATTGTGACTTCAGTCAAATACCTCTTGACAAAAGGAAATGGAAGCCAGAGCATGGGTTGGCAAAATGCCGGAGAGTTCTTTCTGTACACCTGCAAAATATGACTGCCATTACTTTTAAAATTATAATGCTAAAAGATTTGTTTTGTTTATATGCTTTTCCAGCTCCCATCTATTTCTCATTGAACATCATGGTTTCTCCCCTCATCACTACTCCCTTAAAACTATAATAGCAGTTATTTCTTTTGTTGGTTGCATCCTGTATAATTATTTTGGCACTATAATATCCTGGGGATATTTATTTAACCTAATCTGAAGCTTCCCTATGCCTGGCAGTCAATTAAATTAAAAAGGCCGACTTTTGAAATCTTTTCAGTATTGTTCAGTTTGGAGGCAAAGTTTCACATTGTCAGTTGATTATTAGTGGAGAGTTGAGTAAAGATCAAAGAGTGTATGTAATTTGCATCTTGCTTATATTTCTAATTTTGGGTTTTCCCACATCTTTTATTTTTCTAGAATTGTTTATTAAATTATAATAACACTTCATTCCTCTTAGTTATTGTTCCTTTATTGTACATTTTGAGGTTCTTATGAATATACATAAAACAGGACATTTCTATCTAATCTACCATATGTATAAAACTTGATATTCTAATGATCCCATGTGTCCGTTCTAATATTCTGTTTCTGGAAAATATTAACAGTTATTATGCCTAATGAGCATGACTATTTTAGTGACCAAGCTACAGAAATCAACTAGTATTTTCATAATATTTCAAGCCATGGTAGCTTGGAATTTGTCATATATTCAAAGGTCATATGCTGATAAATTAGGCTCACAATCAAGGGCAAATAGCTGATCTAGGCTAGCCTTATTGATTTGTGATATAAAGAGTTAGCTCTTCAGTTCTCATTTTGTGAGAGAGCAGGGAAATATCTTCCGTAGCTAACCAAATTTTATTTTATTTATTTACAATTTATGTAGCTGCTATCTTTCAACAGTGACTCTAGGTGGCACACAAAGGATTAACCACCCCCCATCCCCTCCACCCAGCATAATTTACACAATAAACATCCAAAATAGTAATAATAACTAACACCCAGGGTCTAACAATCATTCCATTTTCAACCGATAAAGACAAGAATAAGACAATCAACAGGGCTGAATAAGCCCATCAACAGGGCTGCTTTAGCCTCCTAGCCCAAATACCTGAGGTAACACCTTAAAAAAGGTCAAGAGGGTGGAGGCTATCTGGATTTCTGGGGGGTGGGGGTGGGGGATACTGTTTCATAGGGCAGGCATTGTGACGAGAAAGCTAGCCTCCTTGATTCCTAATGAACCCTGCTAGTTCAGTTGAAGTAAGCAGAAACAATCGGACAATCATGGTCCTGTAAGAAATGTATGGCTTTATAAGTGACAACCAACACCTTGAATTGCACCCAGAAACCCACTGAAAGCCAATGTGGGGCAATACCAGGGGGTAACTAAGGCATGAATTACTGTGGGTAGGGCCTCTCAGTCCAGAAACAGGTGCAACTGGTGCATAAGATAAACCTGTGCAAAGGCCCTCATAGCCATGGTTCTGTCATAGCAGGAGCTATGAGTGTAGGAGGACACCCAACTTGTACACCAGCTCTGCCTGGGGAAGTGCTTTCCCATTCAGAGATAAAGTTGGAAAATATCCTGAACCAGGAGGTATCCCATAGCCAGTTGGTCTTATTGGGGTTGAGCTGAAGCCTGTTCTTCTCCATCTAGATCCTTACAGCCTCCAGATACTGTGAGAGAACCTTGATGGCACCACTTGGCACATCAAGAGCAAAAATGTGATTGCATATAAATCATTACGTTGATGATATCTTACTCCATGTTTTATTTATTTATTTATTTATTTATTTATTTATTTATTTATTTATCAAATTTCGCCACCGCCCATCTCCCCCCAAAAGAGGGACTCTGGGCAGTTTACAATAGAGCTAAAAAATTAAAATACAATAAAACCACAATTAACACATAAAATATAAATATAAATACAAAATATAAGATAGAATCCAGATGGCAGTAAAAAGTTCTAATTCCAGACATCTAAACCAGATGTTGCAGGTTACTTTACCTACCGGCATCATGTAGATGTTAAAAACGGGGTGGTCCCACCTGCCTTGAAAGAAACAGTGGTTTGCCTCCTCCTCAAGAGGCCAGCTTTGGACCTTACAGTTTTGAATAATTTCTATCCAGTCTCCAAATTTCTCTTTTTAGGAAAGGTTGTAAACAGGGTGGTGGGGTCCCAGCTGTGGAGGGCCCTGGATGAAGCAGATTATCTGGACTCTTTTCAATCAAGATTCGAGTCAGGCTATAGCACTGAAACAGCATTGGTTACTCTTGTAGATGACCTCTGGAGGACTCGGAATGGAGGTAGTGCGTTCATCCTGGCCTTCCTGGATCTCTTGGCAGCTTTTGATACCGTCAACCATGATATCTTGCTGGACTGGCTCCATTTGGGAGTGGGGGACACTTTATTGCAGTGGTCCTCCTCCTTCCTCCATGGCCTGTACCAGTCAGTGTTGGTAGGGGACAAGAGGTCCAACCCTAGGCCCCTGTTATGCGGGGTGCCTCAGGGCTCAGGTCTCTCTCCCCTCCTATTTAACATCTATATGAAGCCTCTGGGTGAGGTCATTCAGCAACATGGGATTCAGGATCATCAAGATACTGATGAAACCCAATTATACAACTCTACCCCATGCCAGGCAAATGATGCTGTTCAGGTGCTTGCTCAGTGTCTGAAGGCTGTATGGCCTGGATGGGCAGAAACGAGCTGCAGCTCAGCCTAGCAAGATGGAGTGGTTGTGGGTTTTTAACCTCCTGAGATCAGGATAGTTGGCTTTTCTACCAAGCATTGAGCTAGGATGGGGTTGAGTCATGAGGTTAATAGTTTGGTTGATCTGGTACCTGGTGGAAAGGGTTGTTCTATTCTTATTTTATTGTACCAATCGAAGGGAACTTTTTAAAACTTTTTATTGGTTATTGTGAGCTTCCTAAGATCACTATGTGAGATAGGTGGCCATAAAGTTCTTTACATAAGTAAATAAAATAAATAGGAGCAGGGAGACAATAGAGCACTGAGGGACCCCACAAAGCAGGGGCTTGATTCCCCCCCCCCTTCCAACAGTGACTGAAATTTGTCCTGGAGAAAGGAGAACCACCATACTGTGCCTTCCACTCCCAGTTCCTGAGCTATTCCAGAAGGATACCATAATCAATATATTGAAAGCCACTGAGAGATCAAGGAAGGCCATGGTGGTTGCACTACCTCTATCTCAAACCTGCCAGAGGTAATCAACAAGTATAATCAATGCTGTCTCAGTGCTATAACAGGTCTTAATCCCGAGTGAAATGGATCCAGATAATCCACTGCCTCCAGAACCCTCTGGAGTTGCAAGCTGCTCTGCTCCTCAAGAAGGAGTCCAGCAATGGCCACTTGAGGATAGGGTAAATACTGTAACATCTCCTGTATCCTACCTCATTTCCCATTGCCCTTCACCACCACAATACTCTCATCTGCCCTCTGGTCATCCTAAACTCCCCTGATCTATCTGTTTTCCGTTGCAGCATAAGGGCCCTATCTAGCCTTCCATACAGTTACCAGGCAGATTCAGCATCTTCTTAGTCAGGATTACCAGCTAACCAGTCTCCCACTCTCCTACAGTTCTTATGGCTTCTATGGACTCAAAAGGTTATTGGAATAAATCCTAAAATTTGTTTGAAGGATTTCAGGGATTGGGCAAGCTAGCTAGAATATTGGCTGTTTATTCACCAAATGTTAGCAATGTTGGATCCTGAACCAGGTTTTGCGTATATATTTTTTTAACCAATTCTTCCTATAGAACTGAGCATATCATTGGCACAATCAGCACTAGAAGTCTTCTTCTGTTGCCTTTTCATTAACAATGTATCAATTTTCCCCCAAAATGGGAACGGCAGCAGATTTGATAGTAAAGAGATTCCCTACTCATCCAATATTCAGATACTTAGTTCTACCTCTCTGTCACAAATTAGGGCCACAATGAATCACTACCTCCTGAATGTGCTACACAGACCTTTTCTTTAAGAACGTTGTTTCTCCCTTTTGTGACTTTTCAATCCTCCTCTCATTCTGCCTATTATTACTTACCACAGAGCTTCCCAAACTTTTCATGTTGGTGACACGCTTTTTAGACATGCATCATTTCGCGACACAGTAATTCAGTTTTACTAGCAAACCGGAGGATATGGACACATACATAAATTGTAATAGCGAAATGTATGGGGACACAACATATCTCATGAAAACAGAGTTCCCCTTTGCAGCAGGGCAAGGCTTGGCAGGGGACAAGGCAGGCACTAGGACCTGTGCGGAATCCTGGCAGGGCTCGGAGGCAGCAGCAGCGAGTCGCTTCAGGCTCTAAGCATCCGACTCAGAGGTTTCTCGTTACATTCGCATGACACACCTACACACTGCAGCCAACACACTAACATGTCGCGACACACAGTTTGGAAAGCTCTGACTTACCATATTGATTTCAAATGCTGTTTCTCTCTTTTCACGTTGCCTCTCCCAGATCCTTATTCATAGTTCTACTTGTTCTATACTACCAAATCTCCCAATTGAGGACTGCCTCCTCTTTCTCATCTTGGGGGAATAATTACATATATTAAATATACTTTTGAAACAATGTTTCATAATTCTGCTTTCCCAGGCACAGAAATTTCTATCACAGTTTAAAATGTAATCCCAAGTAGATATCATTTATGACAAACCATTCTAACATTGTTCTTGGGAAGAAGAAAAAATGTTTTGGAATATATTAATGTTTTTGTACTACCCCCAGCCCTTACACACAAAGGAAAAGAATAAGAAAGAAAATGTTCTTGCTGTAAGAACAACTGCAAAAGTCAACTCACCTTTACTGCTTTGCTTCAGGTGGGTTGGGAATAGGGATCCATTAGAGCAATTCTTCACAGCATAATTAGAGGAAAACGGGGTTTCCTCCTACCTTCCTTTCCTAATTGTTTTTCTCACCTTAAATCTGTCCATGGACTGATAATTTATCTTGCCCTGGATTTAGGAGCCTGGCATAAAAGTAATTCACTCACTAGGTGGTCTTTTCCCAAGCGTGTCCAGTTCTAATTTTAATAGGATTGCCTTGTACAGTACATATAATTATTAAACCAAGGGCTACTAACTGCAGCAATGGAGCAAAATCTCGACTGTTTTCTATTCTGTTTTAATTACTAAGCCTTAGAGCAACAAAAAGAAAAAGAAAAAAGTTTCAAAAGCAACTTGCTGTACAGGCCTCAATAGAGTTAAAGGAGAAACATTTTAAGCTGATGAGTTGACACTTGTAGAAGCAAATATATTAAATAAATCATGATTCGTTTGGGGGGCTAAGGCTGACTTGCATCAACTCTGGAAAAACCAGATCCTTAATGAGTGACAGTTTGGTGTTTTCTGTCACTTCCTACAGTAATGGCCCCAAGCTGACACTGCTCTGTGGGAGTTTAATACTTCTGAACAAAAGTTTTTTTGGAGTGAGATAGACAAGGTAGAAATCCCAAGGTGACTGAAAGGAATGTCTAATGACTGGAAAGACATATTTACCGGCAGTCTGTATGTAAGCTGTGACAGTTGACAGGGCTTGATTGTAATAAATATAGTTGATGAAGAGAGGGCTGACAGGTGAGGACAGCGACTGAAAAAGAGTCAAAAGAGTCTGCGTTGGCTGGACCTTATTAATGTAAGTTGGTAACAAAGCCCAAAGTCATGAAAGTAGATTTCTGAAAAAAAACGGAAGCCCAAATAGCGAAATACCTCCAATCTCTCTGGTGCTGTAACAGGCAACTGTTACGTTGACCTTTTTTGGTTCTTTGAGCAGTACCTGTTTTAAGGAATAATTCACACTAGGGTGGGAAGGAAACCTTACAGGTATACAGCCACATACACACACACAGGTGTTACAATTTAATTCCTGTAATAGAGATTTCTCTGATCAACATTGCAATTATTTCTCCAGTCTCTTTAACTGTTAGGAGCACTTTGATCAGAGGATATGCTACATGCCACCAGGGCTCTGAACAATGAGATTCTGCTTCTGAAATCAGATGCAATCTTCCATTCGACAACAGGAAATTAGGCAAAGAGGCCAGGATGCATTTTTTTAGAAGTGGAAACAGTAATTGACTCTGAAAATGGAAACTTCTCTGGCATATGCTAGGATTTAAACCATAAGATTGCCATGAGAGCTGCACTTCATACCTTTCTAGGGAAAAAGAGGGTATAATATTTTAAAAAATATTTCAAATATTTTAAATATGTTTAGCTTCACTGCTTGAACCACCTACCACTTGGTTTTTATTACGTTTATTGTATTTATATTTTTATTGTGTTTTTTATTGTATTTTAATGATGTTGTGGCTGTGAACCGCCCAGAGTCCCTCCTTGAGGGGGAGATGGGTGGTCATAGAAATTTAATAATAAATAAATAATAATAAATAAATAATGAAAGTAAAGACAATATGGCAGCCATGTTTTTTTCCCAAAGAGTTCTTAATGTTGATCTTCTTTCTGCTGTTTCTATTCTGTGAAAGAACAAATTCCAGAGCTGATCCCTGGCACTTTGAGAAAAGGTAGGGTAATGGCTGAGGTGATAGCATTGCTCAGACAGTTCTCTGATTAAAAGTTCCTGGGGAGCTAATCTTAAAATCCACTTAAATTGTGGTTCCGTGGGTATCTATATCTGGTGCCTTCCATTGTTAATTTTAGTTAATACTTCAGAAGGGACAAATCATTCAATAGACTTGATATAGAACAATTTATAGGACATGTAAGTATGCATGTACAGTTTGCTTCTAGCACACAGTATATTTCAGATATATTTATTTATTGCATTTATAAATTGCCTTTTTCTTTGAGAACTCAAGACAGCTTACACAAGGGCCTCCCCTAATTTCACCCCTAAAACACCTTGGATCAAAGTGACCCAATGAGGTCTGTGACCTTGGACACTGCCTCTTCTCCAGATCTCATACCTTAACTACTACATGAATAGAACAAGGCAAGAATAATGTGCTTAACCAAGAAGCTGAGAACTCATTCTATGGACCTGAAATTTAAGAACTGATTGTGAAAAGTAATGAACTTTTAATAACGGGGGGTTAAATAACTGAAGGATTCTTTTTCTTCCCAGAGATAAACATTGTATAATGTTGCATACCACTGCATTTGAATAATCGTGATTGATGAGCAACCTATTTAGTAAGTCTTTACCTGTATATTTTAATGGCAAGAGTGCTTGATTTAACAACATGGATATCACATTCTGGGATTTAGATACTTGAACATGTAAGCAAGAAGACAGAGGAAAAAAAACCCTTCAGTGCTTGATGGAAGTTAATGCCCAAGGCCTCAGCGCCATGACTACTATTTTCTTGTACAAGTCACTCATAAAAGCCTGCCAACACATTTGATTGCATTATTTTTCCTGTCATTATAATAACTCCATCAGAACACCCAGGTTGTGACTCACTCCTGAGGACTGGTGGGGATTTTTGTTTGTTTGTTTGTTTGTTTGTTTGTTGAAGAAAGAGGAAAACAACAAGCTTCTGAATTATGAATAGAGGGAAAGAGAATGATGTATAGGTCACCTATCAGTTCAGTCAAATAATGAAATGTATCAGGTTATGCCTTAAGGGGGGGACCCTTAAATTGTAAGCCTGTACTACCCCTCATGTAAGATAGCTGAGCTCAACAGTTACTCCAAGGAGTAACTTGCCTCATTGGATTGCAAGCTTTTACACCAAATTTGATTACAGTGGTTACAGAGAATTGATTTCTGGGGCTTAGGACAGTTGGCAAACTTGACTAGACTTAAAATAAAGCTCTTTGATTCCATCTGCAAAATTAGAGCAGATTTGATAAAGTAAAGATGTATCCTTTGAAGTATTCCCTATCAACATAAGTGCTAAGAACACTTGACTGAAGGAATTTTAACAGTTTTGAAAGCAGTAGCAAAGGAACATCAATAAGGATTGCAGCTGAGGGCATGCCCACAAGGCAGAAGACTAACTGCATCTATCCTGCAGGCAAGAAGCAATTGCTAAAGATTTCAGACTTTTTAAAGTTCAGAGTTCAACTCATAAAAACTTTATGCTTAAGTTGTGATAGGCTTTTGCTATATGATTTAGATGTTGTTGTAAGATAGTCAGGTAGAATAAGGACATTTAAGGGGAAATTCTTGCTTTCCTGACTGCAATGGAATGAATCAATACACCCTTCTCCTTCTTTTGCATGAAAATTATTTTTCTTCTTTGGTAGTGAAGAACTCACTGGAAGGAGACTGCTTCATGGGCAGGAAACAGTCCTCCAGGCGAAAATCAGAAATTATGGCGGGGTAAGTTCATCTTATCATATCTTATAGGCACCTCTGGTGTGCATTTGTGGCAGGTCCATACCAGACTAGCAGCCATCCCTGAATCTAGATTTTGGATGGGGTTAGGTATTAACACAAGAGCTGCTTTAGACATTTTCTTTCTTCTGGAGCACCTTCTTCTTAGCATATCTAAAGAATCACCAAAGAAGACCTTGTCAAAAATGCATAGAACTTCACATGATATGTATCACTTGGAATTTTCCCCTCTTTTATTGTTTTGTTAGTTCTATTCTTCCTCCCTTTTCTACATAGAACTAATCTGGTGTAAAGAAGTGGAATGGGTATAATTCTAATGTATTTGCTTCCCAAAATCTTAGCACATTTACCTCACAGTTCTGAAAGATGACTGGAAGCTTATTCAATCAAATAAGCTAGCAACCTCCCATTTAGATCTTTGCTCTAAATTGATGAATGTCTTTATAAGCAACTGGCTGTCATCTATCCAGAATCTTAGGCATGGGACCTTAGGCATGAACTGGTGTCCTATAAGAAATCCACCACCTCAGGTCTGCATATGCAACAACAACCTGCTGTATATGCCAAGGTGACCCCTACATTCATAATAAAATAACTTTTATTCTGGAAAAACATGGCATTCAAAGGTAGTACTGTGTACTACATACACAGATATTGGACTAAATATAAAGAAGTCAGGAGAAAAAACTGCTTTGGGGCTCTCAGGCACAGGGGCCACTGGGCTCTATTTTACAGCCCACTTCTTGCTCCAGGTCTTCATCAAAAGTGATTACACAGGATAGTGTTCTTCAAAGAGTCATTTCTCTGTATTTGTTGGCTGTCCTGTCTAGTGCTTGTCTGAATTCTTGCAGCATAGACACGGCAGCCCAAGTACGGAGTGCCAATAGGAGAACAGCCGAAGAGCCATGCCAAAAGATGGAGGGAAAGATGGGTGGAAAAAACGCTGTTGCGGCTGCTTCAATCTTTTCTACTGCTGTTCCCAAATCATTCGTGGCTTCAGCAGCAGCAGCATGCACTAGAAGTGGACATCTTGGTGATCCCGGTAACTTTCTTGGTGATCACTTCTGGCCGATCTCTTCTCCCGTTTTGTTCTCTTCCTTCCTGCTTGCAAAGGAACAAGTGGGGAGAAGATATGATACCATTTCTGGGCTGCAAAGATATAAACAACCCCCCCCCCCAAAAAAAAAACCTTTGCCCCACCTGCAAGCCTTGGCCTTGAGGCCCAGAGAGTTCTACTTCTGAACAAAAGACAAGAAGGACAGGCAAATCATTTTTTCTGGTAGAAAGAACAATCAGAAGAAGAAACAGTTCTTAGATAACATGAGTACTAGCACCATATCTCCCTCTGCCTGTCACTAATGAAATAATTCACCTTTGGTAACCTCGCTGACTAGCAAAAATTTCTAATTCAATAAATTGTAAATAGATGAACAAAGGATGAAATAAGCCAATTAAAATAGATGCAGCTAGAATTTACAACAGGTAATTCACACTGCAATCTATGAAGTCAAGAAGCACAATCTTCACTGCAAAATTAAACAAAGGAAATGCTGAAACAATATGGAGACAACAACAGGCCAAGAGTAGAGTAGAAAAATACCACAAATAACAGAGTGCTGATAGCAATAAAAAGCTGATCTTATTTATCTTAATACGTTCTGATAGCAATAAAATTCTACAGCAATATTCATACTAGGCTGGGCTTTCTGCCTACCTCAGGACTGATGTTGTCTTTCTTATTCCCTTCTCAAGCTTCTACATCAGAGCTTTCCAAACTGTGTGTCAGGACACATTAGTGTGTTGGCTGCAGTGTCTGGGTGTGTTGCGGCTGCTGCTGACTCCGAGCCCAGCCAGGATTCCATGCAGGTCCTAGTGCCTGCCTTGTGCCTGGCTGCCTCCAAACCTGCTGTGATTCCGCGTAGGTCCTAGTGCCTGCCTTGTGCCCTGCTGTAAGAGTGTGTTGCGAAATGATGCATGTCTAAAAGGTGTGTCGCCAACATGAAAAGTTTGGAAAGCTCTGTTCTACATATACACATAGTTTTGGCGTAGCTAAGTATAGCAAGTTTTAGTTTCACAGGAAGGCTGTGCTCACATAACATGCTTAACGTTAAAGTGACAAAATTTGTCAATTTTCTTGCTTTGCCCAATGCTCTGAACCAGGGACCTACCAAAGGACCTGGGCTTGCCCAACATGAAGTCACAAAGAACCTCCTCCAACCAATGTTAACACTAACAAAGCTGAGGATGTGTTGATTATCCATCTGCTAGAACTTTATCTGACCCAGTTAAGCATGCTGGGTAAACACAATCCTTGAGATTTCGTGCCAGGTATCTAATACTGTTATTCACCCTACTCCATACTTATACAGACTATAAAGCATCTGGTAAATCAAGTTTAATTACTAGAATAGATAGGATTGGTGTAATTCAATTCCAGCCCTTTGCTAGGCCTTTGGGACAGATAAGAGCTGCCCGGGGAATGATAATCATTTTTCCTAGTTAGATTAGAAGCAATTCTATCAGACGAAGCTTGGTTTGGGATTCTAGAGAGAGTATCTCTTTGGTCTGTTCCAAATGTACAGCTCTCTTGAATAACATTTTAATAGAAGAGAAGATAAACAAACAATTGCTGGGTGTTGGATTTTGATATGTGAGATTTGCAGCCATGCTTTTTTAAAAACACAACAAAAATGACAACAAATACTTGAGATGTGAATTTGCTGAAGCTCTATCATGTCTTCTTAAGATTTTGTAAGCTTAAAAAATACTGTTATCTCATACATAATATCTGAAAGTGAAAATAGATACAGACACATTGCAGAGTTTCTGCAGTGTTCTGTTACACTGCAGGGTTAATTTGCTCTGAATATTTAAATGACTATGCTATTTTATGAAAAATCAATCTTCCTACTGAGAACTGATACATAAGGGAATGCAGTAAGGTATATATGATCAAACTCACTAATGTGAGAAGAAGGGAGGACGAGCAGCTTGATGAATAACCTGTAAAATTTGTCATTTTGTTATTTATTGGTACAAAATGTTCTAGAATATGGTAAATAGGATTCCTTTGCTATGTTACTTTCATGTTTTAGTTTATATTTTGATACAATAAATGTTACCTTACATATCATAAACAGAGGAAAACAGAATAGGAAACCTGTTGAATAAGAAATCTGTAACAGTTAAAATGTTGGTGAAATTCTTTTATTTATGTACAGTAGTGTTAGAATGCATGACCCGGCCCCATGCCATGAAGGTCAAAACCAGCACCTTGAATTGCACCTGGAAGCAAACTGGTAACCAATGCTTGTGGAGCAGAGTCCTTTTGGGACACACATAACTGCCTGCACTGCCACATTTTGCACCAGATGAAGCTTCCTGATATTCTTCAAGGGCAGCCCATGTAGAGCTTGTTCCAATAGTCTATCCGGGAGGTGAGCGGGGCATGAGTGACTGAGCAGAGCCTCCTGGTGCAGAAATGGGTGCAACTGGCTCACAACGCAGAACTGTGCAAAGGCCTTCCTAGCCATGACTGCCTCCTGCACTTCGAGGAGGAGTCATGAGTCTAGGAGGACCCCCAGATTGCACACCAGGTCTTTTATGCAATCCCATCTAGTACCAAAGATGGCATTGTCCCTGAACTGGGGGGCCCCAGAACTCAAAGCCACTCAGTCTTGCCAGGGTTCAGTTGAAGCCTGTTGGTCCCCATCCAGACCCTCACAGCCTCCAGCATCACTTAATTTGCCAGGGGCAGAAATATATAATTGGGTATCATCAGCGTACTGATGATACCTCGCCCCATGGTGATGGATGGTCACACCCAGCGGCTTCATGTAGATCAGAGCTTTCCAAACTGTGTGTCGCGACACAAAAGTGTGTTGCCACACACAGTCTGGTGTGTCGCCACACAACCCGGAAGCGCTGATCATCATCAGCGCTTCCGGGTTTTCCCGCGGTGACACACCAACGGCAGTGCACAAAAACCTGAAAGTGGCAGCAGCGCTTCCGGGTTTTTGCACGCTGCCACAACAGCAGCACTTCCGCGTTTTCCCACCATGACACACCAACGGCGGTTGGTGTGTTGCCGTGGGAAAACTTTGGAAAGCCCTGATGTAGATGTTAAAAAGGAGAGGTGAGAGCACCAGCTCCTGTGGAACTCCACAAAGTAGGACTGAGGGTGGAATCTCTCCTCCCCAATCACCACTGACTGGGGCCAATCTCGGTGGAGAACCAGCACAATACAGTGCTGCCCAGCCCCAATATCCAGAGCTGGTCCAGAAGGATACCATGGTCGATGGTATTGAAGGCTGCTGAGAGGTCAAGAAGAGCAGTGATGGATGCACAACCTCCATCCTGCTCCCGCCAGAGATTATCTAAAAGTGCGACCAATGCCATTTCTGTCCCATACTCACACCTGAATCCTGACTGAAATGGGTCTAGATAATCCACTTCATCCAGAACTTTCTGAAAGTGCTGCACAACTACCTTCTCAGTTGATTTCCCCGGAAAGGGGAGGTGAGATACTGGGCAAAATTGTCCAGTATGGTGGGATACAGCAATGGTTTCTTGAGGAGGTGGCGAACCAACCCCTCCTTAAGAAGTGGAGGAATAACCCCCTCAATCAAGGAAGAATTCAACGCCGCTAGAAGCCACCCACACAACACCCCCCAGGCAGCTTTAACTAGCCAGGAGGGGCATAGATCTAAAGAGCAAGTGGCCGAGCTCACAGCCCTAAAAATCCTGTCCACTTTCTCAGGCCCAACAGGTTCAAACTGACCCCAGATAACAGCAAGAATCTGCCCCACGTACCTCCTTAAGACCTGCAATAAGGCCAGCATCCAGCTGAGAATGAATTTGGGCAATTTTGTCCAACAGATGCTGTAATGTAAGAGGGCTACATCTACCCAAAAGGGCTTGAGTAACCCAAAACAAGGCTTCAGGGTGGCCATCTACAGACACAATAAATGTGGAGAGGTATTGCCGCTTCACCGCCCTTACTGCCACAAGATAGGCCTTAATAGCAGATCTAACCTGTGTTTGATCAAGTTCGTCCCTCTCTGTGAGCCTTAAGTTTCACTCCTTAAACTGAAGGAGTGAAACAAATTTCACTTTGTGTACCACAGGCCTACTTTTCTACAAGAGATTGCTTAATCAGTAACAGCCGATTTGGAAACAAATGTTGAACTTTTAAATGAAAGTCACTTTCTGTTATTTATTTGAAACTCTTATAATTTGAGCTACTATTTCCTCCTCCTCCTCCTCCTCCTCCTCCTCCTCATCATCATCATCATCATCATCATCATCATCATCTAGTTTTGGCATTATTTGGAAACTCAGAGTTAGGATTATTATTAATTTTCAAGAAATTTTCCAAATTTCTCCTAATTTTCTTGTGTATTTGTACTGTAAAAATATTGTCATCATTCAGTGTAAAAATTTGTTCCTATGAGGTGTGTGCTTTTCCCTGAGTTCTGTGATAGCCGATAAATATGGGCTGAACATACAACCCCCAGGCGGCACATTTAAATAATCATTAAGAACAATTATTGTGGCTCGAAAGAGCTGTAAGTGGCTTCTGTTGGAATGCCTGCTTATAATTAGGCAATCCTTTTCCAGAAAGAAAATGAATGTGTAATCTGAGAACAAAACAAACAGTTTGAAATTCTGAGCTAGCTGTGCCAAGATCTAATGCATTAGACAGCCACACAGTTAGTGTATAAACAAGAACTGATGTGTGAGGGAGGGAAGAATGTGGTCATGATATCAGGAACATGGTTACTAATGCTAATGTGCTTTATTTTAAGAGGAGTAAAAAAGAAACACAACTTATTTCTGAAGCAATTGACTTAGAAGATCTTCAAACATTTGGTTGTTCTCTCTAAAGACAAAGGCAGACAAGAGAGAAAATGATGCAATACATTCTATCTCTCTTAAAACCACTAGTAACAGTACAATCACAATTTTAGAGCACAGAACTAGCTAGATTATTTCTTACCCAGTCATCACTCTCACTAATACCCTCACTGAGGGTGAAAAAAACAACCAACCAACCAAACAACAACAAAATATATAGTCAACTATTACAATTGGCTGCCATTTAATAAAAGGCCCATTATTGTTTGTAATGGCAGCCAATTCTTAGTGATTATTTGTTAGAATTATGTTCCACCTTTCTTCTAGGGGTTCATAGCACCTGTCCTCCAGTACTTCCCAAAACAATAAGCTTGAAGTTAGGTTGGGCTGAGAAACAATGACTGGCCCCAAATCACCCAGTGAGCATCCATGACAAAGGGTGGATTTGAACTTGGGGCTCCCCCACCCCAGTCCAATACCTTAATCCCACCCTAGTCCAATACCTTAATCATTATCACACTGAGTGTTTAATACCCTGTTTGTAGTTTCCCAGGTGCATCACTGAAAATAAGTAACTGGAATGGGTGCAGGGTGTTTGCAGGCCTTATTTATGGTATTATTATTGTTGTTTTTATTGTTAATTACACATAGTCTACCAGATAGTTCTGAATGGATCTGATACTTCTGAGTATTGAATCCTTCCCAAGGATCTAGGATAGCTACATATATTGTTGTAATATACTGTATGTGTTGTTTCAAGAAGTGCAGCATTTTGTAATTGATGAGATTCTATCCATTCCTATTGTGTTCAAGTGCTTTTTCAGATCTTTTGGTATGGCACCAAGTGCAGCAACCATATTGGCACCACCATTACTTTATTTTTTCCACATTCACTCAATGAATGTGGAAAAAATCTAATGGAAGATCTTTATATTTCCCTATTTTTTCTAGTACTTTTTCATTGATTCTTCTCTCTCCAGCTACTGCAATATTAATTATCCATACTTGTTTCTTTGTAACTACAGTCATGCCTGGCTTATTATGAGCTAAATGTTTATCAGTTTGTATTGAGAAGTCCCACAGGATTTTAACCTTTTGGTTGTTGACCACTTTTTCAATTTTGTAATTCCGTCAGGTTTTTTTTGTTGGTAATTCTTACTAAGATTCCAGTTTTATGGGGTGGTTTGGCTAAGAGAGATCTAATAGCTTGACTACATATACTACAGGTTTTGCCGTGCATTTATGATAGGGATTATGTTTGTGTAAAAACAAACATAGGAATTGGATGACATGCATCAGAAGATACCTGGAGATAAAATATTTTTTTGGATTTGATGATCTTGAAAACCAGAGAATATCCAGTTAAGACAATAGGATAGACAAGTTGGGGTAAACTAGTAGTTTCCCATGTGGCCTGATTTGGAAGACTAATGCTCTCTGGTAATGAGCTGATTTGTTGACTGTATGGAACACTACTTGGCCAGGGAAACACATATTCCCATTCTGGAGAAGATATTTTTTTCTAGCACAGTAGATTTTCCTACAACTGGGAAGCAACAACATTAGACGAGAGACTTCGACAATCTTTGTCCCTTTCAGTGATCTGTGACAGTGTGGAGAATGTGTGCTTGTGTATTTGTGGTTGGATATGTGTGCATATGCATCCACATGTATGGATGCATTTGTGCGTTCTCCTAGTTCAACCAAAGATGTGGCCTTCAGCCAAAAGGATAGAGTATTTCTGCAATTGATTAATAAGATATGTGACCCACTCCAGAAAAATGCACCTGCTTCTTTATGTTTTTGGCTAAACAATTCATTCTGTTCTATAGGATGTTATGTGTTCTTCTAAAAACAAATATAGTTTAGAAATG
Organism: Charina bottae; assembly: GCA_023362775.1. Lineage (NCBI taxonomy): Eukaryota > Metazoa > Chordata > Lepidosauria > Squamata > Charinaidae > Charina > Charina bottae. The sequence goes on from JALMGJ010000005.1 coordinate 51,496,080, forward strand.
TTAGTCTATGAAACCTTGGCAAAAGTAACCAAAAATAGATTCTAAAACTCATCTGACTTCATCAACAAGGCCTAATTGGAAAAAAAACTAATATATTGTATACAAAGAAAATGAGGATTGTATGCCATGACATATGTTTTAGATTAGCATTACTTTTACGAAGTCATCGAGCAGTGAGACTGTGTCTAAATTAATTTTGGATTGTATTTCTATTAGTAAAACCCTGAATTTGTAACTAGGATGTAATCATTACATCTGTATTTTCTTCTGATTTATTCTTTAATGTACTTGTGCTGATTTGAAAGGCCACAACATTGGAAGTTCCACCCTCTAGCACCTGCAAGATTCAGGCACAAAGCCATCTGGTTGACTGAGAGAATGCAAGACCTGATCCTGGGAAGATCAGATGGGAAGCGGGGGGTTGTTTATTTGGTTAAACACCTGCAGATACATCGTCTGGGAGTTTAAATGTATTACAGTTCTTGTAATTGGGGCAAAAGATGATGCCGTTTACATGAGGAGAGAAGGAGTCCATGGTTAGATGACAGGAAATAATATTTCCAATAGAGTTTAGGGAGTACATTCTTTGTAATGGGGTTAGCTAATCCAGATAGTAATAAGGATAAGAAAGTCAGCAATCATAATCACATTTAATGGATTCCAGATGGAGATATATAATTGTTCTCATTATCATTGCATAAACTCCAAGGAAATACAATCCCAAGATACTTTCTCATGACAATAAAGCAAGTAGAAAAAAATGACACTGGGCTATGATTATGCAGATAAAGTTGCCCAAGGATGATGATGATGATGATGATGATGATGATGATGATGATAATATCCTAAAACATCCAATTTCTAAGTAAACATATGATTACTCTAGCCAGATTACTCTAGCTCACAGAAATATAAATAAAAACATGACTGAAACAAAACTTTATTTAACAGGCCTTTTGCTGCATAAGATAGCAGTTTGCTAAAACATTGTGAGCAAGTTAGAAAAGGAGCATGTCAAAAAGTATAGCTTTTATTTTACTTTTGTGTGCTATAAAATCCATAATGTACCTAAAGAGAAATGGAGCTTTTCAGGGTAAAGCTGTTTTTTTTTGGGGGGTTGCATAGCCCAATATGATTGTAAAGTAGACTGCCAAACCATGCCCCCTTGCCCCCCAAAGTGCTACAAATGAATGACTTTTGTGTAACTCTTTATACACCTTCACTCTGCAAATGCTTTTTCCTACTACACACAAAGTGGGCAACTATGAAGTGATCCCATTACTGCCAAAAGTGCTGTAAGTGGGGCAAATTATAAGTTAATTAGTTTCAATTTATAGCTGCATCAATTAATATAGTCACAATTGCAGATATAAAATACAACATTTTAAAATTGATTTTACCTGCCTTTGGAAATTAAAACAATAATTTGAAAGAACATACCCATATCGCTTAATGTAGGTTATCCATTCAGAACTTACTGCAAAAAAATGGATGTTTCCATCTTGTACAATGTGTGACCATAACAATATGGATTATATCATTCATCTTTATTTTAGGAATCATGTGCATGATGAGAATTTATTCAGTGAATATGAGCAGAAACAGACAAATCATCTCAAAAACCCTAATCTTTTTCACAGTAGGTCTTCAACGCACTGGGAGCTTTTGAACTTTTCTGAGTAATCTGTTTATATATCCAACTGTAGATGATTTTTTAGTCTTGTGGATTGAGCCTGACTGGCTCCAGTCCGCCTCATTTTCATTTATTTAACATTTATTGTGGTGGCTTGTTCCATTGAACACAATGGGCAACACTTATTTTAAACATTAACAGCAAAAGAATGCAAAAGAATAATATGTATGTGTTTGGGGAACAGAGGTTGGATATAATTTCTGGGGCCAAACCAATTTATATAGGATAAGGATTTCATAATCATATCTGATTTCCTTTGTAACTGGGAAATTATATAGGGAAGTGATCCATGTGATCCATTATCTCCTAATTCTTAAGATATTAGTTTGGCATTTATAAATTACGTATACAAATCTAAAAAGCAAACAGTAAGGAAAAAGAAAAGATCTAAATAAGAATTCATATTTACTAACAGAACAAATCTTTTATATTTTGTGCTAAAATTCAGATCAAGGATTTTTAAAAAATTGTTAAAGATATTTTTGAAATGATTATTATGATAACTTAGTTTTTACAACATGCCATAACAAGAAAAAATCATTCACTAGGGTATTGTTATATGACACTCTATAATGTCCATTTCCCAGCTATTTGTGACAAATCTGTTCCATGAGATGAGGCTTAACACAGATTTTGAACTCTCCTTTCCTTCCCTCCACCATACAAAACACACTTCGCTTTCTTCCTTCCGAACAGCTCCAAACTGAAATAGCAGTGAAAAGCATTAAAAATATGTGTCTGTATTCTGACTGGATCAGAATCTTTATTTTACAGGAGGTATCCCTTAGAGAGGTACACATCTCAATTACACTTCATATTCTAGTAAGACTGCCTGGAGTTAGAAGCTATCAGACTTACAGAATTACTTGATCCATGGCAGAGTTGAAGTATTGCTGTTGTACTTTTCTAAAAACAAGACCTGTTTTTAACAATGTTTGTCTTTCTTTTTTTCCCTATAGGCAGCAGAGAGAATAGATACAGTATCTACTCAGGAGCCCCTCAGTGGTCTATAAAGCATTCTTTAAAATTCAAGATGCAGCATAGTATTCAGTCCTCTTCACACTTTTTAATTAAAAATGAAAAATAGTTTTCGTAGAAAAATAGCTGTATTCATGCATACATAACCCACATTTCAATCATGATAAAAGAATAAAGAAAAAGCCGCATGTAAGGATATGTGTACTTGATTTTTGTTATTGCTGCCTGAACTGAAATTTGTAATTGAGGAAATGTAGGTTCATGATAATTTCTTGTTTTCCAGGACATGCTGAATTGCAATCTGGACAAATATTTAGCCATTCATATGATTTTCAAGAGACTTTATCGAAAGCTGATGAATAACACATGTCATCTACAAATCCCTTTTCAGATTTATTCCTCTAATGCTGCATTACAACTGTAAAATAATTCTTTTGTTCAACATCCCCCTCAGAGGTCCCAAATTCTTGATGCCTTGATACGTTCTCAGTCACTGGGGATTAGTCAAGAAGGACACGTGCAGAACATGCGCAGCCTTGACAAGCAACAATCACCTTTAAGCGAGGTTGATGATCTTGTGAGTTTCAGCTCCCAATATGGCAATAACAGAACAAACCTACACTGCATGAGTTAATATGCCAACTCTTAAACTGCATTTCCCCGAGCTGGTTTTGATGAAAATGTCCTCTTCTTTTTCTTTTCGTTTGGAATAAGGACTTGCAAGGATCTCCTTAGAGTTTGTCTCGTGGTCTCAGACAAAAGTGGAAGGACAATGTTGGAAGGAAGGCGTGTTTTCACACTTCCTGTATAGATGGTAGCCCAAACTGTCTCAGGCTATTCTGAGGCAGCCCTTTTCCTGATGCAGCATTTTGAGTTGTAGCCCATATGTTAGCTTTATTTCACTTTTTCCTGATGCAACTTGGGAAGTGCAGAAAGCAGGCATGTTCGCTGTATTATTTATGTAGCTGAGGCCTACACCCCATGAAACTCTTTACAGTTTTTTTTTTAGGGCTATAAAAAATGAAAACAATTTGAAGTTTGAGTGCATCTCGTAATCTAATTGAAATTATGGCAATGTTGTAGCTGAACTACTGAGTGTTCTCTGTTAAGATCAGGAATTGCACAGCTCCTGTGTTCCAAAGGCTCAGAAACTTCCTCTAAGACTGGAGCGCACAACTTTTTTGTAGCTGAGAGTGGCACTTGATCTTTGAGTGGTATGCTGAAGGTTTGGTCTAAAAAGTGGTCAGGACCAGAAGAAAAATTACCTTTGATTTAATTAAATTTAAAATGAAATTAGAGCTAGTTTGGTGTAGTGGTTAAGGAATCAAGCTAGAAACCGGGAGACTGTGAGTTCTAGTCCCGCCTTAGGCACAAAGCCAGCTGGGTGACCTTGGGCCAGTCACTTTCTCTCAGCCCTAGGAAGGAGGCAATGGCAAACCACTTCCAAAACCTTGCCAAGAAAACTACAGAGACTTGTCCAGGCAGTTGCCAGGAGTCAACACTGATTTGAAGGCACAAACAAAATGAAATAACATCTTATTGATTTTAAAAAATATGATGACTATCTAGGGATTTAAGAATTTTCCTCTTTCATCACTTTGAAGATTACAATTTGGAAACAACTTTTAAGGAGGGTATGGAAGCTGTAGAGCCTTCTGTCTGGCTATGAGATTGCACAATTCACAGAAGTTTTCTTTGAGATTCTTGAGTAAACCAGGGATATAGCTTCTCATGTATTGCACTTTGTTGAGATCTTCAGGGAAAAAAATTGTCACATATATTCAGAAATTAAGCTTCCTAAAAACTGGGCCTGGATCTATATTGAATGAATTAATGTGGAATATGTGTGTGTTCAGTTGCACTTTCTTGGCCTCAGTGGTCTAAACATTTTGGAGTAGTTCTTAAGAAGGCAAACAGACTCACACATGAAAACTCTGCATGCTTGTCAGCTACTTGAATTATCCATTCAGTTACCTATTCAACTCTAGGTAACATTAAGTTCTGATGAAAATTAAAATAAGAGGCATAGATAGCTCATGTATGCCTCTGACCATTTGGCTTTCTGTGTGTGGTTTGTTCATCCTTGATTTTTTTATTATAAGACCTAAATCAGAATTCCTTTTTCTTTGAGGGCAGGTTTTCACAGCATTCCCTTCATAGCTGCTGGAATGAACTTGGTGAAAGTTAAATGACTGTAGTGGAGTGAAGTATATTTTAACTTTTATTTATTTATTTTTAATGGGAAGTGACTGCAGGAGCTCTAATTCAGCTGTCACAGTCCTTCGAATTTTCAAGCGGGGGAAGTTAGAAACCAAATAGCTTTTTTTTTACTTTTTCTTTTTGTTGTTGTGCTTTATTTTGTATTTCTTTCTTTTTTCTTTCATTTTTTTTAATATGCACAAACAATAATAAGTAACAGTACAGAGGAGACCTTAGTATTAAGTATTAATCTTAAGACAGAAACCTTTATTATATAACAAATACTGGTCAGTGACCATAATAAAAATTCTATATAACAAATAATTTAATGTACTTTGTAGTTGTTTATTAATGCCACATTTAGCTTTAGATGTAAAGTTTAAACAAGTTTATGCTTATCAACATTAACATTTTTGATATAAACTTATTTTTCTTTATCTTTAAAGGTTTAAGTTATCTAAACCTTTGGGATAGCTGTCACTTTTCCTTCCCCAACCAACCCTTTTTATAGCACTGGAGCAACTGAGAAGAAATTTTAACCAAACTGGAATATAGAGAATATCATTGGGTGATACCAAACTGCAAGAATCACCTCAATTGCTCCAGAATTGGGCAGGATTCAGAAATATGTGCTGAACATGTAGATTTCTACATGTAGCATGTAACATCCCAAGATGTGGGTAACATCCCAAGATGGCGACCGCAAGCTGCTGCCGGCTGCTGCTCCAGGAGGAAGACTCCGTGAATAGTTTGTAATCCCTCCAAACTTTTCTCGATACCCCTGAATTCTATCTTCGGGGTGTAGAGAACTTACAGCTGTGTTTGGGTAGATGGACTTCCTCAGATGGAGTATTGCGGCGGAGTTTGGCAGAATCCCGAGGGTCTCTGTGACGCGGAGCCCGGTGGTTGCGGCAGAATCTGGCAGAGCCCAGCGGAGCCTGGTGGAGCCCACCACGCGGGGCCATGGATGCTCCCCAGCCTGTTTTTTGAGACTGCTTGGCTGGAGCTGTGACAGAGCTGCACGTGTGGATTAGAATTGTGGGGTGCACAGCACAGCGACTTCGAGGCTAGCCCAACGGACAATCTTTGGGCGTGGCGAGTCCCGGTGACAGAGTTGAGTATGTGGGGAGCACAGCGAGCACAACAAACTTAACAACAAACTTAAGATTAAGAATTTTGTGGGTTCCTCGGCTTTTTGAGTGCTAGTAGTTGAGTAAGGAGATGGCTTGGAGGGAACGGCAGAGCGAACAGCTGGGTATCGGAGCACAGCTGAGTGGCAGAGTACAGCTGATCGGCGGAGCTCAGCGGAGTGTGGAAATACAGAGACGGTGGCGTGAATGGTGATCCCAAATGGACCCCTGCTATTGCCTACTATTACCTATTATTATCTGGGACTTGGCTGGCCTCTTTGGAGAGACGAGAGAGTGTGGGCAGCGGCAGAGTGTGGTGAAGCAAGGGCGGCAACATTGCAACATCGTAATATCAGCTTTGGAAATTTCGGAGTGCAGAGGGCCCGAATAATAACAGTGTATTCCGCGTGTTTACTCCTTTTGACTATGCTGTGGACCTATAAGATCTTAGCAGACGCTAGTTGACCCCTTATAGTTCTGGTGGGGTCCTCCAAGACTTTTATCATCTTAAATAATCCCAAGACTTTTATCATCTTTAAATAATCCCAGAGTCAACAAGAGGATTATGAAGAAGGGGCTTTGGTTTGGATGACGGTTCCTATTCTCCCCCATTGTTAGAGGTGGCAGAGACCTGGGGTCCCCCTGGTGTGAGAGTGGTATCCCTCCTGGGTGTGAGAGACCCTGGAGGAGGCCAGAGTTGTATGATTGTATATTAGAGTGCCCGCCCCTGAGTGAGAGACAGGTGGTGGGCAGGAGTGAATGGTGCCCCTTCGACCAGTGAGAGAAGCTGAAGGGGCTTGTAGTGAGTGTGGAGTGAGTGGTAGGGGGTGGTCAGGTTCTACTGGCGCCGAAAGCATATGCTGGTACGCTGGTGACCCTATTGCCCCCTGAGGTTGACTGAGTTAGGAAGATGTGTGCATGGGAGAGGGGCCCCTTGTTTCAATCTAGGGTCTTCGGAGGTCCGGTGGTGGAGGCAACTGGGCCTCGGAACTCTAGGGGCTCTGGGGCAGATTGTCCTATTGAAGTGGTGATGGGTCGGGGATGTTATGGCGGGAACCGGAGGGCAGGCCATCGTTGGGGAAGACGCCCCCGGTGTTTATTACCGGTGGTGTGTTCCGGCCCTCCAAGTTCAAACCTAGGCCCTGGTCAGCGGATCCTCGAGTGCCCTGATCTCCGGCTGTTGATGCTTAATGCCAGGTCGGTTAATAACAAGGGCCCCCTCATATGTGATTTGATCGCGGAGGAGGGGGCCAACCTGGCATGTATTACCGAGACCTGGCTGGGCCCTGGAGGAGGGGTTGCCCTCTCGGAGATCTGCCCGGCCGGGTTTCAGGTATGGCACCAGCCGAGAAATCGGGGTAGGGGAGGCAGGGTGGCAGTTATCATTCGAGAGTCTATAGTGGCCTTCAGGGGCATGGCTCCACAGGTGGCCGGATGTGAGACTCTGTTTTCAAGTTGGGTTCCTGAGAGCAGTTGGGAGTGTTGCTGCTGTACCAGCCTCCCTGCTGCGTAGCAACCTCCCTGCCCGAGCTGCTGGAGGCTGTTTCGGGGTTGGCGGTAGAATTCCCCAGACTTATGGTTCTGGGGGATTTCAATCTGCCGTCCCTGGGACGTGCCTCGGAGGCAGCTCGGGAGTTCATGGCTACCATGGCAGCCATGGGCCTGGTCCAGATTATTCGGGACCCGACTCGAGACAGTGGCCTCACTCCGGACTTGGTTTTCCTGTCGGAGCAATGGCAAGATGATCTGGGGGGAGAGTTGCATCTTTCCCCGTTGTCATGGTCAGATCATGCCCTGGTGACCCTGAGATTCTCATATGCTGCCCCACTCTGCAGGGAGGCTGGACCCATTCGTTTGGTCCGCCCCCGGTGACTAATGGACCCGATAGGGTTTCAGAGGAAGCTGGGGGTTATATCCGAGGATCTAATGCACGGTCCAGCGGAGGCCCTGGCCGCAGTCTGGAATAAGAGAGCGGCCGGGGCCTTGGACAGGATTGCGCCTATGCGACCTCTCTTGTCCCATCCGACCCGATATTCCACGTGGTATACGGAGGGATTGAGGGTACTGAAGAGGGTCAAGAGATGCCTAGAGCGCCGCTGGAGAAAGACAAAGACCAAATCAGACCGAACACAAGCTAGAGCCGCAGTTAAAGCCTACCTTGTGGCGGTAAGAGCAGCAAAACGTCAATATTTCTCCGCTCTTATTGCGTCTGCAGAATGCCGCCCAACGGCCCTGTTTAGGATTACTCGATTCCTCCTAGGTAAGGTGGGCCTGGTGACCCACCTGCATGGCCGTGCAGAGGAATTTGCAGAGCATCTGATGGATAAAATCGCTCGGATTCGTTCTAAGTTAGACTCCAAGCGTGACGCATGGTCTGGGGAGATGCCGAGGGAGCGTCTGTGCCCGGTTATCTGGGAACAGTTTGATCCTGTTGGACCTGAGGAAGTGGACAGGATCCTCCAGACTGTAAGGGCCACTACTTGTCATCTTGACCCATGCCCCTCCTGGCTGGTGAAAGCAGCCAGTGAGGTGACATGTGGCTGGGTCCATGCGATGGTTTTTACATCCTTGGGAGAGGGAGTGTTTCCGGCGGCTTTTAAGGAGGCGCTGGTGCACCCCCTCCTCAAGAAGCCATCACTGGACCCTACAGTGTTGGATAACTTTCATCCTGTCTCCCACCTCCCCTTTTTGGGGAAGGTGGTTGAGAAAGTGGTGGCATTACAGCTCCAGAGGATTCTGGATGATACGGATTATCTAGACCCCTTTCAGTCAGGATTCAGACCGGGATATGGGGTAGAAACTGCATTGGTCGCACTTACTAATGATCTCTGGTGGGCGCGGGATGGCGGCAGTGCATCCATCCTGGCTCTTCTTGACCTCTCAGTGGCTTTCAATACCATCGACCATGGTATCCTTTTGGGACGGCTTAGGGGGTTGGGGGTGGGCGGTATGGTTTTACGCTGGTTTACCTCCTTCCTCCAGGGCCGATCCCAATCGGTGGTTATAGGAGATGAGAGGTCTGACCCTCGGCCCCTACTTTGTGGGGTGCCACAGGGTTCGGTTCTCTCCCCTCTCCTATTTAATATCTACATGAAACCGCTGGGTGAGATCATCCACCAACACAGGATGAGGTATCATCAATATGCTGATGATACTCAATTATATATCTCCATCCCGGGTGAGTTAAGTGATGCAGTGGCTGCCCTTTCTCAGTGTCTAAAGGCTGTGGGGGCCTGGATGGGGAACAACAGGCTTCAGCTGAACCCTGGTAAGACGGAGTGGCTGTGGATTGATGGTGCCTCGAGATCCAGGGAGTTGTCATCTTTAGATCTGGACGGGGTGGCACTACCCCGTTCAGACAAAGTGCGGAACCTGGGTGTCCTTCTGGACTCACGACTCCTGCTTGAAGAGCAGGTGGCAGATGTGGCCAGAAGGGCATTTGTACAACTTCGAGTTGTGCACCAGCTACGCCCTTTCCTGGACCGAGACGCCCTCCGTACAGTCACTCATGCCCTGGTCATCTCCCACATAGACTATTGCAATGCGCATGGGGCTACCCTTGAAGAGTATCCGGAAGCTTCAACTGGTCCAGAATGCGGCTGCGCGCGCAGTTATGGGTGCCCCAAGGTCGGCACATGTGACACCTCTGCTGCGCGAGCTGCATTGGTTACCGGTTTGCTTCCACGGTCATGTGGCCGCATGACGCACACGGAACGCTGTTACCTACCCACCGAAGTTTAGAATACAACTCACATATTTCTCAAAAATGTAGGATTTTGTCAAAAGAAGACAAGGATTCAGATTGGGGTACTGACATTTGTGTATGATTTTCCCATAGAGTGAGCTATGGGGAAACTACAGGTTTAGCTCCTATCTCCATAGGTTCAACATACGGACTTGCTCTGCCCACGGAGACTTTGCATTGGATACTTCTGAAATAGGCTGCTTTCTGTATTGTTGAAGTATTGTTCTCTTCAGAATACAGATGGGGAACAACCTCAGTATACTGTTATTTCCAAATGTGAACTTCTGATTTAAGCCTAGCTCATCAGATATTAACTACTCAGCAAATATCAACCACCTTTACTTTTAAAGGACTTATAGCAGGGCTTTCCAAACTGTGTGTCGCGACACAATACTGTGTTGCCTGGGGGCCCCAAGTGCGTCGTGTGACAACCCGGAAGCGCCGGCGGTGCTTCCGGGTTGCCGCGCAGCGGCAGGGGCTGCCCCTTCAAAAGGGCAGGCTCCAGGGACCCTGAAAATGCCCTCGGTTCCAGCAGGGAAGCGAAAAGCCTCCCCGCATGCGCTGATGCATGGGGAGAATTTCCACCCCAGCCCCCATCGGCTGTGCCGGCAGCGTGTGCACGTGCGGGTGGGGAGGCTTTTCGCCTCTCTGCCGGAACCGAGGACATTTTTTGGGTCCCCGGAGCCTGCCCTTTTGAAGGGGCAGCAGCAGCAGCGGAAAGGGCAGGCTCCGGGGACCCCAAAAATGCCCTTGGTTCCGGCAGGGAGGAGAAAAGCCCCCCGCACGTGCACACGCATGCTGCCAAGCTTTCCACCGCTCAGCTGTTCCGCAGGGAGAATTTCCACCCCGGCCCCCGGCTGGCACAGCTGATGGGGTCTGGGGTAGAAATTCTCCCCGCGCATCAGCTGAGCCGTGGAAAACTTGGCAGCGTACGTGTGTGCACGCAGGGAGGCTTTTTGCCTCCCTGCCGGAACCGAGGGCATTTTCAGGGTCCCCAGAGCCTGCCCTTTCCACTGCTGCCACTGCCCCTTCGAAAGGGCAGGCTCCGGGGACCCCAAAAATGCCCTTGGTTCCAGCAGGGAGGCAAAAAGCCTCCCCGTGCGCACGCACGCTGCCAGCACAGCTGATGGGGGCTGGGGTAGAAATTCTCCCCGCACATCAGCTGAGTGGTGGAAAGCTCGTTAGCGTGCCCGTGCATGCGCAGGGAGGCTTTTTGCCTCCCTGCTGGAACCGAGGGCATTTTCGGGGTTCCCGGAGCCTGCCCTTTTGAAGGGGCAGCTGCTGCTGCCACGGCGGCAACCCGGAAGCACCGCCACCAGCACTTCCGTTTTTTGTCCTGCACTGGCCCCAGCGCTTCTGGGTTTTTGTGGGCCACCTGTTGGTGTGTCGCCAACGGCAAAAGTTTGGAAAGCCCTGACTTATAGGCTCAAAGCTGTGGCTCTTAAAGATGAAAAATTATTATTAATGTCTGTAAATTATTATTAGTTAGTTTTATTACTAGTTTGACTTTAGCAAGCAGGAAGGTGACAAGATGGAAGACAGTAAGAAGATTGTTATTATTATTTATTAAATTTATATTACTGCCCATCTCCCCCCAAAGGGGAACTCTGGGCGGTTTACAGTAATACCACAATTAAAATTCAAAGCAAACCACAAATACAAAAATATAAAAATACAAATACAGACAACAATAACATATAAATGGGATAAAATCTAGATGGCTAAAGTTCTCTGTAAGTCCTCGAGTGTGAGGGCCATTCTCGGTCTATTCTAGGGCGCTAGCCAACCCCAGGAATGACTATTTCCCCTCCTGTTCCAGGCATGATGGCAGAACCAGGTTTTCAGTTTTTTTGGAAGTCCAGGAGCGAAGGGGGCTGGCCGCACCTCCAGGGGAAGAATGTTCCAAAGGGCAGGAGCTACTGCAGAGAAGGCCCGCTTCCTGGACCCTGCCAGATGGAATTCTCTTACAGACAGGGTCCATAACATGCCCCCTCTGCATGACTGGGTGGGATGGGTTGATGTAATAAGGATGACACGGTCCCTCAAGTAACCTGGCTCCATGCCATGTAGGGCTTTAAAGGTAATAACCAACACCTTGAATTGGACCCGGAAGCAAACTGGAACACAGTGCAGCTCTCGTAGCAGAGGTGTTATATGTGCTGATCTTGGTGCACCTAAAATTGCCCGTGCAGCTGCATTCTGGACCAGTTGTAGCTTCCAGATATTCTTCAAGGGTAGCCCCATGTAGACCGCATTACAGTAGTCTATATGAGAGATAACTAGGGCATGAGTGACCGTTCGAAGGACCCCTCAGTCTAGGAAAGGGCATAACTGGTGCACAACACAAAGTTGAGCAAAGGCCCTCCTGTCCACGACTGCCACCTGCTCCTCGAGCAGGTGTCGTGAGTCCAAGAGGATCCCCAAGTTACGCACTGGGTCTGTCTGGGGTAGTGTGACCCCATCCAAAACTAAAGATGACAAATTCCTAGATACCGAGGAGCCATTAATCCACAGCCACTCCATCTTACTAGGGTTCAGTTGAAGCCTGTTGTTCCCCATCCAGGCCCCCACAGCCCCCAGGCACCTGGAAAGGGTGGTCACAGCATCACTTACTTCACCCAGGATGGAGATGTATAATTGAGTATCATCAGCAAATTGATGGTACCTCATCCCATGGTGATGGATGATCTCGCCCAGTGGTTTCATGTAGATGTTAAAAAGGAGCGGAGAGAGTACCGAGCCCTGCGGCACCCCACAAAGAAGGGTCTGCGGGCTGGATCTCTTGCTCCCTATCAACACTGATTGGGACTGGCCCTGGAGGAAGGAGGTGAACCAGCGTAAGACCACACCACCCACCCCCAACCCCTGAGTCGACCCAAAAGGATACCATGGTTGCTGAGAGGTCAAGAAGGGCCAGGATGGATGCACTACCCCCATCCCACCCCCACCAGAGATCATCCATAAGTGCGACCAATGCCGTTTCCATCCCATAACCGGGCCTGAATCCTGACTGAAAGGGGTCTAGATAATCCGTTTCATCCAGAATCCTCTGGAGCTGCAACGCCACCACTTTCTCAACCACTTTCCCCAAAAAGGGAAGGTGGGAGACTGGATGAAAATTGTCCAATACAGTAGGGTTCAGCGATGAGGAGCGGGTGAACCAGTGCTTCCTTAAAGGTCACCGGAAACACCCCCTCTCTCAAGGATGTATTTACTATAATCTGGACCCAGCCACATGTCACCTCCCGAGCTGCCTTTACCAGCCAGGAGGGACAGGGATCTAATTGGCAAGTGGTGGCATTTACAGTCCAGAGGATCCTGTCCACTTCCTCGTGTCCAACAGGATCAAACTGTTCCCAGATAACCGGGTAAGTACGTTCCCCAGGTATCTCCCCAGACCCTGTCTCATGCTCGGAGTCCAACTTGGATCGAATCCGAGCAAATTTATCCTGCAGATGCCCAGAAAATTCCTCAACACGGCCCTGTAGATGGATTTCTGAATCCCCTCTCCCCAGAAGGGATTGGGTTATGTTAAACAGGGCTGTCGGGCGGCATTCCGCAGATGCAATAAGAGCGGCAAAATAAAGACGTTTTGCCGCTCTTACTGCCACAAGGTAGGCCTTAATAGTGGCTCTAGCTTGTGTTCGGTCTGATTCGAACTTTGTCTTCCTCCAGCGATGCTCTAGACATCTCTTAATCCTCTTCAGAACCCTCAACTCCTCCGTAAACCACGGGGATACTATTTGTTCTAGGATCCACTTACCAGTTTGCCCAACAGTGATATAAAAAAAAAGTCAGTATCATAATGTAGGCATTTATTACCCTCATAATCTGTTTGAATGTCTTTCACAAAGAGGCCAATTCCTTAAGGAGTCATCTCATAATCATCAAATGAAACCATTATGTTAAAGTCAGGTACCATGTTCAGGCAACAGTTGACTCACTTTACCAATCTGTCTACAAACAGGTCATGCTGCTGTTATAATGATCATGCTGATAGAGACCAGCTGCTTGAGAGGTTTGTTGGGATTAACTGGTAGGAATAAATTAACGATTGTTTCATCTTAAGTGTGCAGTAGGAACTTGGCAGGTTCAGAAAAATCAATTTGTCAATGGAGATTTTTGTTAAGTCAATTATGATGGATGGGATGACGAATTCCACATATTTTAACAACAAAAGGAATACATTATTATGAAAGTAACAATGTTACTTGGCTCTTGACTATTTCTTAGTGAGACAGCCAATGTGTTGCTTTCAAATAACTTTGAAAGGACATTTCCACCAAGTAATCTGAACAATGGTTCATGCTGGCCTTGGCAATGAGAAACTAGTCTGTTTTCATTGTTTGTCAGTACCCAGCTCACATGCCTTATCACTTGATCAGAAAGAAGAGGATATGTTTCATAACTGCATGCAAATGTTCTGAGCCAAGAAAAGCTTGGAAAAAGATAATCTTATTCTTCAGCAAGAGTTTCCAGAAATGTTGATTTTAGGTGGATAAAAATTGTTTCTCCTATGAGCATCATTTTTGGAAAAGGCAGATCTAGAGATAGGCAGCTTCCTAGGTGGAGTTCATAGGTCAATATTTGAAAGCAATTAACAGAAACATGTTAGAATGTAACAAGGATGTTTTATGAGAATTGAATTAATCCTTGGCTCCTTCCATAGCACACATTTGGACACTTCTTATACTGAGTGGAGGTTCCAACCATTTCCAGCAGAGTTTTAAAATATCAGAGGCCCAGTTCCCTTACAGGTGTTGAAAGTTCAAATGATCAGTTTCGGGCAGATAACATTTATTCAGCATGTTCTGATTCTGGGACATTCTGGTAAGGCTTACATTTTTGTAGTGGTTCATTGCACTTTGTCGGGGTTGCTTTCTGTGAATTTGTACTACTTTTAAGAAGAAAAAGAGACTAATGAATAAGAATGGCTTATTCCATTTACAGATAGGTTGGCCAACTAGACAAAAATCTGGAAAATTAGTGCATTTCAGTGTGAGCTTCTTACACTCATTTCAACTGGCTCCATCTGCTGATACATTTGAATGATACTCCTGTCCTTTGTATTCAAGCAGACAAGCAAGTTGGCAGCCAAATCACCACTCCACTCCACTCTCTCTCTCTCTCTCCCCACCCCCCATGGCTTACTGTTTTACACTGTAACCAGAACAATTCCAAAGCAGAACATGACTGTCTTGAGATTGGCAGGTAATTATGACATCAGCAGATGTATTTGTCATCAATACCTGAGTTATTTGTGGGCATATTGGTACCTACTCAGGTGCCCTTTATAGCTGTGGCATGGTCAACAAGACATGTAAATAATTGTGGAGGTTCAATTTATTATTGTTTTTACTTTTAACATATATGATTGTTTTCTGCAACAAACTGGTACTTAATCCTGAGTAGAACATAGAATTGTCTAAAGGAGACCTCCCATAATATAATTAAATCTAGTCTAAAATTACCTAATTGGGCCATTGGATCAGCAGCAGTATTCTTAATCTAGAGATTCTATCATCAGGTTGCTGTAATTCACTCCTCATTAGAAACCCGATGTCCTAATTGAGCTTTTAATCCATCAAACAGCTAGCACAAAAAGGGAGTTTAGGGGGCCCTGCAAAAGCCACATGTTTATAAGAACAGAAGCAGTTGGCCATCCACGTTGTGATTTTATGAGTAAACTATCTTAGGAAATCTGTGGCAGTTATCACTGCTATTCTACAAGGTTTTTTAAGTCCTTATGTCTATGAACTTATTATGTCTTATTATTATTATGTCTTATTATTATTAATTAATTATTAATTATTATTATTTATATTATATTATATTATTATAATTATTATTATTTATATTATATTATATTATTAATAAATTATAATTATAATTATTATTATTTATATTATTATTATTTATATTATTATTATTATGTCTTATGTCTATTTAAGTCCTTATATTCAGATCCTATTAGTATATTCTTTCTCTGTGTACATGTAGAAACAGAGACGCCAGCATAATCAAAAAGAGGTATGTCTGGAATACGTTGTTTTTACCGTTGGTTATAATCACTTGCAGTCATAATTCATGTCACATCATGTAGCAACACCATACTTAGAATCATTTTAAAAAGAAACT